>CAMZMU010000128.1:37863073-39073037 GCA_947311845.1 Poa pratensis
TTCTTCTTCTTCTTCTTCTTCTTCTTCTTCTTCTTCTTCTTCACTTTCTGTGTCCTCTCCATCAGGAGAGGATGTGGGAGTATAATTCACGCTCCACCACTTGGAGTCCTGAGAAAAAGCAGTTAAAGTAAGTAACATTCTATAGATAAATTACCGGGATAAAGTTAGCATAAATGATCAAGGATTGGTTTTTACCGTGGATGGTTTGTTCTTGGCACTAAATGGGGCAAGCCCGTCCAGTGCAATGGCATCTTTCTTTTCGCCAAGTAGTCTCTTGGCATTCTTCACAATCTGATCATCAGTTAGCGTCATCTCAGAATAACGCATGCTATCTGTGGTTTCTTCAGTATATTGGCAAAATAGTCGGGTCCTGATGCTGAGTGGTTGGATAAACCAACCAATCCAGCACTTGACGAGGTCCGTGCCTTTGAGGCCATGGCGAGTAAGGCTCTGGCCCGGCGAAGTGTGGGTTCGAGCTTGACCCGGTCAGCATCTGCAGCGTAGCTGTTCATCTTGGTCTCGTATATCAAGCCCGAGTTCCGGAAAGCCGGGTAACAAGCGTCGTCAGACTCGGGTGAGGTGTCCTTACAATAAAAGTATGTGTTTTGCCATCCCTTGGGATGGCTGGCTAAAAGAAGAGCCGGGAAATCGCATTCCCTGCGGCGCTGGATTGCAACTCCACCGTATGGGACTACTTGGTCCTTGCGAGATGGGTTGCAGTAGAAAATTCAAGGAAAAGCTCGAGGCTTGGAGCCATTTGCAAATAGTCCTCACAAAACACAACGAAGTTGCTGATGTTCAGCATGGAGTTGGGTGCAATATCTTGGGGCCTAAGGCCGTAGTATTTCAAGACCCGGCGGAAAAACAGAGAGCCTGGGGGGCGAAGACCGCGCTGTACATGATCGAGGAAAACAACCACTTCACCTTCTTTTGGGCTGGGGCGGATTTCTTCTCCGGCAGCGCGCCAGCTGATCTCTGTCTTGGAGGAAGCTCGCCGTAGTTCACGTATTCTTGCAGCATCAGATTTGTAACAGTGGATTTGGTCCAGTTGACCTGAGCAGCAACGGGGCAGCGGAGCCAGATCCCCCAGCTTGGGAGCTGGGAGGTTTCTTCGCGAGCTTCTTCGCGCCACGGGGACCCCAGCCTTCACCTTCTCCTTCACCATGACTGTGGAGCTTCGAGGTTTCTTGGCTGCAACAATGGCGATGAGAAACCCTAGCCGTAGATGCGGATATGTGGAGAGGAAAATGCAAAGTGAATCTGGGCGCGATTGAGAGTGGAATCGAGTGCGGAGCACGGATGTGCAGGAGAATCGTACCTGTGGATCTTCTCGTGATGATTTGGAGGCCTGATTGGAGATTGGATTTGCGGTTGCTATAGTATGAGCGCGAGGAGGACGATGAAGATGAACGGAATGGGGAAAATGACTGCGTGTCTCCTGGTCTTCTATTTATAGGCGCAGTAAAAACCCTAGGGGTATTGAGGTAAAAAGTGAATGGATAAGATAAGTGTTTTTCTGGAAGTCAACGACAAACAGAATGAGATAATTACGGGATATTAATTGATAAGATCGCGATTGAGATGAATTGATGATGGGTTTACAGTTGGGTGACAATTTTTGCTAAGTGTCGAGCAAGAAACCCGGAGGCGTATGAACCCGGTATGATCAGCCGGGTTACAGTATGGGTCGCCAAAGAGTGCTGGCCTAGGTGACCCGGTATTAAAGTTATTATATGTTTGTTCTTATTCTTTAACAGGTTAACTCGAACATCGAGAGTGGCGGCTTCACTCGAGAAGTTAAAGAATGAAGCTAAGGAGAAGCAAGCCAAACCCGACGTCCAAGTTAACCTGGGGGCTACTGATGGAGGGATAGTAACCCGGTAGGCCCATGAAGAGGGAAGCGTGACCCGCCAGGCAGGAGGCCTGGCCAGGCCAGCTAATATCAGCATGGGCCGGGTTATGTTGCTGGGCCAGAAGGTTTGGCGGTAACCCGCCTCAGGAAGGAAAGGTTCTAGGAGACCAGAGAAGGTTCAGGACTTGGAGGACACGAAGGCCAGAAGAGCTAGAGTAGGACTCCGAGTCTGGGTAGAACCCGGGCTTGCCATGTAAAGAACCAGGAGACCCGGCCGTCTATATAAGCGGGCTCCTAGGTCATAGTTAGACAAGTAAGTTTTACCTGAGAGACTTTACGATCCAAGCTTAGGCGAGAGAACCGTAGAGAAACATACGCTACCAAGCGAACCTTGTAACCTAGATCGAGATCCGGCTCTGTTGTCGTAGCCGGGTTATCGAGATCGAGATCAATAACAAGATAGCAGGAAGTAGGTCTTTATCTCCAATGGAGAGGCCGAACCTGGGTAAACCCTTTGTCCCTGCAATGCTAAACAATCTCCCAGACACTAGAGTCGCCTTGCCCATCAACTCAAGCTACCCCAAAGTAGCATCTGCCATGTTATCTACCCCACGACAAAATATGTTCCAACTTGAAGAGATCAAGATCGTCATCATCTAGCTCAAGTGGAATGCGCAAGGCAAAGGTATGATCTTGATAGGGTTTCTATTTTACCGGTCTCATGGTGTTAGTGGGAGATCGAGTTATAGGATAGATGTCGTACTATCAAGAGGGGCTCTCAAGTGAGTAACTTGATCGCACCTTTGTGGAGAGCTCAAATCTTTGCATACTTGACATATCATCTTACTTGGTTCTTATCTGGGTTTTATCCATGTGAGGATTTAGAGCTTGGTTCATCCCCATGCCAAACTCTAGTTCATCAAAAACGTATTTCATATGAATATCTTGTTGTGTTTTTTGATGTTGGAAGTTTTACCGGTTTGTCTTTTCTAAGAGAGGTCAAACTCTCTTCTTGTGGTTTCATCCTCACATGATGGACTATGATGTGTATATGCATGATCTTGTAGAGCTTGTGATTATCTTCGAAACAAGCCCAAGATCATAGAAAACGGAGTCCGGATGCAAAACTTATTGTGTTCTTGGTATTGGAGGTTTTGCCGGTTGTTCTTTTATCGAGAGATCTAACATTTCCCCATTTGGTTTTTATCCTACCTTGCTTTACTATGATGTTTCTCTTCATATTCATGTAGAGCTCGTTGTTGTGATTCCAACGAACCAAAGATCATCAAAAACGGAGTCTAGATCCGAAAGTTATTGTCGTTTTGTTGTTTGGTGTTCCTGCTGTTTTCCAGGGCGGTAGTACCGCCCGTGGTACCGCTGGTGCGACCCGAGGCCCATTTTCAGAGGTACCAGGAGCGGTACTACCGCTCCCTGGAGCCTGTTTTCAGCCTGTTTTCTTATCCTAACTTTCCAGGGGGGCGGTAGTACCGCTGGGCCTAACGGTAGTACCGCCCCGGCGCGAATCTGCACCCAACGGTTGGATCTTTGGGTGACCTATTTAAGGGGCCTTCTTCCCCAATGGTTCCCCAACCCTTTGAGCAAGTTTTGACCTCCATTGTTGATCTCCAAAAGCTTGCTATCTCTTAATCCCTCCCATGATTATTGCATATCTTTGAGGGAAAAGTGAGAGGAGATCTAGATCCACATTTCCACCAATCCATCTCTCCTCTAAGTGAGGGGAACCCTTTGGATCTAGATCTTGGAGTTCCATTTGTTGAGTTCTTCTATGTTCTTTCTCTCTTCTCCCCCATAAGCATTAGTTGCTTTTGATGGGATTTGGGAGTGAAGGATTTGAGCACTTCTTGTGTTCTTGCCTTTGTTTTGTCCATCGGTTTGTGCTTTCCACGAGGATTCGTGGAAGTGAAAGTTCATGAGCTTGTTACTCTTGGGTCGTTGGACCCTAAACGGTGTGTGGTGTTCTTGGGAGACTCCAATCCAGTTGTGGATGTGTGCCCCAAGTTGGTGACTCGGGAGCCTCCAATTAAGTTGTGGATGCGTGCCTCGGGATTGTTGTAAAGGCGCCGGTTTCCGCCTTGAAGGTTACCGATAGTGGAAGGTGAACCGAGCCATTGGGTGAGGTTCATCAGAGAATAGGATGAGGCCATTTGTGGCGTTGAGTATTGAAACTCATACCCCTCCAACGAGACGTACTCCCCTCAAAAGGTGGAACTCGGGAATACACCATCGTCTCTGCGTGCCTCGGTTATCTCTATACCCGAGCTCTTTACTTATGCACTTTATATTGTGATAGCCTTCGTGCTTGAAGTCTTATATCTTGCTATCACCTTGTTTCTTGTCTTGCTTAGCATAAATTGTTGGTGCACATAGGTGAGCCTAGTATATTTAGGTTGTATGCTTGTTAAATTAAAACGCCTAGTTTTATTCCGCATTTATCAAGCCTAAATCAGAAAAGTTTTAATCGCCTATTCACCCCCCTCTAGGCGACATCCTTGTCCTTTCAATACGCACATTAGGAGTTGTGCCCGAAGTTGCCGCGCCCCCCCCCCCGCCCCCCGCGCGTTATGGCATTGTCGCGGTTCTTCCCCTTTGCATCTCGCGATGATTTTGCCACTATATTTCTACTGAAGCTCCACGTGGTAGCTAAAGAAGCTCGAAAAAAGTTTGGAGAAACATAATTATTAGAATCCCTGGGTAAAAATATATAGCAAATCGGACAGACAATTTGAGATAATAAACCTTTTTTTGGCCTGATGATGATGTCACATTTATCTTTATACCTCTTATAAAGAAAAACCCCACTAAGTTCATTTATGATTTTTCTATCTCTACATGCAAACTATCCACATCATCCACTCTCCTAACCAATCATTTATCCATATCATCTCCACTAATATTTATTACTATCTACATGTCAATTACACATCATCCGTCTTTTTAATGATTTAATTTTCCACGCTAATATTTTTAATACACACATATTTCGTGTCGAATAGGTTTAGTATATGTGACTATGACAAATTGAAATTTTCATTTTCCTTTAGATAATTTTATGTATCGTACTATTTCTATCATTTTATGTACGCAATATAATTTCTTTTAAATTACCGTTTCTTTAAGGATCCCGCTGCATAAATGCGGAATGAAGAGAGACCGAGGCCAAACAAGAAAAAGACACAAAGCTGTAATTAGACAATAATTTCCTCTAACTTCTTAGCCCCCACTAGAATCCAATTTTTGCTTTTATTTTGTATGCATAGAGCGAGGGTATATGGCACCAAGAAAATGTTGCTCAACACTCGCATATTTTTTGTTTCCACATTTCTCAACCGATGAGAATGATTGTCGTTTTAACCCCTTAAGCGAGGACGATGGGGTGGCGGCCAGCGCCAGCCGATAGTCACAAACCGTTGGCCTCCCCGAACCAATATTTAGCAGCAGGCTCGAGCAGGATAGCCAGGATACCCGCAACGGTCCAAATTCTCCCGGAACACCAATATTCAAAGAGGACATGCGTTCTAGTCTGAGGTTGGTATCTGTAAAGTTGACAAGAAGAGGCCATCCTGATGTCCAGGCGATGAGAAGTTCAGAGCCTGTTTAGAACGGCAAGCCAAGCGAACTGGCTGCATTTTGAGGGGGGGGGGGGGGTCTTTCAGACAATATTCATGAAGCAAAACCCCAGTAAGTGTAATTAATATTTTTATCTCCACATGCAAGTTATTCACATCACTTGCTATTTAGCCAATCAATTGTCCATGTCATTCCACTAAAATTCATTAATTATTTTAAGTCTCTACATGCAAGCATCCACATCATCCTTTTTTAGCAACATCAAATTGTCCACATCATTTTTTTATGTTCAAATGATAATATCACACACAATGTTGCTATGTAGTTACACAAGTACATCATGTGCAAGTAGAACACCGGAATTAATTTCGCCGTGAACTTTTTGCAATTATTTTCAATGATGAAAACCATATAGCCGTTATTCGATATTATGTGCTCTTCTATATGTACTCACTCAAAAGTTTTTAGAAATATTATGCGGCAATATGCATGTCATTTTCATGCAAGCCATCCACAACATCCGTTTCTTCAACCCTTAATCTTATCTATATCAATCAGATACACCACTAAACCATAACGATATTTAAATTATAAATCACACATACATTCGATGTATAAATTTTTAGCCACTTGACTGCCATGATTAAGAAAATCTCGCATATTCTTTTAATCAACTTCAGGTTTCATAAGTTTTATTAAATTTCTTAAGAGATACCCGCTGCAACGCGCGGGCTGTCGTTCTAGTATACATTTACCATTTGCGCACCTAAGAAGTTGTTATGCAATTAATTAGGGTTTCCACGGTCCAGAGCATAATGAACATAATTTTACTGTTTATAATTTTATTTATCCAATATGTTTGAAAAACACTAAATATGCATTTGCAACCCTTTTCTAGGGCTAGTGTTTGCAATATATGAACCAAATAGTCAGTGTCCACACATTAGGACCCCGAGAGAACTTGGAAATAAATCCACAACTTGAGCAAAACTTTCTTCAACTGAACCAACCACACCTCAAACAAACGACGTCGAGGAAAAAACACCTGAGTCATCACTTGGGCCGAAAAAAGAAGATTATATCTCCATATATAAAATCTGGAAATAGAACAGTTGTACAAAAACAATTTACCTACTAGTAGTACTGTACATGACACCAAGAAAATCAGGCACTTTTAATCGCAGTTCCGACGAGGCGAAACTTTTTCCTACCCTAGCGCCACCATCGCCGCAGGCCACCGGCGCCACCGCCGGCGTAGGCCACCGCGGAAGAGCTGGGCCCCTCTTCTTCCGCTTGCCGCTCCGGTGGCAGGAGGGGGGGGACCCCGTTTTTTGCATGATAATTAGGGTTAGGAGTTTCTTGGCATGGTGCGTCGTTGGGGGTGGTGGGAGCGGCGCCCGGGCAAATAAATCTGCCTCAACTCTTCTCCCACACCGGCGTTGTTCTTCATGGCGGCGTCTCGGAGTTGGTGGCGTTGTGTGCTTGCCGATCTTTCAGATCGGTGGCTGTAGGGTTCATTGATGGTGTCGGCGAGGCGGCAGCGGCGACTCCATCAGATGGTTTTTTCCTCCTGCTCTGTCCCCGTTGCTGCGGCGTTGTCTCCGGCGCCATGGTGAAGCAGAGAGGATTTGTTCAGGAGTACATGTAGACGGTGGTCTGCACTGGTGACAGCTGGAAGATGGTGCACCTTGTGGTGGGTTCGTGGTTGAAGGCTGACGGTTCTGGTTCCCTACTCTGACATCGTTGTGCGTTGGTGCCAGTGCTGAAGTTCGATGGCGTGTCCGGGGACATGCTGCCTTGGTCTGATTCTTTCAACGGCAATGGTTTGTCTTATGGCAAACTACTTTGGAGGTCCGAAAAGCTGATGATCAGCGATGGAGCCGCGTCGAGCTCGGGTGAAGAGGTGATCTGTCTATTTTTTCCTTGGTGGCTGCAACGGTGGTGCCGAAAAAGATGGATAGGCGTTGGTTTGTCACATAGGTTTATCTTTTTTCTCCAGATCTGTAAGATAGGTGTATACGTACTTTGTATCTCGTCTTTTATTTATCAATGAGAATCGTATTACCATGCAAAAAAAAGCAAATCACGAAATTAAAAATTCCGAAACACAGATCGAAAAACAAAAGTGCAAATTGCGCAAACACAGATCGAATTACCCATGCCCCGCGGCCCGGGACGGCAAATCCTCACGGTTTGGCGGCCGCGCCACGCAAGAACCGCCCGGCCCAGGCTCCTCTCCCTAAAACCCTAGAGGAAACCACGAGGAGCCCTTACTTCTTCTCACCCTTTCCTCCCCCCAAATTGCCGCCTCTCCTCCCCTCCCCTCCACCAGCCAAGGGAAGGATGCCGCGGATCACCTCGGTGGAGAGCCCCGGCTGCCCGCCGCTCCGCGCCATCACCACCGACAGCCTCGGCCTCGTCAAAGGTACCGCCGCCTTACCCTCCCTCGCCTCGCCTTCCGTCCGCCGCCGCGTGGTGCTTACTGTTCCTCCTACGTTTTTTGTCAGTCGTCGAGGCCCGCGCCAGGCCGGCGGGCGTCGCCAAGGTCGTCGAAACGTGGGGCGAGCCCGACGCCTCCAGGGCCATCCTCGTGGCCTCCCTCGCCGACCGCGCCTTCGACCCCGTGAGTCACCAACGCACTTCTCTCTACCACGAGCCATTGCTGGAATCGCGATTGTCTGTTACTGTAATTACGCTTGGGGCACGGTCTTTACGGTGTTCCTTGTTCTATTTCAGGTGTTAGCTGTGGCAAGGAAGAACGGTGTGGTGAGTGACCGCTACTCCTCATGTGATGGCTGCAAGGAAGAACGGTGTGGTGAGTGACCTTGTGTGTTGTTCATTCTGGATGCTTTTGTGTAGGTTGAGCTGCTAAGTCCCCTGAGTGGCGATGCTCTGGCCGTCATCAAGGCCTTCGTGCCAGAGCAAACTGATGGAGCTGTGCAAAATGATCCTGTAGTTGCCCTTCACCTCTTCAAAAAACATGAGCCAGACTTGTCCACGTAATTTTCATATGCTGATTTTCCCTACTACACCTTTATTGGTGTCATATCAGTGAAAAGTTCACTGCTCTTCTGCATTTGGTGATGTTGGCCAAACTGTATTTATCTAGTTGCTTGTTGCAGGTTTGGTACATTTCTTGCTTGTACAGAGAAGGGCAAAGCAAGTGTGAGATCTGTCGCAAAGGAAAACACGGCGGCGGACTCTGATGTTGGGCCATCAAGCACCTGGGATGTGTGCAACACGGGTAAATTGCAGTTTTCTTCGGTGGATGCTGGTGAAGACTATGCAATGTTTGGAGGGTGAGTTGACAATAACCTTTGATATGCGATTATCTAGTATGATTAAAAAAACTGCTGTTGTGTTACAATTGTTTTTCTGTTTGAGATGCGAAAAATCTTTCAGGAAATTTGAGGCTTAACAGTTATCTCACTCATTTTAGGAATGGTATAGAAGTGAACTTGTGGGATATCACATCTTGCAGTAAGATATGGTCTGCTAAATCTGTAAGCACTCCTTTATTTTATTTGACTTATTACCTGATGTTCTAGCAACTTTCATTGACTAATCATTATTTTATTTTGATCTGAAGCCTCGAGCTGATAGCCTTGGTATATTCACCAAACCTTGGTTCACTGCCGGAACTTTCTTGTGTAAGGATGATCATCGTAAAATTATAGCCTGCACAAATAATCATCAGGTACCGCATACTATCACTCTTCGCTGTTGTTATGCTACAGCATTCCAAATTTTAACTTGTTTGGATCAAAATTGGCCTAAACTTGCGTTGCAATTTAACAAATTGAAACGACTGAATCGATTTTCAGCTCTCTGACTGCAAGGCTGCTAGCTGATGTTTTTTATGTCTGTTACACGTTTAGCTGCGTGTAGTCCCCCTCATAGCTCGTACATAATGAAAATATTTTATATATTTAATTGGGGTGTTTCTACTTTATTGTATGCTAGGCAATGAGAATTAGATGTTTGCGATCATTTGTATCTGTAATACATTATGCTACACAGATGTTGACTGCTCAACTTTATTATCTACTGATTGTGTTTTTATTTGTGTTTGCCAGGTTCGCTTATACGATACTGCTGCACAAAGAAGACCTGTTATTTCAGTTAATTTTAGGGAGTCACCAATCAAGGCAGTTGTTGAGGATCCGGATGGACATACTGTCTATATTGGTACAGGAACAGGAGACCTCGCTTCCTTTGACATGAGAACAGGTATGATAAGCACACGATCTGCGGTACTTTTTGCTAATACTTTGCCCTAGCTTCAATCCCATGAGTCACAAGTCTATGCCTTTTTAGTCATCACATGTACTCCATGCTGTGGTGCCTTAGATAGGTAACGTTGGCACTGATATGGTTTATATCTTTATTTTTGTGTTATCCATAGTTAGTTAATGACATGCAGTTGCAGCTGAGGGAAATCGTAGAGCTGAAATGTTTACCAGCACTTGTACATATTAGATTTAGACGCACAGATTTTAACAGATGGAGCTTGTTTAACGCTTAGTTTAAATGATATCGAACTACTATTTTTTTAGTAACCAACGTTCTACCATATTCTTAAAAAGGTTATCTTGTTCATGCTTATTATCAAATATAGTGAGGTTAACGGAGGATTGCGTGATTATAACAATCCAATGTACAAAACGTACAATGTATAAATAACTGCTATTTTACTGCTTTGTGGTTGGTGTTCACATTTTTTCCAGGAAAACTACTTGGATGCTATGTTGGTAAATGCAGTGGAAGTATTAGATCGATAGTTCGGCATCCGGAGCTGCCTTTGATAGCATCTTGCGGTGAGTAATAATTCATTTAATTCAGATTGATTGATTTTGATTGTAATATACAAATTTACGGTCCCTCATTTAATAATTACTTGTTCGTATCTGTCTCTGTGCTTTTATTTGTGTAACTCGTATTATTTTGGTCTCTGTAGGATTGGACAGCTACTTACGAATCTGGGATACAAATACAAGACAGCCACTTTCTGCGGTATGTTTAACATTAATTTGGCAGCAGTAAAATTAAGCTTGTACATTGTTGTTTCTTCTTGCAATTAATTGATGCTAGTATTTGCATTTAAACACGTCAGTGTATATCTATAAATCATTAAAACCATTAAAACCCTTTTACTCCTAGATTCAGTTATTGTGCTACTGGCCATACACCCATGGTTCTTCCATTTAGGACTGTCCATGATCAAATGCTAACCATTGTTTTGTTACAGGTATATCTCAAGCAGCATCTCACAGCCGTGGTTATTGATTCACATTTCTCAACTGAAGGTTTGTATCTATTCTCAGTAGCTATTCTATGATCTGTTATCTGTTTTCCGATTTTGTTCTGGCATGTTAGATGCGCGAGTGTCCATACTTTGATATTCGCTTTATCTCGAATGGTAATGGTTGTAAAGACAAAGTGCTTTCTTAACACTGAACCGCGTTGACTCGTTATATATCATTCAAGTTTGAAAATCATAATAATACTGATATTTAAAATTTATTGTTTCTTTTAACACTGAACCCTTCTGACTCATACTCTTAAAATAGCGTTTGTTGTCATATATCTTAACTGCATCTTGAATGATATCTTGAGGCTTGGGGTACTGTGCTAACACTAGCATTGTCTCCAGAATCTGAGGAAACTAAATCCAAGCAGCCCGTTGCTTCAATGGTTGCTGAAGCCGCAGTCAGAAGCGAAAAGAAGAATATATTAGTTGACGGGGATGAGGAAGTTACTCGAGTGGTCGATGGTGATGACAGTGATGCGGAAACAGTCAGAAAGAAAAAGAAGAAAATGGTTGCGGATGATGATGAAGGAACTCAAATGGTCGACCTTGATGACGGTGATGCTCAAAAGGGTTTCAGAGGATGAAGAAGAAACTCAGATGGCTGACCCTGATGACAGTGATGCTGAAGTGCATGCCTCGAAGAGAATAAAATCTGGCGAAAAAAGCAAGGGCACAAAAAAGAAAAGCAAGAAGCAACAAGTTGCCTAGGACATTTGTCGTGCTGGAATTATCGACTTCTGACCATGGTGCTTGCCTTCAATGAATTTGTAGAACGACGCCTTTACAAGTTCAGTATGTCTCATTTGTAATTTTGTCTTGAAATATTTTTCTTACTTTTTGAGTGATTTGAAAAAGGTAGGCATACTGTCATCTGAGTGTTGCATTCTCATAATGGCTATTTGGTAACGCAATAACAAGGATCTAATTAAGTGTGAACACCGCCGGTCTTACTGTTGTAGTGAAATCGATCCAAGTTATTCCTAGACATCTAAAAGTTGACCTTTTTTTGGATAAAATGTGCATGATCTCTGATTCTCTGCCAATAAATAATAAGATAATAAGAAGTATATGTACAACGGTTGGGTATAAACATAAAAGATCTGGAGTATGTTCTACAAAGGAGGTTAAAAACCATTAACTCCCATGGGATTACGGTACCAAAATTCATTTTTACATAGGGGATCCCTAGGCTATAACTTTCTCTCTCCATATGAATAGTGATTTCCATATGAGCCTTTCCTCACCTATAAACTATTAACTTATCTCTCCATATTGAATCGGAGAAGGATCCTATCGATCTTATTAATATGACAGCTAAACCATACATCTTTTTTGGCTATCTTCTTGGCTACAACAACAATCATTTGACTGCCAAACAGCCCAACTGTGCTGGATAACTTGCTGAATCAAATAGCTTCAGATCTCCATCCCAGCTTTCAGCTACGGTGACGTCATTGTTCCCAGCTCCAAGGATGAGTTCATCAAGTCTGTTAATGTCTTCAGTTGCGTGCTTAGGGAAGCAATTGTTTTCTGACAGTCTGCCAGTTTCCCTGCAGCACGAGCTAGCTCTTTTCCCTGTGGAAAGTGAGCATTTTAGTTACTCGTCAGTAAACGTATAAATGTTCTGAACTTTTCATTGCCAAATCTATTTGGTTGTAATAAGTAATATATGTCAAAAAGTACCGAAATTTACCTTTGTGATGTGCTGGTCTTTACTTGCCACAGATTTCACTTGCACTGGCTGATGACCAGGAGCTCTGGTAGAGAACGTCTCTTTCAAGTTCTGACATTGTGCTGCGAATTCGGACGATTGCGCTCTCTCTTTGAGAATTTGCTCTTCCAGCAAACCAATCTTTATGTGCAATTCCTCCGTTTCATTCTCTTTGAGCTCGAACATGTTCGTCATTTTGTCCTTCTGGGCTTCAGAAGCATCGAGTGCAGTTATGTAGGCTGATGACAAGTTCTTCTGTGTCTCCAGTTTCGTTTCTAACAGGCCGGCATTCTCCTTCAAGCTCTTGATTTCAGCTTGTGCGGACTTGAGCTGTGATTCGAGTTCTGCAGTCAACGGCTTTTGTCTCTCCAGAGTCTCTTCAAGCAGTTTAACTTTTTCACGGAGGACAATGATCTCTGAATTTGCAGTCTGGAGTTGAGATCTGAGCTCATTTTTCTCTGCATCCAGTGCCTCGAGATCACGGCACCGCTTTGCGGATTCAGCAGACAAGGCCTTCTCTTGCTGAACTTTCAGCTCCAGGCTACCAACCAACTTTTGGAATGAAACAATTTCTTGCCCTGCCAACTCCAACTCGATCTCTGCACCCTTCATTTTATCTTCCAGAGCTTTGACGCTGCGGCATTTCTCCGTGAGCCGCGCCGAGAACGCCTTCTCCTCCTCCAGTCTCCTTTCTAACAAGGTGATCTTATCACCGAACTTTCTGGCGTCAGACTGTGATGTCTCCAGCTGAATCTGCAGCTTTTTCGTCTCTGAATCCAGGGCATCCATCTGCTGATATTTTGCTGCGAGCTCCAGCGTCAGCCCCTTTTCGGATTCAAGCCGTTCCTCCAGGATGCGTCCCTTGTCCAGCAAGCTGGCGATCTCGCCATGGGCCAGCTCAAGTCTACCCTCCAGCTCATTCCTCTTCGTCTCTGCGTCTTCCATTTCGGCCTCCATGGCATGCTTCTCGCCATTGACAAGATTCAGCTGCCTCTGCAGCCCAGCTGATCTCTCCTCTGCCACCATTGCCCGATGGCGGCAAGCCCTCAGCTCCCGCTGAGCCTCGTGCAGCGCCTTCTCCCTGTCGGCCTTCTCTACCGCCAGTTTCCTGGCCTTCTCCTCTAGCTTGACAAGCTGACCGCCGGCGTCCACGGCGGCCTCGCTTCTCGAAGCGGTGCCGCTCGCCGACGCGAGCTTCTCCATCTCAAGGAAATCGTCCATCATACCGATGTCAACTGCGGTCGCAGTCCTTGTGCTGCTCTTCTCGCTCTTAAACTGATCGAGCTCGGTGATCAGAGCCGATGCCCATGAGTCAGAGCTGTCCGACTGGCAGTCCGTCACCGACTCGGCGCAAACAGAGCTTGGAGTGCGCCGTAGGTCGCTGCTGAAGGAGGGCCTCCGTGCACTGGCCTGCAGCTTTCTGCATTCAGCTTCGAGCTTGGCCGCCTTCCTGATGCTCTCGAGCTGCTGCTTGCTCGCCGTCTCCGCCGCCCTTCTGTTCAGCTCCTTCTCGACTGTCCTGACGCTCAGCTCCTCAGTCTTGGCGAGCAGCTGCACCTTCAGAGCAGAGTTCGCCTTCTCCAGATAGGCCAGCCTCGAACTGGCATCACCGTCAGTAGTCACTGATCGCTCGGACTTGGCTTCGAGCTTCGCATTGAGCTCGACGATCCGCAACTCAAGGTCAGACTTCTCGGACTCCCATTGCCGGGATTGGAGTGCCAGCGCCGCCTGGACCTTCTGGTCCTGCTCCTCCTTGGCACGCCGGAGTTGCCGCACGCATTCCTTGAGCGCACCATCCAGGTGGACTATCCTGTCCTCCAGTGTGGAGTTCTTGACAGTTGCAGCATTCAGCTGGGTTTTCAGCGATGCCATCTCATTCTCGGCCTTCTCCCATCCTAGCAGCAGAAATACAGGTTTTATCATGCAGAATCGGCATGTAAATTTTGTTCAAGCAAGTAGCATAGAAATGAATGCTTTCGATCTGAATCTATATATGGTAGTATATAATTTCTGTTGATGTTTTGCTTAGAACACTTCATGTAGTATATTAAGAGCATACCTAGAACAGCTTCCTCGGCAACTTTTGAATGCTGCTTCACAAGATCATCTTTCGCGCGTATATCCAACACCGCGGATGACAGCCTCTCGCTCAGCACTTTAACTTTCACATTGCCATGGTCATGTGCTTCCTTTGATGCGATCTCTGGCGACGGAGTGGATTTCGGGGAACTCTTCAGGGTATCCTAATCAAGAGAACGGAGTCAAACATTGTTGTTCCCTTGACAAAAAAATCTAGCATTGTTTATACCAACTTGGCTCATGTTTTCAGTCTGTAGGGAGAATAATGCACAAGCTCAAACTTAGGACATCCCAGCACTTGTTCCTCACTGTTGCATCAGAGATTTCTAGGGGTTGATGGAGAAAGACAGCATTGATCAAGAGACTGCAACCAAGTGGTACTAGTGCACATGAACAGAGCTGGAATCTTGATTGCTCTGTGCCAGCAAACATTATGAGCTATTTGTGTTGGGCCAAAGGTGATGGTGCAGCACATGGGAGTGGCCACCAAAACAACTGCATCTTGCCCTGTTGCAGCCATAATGTTGGCAGAGAAAAGAGAGGGCCAACTAACACATCATCCTTAGTGTCCATGGATAGGTAGGCTTGTCCTGTTAGCCTTCCAGGCATAGAGACAACAGGACCCCTCCTCCATTCTATGCTTCAGTTGGAGGCCTACTAAAATTGCCAGATAGCCATGAAGAGTCGTCAATGGTACCCACCAAAGCATGGAGTGAAACTGCATCTTGCAGTCCTTTATTGTCATGTGGCTAAGATGAATGGTGTGCCTGTCCTAAGATGGCTGATCTGTTATTCAAAGGTTCTACGGGGATGCCGTAGCGCATTCATCCTAGTATTGCCAGATAAGAGACTAGTCCCCAAACAGAATTGATGAAACACTAAAAAGAGAAATTCATGTATTCCACAGAATGACAAGTAGGATAAACTATGGTCAGGAACAATTTGGGTCTTCTATGCAGATAAACCGCCTCGGGAATCTCTATCTAGCCCTATCCTCTATGGGACTTTTGATTTAAGAGATTCACATTGCAGCTTGGTGATAAACTACCCAGATTAGAGGCCCTACAGATCTGGCATTGGATGAAACCTCACATGTTTGCCATGCCACATGGCCCTCTTAGTTTCGCTGATCTGCACATGTTGCATGATCTGTTAAGGGGAAGGCGTGTAGGACTCTCAAAGTCAATAATCACACCCATCAAAATGTCTGAACTTCCTTGAAAAACACTCCTAGACACTACACCGGCTTTATTCTTCAGTATCAAATCCTTTTTACTGTTGGTCAATTTCCTTTTCTCGCTCTTTGGACCCATTAGTAGTAGGCCAAATGATGGGAGGCAAACATGGGGAAATTAGTGCAAAACTGCGTAAGCATATGGAACTTTAGAACATGAACAATGCAGATTTCTCCTCCAAAACTGATTTGAACATACTATTAGCTATGTCACGTGGGTTCTGGAAACAGAACTTAGGAATAGCCTGCACCACGAATGCAAGGAGATGGATAACGACATTTCTCTCTTCTCACCTGTTCATCAGTTAAACTCTCGGATGGGCAGGAGGCGGAGCTCTCGGTTTCGGTGGGGGCGAGGGCCTTGTCCGAGATCGACTTCCGGCGCCACGGCCAGCTCCGGCGATCCATCCCTAGAGCTCCCTACACCGTCGTCCAATTCAATCCGCGCCCCTGTTCAGCAATCCACCGAAGAGTCCATGATCACGCTGGACACGAAAAGGAGAACAGGTTGCAGTTTAGTCCGCTTATTCAGGAATTGCAACATACACGAAAACCTCCAAGAACAGAAACTCCAATCAGTCCAATGCATATAAGACAATTCACCAATTCCTGCATTTCAGACGCAAGTCAGATGTTCACTACCGCGCCCACTCTGAAGAAATTGCCAAGAATTATTCACCGATCAAGACGCCACATGTTAGAACCAAATTTCATCTCAGTTATTCCGCATCAGAAAGAAAGAAACAAGAAGAAAACCAGACGAGGAGGAGGAAGAAAACAAGCATCGCATCACTTGACACCAAAAGGAACCGATTTCATGAAGAAGCATCACAATTCGAGTCAGAAGTCAGAACCTCCTGCTCTCCACCGCAACTCACCGACTAAAGAGAAGGAAAGAAGCAAAATCCAACTGCGGAGAGAGGCCAAGAATCTGACGAGCGAAGGAATGGAGGAAACGAAGCACGCACCTCCCAGCGGCCGGCAAGACCCAGGAAGACAGCCCCAAGAACCGCGCCCTTTTCTCCTCGACTCGACGACGTATGTGGAGTGCGAGGCTATGGAGGCATGTCGTCTGCCCAAGATTCTCCACTCCTACATGGGCCGAACGTACGTACAGAAATGGAGTTCCTAGCCTAGGCAAAGAGAAATGGGAATTAGGTGTGGCCGTTCGGGAGGAAAGAAATGGAGAATGTTTAGCTTTGTACTAGTGATAATGGCGATGGGATTGATCGTGTTGGAAGTCGTGCGAACGAGTAGTACGCCGTAACCACTAACCGCTGAGCTTAATACTAATCGTGTATTTCTCCTGCTTCATTCTGCTCTGCAGTTTCACGGCGATAGGAGTATAATTCTGCAAGTTCTGCATAGGCATTCCGCTCTGGACTGAATGGAATGCAGGAATTAGGGTGTAGCGTACACCTAAACTAGGTACGCCACGCAAAGTGAATGACCGCCAAAAATGGCATCCTGTACACTGACACTGAGAGCGACACGCTGTCTCCCACTGGAGTGTACTACTGTCTTGTACTAGTACTGGCAAGTATATTGTACTGTAGCATTAATGTTAGAGATATATTTCATGTACATGTATTTGGTAGTTTAGGATTTGTAATACGTCTCCTAACTTATCTCTAGAAGAAGAGACTTCTTGCCCTCCAAGTCTTGTACTCAATATATACTCGCCCATTAGGCTCAATAATATATCCATCATATTCCGCCAATCTCATAATTTTACATGGTATCAGAGCGGCACGATCTCTGACCTAGCCGCCGCCGACGCGCTTCCGCACCGCACCGCTCCCGAGAAGATCGATCTCCATGATCTCTCAGGGGCCGCGTGACCCGTATCTAAGGTTCGTCCGCCGATGGGTTGATCGGACGCCCTAATGTCTTTTTTTGGGTCTCTTGATCCGGTTTTTCTCTTTCGCCGGTCGTTTTTTATCGGTGTTTCTTTTAGGTTTGCGTCGCCCGCTATTAATTCCCTACATTGGTACGTACAAAAATCACAAAATAATTCAAATCGGATGCTGACATAATTCTCATTATCAGGTTGGCATCTTGTGTGATTCTGCAAGGATGAGAGATTACATCGAAAAGTATTGGGTCACCATCGGCTCGTCGTTTTCACGTTCGTTTCTTTTGCCATAAGTAAGGAGACAATTAATTAAAGATGTACGAATTAGTCAATCCCATTTCCTATATGTCCTTCTGACGAAAATTTGACATGTATTGGCTGCCAACCATCCAGTCACTTCAATAAGATTGAGGTTTTGTATAGCGTGGGAATAGAATAAGTTCAGATAGTAGGCTTTCAACTCAAGGTTTACTCAATCACAACGTATAATGTTGGCTTGAATCTGCGGACTACGATTGCTGTGGAAACTATAAACCCCCTGCTCCCTCCGGTTCAAAAATGAGTGACATTTGAATACTGACACGACCTCAATATAAGGGTAGTCGGGCCAGTCCCTACTTTAATATATGTGTAATACCAAATAAAATTATAGAGAATACTTATCGGGAAGAATATATTTTAAAACATCAATCTACATATGTAAATGATACCGACAATCAAAATTTGATTGTCGGTATGTGCAAAACGTTAGTTATGTACAAAGTAGAAGGGGCAAGGAGGGGTAAGGGCGTCCCTTTGAAGGCCGACGAGATCCTATGAACTTGGCGTTTCCAAAAAATTGAAAATGTTATTTGAAAGTTTTTAAATCTTATTTTGTGTAAATACACATTAAGATGATTTCAGTGAACCTTAAATTGGTGTTAAAAACATGTTGTATTTTAGGTTACACAAAACCAGAATAATATGGCCCCAAATATGAAGAAAAAAACTCAAATCCGGTCTTCCCGTTTGTCCTTTTTGTGCAGATCACACCTAAAAAGACATTTCACTCAAAATTTAGACATACATACAAAAGATTTATTGAAGTTTTTAATCATACTTTTTAATCTAAAAATGAAGTTTTCAATCATTTTAAAGATCATGTATACTGACACCATGTATATTGGGTTTAAGATAGGACTGATTACTTACTTGTGATATCAATATGTAACTGGTGTTGTAGAGTCTCCCACCTAATTTCGGCTTCTGATTAAAACAATTCCACCTTCTATTGAAATCCAACATTTATATGTTTCATAGAGAAACTTGTTTGCTTATCTTGGCTCTGTGTAACTGATCGCTAGTGCATATACTGCATGATGCTTTCATGATTTATTGGTGTAACTTTTTTCACACTATTTTCAGAGTGCAGTTAAAACTAAGAATACTTTATCAACAGGGAGGATCCAAAGATCTTCCGAGTCACCCTCTCAGAACAATGTTGAAGGAATTGATCTGTGTAACATCCCAAAATTATTATCAGGATTATATTCCAAAAATGAGAGCCAACAAAAACTTTTGTTGTTTATTGTATGTTAATTGCTTTTGTTACTTGAGATGTTGCTCTTGCTGCTTGTGTGAGTGTTTGCTCTAGTGAACACTAGTGAGAAAGAAAGAAAACAAAATATAAAATCAACGCAAGAAATATAAAGTGACAAGTTGTCACATGAAAATCTTCAAGTGACAAACCCAATTAATTTCAAACCAAAGTCAGTGGAGTTGTAATGTTAAACACTCCCATTTTATTCCTACCCTTTTCCCTTTCAAAATAATATTTTTAACTATTATTAAAAATTCAAAAGTTAAAAACAATTGAAATTATTCAAAATACTATAATCAAAGTTCTATGAATAAAAATGTTGCAAAACATTTTATTATTTTAAGCCAATTTTGTGGAGCTTCTACATGATATGGGAAGGCCCCACAAATTTTCTTGAATTTTTCTAAAATGTTTAAACACCTCAAAAAATTGGAGAAGAGCTACTGTTTTAAAACGCAATAAGAGTTACAGAAAAGGGCAGGGGGTTTTGTGCAAATATGCCATCGTCTCCCTCACCCCTCGCCCCGACGAAGAAAACCGTCGAACACCTGTCGCCGCCGCGTTGCACGCCGCCGTTCTGGCCCCCCCCCCCCCGGCCTCGCGCTTGGCCTGCGAGACTCCACGTACATCACCTCTGCACGCGCCGCAGTCACTCGAGCACCGCCGCGACCGGAGATCGTCCCCTGTCCCCCGATGCCGCCGCGGAGGAGCACGGCCTCGCCGCCCAAATTGGCCCCCTCTCGCTGCACCCCGACACCTGCCCCTCCGCCCCAAGCTTCTAGAAGACCCTAGAACCCCTCGTGGCACGGCATTGCCCCGATCCCCTCCCGCCGTCGACGTGGAGACGAGAAAAGATCTCGCCGCCGCGCCATGGACGCCGTCCGTGAAACCCGTCCACCGTACGCCGCCTCCCTGCCTATAAAAGGACCCCGTGTCTCGCCACAATCACCACACCACTCCACCCCCTCTCCACTACCCTCTGTGCCTCGCCAGGAGGGCGTGCACGCCGCCCGTGCCATCTGCGACCTCGCCGTGCACGAGGTATGCATCGACCCGCAGCTGCTGCTGCTGCTGCTCCCTTTTTCTCTCCCCTGGCCCTGCACCTTGTTGCCCACTCTCGCCGCACTCACGCCCGTCTTTTCCCCCTCTGGATCACACAGGAGCGACCCCAGGACGTCGCCGGAGCTGCTGCCCGTGGCCGCGAAGGTTCAGGCTATCGCCGCCGTCAATCCAGGCCGTCCCAGCACGCGCTACTCGACCAGGAGCTTCCCCAACGCCGCCGCCGTCGATTAGCGTCGTCGCCACCCTCTCCCGTGCCCCTAGGTGAGCCAATCGAGCTCTCCCGTGCCGCCGGCGCGGCAGCGCCGCCGGTTTTAGGTCGTCGCCGATGGCGACCTCCGTGAGCCGTTGGATCGAAGATCTACGGCCACGTACCGCTTCGTATTAAGTTAGACTGCCATGTGGGTCCCACTGTCATAATTTTAATCTTTTCCCTCGCGCGCGTACCGTTTCGCTGAGTCACTGACGGGTAGGACCCACCCGTCAGGGATTTCAACATTATCCACAACAGTGGATTTTTCTAATTTAAATTCTCTGAAATTCTCAGTACTGATGTCAACTTTGAAATTAAATATCTCGAGATTTAGGAATCCAAATAAATCAAACTCAACTGTTCTGGAAAGCTTATGAAATTGTTTAACCAACACAATTGGTCTCATGTCATTTAATTAAATAATAAAAAGTATTATTGAAAATGCCACAGAAGGTTTAAATCTAAACTTGTTTGTTTCTGATACTCTGTTAGTCCAAATAATTCCAAACCAATTTTGCTAGCTTAGTACTGCCTTGTGTTAGCTCCCCTAATTTTGGTAGAATTAATTAAGTAGTATAATTGTTGACTTTAAGATAAACCCTTCTGGACTAAAACAGACAAATATGTTTATTGGTTGATCCAAATGAGTTAGGACCAATTTTGTTAGCTCACATATATCCATGTTTAGTTACCCCTAAAAGGGTTTAATTTTTGGAACAATATAATTTAATTGGTAGCTAAAACTTGATTATTAAGCTACTGGATTCAATCCAATGTGTAGGGAGTTTGGTAACTCCAAATGATCCAATTCAAATTGGGTTGTATTCTACACATCAGTGGCTTTCCATAGAATTTTAGTTTGTATTTTTGTGACCAACAGAACTCAAGTTGTGGAATTAAACATGAATAACTAGTTTCTGCCATAATTTGGACTTAATTAAAAATGTTTAATTCAATTTTTTGAAAACCAAATTGTGTGGTTTGATGTGTGCAGTAGCTAATTGTGATGTTGATGATGGTTATGTTGAGGTGATTGCTTGTATAGCTTAGTGATTGTTTGCATTGTTTGTTTGTTAATTAGACGAGAACGTTGTCGGATATATCGAGGAAGGAGAGTTTGCTGAATTTGAAGAACAAGAGCAAGATCACTTTGCCAAGCAAGGCAAGCTATTCTCTGAGCTTGCACTACCAACATATGCATCTACTTTCATAACATGTTTACTCTCAAAGCAAGATTTACAAAACCCATTTCAAAAATATATGGATATTATTTTGCCACCCTATGTAGTAGTTTATATAAAACTTTAGGATGGGAAAACAATGTTGTTTATTCAAAACTCCTTTGAAATTTCTTGTGAGTTTATGGAAACCGAGATGTCGGTGTTGGAGTGGAAAGTGGAAAAATGGTGATGTTTATGAAAAATGCACAGTGTCCTAGTACTATGGAAACCAATCCTACCCTGTGCGACCACATTTACCACATATGGGAAAAGGCGTAGTCATGTAGTTTGCTCTTATTAGTATGGGATACCTCATCGACGGAGATGACTCCGTTATGCATGAGGGGATGGTCCGAGGATCTACCCCCTGACCCGGGTCCTCACACAAGTTGGTGGGGAGGATAGAAGGTTCCACCATAAACCGCCGGACAAAACTATGAGTCCTCACACTTAGGGTTTCTGACGGGAAACCGGACTGGGTGTCGATGGAAAGTGTCATATGGGAAGGATCCTATACTAGCATGAGCAAATAAGAGGCTATGGCCGGCGGCTTACTTCGCATACACCTGGTATGGCGAGACGTGGCAGACACGATGAGTTGCCGGATGGATGTGGGTTAAAAGCGTGCTACCTCTGCAGAGTGTTTAAAACTATTCGAATAGCCGAGTCCTCGGATATGGACAATTGGGAGACTGTCCTAAGACCTTGTGCAAGTTTTAAAAAGGCTTTGAGTTTTTAAAGAAAAATGAGTGGAGATGTTTCCTACACCTATACCAACGGATCGGTATGAGGTGGTGGATGAAAGTGGACCATGACGGGCTATGGTCGGGAAAAAGGAGGAGTTTTGGAAAAACAGATGAAAAGGTGACTTCTTTAAAATAGTTATAAAACTCTTCTTACCTTTTTCAATAAAGATATAGAGATGTTTTAAATAAGAAAAGTTGTCAACTAAAATAAAACTGGTGCATACTCATGTTGGGGTAGTTTGCGAGTACATTCAAATGTACTCATATTGGTTTCGTCCCTGGCTATTGTCCTAGCCAGACTACGAGGAGGAACACTACGCAGAGCAGGAATATGGCGACTTCTACGCCAACTAAGGATCTCCACAAGTCAGCTGCCTGTCGGGTCGTCATCGTTAGAATATGATGTCGATTACGCCGTAGCTTCCGCTGATATATTTGGTTTGGCCCATGAAGGCACCTATGTAAGAACTTGGTCTAAATGACCATTTATGTAAGACTTTTATTCGGTACTGTAATGGATGTAAACTTTGGTATCCAATTCGGATTATGTGCAACGACAGACTGATCACGGGATCGTTGTGTTAAGCATAATCGGGTATTTCGGACAGCTAGTCCGGGGTCCCCACAGACTTGGTATCAGAGCCATCCTGACTTTAGGAAACCTTAGTTAGCATGGTCGTTTGTCAAATGTTACAAAAGATGAATTTCTAAAAAGAAAGGAATGAAGTATTTTCGAAAATTGCTTATCTCCAATCCTCTTACTTATGCAAAATTTTACTCTCATTAAATATTACATTTTCCTTAGTATCCCTAAAATTTTGTACACCTCTCATTAAGTTTAAAATTTGACTCACTTGTTGCCCTACTATATTAAAATTTTGATATACTTGTCACCTAACTAACTTAAAATTTTGCTTAAAAACTGTAGATGGCACTCCACTGGACCGAGTTCGTTCAGCTGGAGAAGGACAGCAAGCTGACGTTTGAGAGGGACTTGTTCGAGTTGACCAAGCTGTTAGGTCGCCCCGCTCCAGAGTTTGAGGGAGCTCAGATTGATGTTCACGGTGTTGGAAGGCTGAGCTGGCTCATCAGATCGTCAGTTCGCAGGAACATCAAGTCTCCCAATTCCAGGACGCTCATCTTCACCACCAAGGAGGCCACCTGGGTTGACGGTCTCTGTACTGCTACACAGAGGATGCTAGCCCGACTTTGTGAGGAGCACAAGGCGGAGTTAGTAGACTCCCGTTTCCGGTTCTACGGGAGGCGCAACTGTGATGGACACCCTACTCCTTCACCTTACCACCCGATGTTTGGGAGCTACATCATGGACATGGAGATCTTACTTCAGTGCACTCAGGATGATCTGTTGCGCACTAGGATTCAGCTCCACTTCGACCGCGAGTCGCTCGTTGAGCTTCGCGAGAACGAGATGAAGCTGATGGTGGAGAAGGTTGCTCTTCTCAGGAAGAGGGCCCAGCTGAGGAAGACTATCGTGAAGCTCCGCACGAAGGTGGCAGAGCAGGATGGACTGATTGAGGATCTAGAGCACCATACTGACGAGATGGAGGAGGAGGGCGAGGATCTCCGCAAGGAGAACGACGCTTTCCTCAGTGACGATGATGACTTCGTGGAGGAGATGGACTGTGAGGAGGAGGATGATGAGGAGGAGTTAGTTGACGAGGAGGAGGAGCCACTCGAGCCAGTTCTCGAGGACGAGGAGGAGGATCCCGAGGAGCCAGCCT
Organism: Poa pratensis; assembly: GCA_947311845.1. Lineage (NCBI taxonomy): Eukaryota > Viridiplantae > Streptophyta > Magnoliopsida > Poales > Poaceae > Poa > Poa pratensis. Next base: position 37,887,303 of record CAMZMU010000128.1, read on the forward strand.
ACCAGTCAGATGCTGACGTGTTAGAGCTGGAGGTTCCACCTCAGTAGGCGAGTGACTTGATCACTACCGCAGGATTAGGTTGACCCCCTATAGCTAGTCGAGTAGTAGCAGTGGTTCTTTTGGAAACCAGATGTTATGTATCCTAGATGTAAGCTTGATGTTGTTGTGAACTCCTTGATGTATTGTTTGTGAAATATAAGTATGTTTGTCTTGTTTAAATCTGTGTGAACTATTTTCATATAAATCTTAGATTAATCAACCACTTGAGAGATCGTCTTTTCCCTTAGTCGAACTTTTCTTGCCTTGTCTCTTATACCCGGTGTGCTTCAGGATGCCACCCCGTCGCAGCAATGCGGAAGGATCAGGATCAGCACCACCACCACCGGACCCAACCCCCACCCAACTTCTCGCACTTATCATGGAGGAGCGTGAAAATGCCCGGCAAGAGCGCCAAGCTCATCTCGCTGCCTTACAACAACTCGCAGCCGCTATAACAACAACAACAACAACAATGGTGGCAATGGCAATGAGAAACCAGCGATCTACCTTGGGTGATTTTCAGAAGACCAACCCACCCACCTACTCCAAGGGACTTCACCCACTAGAAGCCGATGATTGGCTTCGCACCATCGGCAATAATCTTGAAGTTGCTGCTGTGGGAGAAAATGAGAAAGTGCTGTATGCAACCCACTATCTCGCTGGACCTGCAAGAGCTTGGTGGGAAACTACCAAGACTCTCCAGCCAGCTGGTCATGTCATCAACTGGGCTGAGTTCCAGGAGAAGTTCCGCAAGAAGCATATTCCCAGTGGACTTATTGAGAGGAAGAAGGATGAGTTCCGCAAACTGAGGCAGGGAAGTAGAGATGTGGTCGGTTATCTTGAGGAGTTTACCGACTTATCTCGGTATGCTCCTGATGACACCGACAAGGAAGAGAAGAAGATGGAGCGTTTCATGAGTGGACTCATGATGAACTTCAGTGTGCTTTGGTTATCCATGACTTCCGTGATCTGGAGTCACTTGTGGACAAAGCCATCCAGCTGGAGACCAAGCGCAAGTCGATGTATGAAGGTCGCAAGAGGAGGATGAATGCTCAGGAAGGCTCGAGCAGCCAGAAACCTCGTATCTTTCAGCAGAACACCAGGCCTGCCTATCGTCCACCCCAAGCTCCACGCCCAATTACCCTAACCGCCCAAACAACTTCAACCGCCCAATGACAATAACCGTCCCGGAGGAAACTTCAACAACTTCACCCGCAATCCCAATGTGATCTGCTTTGAATGCGGCAACAAGGGTCACTACTCCAAAGAATGTCCCAATCCCAAGAGGAATGTCCAGCGCCCCAATGCGCCGGCACAGAACAATGGTCAAGGCCGCAATGGAAATGGAAATGGCAAGAATGCCGCACCTCGCGGAAATGCTGCTGTTGCCAAGGGTCGTCTGCACCACATCAATGCTGAAGAAGCTCAGGATGCTCCGGATGTTGTGCTGGGTACGTTCCTTGTCAACTCAGTACCTGCAACTGTTCTGTTTGATTCTGGTGCTACCCATTCATTTGTTACCCAAGAATTTGTTGCTAAGGGAGGTTTAGTTAAGAGCCTCTTACCCAAACCCATGGTCATCCAAATCCCAGAATCCACCGTAGAGACCAAGATGTTTTGCTCCGATGTACCCCTTGAGATCAAAGGAGAAAAGTTTCCAGTTAACTTAATTGTTCTGGGAACCCAAGGCATCGATGTTATACTCGGTATGAATTGGTTAGCCAAGTACCATGGTCGAATTGACTGTGCCAGAAGAGCTGTATCCATCACCACCGACAAAGAAGTAGAAGTGGAGTATGTGTCTGAAACTAGTCAACCTCACCCAGGCTGCCATGAGAGCATAGCTCGACCCGCCCTAGATGAGATCCGTGTTGTTCATCTGTTCAAGGATGTTTTCCCAGAAGAATTGCCTGGTATGCCGCCAGATAGGGATATTGAGTTCATAATTGAGCTTATCCCAGGAACATCCCCCATATCCCAAAAGCCTTATCGGATGAATCCGGAAGAACTGGTTGAGTTGAAGAAGCAGTTGGCTGATATGCTAAGCAAAGGTCTTGTCCGCCCAAGCGCTTCACCATGGGGATCACCCATTATTTGTGGACAAGAGAGACGGTACCACACGCCTGTGTGTGGATTATCGCAAGCTGAATGACGTGACCATTAAAAACAAGTACCCTCTTCCCAAGATCGAGGATCTGTTCGATCAAATGAACGGAGCCCGAGTCTTTTCAAAGATCGATCTTCGGACAGGTTACCATCAGTTGAAGATCGAGAGACAGATATTCCCAAGACCGCCTTCACCACTCGTTACGGTTGTTTGAATACACCGTGATGTCTTTTGGTCTGACCAATGCCCCAGCCTATTTCATGAATCTCATGAACAAGATTTTCATGGAGTACCTCGACAAGTTCGTGGTAGTTTTCCTTGATGACATCCTTATTTATTCCAAGACCGAAGAAGAGCATGCTGAACACCTGCGTCTAGTTTTGGAGACCCTCCAAGAGCACCAGCTGTATGCCAAACTTAGCAAGTGTGAGTTTTGGCTCAGTGAAGTGGCATTTCTTGGACATATTGTATCCGCTGGAGGAATTTCTGTTGACCCTGAGAAGATACAAGCCATTCTTGACTGGTTATCCCCAACCAATGTTTTTGAAATCCGAAGCTTTCTCGGACTTGCCGGTTATTACCGCAAGTTCGTTGAAGGATTTTCCAGTATAGCCAAACCTCTGACCCAACTGTTGAAGAAGGACAAGAAATTTGAATGGACTCAGAAGTGTGAGGATAGTTTCCAAGAACTGAAGAAGAGACTAACCTCAGCCCCAATCCTGATCATGCCAGACGTCACCCAGAGTTTCGACGTGTATTGCGATGCATCACGCCTCGGACTTGGTTGCGTTCTGATGCAAGAAGGCAAAGTTGTGTCGTATCTGTCCCGGCAGTTGCGACCGCATGAAGAGAATTACCCAACCCATGACTTGGAGTTAGCTGCTGTAGTCTTTGCTCTTAAGAAGTGGCGTCCCTATCTTGCGGGACATCGCTGCGAGGTCTATACAGATCACAAAAGCTTGAAGTATATTTTCACCCAGAAAGATCTGAACCTGCGACAGAGGAGATGGATGGAATTAATCAAGGATTATGATATTGGAATCCATTATCACCCCGGAAAGGCTAATGTAGTTGCCGATGCCCTTAGTCGCAAACCTTGCACCCTGAATGCCCTGATCCAAGCCGAACAGCCAGCCTTGTTCAAAGACTTCCAAGATTTTGGACTAGAGCTTGTTAGCCATGGTTATCTCGCCAATTTAGAGTTAACCCCAACCCTGATGGATCAAATCAAAGAAGCCCAGAAAGGTCATGAAAGCATAGAGGGAATTAGGAAGAAATTTCCCTCGGCAAAGCACCCGGTTTTACCGAAGATGCTGAAGGAGTGCTGAAATTCAATGACCGTATCTGTGTGCCCAATGTCACGGAACTTAAGGAGTTAATCCTGAAGGAGGCCCATGAGACCCCTTATTCAATCCACCCCGGCGGAACCAAAATGTACCAAGACCTTCGAGAAAGATTTTGGTGGCATGGAATGAAGCGAGAGATTGGTTCATTCGTAGCCAAGTGTGATATCTGTCAGCGAGTCAAGGCTGAACATCAGCGACCCGCTGGATTGCTTCAACCTTTGAAAATTCCCGAGTGGAAGTGGGACGAGATTGGAATGGATTTTATTACCGGACTTCCAAGATCCAACCGAGGCCATGATTCAATCTGGGTCATCGTTGATCGACTGACCAAGGTTGCCCACTTTGTTCCTGTCAAGACCACTCATACCGGAGCTCAGTTAGCAGACCTGTATATTTCCAGAATAGTGAGCCTGCATGGTGTGCCTAAGAAGATTGTATCTGATAGAGGCACGCAATTCACCTCAAGATTCTGGAAATCCCTTCATGAAGCCCTCGGAACCAAGTTAGCCTTTAGCACAGCTTATCATCCCCAGACCGATGGCCAGACTGAGCGAGTGAACCAGATATTGGAGGACATGCTTCGCGCATGTGTTCTATCCTATGGTTCCAAGTGGGAAGATTGTCTTCCGTTTGCAGAGTTCTCGTACAACAACAGTTATCAGTCTAGTCTGCAAATGGCCCCTTTTGAAGCCCTTTACGGCAAGAAGTGTCGTACACCCCTGAATTGGTCCGATACCGGAGAGAGCAAATTGTTCGGACCAGATACCCTCCGAGAAGCTGAAGAGCAAGTTCAGCTTATTCGTGAACGCCTCAAAACTGCCCAATCCCGTCAGAAGAGTTACGCTGACACCAAGCGCCGTGATCTCACTTTCAGTGTCGGAGATTATGTGTATCTCCGAGTGACACCCCTCAAGGGAATGCAGCGTTTCCATGTCAAAGGAAAGTTAGCGCCAAGGTATATTGGACCCTTCAAGGTCATTGCTCGTCGAGGAGAAGTATCCTATCAGCTGGAGTTACCCCAGGAGTTAGGAGATTATCATGATGTCTTCCACATTTCCTTGCTCCGGAAGTGTCTTGAAGTTCCTGACCAGCCTGATGTTTTCAAAAACATCGACCACCTCTCCATCGACCTGAACCAAGACCTGACTTATCGTGAGAGACCCCTCAAAATTCTCGAAGAAGATGTTCGTGTTACCCGAAGACGTGCGATCAAGTTTTACAAAGTCCAGTGGACTAACCACTCTGAAGAAGAAGCAACTTGGGAACGCGAAGATTATCTTAGAAGCGAATTCCCAGACCTCCTTAAAACCTAAGCCTAGCAAATCTCGGGACGAGATTTATTTTAAGGGGGGAAGGATTGTAACATCCCAAAATTATTATCAGGATTATATTCCAAAAATGAGAGCCAACAAAAACTTTTGTTGTTTATTGTATGTTAATTGCTTTTGTTACTTGAGATGTTGTTCTTGCTGTTTGTGTGAGTGTTTGCTCTAGTGAACACTAGTAAGAAAGAAAGAAAACAAAATATAAAATCAAAGCAAGAAAATAAAAGTGACAAGTTGTCACATGAAAATCTTCAAGTGACAAACCAATTAATTTCAAACCAAAGTCAGTGGAGTTGTAATGTAAACACTCCCATTTTATTCCTACCCTTTCCCTTCAAATATATTTTTAACTATTTTAAAATTCAAAATAAAAACAATTGAAATTATTCAAAATACATAAACAAAGTTCTATGAATAAAAATGTTGCAAAACATTTTATTATTTTAAGCCAATTTTTGTGGAGCTTCTACATGATATGGGAAGGCCCCACAAATTTTCTTGAATTTTTCTAAAATGTTTAAACACCTCAAAAAAATTGGAGAAGAGCTACTGTTTAAAACGCAAATAAGAGTTACAGAAAAGGGCAGGGGGTTTTGTGCAAATATGCCATCGTCTCCCTCACCCCTCGCCCCGACGAAGAAAACCGTCGAACACCTGTCGCCGCCGCGTTGCACGCCGCCGTTCTGGCCCCCCTGGCCTCGCGCTTGGCCTGCGAGACTCCACGTACATCACCTCTGCACGCGCCGCAGTCACTCGAGCACCGCCGCGACCGGAGATCGTCCCCTGTCCCCCGATGCCGCCGCGGAGGAGCACGGCCTCGCCGCCCAAATTGGCCCCCTCTCGCTGCACCCCGACACCTGCCCCTCCGCCCCAAGCTTCTAGAAGACCCTAGAACCCCTCGTGGCACGGCATTGCCCCGATCCCCTCCCGCCGTCGACGTGGAGACGAGAAAAGATCTCGCCGCCGCGCCATGGACGCCGTCCGTGAAACCCGTCCACCGTACGCCGCCTCCCTGCCTATAAAAGGACCCCGTGTCTCGCCACAATCACCACACCACTCCACCCCCTCTCCACTACCCTCTGTGCCTCGCCAGGAGGGCGTGCACGCCGCCCGTGCCATCTGCGACCTCGCCGTGCACGAGGTATGCATCGACCCGCAGCTGTGCTGCTGCTGCTCCCTTTTTCTCTCCCCTGGCCCTGCACCTTGTTGCCCACTCTCGCCGCACTCACGCCCGTCTTTTCCCCCTCTGGATCACACAGGAGCGACCCCAGGACGTCGCCGGAGCTGCTGCCCGTGGCCGCGAAGGTTCAGGCTATCGCCGCCGTCAATCCAGGCCGTCCCAGCACGCGCTACTCGACCAGGAGCTTCCCCAACGCCGCCGCCGTCGATTAGCGTCGTCGCCACCCTCTCCCGTGCCCCTAGGTGAGCCAATCGAGCTCTCCCGTGCCGCCGGCGCGGCAGCGCCGCCGGTTTTAGGTCGTCGCCGATGGCGACCTCCGTGAGCCGTTGGATCGAAGATCTACGGCCACGTACCGCTTCGTATTAAGTTAGACTGCCATGTGGGTCCCACTGTCATAATTTTAATCTTTTCCCTCGCGCGCGTACCGTTTCGCTGAGTCACTGACGGGTAGGACCCACCCGTCAGGGATTTCAACATTATCCACAACAGTGGATTTTTCTAATTTAAATTCTCTGAAATTCTCAGTACTGATGTCAACTTTGAAATTAAATATCTCGAGATTTAGGAATCCAAATAAATCAAACTCAACTATTCTGGAAAGCTTATGAAATTGTTTAACCAACACAATTGGTCTCAGTCATTTAATTAAATAAGTAAAAAGTATTATTGAAAATGCTACAGAAGGTTTAAATTCTAAACTTGTTTGTTTCTGATGCTCTGTTAGTCCAAATAATTCCAAACCAATTTTGCTAGCTTAGTACTGCCTTGTGTTAGCTCCCTAATTTTGGTAAATTAATTAAGTAGTATAAATTGTTGACTTTAAGATAAACCCTTCTACTAAAACAGACAAATATGTTTATTGGTTGATCCAAATGAGTTAGGACCAATTTTGTTAGCTCACATATATCCATGTTTAGTTACCCCTAAAAGGGTTTAATTTTTGGAACAATATAATTTAATTGGTAGCTAAAACTTGATTATTAAGCTACTGGATTCAATCCAATGTGTAGGGAGTTTGGTAACTCCAAATGATCCAATTCAAATTGGGTTGTATTCTACACATCAGTGGCTTTCCATAGAATTTTAGTTTGTATTTTTGTGACCAACAGAACTCAAGTTGTGGAATTAAACATGAATAACTAGTTCTGCCATAATTTAGAAGTAATTAAAAAGTGTTTAATTCAATTTTGTTTGAAAATCAATTGTGTGGTTTGATGTGTGCAGTAGCTAATTGTGATGTTGATGATGGTTATGTTGAGATGATTGCTTGTATAGCTTAGTGATTGTTTGCATTGTTTGTTTGTTAATTAGACGAGAACGTTGTCGGATATATCGAGGAAGGAGAGTTTGCTGAATTTGAAGAACAAGAGCAAGATCACTTTGCCAAGCAAGGCAAGCTATTCTCTGAGCTTGCACTACCAACATATGCATCTACTTTCATAACATGTTTACTCTCAAAGCAAGATTTACAAAACCCATTTCAAAAATATATGGATATTATTTTGCCACCCTATGTAGTAGTTTATATAAAACTTTAGGATGGGAAAACAATGTTGTTTATTCAAAACTCCTTTGAAATTTCTTATGAGTTTATGAAATACCGAGATGTCGGTGTTGGAGTGGAAAAGTGGAAAATGGTGGTGTTTATAAAAATGCACAGTGTCCTAGTACTATGGAAACCAATCCTACCCTGTGCGACCACATTTACCACATATGGGAAAAGGCGTAGTCATGTAGTTTGCTCTTATTAGTATGGGATACCTCATCGACGGAGATGACTCCGTTATGCATGAGGGGATGGTCCGAGGATCTACCCCCTGACCCGGGTCCTCACACAAGTTGGTGGGGAGGATAGAAGGTTCCACCATAAACCGCCGGACAAAACTATGAGTCCTCACACTTAGGGTTTCTGACGGGAAACCGGACTGGGTGTCGATGGAAAGTGTCATATGGGAAGGATCCTATACTAGCATGAGCAAATAAGAGGCTATGGCCGGCGGCTTACTTCGCATACACCTGGTATGGCGAGACGTGGCAGACACGATGAGTTGCTGGATGGATGTGGGTTTAAAAGCGTGCTACCTCTGCAGAGTGTTTAAAACTATTCGAATAGCCGAGTCCTCGGATATGGACAATTGGGAGACTGTCCTAAGACCTTGTGCAAGTTTTAAAAAGGCTTTGAGTTTTTCAAGAAAAATGGAGTGGAGAATGTTTCCTACACCTATACCAACGGATCGGTATGAGGTGGTGGGATGAAAGTGGACCATGACGGGCTATGGTCGGGAAAAAGGAGGAGTTTTGGAAAAACAGGTGAAAATGGTGACTTCTTTAAAAATAGTTACAAAACTCTTCTTACCTTTTTCAATAAAGATATAGAGATGTTTTAAATAAGAAAAGTTGTCAACTAAAATAAAACTGGTGCATACTCATGTTGGGGTAGTTTGCGAGTACATTCAAATGTACTCATATTGGTTTCGTCCCTGGCTATTGTCCTAGCCAGACTACGAGGAGGAACACTACGCAGAGCAGGAATATGGCGACTTCTACGCCAACTAAGGATCTCCACAAGTCAGCTGCCTGTCGGGTCGTCATCGTTAGAATATGATGTCGATTACGCCGTAGCTTCCGCTGATATATTTGGTTTGGCCCATGAAGGCACCTATGTAAGAACTTGGTCTAAATGACCATTTATGTAAGACTTTTATTCGGTACTGTAATGGATGTAAACTTTGGTATCCAATTCGGATTATGTGCAACGACAGACTGATCACGGGATCGTTGTGTTGAGCATAATCGGGTATTTCGGACAGCTAGTCCGGGGTCCCCACAATCTGCTTAGTAGTTCATCCGAAACAATCCCTACACTTCTTTGAAGGTCTCCATCTCTCTTTCTCTTCTCTAATTGTTAACTGCCTTTTCAAACTAGAATAATAAAATTGCAAGATGAACTCATTCGCAATCTATGGATGTATAAACTAAATCGTTGGATAACTCGAGAAATGATAAACCAATTTCTAGTGTTTTATGGTGTATACTATTTAAACATGACGAGGAATCGGGACATCGCATCTATTATTCTGTTATGTAATCTTCCTACACGCGGATCTGAAACATAATCATTGAGTTTATATAATAAAAAGATAACATGTGGCAAATTCATGTGTAAACACATTGAATTTGTTCTATAAGACATACACTTCGGTGTTACAGGCAATTGTGTGCTGACTAAAAAATAAATAAAAAGATAACCAAAAATAATGATTACTAATAGTAAATCAAATTAAAATATATTTGAATTGTTAAATATGTAATTTTATGTACTTTCGTGTCTATTATATGTAATATTAGTATTTTGTGTGTGAGCTATTGTGTAATATCGATTTGGTGGTTACAAGAGATTAAAAAATATAGATCGGTGAAATATAGCGTGAGAATGAGAGAGTCCATCGCAATATCGTTGCAAACCGATGCGGCAATTTTTTACTTCAATTGGACTTGTTATAAAGAGAGAAGCTAACATACCGTGCTCTGCTAAGGACAGAAGGGGGAAGGGAGAAGTGAGAATAGGATTATACGGGTCTACCGATTTTGGGTGGAATATACAATGTGGCAACTGCTACACGAAACTGCATGATAAAATAAAAATCAACCCGTAGCAACAAATGGTCATATTTGTCATGACCTACATTTCATATTTTTTGTAGTGGTTTTAGTTCAAGGGGAGTAATTAATGGTAAAACAGATAATTATTCGGCCACGACACGTCAGCAATAATATGAAATGTAGCCGATCTGGGACGGTGCTGACGTACGCACGGCTCACTCGTGCCAGAAGTCAATGTCGTGACAGATAACCCACATCAATAATACGGCCGCCACCTCACTGGCAATTATTCGCGGGATTAGATCAGAGTATCAGACGCTGCAGGATAACATTCAGACTTACGTCCATGACATGCTGGTCTGTACGTTCCACGTTCAGAATTCAAGTCGATTATATCCTAGCGGCTAGTACTAGTTTAGTTCAGCGGTTTAAGCTGGATCTCATTACTTCCGGCAAACCGTGTCAGTTGATGTTATTCTCATTCTGAACGTCCATCCATAGACATCAATTAATTTAATATTGTATTGTGGTTCTCTTGCGAGTGCATCATATTAGGTTTTTTCCTACAGAAAAAGGGAACAACTCATCATGTTCCCCAGACAAACAAACCATATTCGGTAAGAGGAAGACTACAAATTTTGTCATCAGTAAGCTCTAGGCCTCTAGCCTTCTTTTGAATATTCTTTGCCAAAATTCTGATTATTCTACTAGTACTAGCTAGTAGCATTTCAGGCGAGAAGACTGTTTATGATTACCAGATGCAATCAAATAAACACTGACATTTTTTGTTTTATTTGCAAGGAAATTAAGGCAAATAGTTGATGTAGATGCGCGAATCTAACATAACAAAAGAAAAACTCAGCGGGCCATCTGAGACGTGGATGTGGCATACAGTTTCAGCAGAGCTGGCAAGCATTTCATCCCTCTGGACGATGTATACGTAGCTCACTCATAAATTGTCCTTTTGTTTTCTGCAGAAAGACGTAAGGATCGGTCTTACAGTACAGGCAGAGACAAAAACATTAGGAGCTGGAAGCTTCTTCCGGCCGTAGCCTCCTCCGTGATTTCTTCGCAGTTTACGGATTTCGGCACAGGGTCTCACTTGATTTCTGATTGGACAGGTCGAATATGTACATGAGTACAACGTGCACACATCCACAGGTCCGAACGTACGCCTCAGAACTTGTCTGTGACAAGATGGTTAGGAGGCTGGTTGTACCCTCAGCCAAGCAGAGTTCAAATAATAGATTTGACATTGATGTTTCTCATTTAGGTGGAATACTCTTCAGTGTGAGGCGACGTTCTCGTCGACAACGAGGCGCCTGTGGTGACTTCGTCAATCTCACGACCCGACCGCCGACTCTTTCGGAGATGCTCATAGGGGTGAATGTATACACGTGTATGTGAGCGTCTGCGTTGTACTGTGTTTCGAAAAAAAAACGTACGCCCATATTTTTTTGGGAGAAAAATTTCTGATCTATTCATCAACTGTCAAGATAGTACAAAGAACACAAGAAGTAACCAAAATTACATCCAGATCCGTAGACCACATAGCGATGACTACAAGTACTAAAACGAGCTGAAGGCGCGCCACTGTCATCGCCCCTCCATCACCGGAGCCGGGCAAAACTTATTGTAGTAGACAGTCGGGAAGTCGTCGTGCTAAGACCCCACGGGACCAGCGCACCAGAACAGCAACCGTCGCCGATGAAGAGAAGCGTAGATCAGAAAGATCCAAACTGTAGACACACGAACGAAGACAAACAAAGAAGAGATCCAATCGGATCCACCGAAGACAAACACCGAGCGAATCCCGCGAGATCCCCGGAGACACATCTCCACACGCCCTCCAACAACGCTAGACACGCTGCCAGAACGGGGCTAGACGGGGAGAACCTTATTCCATCTTCAGTGAGCTGCCGCCGCTTCATCTCCTTAAATAGAACATAAAACCTAACAAAAAAAAAATGAGAACGGAGCCCTCCTGCCGGCAAGGACCAGGATCCACCGCGCCACCATGGCCTAAGGCCACAGAGGCGAGATGGATCGGTGGCGGCGGCAGGAGGCAAAGAAACCCTCGTCGCCTTGAGTCGCTAGCTCTTGTACGAAGCGGTATGTATTCTGGAGCTTGTATCGAACACAATAGCGCCAACACGTACGCCCATATTTGACGTGGTGGGGGCATCAAAGATGATGTTGCCGCCTTTGCAGCGGAGTCCACACACAGAGCTAAGTTGTGGCAGTGCAGTTAGACCTGCCGTTGGGAGGGTATGGACACACCCCTGCTTCACCCACACCCGTACCCACCAATCACTTCATCCATTCTTACGCTCCCGTTTTTACCCATATCCATTAGATAAGCAGGTTAGTGGCACTATGGCAGCGCTCGTGGCCGGCCGCTCGTCGGAGATGTGCGAGGGCCGAGCGAAGACCCATGCGTGCGGGGCAATGGGCCGGCGACCTCTCAGGCCGGCGGCGCAGTTTGTGACCGGCCGCTCCATCCTTCAGGAGCCTTTCGTCGTTCGTCGTGCCTGATGGCGACTGGCAGACAGTGGTGTGACGGCAACGACGTCCCCAAGCTCTATGGCGGCACGACACACTCAAGTCCTCTATTTCTTCATCGTGGCGCGTCCTCGTCTTGCGTCGGGAAGAGCGCGGCGGCAGCATGGCGCGTCCTCGAATTGTGTCGGGAATGGCTGGTTTGGTGCCTTAGGGACCTGGTTGTAATAACTAGGTTTTGTAGGGTGTACTCATGTTGTGCTAATAGATCTGGGGTCCTTTTCGTAAATAGAAGAGGAGCTTTCGTGGTTACCACTAAAGTGATAAAAAGATCTGTGGCAGCATGTTGGGTATGGGTAATTGATACGTCCATTTTGCATCACTATTTTATATCGTAATTCACTATTATTCATTGATATATTTCATATTATATTGCAATACTTATGTTATTTTATCTTATTTTACATGTTTGACGATTATGTCTACAGGGTGACCATCTTCGACGTCGATGGTTCCGAGATCGTGAAGAAGTGTGAAGCGCATCCGATGAATTTCAAACTAAAGCCAGTGCAGAACTAGTTAAGCTGCCCCTATGTCTGTGTCCCAGCTTGTTACTGTCTGTCTCTGATGAACCTGTCTGTGTCGAGATCGTGTCTATGACTTATGTCCTACATAATTACCTACTTATTGTATGCCCTTTGATACTAGTCTGTGTTTTAAGATACTAGTGGGATGGTAAGCTCACCATTCGAACTGGTGGTGAGAGTATGTGAATGTAAGCCAACAACAGCAATTTGCATGCGTTTTAGTCACACAGCCCACCAAACACTGGGATGCGGATTTTGGCTGAAGAGGCATGGGTCTGGCAGCCTCTTTACGGGCAACCAAATAGGCTGCAGAACGTGGCTTTTTGCCTCGTTTTTTCAGGGCCAGGCCCTGCTGGGCCACAGAAGTAAGGAGGCCAAAACCGCTGCAGGAAACCAAACACGCCCCAAGAGTCGTTAACATGTATATCCACCTGCTGCACACCTGCTTGGCCGCTTGTATCAAGATTGCGCGTGTGGCTGATCTGTAGCACTGACATGTCGTATCAAGATTTCACTTGCTTTCTTTTGTAGTATCACAACATCTTAATTTTCATTTTACGAAAAGCCAGCAGATTGCTAGATTTCATCACCCTCGCTGTGTTTCGTCATGGATGTTTTACCCTCCGAAATTGAAAGGAGCAACGAGTGGTCTCGTCTCCATGTAACATACATACGGCATTATTACGCCAAAATAGCACGATGTACAAACTACACATTATTCCCAATAATTCTTTGGGCCACGCCTGTTTCTCCACAAGTTTGGTAGAGAAGAATCGAAACACCACTAGTGTAATGCCTAGTATATACGCCTATTTTTGGTTGGCACATACGGCCAGAAGCTGCATCTAATCGGCTGTTTTCTGAAGATGGGTGAGGTATCACGCGTGATTTCGGCTGCCATCGCGTGCGCCGGGACGCACAAGATGCACAACGATATGCATCGCAAGGAAGGATGGCGTGGCCTGGCCCGTATCGTCGGCCAGATCCTTGGCCCGTTAGGAGGGTTGACAGGCTACTAGAGTAGACCTATATACCGCCCGTTAGCGGCGGTAAAAGGTTGCGCCACATGAAGGACGCAGTTCCGCCTGGCCTAGTGGGCCGGCCCAGGTAAAGTTTTTTTTCCTTTCCCTCTGTTTTTCTTGTTCTTCTCTTTTCCTTTTCCTTTTCGTTTCTTATTTCCGAAAAATACAAATTCGAAAAAAATCCAACTCAAAATTTGTTCAATTTTTTATATGAACAAATTTCAATCTGAACAAAATATGAATTTGAACAAATTTCGGAAATGAACAAATTTCAAATTTGAGCAATTTTCGAAATGGAACAAATTTCGAATTTGAACGGATTTCGAATTTGAACAAATTTCAAAAATGAACAAATTTTGAATTTGAACAAATTTCGAAATTGAACAAAAATTCGAAAATGAACAAATTTCGAATTTGAACAATTTTTAAAAATTGAAACAATTTTGAATTTGAACAGAAATTCGAACATGAACAAATTTCGAATTTGAACAATTTTCGAAAAATGAACAAATTTTGAATTTGAACGGATTTCGAATTTGAACAGTTTTAAAAAATTGAACAAATTTCAAATTTGAACAAAAATTCTAAAATGAAGAAATTTTTGAATTTGAACAATTTCCGAATTTGAACAATTTTCAAAAAAGAAGAAATTTCGAATTTGAACAAATTTCGAATTTGAACGAATTTCGAATTTGAACGGATTTTGAATTTAAACAAATTTCGAATTTGAACAATTTTTAAAAATTGAACAAATTTCAAATTTGAACAAATTTCAAAAATAAACAAATTTCAAATTAGAAAAATTTTCGAATTTGAAGAATTTTCAAATGAACAATATTGAATCTGAAAATATTTCAATTCTAAACATTTTTAAATTCATATAAAAATAAAAGTAGAAAAGGAAAGACAAAAAAGAAAAAGAAACAGAAAACAGAAAAGAAAGGTAAAAGAAAAAAAAGGAAAACGAAGCATGACGTATGCGCGGCTGCCCCTACTAGGCCGGCCCAGTTAGAAGTTTCCCGTTAGCGGCGCGGGCGATTCGCGCCGCTAACGGGCGGTATATAGGTTTCACCGGCTACTGGGCGAATGCGATCTTGTTTTCAATGTCGTCCTAGCCCGACTTGCAGTGTTGACAGACCTAAATCCTATTTGACGCCTGCTGCCGCGCCGAAGGCTCATGCCACACAACACATCGCCGCCATGGGCCGGCCGTTTTGATTTTGAAGTTTTCTGTTGAGATATTGAAAAATGTTCAGATCATAAAATGTTTGGATTTAGAAAATATTTAGTTTTTTAAAAAATTAAATTTAAAATCTTCAGATTTTAAAAACATTCACCTTTTGTCTCTTCACATGTTAAACTAGTCTTTTATAAGGGAAACAGGAATCTGATACAAATTAGAAGATCTACTCAACATAAAAATAAAATATAAACAATACTCACTCCGATCCGTATAAATTGTCGCTGAATCAGACATATCTATGTTTAAAATATGTCTAGATACATCTCAACAAAAATTAATACGGATCAGAGAGAGTGTCTTTTATTTTCAAAAAAAATCTATGAATTCGAAAATAATTCACAAGTTCGAAATTTAGATTTTCAGGGTTCTTAACAGCGGCCATTTTAGCATAAAATCCGTGAGCCGTCAGGTGGATTGACGGGTCGCAAGGCAAGTGCAATCCTGTGTCAAAGTCAGGCTAGGCCCAGTTCATGTAGACATGGCCAAATCCTATTTGCCGCTCTTAGTGGCACGGGAGCCTAGTGCCGCCCACTCCATTGCAGCAATGGACCGGCCTGTTTTACCTTTTAAAGTTTTTTCCTGTTGTTTTTTCCTTGAATCTCATTTTAAATCAGGTGTACTTTTTTTATTTACTTTTAGGAATTGAAAAATGTATAGATGATATCGCATTTGTCGTGCAAACTTCATTCATTTCACATATCTTTATAATAATTTTGTGAATTTACTACATTAGCACAAATCACAGTAAAACTTGTACATTTTAGCAGCGAAAGCAAGGTTTCATTATGCTGTCAGACACAAACATTTCCTTCCACACGCGTGTAGTCTGTGTCGATATTCCATGAATACTTGCGAAATAAAGCAAAATGATGAAGAAGGTATACGAATGGTTTCCCACTCCAAATTGTTCCAATCTGAATAGTCCTTTTAGAGCATCTCCAACCGACACCCCCATATTTAGCCCCCAAACTGTCCGCGGACACGTCCGGACGTGTCCGCGGACAGTGACCGGACATCCCCAAAAGTGGCCTCCTCCAACCGTGTCCCCCAAAATCCCTCCAAATTGTGGGGTCACTTGCATGTGATTGGTGGAGAATGAGAGAGAAGAATAAATGAAGGACAAAAGAAAAGAGAAAAAACAAAAAAAGTGGTCCAAACGGGCAGCCGGACACGGCCGGACATGCAAATCCTACCCAAACCCTCCCCACATATGCCTTGAGATTGGGGGTGGCCGGACAGTCCGGTCAAATAAAACCAGTTTGGGGATCATGATTGGGTAGCTATTTTGCTCCCCATAGTGTCCGGGTTGTCCGCCCGGACAAAATAAACCAGTTTGGGGGCCATGCTTGGAGATGCTCACAACCCCCAAATTCAGCCCCAACATGTCCGTGGACACGTTCGGACGTGTCCGCGGATAGTGACCGGACCACACCCAAAAGTGGTCTCTTCCAACCATGTACCTCAAAGTCTCCCTAAATTGTGAGGTCATTTACATGTGATTGGTGGAGAAGGAGAGAGAAGAACAAACAAAAGGACAAAAGAAAGGAAAATAAAGCAAAAAGGTGGTCCAAGCGGACAGCCCGTGCTTTCCTACCCACATATGACTTGGGTTTGGAGATTGCCGGACAGCCCGGTCAAATAAAACCAGTTTGAGGACCATGCTTGGGTACCTATTTATATCTGGACTATCCGACCGGACAAATTAAACCGGTTTGGGCGTCATGGTTGGAGATGCTCTTATATCTCTTTGGTAGGATCATCCGTGGATGTTGTTTCCTGTCTGATTCTTTTCAAACTTTTGGCGACCTTGACACCGTACTAACTAGGCGGCCGATCGAGACCGTCGTGTATCCAGAAAACATGTTGCTGCATGACTTGGACGGCCGTTATTAGTGTCATTTTATTTTCTCGAAGTTCAGAAAATAAAGAGAGTGGCTCGATCGAAGATGGAAGTGATTGGTTCCGGTCCAGTCTAGCTACTGTTTAGGGTGTACCTGAAAAGGAGGGCGGACCGCACACAGTGGCATAGTGGGCACGGCCACTGACTGGTGTGTGTAGCGTACGTGGGGTCATGTAGTGCAGCAACTCCTGTAGATTCCTAGTACGGCCCCTAGCTAGCCCTGACTGCACTCTCGTGAACTTTTTCATCAGCCTTTAACCATCGTCAGTAGTGTCTTTTCTCCTCCTCTTGTCCTAGCTAGTAGCTACCGTGGGATACACTAGTAACAGTCTTTGTTTAGGGCTCCTTTGATTCATAATATTTTCAAGTGACTGGTGTAGAATTGAAATCCTATGAATTTTTTTTCCTTTAAGACCGTTTGATTCATATGATCATATCCCATAGGAAAAAATCCTATAAGAATCTTGTACTACAAATTTCATAGAAAAATAACATGAGCTCCAATCTCATGGAAAAATCCATTTACCAATCAAAGGAATTTTCTCTTCTCACAGTATTTAACTAGACATGTCATACCAATTCTATGATTCTATCCTATGAATCAAATGAGCCCTTAGTTTTTCCTTCACCCCTTGCTCCTCTTCGATTATTTCTCTGCTTTACTCCAATGGGAATGGAAGCCTGAAATTTCCAGATAAAAATGGTAGGATTTGAATTGTTTTATTCCGTAGATTTCACGGTAGATTGTGAGTAAGCCCGGAAGTTAGATCCATGGGTATGTCCATCCATGAGCACCCTAGTGGCAGAAACACAAACTAAGATGGAGGGAAGCTATACAAAAATTTGGGCACAAAAGCGAGTCTATTCAACAAAATAAAGGGTCTACGGATATTCAATATTCATAACTCATGGAGTACAACTACCAGTGGCATTAAATGTAATATAAAGACAACTAAAGAAGTACTAGCATGGACTCCTAATTTACCGAGTACCATATTCAATATTCATAACTCATGGAGTACAACTGCCAATGGCATTAAAGGTAATATAAAGACAACAAAAGCGGGTCTATTCAACAAAATAAAGAGTCTACTTGAATGACCGCCAGTCTGCCCAACTTTTGTCTTGGGAAATCAAGCGACTCAGACCTCTCGACAAATATGCCCTTCTCTGTTTATCCCTAATTTACTGAGTACCATATTCTTCAATTGGTCTTTGAATTCCAGGATCGGCCATGACATTTGGTATATCAACAACTTCATGAAACATAGCTTATGGAGTGTCCTGTAATATAAGTAGACATAAAAAATGAGTGTTTTGCTACAACAATAGACATAAAAAGGGATAATTAACCAGCTCTTCGCATGTTAAGATTATACCTGGGCATTTCTCGGGCGAGCCAGGCTCAGGCGGGCCTATAAAAGTCCGACGCAAAAAAGCCCAGGCTCAAGCTGACCCAGGCCGACCATAGGGCCGTGGAAATTGGGCCCTAACCTGACAAAGACCGGTAGGCCGATCGGCCCATAGCCAAGTATAGTTAAGATTGGGTTGCGTGTTTGATGAATTATTTGGCATTTGCGATAGGGGCGGAGCGAGGATTGTTAAAATTTGTCTGTTGAGAGGGGCTGATTAGAGAAATTATCCAAAATATACATTGTTCGTACGAAATTTAGGAACAAAGCTTGCATAGACCCGATAGGTGCCCAGTCGGGCCGGGTTAATGGTCGGGTTCACGCATGGATCACACTCATGGGTGGGGTCGTGGGCAAGAACATGGGTTATGAAAGGTCAACCCGGTCAAACCCGACCCGATTGGCGGGCTTAAGAATGACTCCAACGGGCTGACACATTGAGTCTGCGCGCGTCCGTTCCTGTCCGAGCGAGCCAAAAACACGACCCAACGCGGCGACACAAACGGACCGCTGTCCGTTTTTCTTTCCGCCGCGACCCATTCTCGGCCCAAATTTGGGCCAGGTTTCACTACAAGAAATATGCTAACTGGTGACCCTCCATATTGGTCACTGAATGGTCACGTATTTTCATATGTGACCGTTTTGTGACCAAAAACAGTTGGTCAAAAGCTGGCGGTCAGCAATCAAACTATGTGACCTTTTTTGTGCAAACTAAAATGTCACAAATGTTAAGACCATTTGGGTTGGTCACTGGCGATCTGGCCTAACCACGTCAGATCCAATGTGGCATGGATGACGTGCCGCAGAATCAGCCCAGTCCAGTTTTGTGCTTTACATGGGCCGAGCCCAACAATTTGGAATATTTTTTTCTGTTAATTATTATCCACTACATGGGCCAAGCCCATTTTTGGCCTTTTCACTTTTGGGCCGTGGCAATTGTTTTCTTTTTTGTAAATGGGTCACAACTGTCAGGTTCTGGCATGTGGGTTCCACATGCCATGTTCTGGACAATGCGACCCATCTGTCAGGCTCTGCTCTGTGGGTCCCAGCTGTAAGGTCTGGGCAGTGGGTCACCGTTGTCAGGTTCTGGTCAGTGGGTCCCATCTCACATTGATCCCACACGACAGAAATTTCAAAAATAATTACTATTTCCATAGTGGGTCCCAGTAGTCAGGTTTCAATTTCACAAATTTTCAAATCACATACATCATCACTATTTCAAACAGAACATAACAAATGCAATTCAGAATCATACAATATTTTATTCAAGAACAGAGAGAAGATACATGAAATTCCAGGGTTCAGATCGCCAGATAACCCAGCTATCACTATATAACTTGCTATACAAAAATATCTCAGCACTTCTTTAAACATCTTCAGCCTGACTTCACTTGTGTAAGAGGGAGAACATTTTCGTCTTGAATTAGGCAAAATATCTGCCAACAAGAAAACAAAACAGTGAGGATATAGAGCACGATTTATCCACAAATACGATCATGAAACGTTATAAACACTGCATTTTCTCAAATGCAAGCTACGGCTCATAATCAATGTACTAAGAGGGTACCAAAGAAACAAACAAAGACCTTACTGACATGATAAATGTCACCACGGTAGCACATCAGGACAATGAAGTGTGCATATACATGATCAAGTGTTTTCAAAGCTCCAATAGAAAAGACCCAATAAAGTATTTGGGCTAGAGAAACAGAAGTACATCATATTTTTCAAAGTTCTAACTATATCCGGTGTGGCACTGCAGTTTCTTTACCGCTGCATACAATACTAATTCGTTCCTTTAAACACATACTCACGAAAAGGGCTGGAGAAAATACTGATCTGTTGCTTTACACTGCAGTTTCTAGCATAGAAATACAGTTTCGGACAGCACCAGCAGCAGCATAATAACACATAAAGGCAATTCACATGAACTTCAGTCTTTGCACACCACAGGAACTACAAGAACAAGTTTCCATGTAGCTTGCGATGGAAACAGAGACAGAGAAATCGTAGCAGATATTTTGACGGAATTCTGACCCACATAATGCACAAGGCAAAACAGCATGATTTGTGATTACCTTGGAGGGCGTAGTTGATAGTGTTGCGTGTCCTGCTCGAGGTCTCGCAGCAGTACGTCGGCCTCCTCCGCTTGGGGCGACATGAGAAGCAGCAAATGGCTGGATCAAAGACTACTAGTCAGCACACACATACTAACAAGGCAGGAGAAAATAAAAGCAACCGAAAGAGATACCTATCATTGATAGACAATGATCTGGATTGAGTTAGCATTGGTGGGTGGTGGATGATCTCCATCGTGTGCTTGATAATGGGCACGGCCATGATCTTCTTACCGCTGTGGATGCTTCCGTACGCGACGATGTGTACCAATGCATCCAAGTATAAAAAAAATCACAATCGTTAACCCATAGCTTCTAGTACAGGCTAAGTATATATCAAGTTGAGCATAAACATATCATCCATGTAGGCATTGATAACTGGATGTGACATAGAGTTGCATGTCGATGCTTGATGACAGTTTGAACAACAACAAAATTGATAGTCATGTGCGCTTTCAATTAACACATAAGTTGAGACACTTTGCCAGTAATATTTTGCAACATCTGTAGAATTTGTACCTCATAAACATGCAACTTTGTATCTCAAAGAAGTATACATAGTAGTTTCGGAAATTTGAGGCCCCAATTTCAGAACACGGAGCATGCTGATCCATTCTTAGTATTTACAAGAAATTTGCATGTTTCAGTTGTGTTCTGTTAGCGGTGCGTGTGAGGTACAAATTTGCAATTTACAATTTGAACACAAGCACTATATGATCCAGGCCCCCGTTAGCAGTGCGTATGAGGTACACATTTGCATGTTTAAATTGTGTTCTGTTCAAACTATTAGACCTAATCAAAATTCTTAACAAGCATACTAGAACAAATGACTATCTGTGATTAGTTCCTTATGAGTTAGAAAAATAGCAGAGACAAAATAAAAAATTAGTAAAACTATGTCGAGTATGAAATCTACCAGTTGTAAATATCATTTTTACAAAATCAACTGCTCTTCCAAGAGTATGGAACAAACCAATCAGGTAAATCCATCGGAAATAGCGAGAGAAATCGATTAGGACCTTGGTGCAGAGAGGTTGAAGCAGCAGTTGTCGGGGACGAGTGGAAACAGAGGGGTTTCTATCGGAGATGAGGGGGTCCGACGGCGGCCTTGTCGGAGAGGAGAGGCGGCGGCCTTGTCAGAGAGGAGCGGCGGCGGCCTTGACGGAGAGGAGCGGCGGCGGACTGGTAGGAGAGGAGGATCTCCCGCCGAGGCCTGCAGGGTGCCGAACCTGGCGCTGGTAGTCGATGCCGAGGAGGGAACGTCCGCTCGTGCGCCGTTGCCTCGAAGAGGGCGCCGCCCGGAGCCAATCGACGGAGCTACGCGCTAGCCAACGCCGCACGCATCGCCTGCGAGGGGCCTGGAGGACACCGGTGCCTCTCTACTGCCGTCCCCTGCAAGCTCTCGACGTCACCGGCGTGCTTCTGTGGGTCAATCTCTGCGCACTGTCGCTAGAGAGAAAGCTAGGGTTTGGCTCTGTGGATAGAACGAGCTAGGGTTAGGGCGGGGCTGGCGGCGATGTGCTGCATATATACCAGACGCGCACGCTCCTGACCGTCGGATCACATCCGACGGCACGGAGTGCTTCAGCTGCTATCCAACGGGCCTAATAAAGCTAGGCTGGGCCAGTTTCGGCCCATTTCGGTCCAATATTTATGACAAAAAAAACTTGAACTCCCCTCGTATTTATGTGAAAAACGTACCAAATTGTTTGAGAATGGTTGCAAAATTTGACCACATCATTTTTCAAAACTATTAGATAACCTTTTATGTGCAAATAACCAAATGGTTGTGTGTCAAAAGCTTTCCATCGATTTGTCCTTAAAAAGATAAAATTCGGCCGATTCAGGTGGAAGCGGGTCAATTTGAACTATAGTTGCTTGATACTTTTCTATTTATTTTTTAAGAAAAATATTTTTAGATACACAAGTAGTCATTTATGTATATATCCAACGAAATCCGTGCAAAATTCCACCCATAGCTTTGAACAGTCGTGTCAACCGTTTTGACCGTATTTCGAAATCGGCATAAGAAATTCAAAAAAAATGGGAAAACTTCGCATTCTGTCATTATATATGACCTAGTTGCCATAAAAAATAACAAGCTTGAAATACGACAATTATTTTTAAAAAGTGTTCGCAGAAATGAGCTATCATGTACGAAGATTGGTGCCTTTCGGCCCAAATGACGAATGTTATTGTCACTTTCATGGCATAGTTTCTTCAAAAGATCTCATATCATGCACAAAGTGTGTATCTTGGAATGGCGAACAATGTTGTCGAAGAAAGTTTTCATTTTCTTTGAAAAAAAATCATTTTTCATTTTTCGAATGTCAAAAATGGTGTTTTTTGTGAAGAACCTACCAAATATATGTTGCAAGCTTATGCCACAAGATTTTAATAAAATATTATACCACATTTTATGTACAAATAACCAAATGGTTGTGTGTCAAAAGCTTTCCATCGATGTGTCTTTAAAAAGACAAAATTCAGCTGCAAGCGGGTCAAATTTGTACTAGAGTTGCCTCGTAGTTTGTTCAAGATTTTTTGAAAAAAAACATTTTTAGGTACACAAGTACCTATTTCATCTGAGATACAACAATAGTTTCGCAAGATTCAACCCCTAACTACGAACAGTCATGTCTGCCGTCTTGATCGTATTTTGAAATAGTCATACGAAATTCAATAAAAATCAAATAAATGGAAAATCTTCGCGTGGTGGCATTATATGTGTCCTAGTATCCATAGAAAATCTTAAAATTGGAAAACGGCAATTTTCTTAACAAAGTGTTCTCGGAAATGAGCTATCATCTATGAAGATTAATGGCTATAGGGTCAAATGACAAATGTTATGTCCACATTCATGGTATAGTTTGCTTAAATATGCCCATATTGGGCACAAACATGCATCTTGGAACCTTGAAAAATGTGCCGAAGAAACTTTTCATTTTCCTTTCACGAAAAAATCATTTTTCAATTTCCGAGTGCGAAAAATGATTTTTTTAAGCACCTACCAAAAATATGTTGCATAATTTGAACAATACATTTTCTAAAAATACTAGACCACATTTTATGTACAAATAACTAAATTGTTGCATGCCAAACGGTTTCCAACCACCTCTCGTCAAAAAGACAAATTTTCGCCGATTCAGTAGGAATCGGGTCAAATTTGAACTATAATTGCCTCGTAGTTTGCTCAAGATTTTTTAAAAAAAATCCTTTTTAGGTACACAAGTACCTATTTCATCAGAGATACAACAATAGTTTCACAAGATTCAACCCCTAGCTACGAACGGTCAAATCCGCTGTTTTGACCGTATTTTGAAATAGTCATACGAAATTCAAAACAAACCAAATAAATGGTAAACCTCACGTGGTGTCATTATATGTGTCCTAGTATCCATAGAAAATCATAACCTTGGAATAGCAATTTTCCTAACAAAGTGTTCTCGGAAATGAGCTATCATCTACGAAGATTCATGACTTTAGGGCCAAATGACGAATGTTATGTCCATATTCATGGTATAGTTTGCTTAAATATGCCCATATTGGACACAAACGTGCATCTTGGAACCTTGAACAATGTTGACAAAGAAAC
The DNA here is from genome assembly GCA_947311845.1 of Poa pratensis. NCBI lineage: Eukaryota > Viridiplantae > Streptophyta > Magnoliopsida > Poales > Poaceae > Poa > Poa pratensis. The sequence continues at coordinate 37,911,278 of CAMZMU010000128.1, forward strand.
TTTTCATTTCCTTTCATGAAAAAATCATTTTTCAATTTTCGAGTGCGAAAAATGGGTTTTTTTGTGAAGCACCTACCAAAAAGATGTTGCAAAATTTGAACAATACATTTTATAAAAACACTAGACCACATTTTATGTACAAATAACTAAATTGTTGCGCGCCAAACGGTTTCCAACCACCTCTCGTCAAAAAGACAAATTTCAGCCGATTCAGTAGGAATCGGGTCAATTTTGAACTACAGGTGCCTCGTAGTTTGCTCAAGATTTTTTGAAAAAAATCATTTTCAGGTACACAAGTACCTATTTCAGCAGATATACAACAATAGTTTCGCAAGATTCAATCCTAGCTACGAACGGTCCTATCTGCCGTTTTGACCGTATTTTGAAATAGTCATACGGAATAAAAAATCAACAAAAAAGAAAACCTTCGCATTGTATCATTATATGTGATCTAACGATAAAAATAATTAACTTGGAATACGGGAAATATATTGAACAAGTTTTCTTAGAAATATATTGAATTTAATAGAATAATCCAAATAAATATTTCAAATTCTTCAAAACCATATGTAGAGCAATATATAAGGTTAGTGGTATTTTGTTATTTTTTTCGAACAAAAACATTCCCTAATATTCCATAATTACAGAGTACATATTTACAATAAATGCAAAATTTATTCGGTTGATATTGGAGTTCAAAATCAAAAGTTATAAAAGAAAACATAAAAGAATAATAAAAAGGAAAAAAAGGAACCAGACTGGCCGGCCCATTACCTTGTCTCACCGGCCCAGGCCTGTTTCGTACCCAGAGTGAGGTTCACTATAGATAGCTTAGCTTTTGTAGACAAACATCATCACCTGTTTGGCCCACCGGTAGGGAGCTATACTAGCTACTGCGCGGTCGTGGGTTCGAACCCCCGCGGGCGCTAATGTTTTGCCAAATAATACCCGAGTCATACCCACATGTCAGGTAGGCAGGGCGCGGGTCCCACATGTTAGGGGTTGGGTGGGTCCCAGGGCGTGTTGTAACACCCACATGTCAGGGCGGGACCCACACGTCCGGTAGGGTTGCTGTGGGTCCCACAAGTCTGAGCGGGACCGATGATACGTCCATTTTGCATCACTATTTTATATCATAATTTACTGCTATTCATTGATATATTTCATATTTGGATGATATACTTATGTTATTTTATCTTGTTTTGCATGTTTGATGATTATTGGAGAATTAACTGCCGGAGTCAGGATTCAGCTGGAAAAAGCATCGTCAAGACACCCTATTTCTGAAGATCAACAATTCACGGAAAATATACAGATGTTCCTATTTTGTCAGATGCCGGAGCCAGCCAAAAGGGGAGGCTGAGATGGGCCACGAGGGGCCCACACCACCCCACGGCGCGGCCCCCCTCTGCCGCGCCGTGGCATGGTGTGGCCACCCTGGCCCACCTCTGACGCTCCCCCTTCGCGTATTTCATCCCCCAGAAACCCTAAGACGCGGGGAGTCATCGAGGAAATATTCCGCCGCCTCCACGAGGCGGAAACCACAGAGAGAGAAAAAGCTCTCCGGCAGGCAGAAATCTGCCGGGGAAATTCCTTCCCGGAGGGGGAAATCATCGCCATCACGCCGGACTTCATCGGGATCATCATCATCTCCACCGCTGTCACCATCATCTCCACCGCTCCACTCGTTCCGCTGTAACATCTAGGGTTATACTTTGTGTAGTTCATAGGGGAAACTTTCCCGGTGTTGATTACTACTTGTGGTTGATGCTATTAAGTTTTATCGGTGAATTGAAGTATATGTCCAGATTGTTATTCATCATTATATCACCTCTGATCATGATCCATATGATGTCTTGTGAGTAGTTCGTTCAGTTCTTGAGGACATGGGAGAAGTCATGCTGTTAGTAGTGGAACTATGTTGAGTAATATTTAATGGTTTGATATTTAAGTTGTGGTGTTATTCTTCTAGTGGTGTCGTGTGAACGTCGACTACATGACACTTCACCTTTATGGGCCTAGAGGAATGCATTGTGTATTCGGCTACTAATTGTGGGGTTGCCGGAGTGACAGAAACCTAAACCCCCGTTAGTAAACCGGTGCATGAGGGAGTGTAGGATCTCAGAGTTTAAGGCTGTGGTTAGATTTATCTTAATTACTTCCTTGTAACGCGGATGCTTGCAAGGGGTTTAATCACAAGTATGTATTAGTCCAAGTTAGGGCAGTGCATTAGCATAGGTTCACCCACACAACACTTATCAAAACAATAAAGATTAATCAGCTGTAGGAAGCGAAAGCACTTGACGAAATTCCCGTGTGTCCTCAAGAACATTTTGCCATCATAAGTAAACCAACCGGCTTATCCTTTGCTCTAAAAAGGATTGGGCCACTTGCTGCAATTATTATTACTGTCTTTTATTTACACGTATTTTATTTATCTGCAATATCAAAAACCCCTAAAAACTTGTCTGCTAGTATTTACAGTGATTCCTTGATCAAAACTACTTGTCAACACCTTCTGCTCCTCGTTGGGTTCGACACTCTTATTTATCGAAAGTACTACGATACACCCCCTATACTTGTGGGTCATCAAGACTATTTTCTGGCGCCGTTGCCGGGGAGTGAAGTGCTATTGGTAAGTGGAATTGGTAAGGGAAACCTTTACTGTAAGTGCTGTTTTTATTTCTGCTTGTGCTTTATTTTATTATGGAGAGATCTCCATTCGAATCCCTATTTGGGAATACTACTGCCACTGCTAAGGTAGTAGATGAACCGCCGCCTGCTGAATTAGATCCATTTAAAATACCTATGAAAATTGTTGAACGTGTTATGGATAACCGCTATGTTGGAGATGGAACCATCCATCCTGGTGATCATTTACTATTTATACATGAATTATGCGAGTTGTTCAAGTGTGCAGGTATTTCAATGGAAAAAGTCAAGAGGAAGTTATTCTCTATATCATTGAAGGGCCGAGCTGCGGAATGGTATAAGATGCTGAAGAATGGCCGATCTATTGGCTGGGAGGAAATTGTACCTCTCTTTTATTCTAAATTCTATCCTCCTAGTGAGATTCATCAAGATCGAAATCGCATATATAATTTTTGGCCTCATGATGGAGAGAGTATTGCCCAAGCGTGGGGGAGATTGAAGTCACTAATGCTCAAATGTCCCATTCATGAGCTCCCAAGTAATATTGTTATCAATAATTTTTATGCAAGGCTTTCTCTTCATGATAAGGATTTATTGGATGCCTCTTGTTCTGGATCATTTACACGTACTGAAGAAGAAGTTAAATGGGACCTTCTTGACCGTATTCAGGAAAATACTGAAGGATGGGAGAACGACAAAGGTAGAAAGTCAGGTATAAATTATGATTATGAATGCATTAAATCTTTTATGGAGACTGATGATTTCCGTAATGTTAGTGCTGTTTACTGTCTTGATTCTCAAGTTGTTGCAAATTATTACAAAGCTTTTGCCTCTTATCTTGATGTGCCTAAGAAGGATTTGAATAAATATCATGAACCTTATAAAGATAAAACCAATTCGGCCATTGGCAGAAGTATTGAAGTTCATACTGTTGATCACATTTTGCCAGAACCTTATATTGAAAAAATACCTTTTCCTGTTAAAGTCAAGCAACATTCTCTGATAGCTAGTGTGGTTAATAAAAGTGCCAAGAAACCTTTAGAGCCTGATGAACAAATAACTGTTGAACCTGAAGTAGCAATTATAAAGGATTTGGTAACTGAAAATGTAGATGGAGAACATATTATCTTTTGTGAAGATGCTTCTAATATTGTTTCGCATCCTGGTAAATTAGGAAAACAAGTGTTCCTGTGCTTTCAGTGAAGATAGGAGAACATTGCTATTATGGTTTATGTGATATTGGTGCAAGTTCTAGTGCTATTCCTTTTGAACTTTATAAAGAAATTATGCATGAAATTAGTCCCTGTGAACTTGAGGATATTGATGTGGTTATTCAACTTGCCAATAGGGAAACTATCTCTCCATTGGTATTGTGAGAGATGTCGAGGTTTTATGCGGTAAAACTAAATATCCTACTGATTTTCTAGTACTTGGTTCTAAAGCTAGTAAAACTTGTCCTATTATTTTCGGTAGACCTTTCTTGAATACATGTGGTGCTATTATAGATTGTAAGAAAGAGAAAATTTACACTAAATTTAATGGAGAATCTTATGAGTTTAATTTCTCTAAGTTTGGTAAGAAACTTTATGAAACTGATTTGCCTAATGAGGACCGAAAATTGAACAACTGCTGCTATTGCTATTGCTCCTAACAATGCCTTGCAGCAATTTATGGAGGAACACGAAAGTGAGGTCTTTATGGAGGAAAGGAATGAAATTGACAATATCTTTCTTCATCAACCACCATTACTTAAGCATAATTTGCCGGTGGAAGATTTGGGTACCCCTGCACCTCCTAAAGAAGATCCTGTTTTTGATTTAAAACCTTTGCCTGATAACCTTAAATATGCTCACATTGATGATAAGAAAACATATCCTGTTATTATTAGTTCTAAACTTTCAGGTACTGAAGAGGCAAGGTTATTGGAAGTGTTGAGGAAACACCGAGGGGCTATCGGATATACTTTGGATGATTTAAAAGGGATTTCTCCTGCTATATGTCAACACGCCATCAACATGGAAGATGATGCAAAACCTGTTGTGGAGCACCAGCGTCGTCTAATCCCTAAAATGAAGGAAGTGGTAAGAAATGAGGTATTAAAACTCCTCGATGCTGGTATAATTTATCCTATTGCTGATAGTAAATGGGTAAGTCCTGTGCATTGTGTTCCTAAGAAAGGAGGAGTTACTGTTGTGCCAAATGAAAATGATGAACTTATTCCTCAAAGAGTAGTTGTTGGATATAGGATGTGCATTGATTTTCGAAAGGTTAATAAAGTTACTAAGAAAGATCACTATCCTTTACCTTTTATTGATCAAATGTTAGAAAGGTTGTCTAAGAAAACTCATTTTTGCTTTCTTGATGGTTATTCTGGATTTTCACAAATTGCTGTTAGAGCGAGAGATCAAGAGAAAACTACTTTTACTTGTCCTTATGGAACTTATGCTTATAGGCGTATGCCTTTTGGTTTGTGTAATGCTCCTGCTACATTTCAAAGATGCATGTCTGCTATTTTTCATGGTTTTTGTGAAAAAATTGTGGAAGTATTCATGGACGATTTTTCCGTCTATGGAACTTCTTTTGATAACTGCTTGCAAAACCTTGATAAAGTTTTGCAGAGATGTGAGGAAACTAATCTTGTTCTTAATTGGGAGAAATGTCACTTTATGGTTAATGAAGGGATTGTTCTTGGACATAAAATTTCTGAAAGAGGTATTGAAGTGGACAGAGCTAAAGTTGAAGCAATTGAGAAAATGCCCTGTCCCAGGGATGTTAAAGGTATTCGTAGTATTCTCGGTCATGCCGGTTTCTATAGAAGGTTTATTAAAGATTTCTCTAAAATTTCAAAACCTCTTACTAATCTTCTCCAAAAAGATGTACCTTTTGTTTTTGATGATGATTGTAAAGAAGCTTTTGAGTCTCTAAAAAAGGCTTTAACCACTGCTCCTGTTGTTCAACCTCCTGATTGGACTTTACCTTTCGAAATTATGTGTGATGCTAGTGATTTTGCTGTAGGTGCTGTTCTTGGACAGCGAGTAGATAAGAAGTTGAATGTTATTCATTATGCTAGTAAGACTCTTGATGCTGCTCAAAAGAATTATGCCACTACTGAAAAAGAGTTTTTAGCAGTAGTTTTTGCTTGTGATAAGTTTAGACCCTATATTGTTGATTCGAAAGTTATTATCCATACCGATCATGCTGCTATTAGATACCTTATGGAAAAGAAAGATGCTAAGCCTAGACTTATAAGATGGGTGCTTTTATTACAAGAGTTTGATTTGCATATTGTAGATAGGAAAGGTGCTGAAAATCCTGTCGCTGATAATTTGTCTAGATTGGAAAACATTTCTTATGATCCTGTTAACGATAGTTTTCCAAATGAACAATTGGCTGTGATAAAGGTAAGCTCGCGAGAAAGTCCTTGGTATGCTGACTATGCTAACTTTATTGTTGCCAAGTATTTGCCTCCAACCTTTACAGCTCAGCAAAGAAGGAAATTCTTTTATGACTTGAGGCATTATTTTTGGGATGACCCACACTTATATAAAGAAGGAGTGGATGGTATAATGCGAAGATGTGTTCCAGAATTTGAGCAAAAAGAAATATTGAGAAATGCCATGGAAGTGCTTATGGAGGACATCATGCTGGAGATAGAACTGCACAAAAGGTTTTACAATCAGGTTTTTATTGGCCTACTCTTTTTAAAGATGCAAGAAAATTTATTTTATCATGCGATGAATGTCAAAGAGTTGGTAATATAACTAGACGCAATGAAATGCCTATGAATTATTCTCTTGTTATTGAACCTTTTGACTGTTGGGGATTTGACTTTATGGGTCCTTTTCCTCCTTCTGATGGTTATACTCATATACTTGTTGCTGTTGATTATGTTACTAAATGGGTAGAAGCTATACCAACATCTAGTGCTGATGGTGAGACATCATTAAAAATGCTTAAAGATATTATTTTTCCAAGGTTTGGTGTGCCTAGATATCTCATGACTGATGGTGGTTCTCATTTTATCCATGGTGCTTTTAGAAAAACCCTTGCTAAATATGATGTTAATCATAGAATTTCTTCACCTTATCATCCTCAAACAAGTGGTCAAGTAGAATTATCAAATAGAGAGATTAAATCTATTTTGCAGAAGACTGTTAATAAATCTAGAAAGAATTGGGCTAGGAAGCTTAATGATGCTTTGTGGGCTTATAGAACTGCTTATAAAAATCCTATGGGTATGTCTCCTTATAAAATGGTTTACGGAAAAGCTTGTCATTTACCTCTAGAATTAGAACATAAAGCTTATTGGGCCGTAAAAGAACTTAATAGAGATTTTAAACTTGCCGGTAAAAAGAGGTTACTTGACTTGAGTTCCTTAGATGAATGGAGAAGTGAAGCTTATGAAAATGCTAGACTTTTTAAAGAGAAAGTGAAACAATGGCATGATAGGAGAATCCTAAAGAGAGAGTTTAATGTTGGTGAGAAAGTTCTATTGTATAGGTCTCGTCTCAGATTTTTTGCAGGTAAATTACTTTCGAAATGGGAAGGACCTTATGTTGTTTCAGAGGTTTACCGTTCAGGTGCAATCAAAATTACTTCGCTTGATGGTGACAATCTCAAGTGGTTAATGGTCAAAGACTCAAGCATTATATTTCTGGGGATTCTTATAACGAAGACGTTGATATTATTCAAGTAGTGACTCCGGAAGATTTTATTAAAAGTCAAATTCAGAAAACTGCAGAGTCTGTTTTCGAATAGGTAACAGTTTTGGTAAGAAAAAGTTCGCGTTTAACTTCCAACTTATGTTTTTGTTGTTTTTATTAAATATGGAAAATTACGAGCCAAAACGGGGAGGAAACGGTGCCCGAGGGCACCACACCACCCCACGGCGCGGGCCCACCCTTGGCCGCGCCGGGCATGGTGTGGGCGCCTCGGAGCCCGTCTCCAGCCCGGTTTCGACCTGGACTTTCCTTTTGTTATGAAACTTTTTGCTATATAATCCCCGGATCCCCGAGGTCCGTATATCGTTTTTCGTCGTGTTTTGTTTTCGAGCTGTTTCTGCCAGGAATTGTTTCCAGATTTAGAAGCATCATGGTCTCCAACAACAACAACAAGGGCAAGGAGGCTCTGAAAGATGATCTCAAGGATCCCAAGCTGGAGGAGGAAGTCAAGAGTGAAGCTGAAGATGAAGTAGAAGAAGACCCGCACTCGTACCCGCGCCACCATTGCAAGTATCGGAGTGGTGGCAAATCCATTCAACCCAAAGAGGAATGCGCGGATGAGCACAGGGGGGAAGGTTCCGCGTCATTTCTTAGCTCCAAGAACATCTTCTCCAGGCACCAATAACCCTTTCCACACTTTAATCCATAAATATCAGTTTGAAAGAGTTCCTGAGGCAGAATTACCCACTAGTTGGAATATAGATCGTTCTAACAATGCAGGAAAAGGAAGCTCTCAGTCTGATGAGAAGTGGGGAAACAATTCCAAGAGCTGGGACTCACAGTCTGATAGGTTCATGAACCGTATTGAACACAACACGGAGTTGATTCGTGCTCTCACTTACAAGATTGACGAGTTGAAGGAGTTGGTTGAGAAGCTTATTAGGGATTCACCATCACCACCGAAGGAGTAATTCATCATTGGTATTGGCATCCCCTCAGCTTGTTCCAAGCTTGGGGGGAGTGCCGCGGTATCATCACCATTATCTTTTACCTTTTACTTTTCAGTCGAGTCATATCATGAGTAGAGAAGTTATCATATAGGATGGTTTGCAGTGTGGAAGTATCTCTCCTTAGTTGGTTATCTATGTATCCCTTGGTGTGAGTTGCCGTTATTGGAATATTAATGAGAAGTTTTATCATTTACTTTCTGCACACTTTATTTTACTTTGCAAATTTCTGTCATATGAATGATCTTGTTGTTAGTGTTGGCATCACTTTGGGAGCATCAAGTAAATCTATTTGGTTTTGGCAAACTTAGCATTGGTCAGTAGCAACAATACTTTGAGGCTTAAGTAGAAAAGAGGGGATTGCATGTAGATACATTATCTCAGTATCTTTCTTTCTTGTTGGCTCATGAGCTTAGTATTCTCAAGTTAAAATTATTTGTGTTTACAAGGAAGATTGCATGATTGTTTCTATTACATTTATATTTGTTTGTATCCCTCCACTCTTATGCTTGCTACCCAGCCTTGCTAGCCAAAAACCTGTACTGAGAGGGAATGCTTCTCGTGCATCCAAACCTTGAGCCAAAACCCATGCCATTTGTGTCCACCATAACTACCTATATGTGGTATTTCCTTGCCACTCCAAGTAAATACTTCATGTGCTACCTTTAAACTATTCAAAAGTTACTACTCCTTATTTGTGTCACTGTTTACTAGCTCATGAGGACGGGGTGGATGTCTTTATGTCAACTGTCAAACAGACTTTACCACCGGACTAGCGGCATATACATCCGCTTATCCATTAATTTTGCAAAAAGAGCTGGCAAATGGGGTGCCCAGTCCCAATTAATTACAACTTTAACCGCTTAATTCTCTTCACATTTTTGCCCTGATTTATCAGTCAAGCAATGACAAACAGTGAAATATCTGCATGTGTAAACAAAAGAGAAGAGGGATGATCTGCCTTGCTGGTAGAAATAACGTCCTTCATGGGAGCCGCTCTTAAAAGTCTGGTTGGCAGGGGTCATATTGTACTTTCCATTTTCTGATTCGTTGACAATTCTCATACACCACTCAAAACTTATATTTTTATTCTCTATATGATTTCAAAAACTTAAAAAGCTCTAGCACATGATTTAATCCCTGCTTCCCTCTGCGAAGGGCCTTTCTTTTACTTTTATGTTGAGTCAGTAAACCTATTCCCTTCTTTCTTAAGCAAGCATTTGAGTTGTTGTGATTCAACCATCTATATATTAATATTATCAATCATGTTTGTTATCCTTCCTTGTTTTGCACAAGTCTTTTATCTGAAGGAATATAACTTTGAAAGTTATCAATGACTGTAAAGAAATTGTGATAATTGAGCATGTAAGTTCTGCAATATAGCTCCGATATAAGGACTCTACTCGAAAGATAAGTACAATCTGTTAATTGTTCTCTGACCAAGAACGAAGTTTGCCATCACCAAACTATGATTTTCTTTATGCACCTTTATTGTGATTTCCATTACTCGTTCCAAGATAAGTTATATGAGGGGAAGTTGCTGTCTAAAATGATTTGTGTATTAATATGTTGATGCTTCTTGTCCGTATTCTTTATTATCGACGCTTCACTCCATAAACCTGTGGTCTTGTTTACTGAGTTCAGCTTTCGCTTGGGGACAAGCGAGGTCTAAGCTTGGGGGGAGTTGATACGTCCATTTTGCATCACTATTTTATATCATAATTTACTGCTATTCATTGATATATTTCATATTTGGATGATATACTTATGTTATTTTATCTTGTTTTGCATGTTTGATGATTATTGGAGAATTAACTGCCGGAGTCAGGATTCAGCTGGAAAAAGCATCGTCAAGACACCCTATTTCTGAAGATCAACAATTCACGGAAAATATACAGATGTTCCTATTTTGTCAGATGCCGGAGCCAGCCAAAAGGGGAGGCTGAGATGGGCCACGAGGGGCCCACACCACCCCACGGCGCGGCCCCCCTCTGCCGCGCCGTGGCATGGTGTGGCCACCCTGGCCCACCTCTGACGCTCCCCCTTCGCGTATTTCATCCCCAGAAACCCTAAGACGGGGAGTCATCGAGGAAATATTCCGCCGCCTCCACGAGGCGGAAACCACAGAGAGAGAAAAAGCTCTCCGGCAGGCAGAAATCTGCCGGGGAAATTCCTTCCCGGAGGGGGGAAATCATCGCCATCGTCATCACGCGGACTTCATCGGGATCATCATCATCTCCACCGCTCCACTCCGTTCCGCTGTAACATCTAGGGTTATACTTTGTGTAGTTCATAGGGGAAACTTTCCCGGTGTTGATTACTACTTGTGGTTGATGCTATTAAGTTTTATCGGTGAATTGAAGTATATGTCCAGATTGTTATTCATCATTATATCACCTCTGATCATGATCCATATGATGTCTTGTGAGTAGTTCGTTCAGTTCTTGAGGACATGGGAGAAGTCATGCTGTTAGTAGTGGAACTATGTTGAGTAATATTTAATGGTTTGATATTTAAGTTGTGGTGTTATTCTTCTAGTGGTGTCGTGTGAACGTCGACTACATGACACTTCACCTTTATGGGCCTAGAGGAATGCATTGTGTATTCGGCTACTAATTGTGGGGTTGCCGGAGTGACAGAAACCTAAACCCCCGTTAGTAAACCGGTGCATGAGGGAGTGTAGGATCTCAGAGTTTAAGGCTGTGGTTAGATTTATCTTAATTACTTCCTTGTAACGCGGATGCTTGCAAGGGGTTTAATCACAAGTATGTATTAGTCCAAGTTAGGGCAGTGCATTAGCATAGGTGTGGAGGTTATGCCGAACGGGTATACCTGCCACGGTGGATAAAACCAGGCCCACCAAGGAGGCCCATCAGATAAAGCCGGAGGGCTTAATGGAGAAGGCCTCATGGGCTTAGGCGCAAGGATAAGCCTGGGCTGGCTTAGTGAAGTCCAAGACGAAGGCCAGACTGCGTTCGCCTTAGGGAGCAAGTTAGGGTTTGTTACCGTGTTAGTCTAGGACTCATGATCTATGTCGGTTAAGGCTTTCCTTGTAGGGGAAGGCTTGGCGCCTTTATAAGCCAGCCTTCCAGCAGCCTTAGGGCACGCATACAACTCATTGTAACCTGTACACATATTATCCTTGAGTGAATTATAGCAGCACGTAGGATCTCGCCACCGGTGAGATCCGAAGCTGGGTAAGATCGTGTGTGCAATCCCGTCACTGGAACCCTCTACGTTCTTCCCCACCTCCTCTACGGTACGTATGAATCCATATAGTAGTTCCGTTACCAATACCTCGACAGTTGGCGCCCACCGTGGGGCCCAAGGCGTCGGGAGTTTTGTTTCAGGCGGGAGCATTGGGCGAGATCGGCAAATCTATGGCAGTTGGTCGCGCCCGCATCATCAACAACTTCGGGTGCATCGAAGACGACGGATCCTACGTCCCAGCAAACGACGCACTCGTATCAAGCTTCGTCGTCCCCTTCGGCACCATCAACATCTTCATGGGTTTTACGGCTGAGGCGTATGGATTCCCCAGGGGATCCGCCGCCTTTTGGCCCACCCACCACCCCATCGATTATGCAATCGAGCAACAATACAGATCGGATCAGGCCTTTGTCTATCGCGATCTGAGTGACTCTGATACCCAAAGCGATTCTGACTCCAGCTCTTATGAGCTTATGGAGCCCGCCTCTCGCTTTGTCGGTGTCATTGACACATCTGGCCCTAAGCCGGCCGAATCTGACCCTGAGTCGATATTACCTGCCTTACAGACAGGAGCAGACTCAGAAGCCGGATCTGATGGCACCGCTCCAATGGCGGAAGATTCAGATCTCGATGAAAATAAGGAGGAAGACTTTGCAGCACAGGTTGCCGCACGCGGCTATGGCCCATCTGAACCAAACGAAGTCTTAATGACTTTCCCGGCACAGATACTGTGAAGGATGGCGCCCCGGCTAAGCCAGACGAAGCTGAAGTTTCCTCTAGCATCAAACACATTGGTGACAAGGCGGAAAAGCCAGAGGAGTATTGGACCCCAAAGGGCCTCCCCGGCTACGCCTATTGAAGAAGACCTGGAACGGTCAAAGGAGGCACACATGCGCGCGTTGGAGCTTCTCAAAACACCTTTGGGACCAAATCCAACCGCGTGAACTTGAGGAAAGACGGAAAGCGCTCCTAGCTGAGACTGAAGTCAACATCAAGTATAAGTTGTCCCTCCTGAACAAGGAAAAAGAGTTAATCCTAGTTGGAAAGGCTCTAGAAGAGGAAGAGTATCAGCGTGAGCGCGATGTTGAGAAATTCCGCAAAGTACGAAGTATACGTGACCCTCTTCTGCATCGGGATCTGCAGGGAAACTTCGAGAAGCCTTCTGCCCAAAAGTCTTTAAAGCCTTGGCAGAAATACTCTTCAAGTTAACCCTGATGGAGTCATATTCTTCTCCACCCCGGCCAGGGAAATCATGGGAGACGAAACAGTCCCAATTGAAGAGCGCCACCATTATTCTAAGATGCTCATCGAAAAGGCGGTAGAGCAGCAGGCTAAGGCGGACTCAAACTCAAAACTGGCGGACGACACGCGTCTTTGCAAGACGGCCGTTGCCGGCGGTGGGATCCAGAGGAACCAGCTGGTTCCAGTAGCCATGGCAATAAGGGTAAGGAACCCAGGAAGGACAAAGTTCCTGACAAGCACAGGGATGAGTCAAAGACTGGGTCCAACCGCCATAGTGACAAAGGCAAGGACGACCACCGGCAAAAGGATAACACACGCCATAAGAAGAATGATCCGCCTCGCCGTGAAAGAGATCAAGACAAGGGGAAGGACGCACGGCGTGGGAGCGACCGGCTTAACATGCCACCTCCGCCCGCAGCACGGGCAAGAGACGAAGGAAACAGGGGCAACAGAGATCCGCCTCAAAGGCGATCTCGCTCCCGCTCCCCTCATCGCCAAAGCCGTCAGGAGGAGCCAAGGCGTAGCCAATCCAACAAAGGGCCAGCCAGGGAAAACACTCATATCTCAGACGCCCGCATCCGTCTCGATGAGATTAAAGCGGCCAAGAGAGAGTCTTACCTGGGCCCTGTGTGCTTTGGACCGGCGATTCGCAAGGTGCAACTCCCATCCTCGCTAGGCAATGTCAAGAAAATTGTGGACAAGTACAATGGCATTGACAAACCGGACATATGGCTGCCTGATTATATCCACGCCGTTGGTATTAATGACGGTGATTACAACGCAGCTGTACGTTTTCTTCCACTCATGTTGGAGGGAACGGCCCGGTTATGGATCGACACTTTGCCAGAAAAGAGTATCCACAATTGGCAAGACATGCAGAAAACATTCATGCAACACTTCTCATGCACATACAAACGTCCAAAGGCTTACTCAGATCTACTAAAGTGCGCTCAAGTGGAGGGGAGTCAAGCAGAGCTTTCATAGCTCGATGGACAGAGACAAAGAATGCATGTGAAGACGTTTCTGAGATCCAGGCCATACATGCTTTTATGAACAGCCTGAAGAAAGGCAACATGATGAGATATATGTTAGCCAGCCAAAACATCAAACACCTCGGCGAGCTCTTAGACAGCGCGAACAATTACGCTGCAGCAGAAGACGACGCTCGAGCTGACGACGGCGATCTGCGCATGGACATAGCTGTTAACCCGGAAAAGCGAAACAACAATCAAAGCCGGAAAAAGAAGGAAGCCAACGATGCGCCAGGACCATCAAAGGAGGTAGCCTTTGCCAATAAGAAGGGTGGCCAGAGCGGGGCTAGCAGATGGCAGAAGAAGGCGATGACAGTCAAGGGTCAAGACCCATTAAAATCACCTATGACGACATCAAAGATGAACCTTGTGCCCATCATAGCAAGCTTGGCAAATGCACCCATACCAACAGGCAGTGCCGCCTTAACGATGATATCAAGAAGGATCCGACGCTGGCTTCAAGGCAAAGCAGTTCAAGCGCAAGAACCGTAAAGACAAAAAGAGCAGAAGGACAACGAGGAAAGTGCTTCGGAGCCGAAGATCAGGAGCCAAAGCACAAGAGGAGCAACAAGTTTCCAAGGGTCGAAACAAGCCTTGTTACTTTCCTTGCCACTCCTTCGGCCAAAAAGGAAAAGGCAGCCTGGAGGGAACTCAATGCCACTATGCCAGCGGTTCCCCAGTATCTCAACTGGTCCGAGCACCCATTACATGGGACCGCAGATCATCCTGATCATATTCCACAGAACCCAGGGAATTACGCGCTCGTTGTAAACCCAATTGTGCAGCAATGCAGGCTTTCTAAGGTGCTTATGGATGGAGGGAGTAGCATCAACATCCTCTATCTTGAAACCTTAAAGCGCATGCGCCTTTCTGAGACACAGCTAAAACATAGCACAGTCAAGTTTCACGGCATAGTGCCAGGCAGGCAGGCCAGTTCTATGGGAACAATCGTCTTAGACGTCACCTTCGGTGACGAAACAAACTATAGGACTGAGGAAGTTGCCTTTGAGGTGGTGGAATTCAAAAGTGCGTATCACGCAATCTTTGGCCGCCCAGCCTTTGCCAAATTCATGGCACGCCCGTGTTACATCTACAGCAAGCTCAAAATACCTGGACCAAACGGCGTCATCACGGTCAATGGCGACTTCAAGAAGGCGAAGGAATGCGAAGCAGGAAACGCCGTCTTAGCAGAAGCAGTCATCAGCAAGGAAGAGCTGGAGCAGTACAAGAAAGAAGTTAACACCAATGAAATGCCGGATGGTAAGAAGCCTCCTTGCGCCTCGGATGTCACTTTCAAGGCCAGCTCAAACTCGAAGAAGATCGTGCTGGACAACGCCGATGCAAGCAAGACGACGAACATAGGCGCGGACCTCAGTGACGCATAGGAAGGCGCGCTCGTCAAGTTCCTCCGTGAGCAACGGGATATTTTTGCATGGTCACCATCAGACATGCCAGGAGTACCCCGGGAACTTGCCGAGCACAGCCTTAATGTCGCCAAAGGTGCCAAGCCAGTAAAACAAGGTCTTCGTCGCTTCGGTCCAGAGAAGAAGAAAGCAATAGGAAAAGAGGTAGCTCGGCTTAGTGCCGCTAATTTCATTAGAGAGGTTATCCACACAGATTGGCTAGCAAATCCTGTATTAGTACCTAAGAAGGACGTGAAAGACTTGCGCATGTGCATAGATTTCACCGGCTTAAACAAAGCCTGTCCTAAAGACCCCTTCGCATTGCCGCGAATTGATCAGGTCGTAGATGCTGTATCAGGTTCTGAATTACTATGCTTTTTGGACGCTTACTCTGGCTACCACCAAATTAAGATGAAGGAGTCTGACCAAATTAAGACTTCCTTCATCACACCTTTCGGAACGTTTTGCTACATAACTATGCCTTTCGGGCTTAAAAACGCTGGCTCAACGTACCAACGGTGCATACAACGTTGCCTACACGATCAAATAGGCCGCAATGTTCACGCTTATGTCGATGACATTGCCGTTATGTCGCGAAAACGCGGCGATCTCATCGTTGACCTTCAAGAAACCTTTGATAACTTAAGAAAATATAACATGAAGCTAAATCCGGGAAAATGCTTTTTTGGCGTCCCAGCAGGAAAACTTTTAGGCTTCATTGTTTCAGAAAGAGGTCTTGAGGTTAACCCAGAAAAGATTCGAGCTATCATGGACATCAAAAAGCCTACTTGTCTTAAAGATGTCAAAGGCTCACAGGATCTGCAGCAGCTGTAAGCCGATTTATTAGTAGGCTTGGGGATAAAGCTTTACCCCTATACAGGTTGTTGAAGAAAACTAAGACGTTCGTCTGGACTGAAGAGGCAGATGCAGCCTTAGCACAGTTAAAAGACGCCTTAGTTTCAGCACCAATATTAGCGTCTCCTCTACCACAAGAGCCGATGCTACTTTACATGGCGGCTACCAACCTAGTTATTAGTGCAGTGGTTGTTGTTGAACGAAAGGAAGAGGAAAGGAGCTACCGGAACAAAGGCCGGTATATTATATCAGCGAAGTCTTCTCCGAATCCAAACAACGATACCCTCACTATCAGAAGCTGGCTTATGGAGTTTTCTTCGCAGCCAGAAAATTACGCCATTATTTCCAAGAGCACCCAATCACGGTAGTCAGTAAGGCGCCATTGGGTGACATTATAAACAACACTGATGCCACTGGACGTGTGGCTAAGTGGGGAATTGAATTGGCAGCCTTCGATATCCAGTACAAGCCACGTACAGCCATCAAATCCCAGTCTTTAGCTGATTTCATCGCAGACTGGACGGAAGCAATGGATGAACTTCCCCTCCCTGACGAAGAATATTGGGTTATGCACTTTGACGGCTCCAAAATGTTGCAGGGATCGGGAGCTGGCGTGGTACTGAAGAACCCTAAAGGAGACAAGATGTGCTATGTCTTGCAGATACACTTCAATGCCACTAATAATGTTGCAGAATACGAGGCTCTGTTGCATGGATTGCACGTCGCAAAGGATTTGGGCATTAGCCGTCTTTTGTGCTATGGCGATTCAGACCTCGTTGTTCAACAGTTAGAAGGGGCATGGGACGCGAAGAGCCCTACAATGGCTGAATACCGACGCACGGTAGACGAGTTTGGTCGGTGTTTTATCGGCTTAGAAGTCAAGCATATCAAAAGGGAGGAAAATGAAGCAGCGGACGCCTTAGCCAGAATGGGCTCGAAAAGATCGAAGGTGCCCTCCGATATATTTTTGGAGCACCTATACGTGCCGTCTATTAAAGGCGGAGATGAGGATGACCCCATGGCTTCGCAGTCTGTTTCCGTCATGCTGGTGACGCCAGATTGGACACAGCCCTACATAAATTTCCTCCTTAACAAGGAAGAGCCAGAGGATGAAGTCTTAAGGCGGCAAGTTGTGCGCAGAGCTAAGGCATACACAATAATAAATGGAGAGCTATACAAGCGGAGTACCACAGGTGTATATCAACGATGCGTTTCGCCGGAAGAAGGACAGGAGATACTAGAAGAGATCCATGGTGGATGTTGCGGTCATCATGCCTCTGCCCGAGCAATTGTCGCCAAAGCTTTTAGACATGGATTCTACTGGCTCACAGCAAAGCAAGACGCAGAAGAACTCGTCAAGAAATGCGTTGGATGCCAAAAGTATGCAAGACAGCCAAAGATGCCAGCCCAGGAGTTGCGCACCATTCCAATCACGTGGCCATTTGCGGTCTGGGGACTGGACATGGTAGGTCCATTCAGGACTGCGCGAGGCGGCGTCAAACATCTCTTAGTTGCGGTGGATAAATACACCAAGTGGGTTGAAGCTAAGCCCATAAAAAAGCTTGATGGGGCAACAGCCAAGAAGTTCGTCATTGAGGTTATAACGAGATTTGGCGTCCCCACAGTATCATTACGGACAATGGGACAAACTTCGCCGTAGGAGAATGGCAAAGTACTGTGGTGAAGTTGGTATTCGTTTGGACTTAGCATCTGTGGCTCATCCACAATCGAATGGCCAAGTTGAGCGAACCAACAGTATAATTCTACAGGGAATAAAGCCAAGATTAGAGGTGCCTTTGCATAGAGCAGCTGGAGCATGGGTAGAAGAATTACCTGCTGTCTTATGGAGCATACGCACAACTCCAAGCAGCGCAACAGGCTATACCCCTTTCTTTCTCATATATGGCGCTGAAGCGGTACTCCCAACAGATGTCCTGCACGACACACCTCGTGTAACAGCCTACGTCGAAGCAGACGCAGAAGAAGCCCGACAGGACGGCTTAGACCTTCTCGAAGAAGAGCGTGAGATAGCGCTTCAGCGCTCCGCCATTTATCAGCAGAACATGCGGCGTTATCACAGTCGCAAGGTAAGACGGAGATCGTTTCGGAAGGCGATTTGGTGCTTCGCCTTGTTCAGCAAAAGAGCACAAACTATCTCCCATATGGGAAGGACCCTTCGTTATCAGCAAAGCGCTTAAGAACGGGGCATATTATCTTGTGGACCTCCGTGATATCAAGAAGAAGAAGAAAAGAGGCCGCAAAAGGAAAAGGAACGAAGAAGCAGTGCTCAAAGAGACAAAACTGTAACAGCCCGAAGTTTAAGAACCTAAAAACCGGTGTAAATTTTCCACTTTTGTGTTCATTGCATCCTGGCATCATGCATCTTGTTGTTGTCACTAGGGAATTGTGCTAGGGAATTGTAGATGTTGCTAGGGAATTGTGGAGGTTGGCACCACTTCAAACCAAAATGCTAAATTTGCTTCAACCAAATTTCAAAACAATGGAGGCACTCAATCTTGCAAACTAAAATTACTTTGACATTTCATATTTGTCAAGGAAGTTCCGAGAGCTCCTAAACAATATTTTGCACTTGCTCTAAATTGTTAAAGGAGCAACATTTTTAATTTTAGCAAAATGCCCTAAACGAACCCTATGAACAAAAGTGGTCCAAACAATTTTATTTCAAGACGCCAATTTTTGTGATGCTTCTATACTGTATGGGGAGGCTATCAGAATTTTCTCATATTTTTATAAAATGTTTTGGTGCCTCAATCAAAATCAGAGAAACGTCACTGGTTTTAAAAGAAATAAAAAAGGGCTTCTTTGCAATTAGCGGAGGACCTATCCGTGGTGAACAAAGTTTTCCCAGGGGGTTATCCGTGAGATGGTCGTCTCTCTCCACGCCACTGTCGCCATGTCGCCGCGCGCCCATGCTGTCGCCGTGGCAGTGCATCACCGGGCCCCCTCTGCCTCTCCCCTGCGAGAGCACGCCTCCACGACACCCCGACCTCACCTGCTCCCCTCGCTCTTCGCTCACCTGCCCCGTTTCCCCTCTCCTTTCCCCACCTCTGCTCACCCCGAGCTGCCATGGCCGCCGGGATGCGCCGCCGTCTCCCCGTCGTTTGAGGCAGCCCCAAGCCACCTAAAAGCCACCAAAAGCTCCGCCGGGTTCCCTTCTCCGTCCGCGCCAAAGGAATCGGCCGGGGAAGACCAAAATCGTCGTCGCCTTCCACCACCTCACCGCCGCGTTTCGAGCTCCGCCGCGGTTGATTGCCGCCGTTACAGTCCGTCCCCGACCTCGCCGCAGTCACCAACGTGTTCCTGGTGAGCACGCCCACCTTCCTCTCCCCTCCGTTTCGTCGCTCGCGTCCCACAGCTCGAGTTCGCTGATAGTTGCCGTCGTGTCGCCGTGACGTCGCCGCAGTCGGATAATCCGATTGAGGAACGAACCGGAATATCCGAGTTGATCCAGTGCAGAAATGGGTTTGGTCCTTAGCCATTTTTCTCGCCTCTCCGTAGCACTCGGATTTTCCGATCTTTGCAAGCATCGGATCTTCCGATTTCTATCAGTACGAAGGAACTTTCTTTCCTTAGCCATTTTCTCGGGTGAACAGTGCACCAGATATTCCGATTCTGGAAATTCTGGATTTTGCGTTTTGGTCCAGCATCCACATGGTGTACTGTTCCTTTCTTTTCTTTCCAAATTTTGGCTAACTGATTGGTACTGTGTGATCTAACTTTAACCAAGTCATAATTAAAAGAGGAGTGTAGAAATGTAACAACTTTTGTCGGGACATCCCAAAATGTGTTCGTATACCCAATTTGATCCTAAAAGCGTGAGAGAACCGGGAGCATCCCTTCCATGCTTGTTTAATCACCGAAACCCCTGCATCTCCCACATGATCATGTCATTACAACTACAAGTGAAATCCTAGGGTCTCGACTACCGTAATTCATGACCTAAATTCATGGATATCCGGGATGCGCCCCTCTAAGCACCCGAACTCCGTTTAATCGGAATAGTTGCATCGTCCCCCTTCCGGGGATTTAAAATGTCATGTCATCATGTGTTTGCGCATTGCACCGATGTTATCCGTGGTTTTGATTGTTCCTCTCCGGTGTTGTTTGTGCATCGGTAGATCAAGGAGGTGAAGTGCCACCCCCGTCTCGTGACGATCCGTACTACCAGCACGCTGATCAAGGCAAGCGTAATCCCCCCTCTGAGCATATCTTATCCTATGTTTCCGCAAATATTTTCTCCACTATAATATTGCATGCGGTTCTAAATGTCAATTTTCAGGATTAGAGTATCCGATAGTTGCATTAAGTTTCCGATGCCAATACCTGTTTTCCCTCCTATTATCCATAGAACTGTTTTGTGGCCTGAGATACTTACTATGCTATGTTGATGCTTAGCCATGCTTAGTAAATTGCATAGCTATACGATGGATGGTTTGTGTGGAAACAGGTGATGAGATAATGGTTGTTGGTGGAGGAAATTGTGGTGACGGATAATAAAATGCTTAAAGGTGGGGATGAGAGGCCACTGTGGTTGTGGTGCTTTGTCTCGTTCTCGCCGCCTAGGTGCGAGTTCTATACCTCTTGAACCAAGACTGAGCGTGCAACCATGCGTGAGGCCTATGCATTCGCAGTGCAGGAACCCTCATAGACTAAATAACTCGGCGGGGCTAGCCAGGGTCCTCTAGTTCGGGCTTCCATTTGCGCGTGCGTGATGATGGTGGGATGAACTGAGATGAGGATGGTGGTGTTAGGAAAATGAGTGGCCGGGGCGGGTGTGTGATCCTGCTCCGTCCTCACTGATGATCCTGGAAAGTCCTTAACGAGGGAGAAGTCGACACCGCTCCCACCCAGCCGGCTTTCCAAGGAAGAGAGCTAATGATCAGGTAATGGGCCGGACGGTACGCGTGGCAAACATTTGTACACCCCTGCAGGGTTAAATCTTTTCGAAAAGCCGTGTCCGCGGTTATGGACGAACTTGGGAAGTGAAGGTAAGATCATAGAATAACTTTAACGGAATGATTAAAAACTGGGTACTAGAGGTACCACTCACAATGCAAGGTGAGCTTCCTCGAGGGTGATTCGGGGAGGTGCCTTTGATGAACAGGTACAGTGGTTGATGATGAGAAGGTGATGAAAGAAAGAGTTACTTCTTACCTCTTTTGAAAATATTCTGATAGTCGATGCCTTTGAGTTATGTTTTCATAAATAAAATCAGCTTTATGCAAAACAGCCATAAACTTTGAAAGCCTCATCGAGCATATATTAGCTCTTAATCTTGCGAGTTCGTCGAACTCAACGTCGTTTGTTTTGTTTCAGAGGAGGACTTCACCGACCTCGAAGGTGGGTTCTTTGTGGACGTCGACGAGTAGTCTGGGGTTCCCAGGTGGCAGCTTGGGACATCCGGAACAGCTGGCGTGTGATGTTTATTGTAGGCCTCTTAGGCCATATTTGGATCTTGTTGTTTAGAACAACTAATTTGCTTCCGCTTGATGTAATGTTGGGTCTGTGACCTCTGGTTGTCATTTGCTATCTTTCTCTTATAAGAGTTGAACTATATGATTTGTGTCGTAGAGTCTGTGATGTGCCAGTTGTTCCACAAGTCTTGATCTCTCTATTATGCATTGAGGGTTGTGCCTGTGTTAAGGCATCAATCGGGGTGTTGCGTTGCCGATGATCCATTCCGAGCAACGCCTGCCAAAGGTTTTGGCCGGGGATTGGTAAACCCGTAACCTCCGGTTGTATCGCTTAACCGGTGACACACAGCATCACTGTATAACAGTCAGGTCAGGGCGCCACAAGTTGGTATCAGAGCAGTACTGCCTGTAGGAAACCCTTCTACTGGTCGATGTTGAGTCTAGTGTTTGTGAAAATATTTTAACCTAAAAATGAGTTGTGAAAACCATCTTAGGATTCTTTTTACTCCTTATCTGGTTACCCTCTAATCTCGGAGCAATCTTACCTCGATTTGAGTTTAAAGGTTTTACTTCTCATCTGTTACTTCAAAATGATTAGAAACGGGGTGGTTCGACCTTTAGTGTTATGTGTCACGTTGCTCCCGCTGCGTTCAATCCCAAATCAACTCAGATGTTTCTACCGAATCAATCTTTGATCCTTTCTTTGGGTTTTAACCCAGGACTTGAACATAAGGTCCCGGATTGTGTCAACTAGAGTGTGTTAAGTTGTGATTTCTTAACTCTCACTAGTAGCACATGATGCTGATCTTTGACCCAAGTTCTATCTTGTTGTTTTCCTTCTCGCAAAGTATTATCGTCCCTAGTCTGTGTACTTGTGTAGACGCTAATGCTATTGTTCGACCATTCGGAGAAAGATACTAACCGTGTCATTGTCAAATCTCCAGAATGGCTCGAGGAGGTGGAGGCCGTGGTGGTCGCGGTAACCACAATGATGATGAGGATGATCTGCCGCCACCACCCTCGATGGCTGAGGTCTTGATGGCCATTGAGGAGAACCGTGGGCGCAATGAGCGCTTGCTGGAACAGTTGGTGCAGCAGAATGCACGGAGGAACGAGTGCAACACTCTCACCGAGTTCCTGCGCTCGCAGCCACCCACTTTGCTGATGCTAAGGAGCCACTGGAAGCTGATGATTGGCTTCGTGCTTTGGAGCGCAAGTTCTCCGCGCTCATGTCCCATTGGCTGAGCAAGTCAACTTTGCCACCTATCTCTTGGTTGGTGCTGCTGGCTGTTGGTGGGAGAGCCATGTGGCTTTGTTTCCAGCCAACCATGTCTTCACCTGGGCTGATTTCCGCACTGCCTTCCGAGCGGAGTACATTCCCCAGCCTATCATGGACTTGAAGAGGAGGGAGTTCCTGGATTTGCAACAGGGACGGATGGACCTCCGCACTTATGGTCGTGAGTTCAACCATCTCTCTCGTTACGCCCCAAGGGACGTGACCAATGATGCTGACAAGCAAGAGCTGTTCCGCAAGGGTCTGACTCCGCAGCTCGCTATGAGTTGCTTCCCTTCAGGTTCCAGACCTATCAGGAGCTGTTCAACCAGGCTTTACTCTTGAGCAAGGAAGAAAGGAACTTGAAGCTTCCAAGAGGCCCGCACATGGGGACACCAGAGTTCCTCGGGTTCTGAGAGCAAGAAGCGCAGGGTGTTTGTTCCCTACAGCGTGTACCTCGTGCTCCATTCATGCCAGGGCAGCAGGATATAGGCCACCTCCTCCGCGCCCACTACTTCGACACTTGGGATAGGCGGAGTGGGTACCGTCCTATGCTACCTGCTCCACCTGGAGTCACTTGCTACACCTGTGGCCAGGCTGGTCACTACTCCAGGGAGTGCCCCCAGAAGGCACCTCTCGCGATAACTCCTGCACGAGCCCCTGCCACTCCAACTGGCAAGGCTGGACCTATTGTGCGTGGTCGCCTGAACCACGTCTCTGTTGAAGAAGCTGAAGATGACCCCGGCGTTCTTATGGGTGAGTTACGAATCAACGGCAATACAGCTACAGTTTTGTTTGACTCTGGAGCATCGCATTCATTCATATCCATAGCGTTTGCAAAAGACCACAAAATACCGTTCGAGAAAATGAGACGACCTTTGAGATCTCCACTCCTGGCTCCAAATGGCAAACCGATGGTGTTACTCCTGAGGTCCAGATTAATATAGGTTCCTTGTCTTTTCCTTATGCCTTGGTAGCTCTGAAGTCCAAAGGCATTGATGTCATACTGGGCATGAACTGGCTAGCTAAATACCAGGCTAATCTCGACTGTGCTGCCAAGACCATTACTGTGACCGCTCCTTCCGGTGACATTGTGAAGTATTGGCCTGCAACATCAATACCTCCGTCCGCCGTCGTACCCAAGTCACCTGAGATCTCCTTTGCTTTATGGAAGGCGAATCCCCTCCTGAAATCCAGGACATACACGTGGTGTGTGACTTCCCGGATGTGTTCCCGGAAGAATTGCCTGGCATGCCTCCTGACCGAAGTGTGGAGTTTGTCATAGATCTACTTCCCGGTACCGCTCCAATTTCCAAGAAGCCCTACCGTATGCCGGTGGAAGAGTTGGCTCTGTTGAAAGAGCAAATTGATCAGCTGTTAGCTAAGGAGTTCATCCAGCCTAGCAGTTCACCTTGGGGTTGTCCGGTACTCTTTGTCAAGAAGAGGGATTCTACCGTGCCTCGTCTAGTCTCTGACTATCGACCGTTGAATGCGGTGACAATCAAGAACAAGTATCCTATTCCTCGCATCAATGATCTGTTGGATCAGTTAGCTGGTGCAACGGTATTCTCCAAGATGGATCTGAGGTCAGGCTACCATCAGATAAAAATCAGAAAGGAGGATATTCCAAAGACGGCATTTGTTACTCGTATGGCTCATATGAGTATACCGTCATGTCCTTTGGTCTCACAAATGCTCCGGCTACTTTCATGAGGCTCATGAACTCCATCTTCATGGATTATCTTGATAAGTTTGTCGTCATTTACATTGATGACATCCTCATTATTCCAAACCAATGAAGAGCATGAGGAACATCTTCGTTTGGTTCTGACAGACTTCGAGAACACCGCCTCTATGCCAAGTTCTCCAAGTGTGAGTTTTGGTTGGATAATCTCATTTCCTTGGTCATGTGATATCCGCTGATGGTGTGGCTGTCATTCCTGACAAGATTCAGTCCATTCTGGATTGGAAAACTCCAATGTCAGTCAAGGACATTCGAAGCTTTCTCGGATTGGCGGGTTACTACCGCCGATTCATCGAAGGTTTCTCCAAGATAGCCAAGGCTGACTGACCTTCTCAAGAAGGATAAAAAGTTTGTATGGTCGGCCGAAGCTGAAGAGAGTTTCCAAACACTGAAAGCCAAGCTCACGTCCGCTCCTGTGCTTGTCCTGCCGGACACAAGCAAGGATTTCGTCGTCTTCTGTGACGCCTCTCTGCAAGGCTTGGGTTGTGTATTGATGCAAGATGGCCATGTGGTGGCATATGCTTCTCGCCAACTTAAGCCGCATGAGCACAACTACCCAACTCATGATCTAGAACTTGCCGCTGTGGTCTATGCTTTGAAGCAATGGAGACCATACCTGTTTGGTAACCGTTGCGAGATCTTCTCGGATCACAAGAGTCTGAAGTACCTCTTCACCCAGCCGGATTTAAATCTCAGGCAAAGGCGTTGGTTGGAGTTAATCACGGACTACAATGTGAGTCTGAACTATCAACCCGGCAAAGCAAACGTCGTGGCTGACGCGCTAAGTCGGAAGTCCTATTGCAACAATCTGATGATTGAAGAGGCCCAACCTGCTCTCCATGAAGAGTTTCTCCCGTTTGAACCTGGAAATTGTTCCCTCCGGCTACCTTGCAAATCTGGAAATCAAATCTACTCTTGTAGACCAGATTAAGGATGCTCAAAGCGTGACAAGGGTATTCTAAAAATCAAGGAGAACATTGCTAGCGGGAAGGCCAAATGTTTTTGTCAATGAATCCGGAGTTGTTTATTTTGGTGACCGCTTGGTAGTGCCAAAGAAACAAAATTGAGAGGGTTGATCCTCCAAGAAGCTCATGAATCACCTCTCTCTATTCATCCCGGTAGTACCAAGATGTACCAAGACCTTCGGCCACAATTCTGGTGGACTCGGATGAAACGGGAAATTGCTAGGTATGTTGCTGAATGCGACACCTGTCGACGGGTAAAGGCTGAACATCAAAGGCCTGCCGGCACTCTTCACCCTATTGCTATCCCCGAGTGGAAATGGGATGAAATTGGTATGGACTTCATTACTGGTCTGCCGAAGTCTCCAAAGGGACATGATGCCATCTGGGTCATCATTGATCGACTATCAAAAGTGGCTCACTTCCTCCCCGTTCGTGTGGACATTACAGCTGCCAAGTTGGCAGACCTGTATACCTCTCGTATCGTCGTCCTTCACGGCATTCCCAAGAAGATAATTTCTGATCGTGGAAGCCTATTCACCTCCAAGTTTTGGACTAGTTTCCAAACTGCTATGGGAACTCGTCTTAACTTCAGCACCGCGTTCCATCCCCAAACTGATGGTCAGACCGAAAGAGTGAACCAAGTTTGGAAGACATGCTTAGGGCATGTGTAATCTCTTTTGGCAAGGATTGGGAAAAGTATCTCCCTTTCGCGGAGTTCACCTACAACAACAGCTATCAAGCTAGTCTGGGCATGGCTCCATTTGAGGTTCTGTATGGAAGAAAATGCCGCACTCCTCTAAATTGGTCTGAGACCGGAGAGAGGGCACTCTTTGGTCCAGATATCATCAATGAAGCTGAGGAGAAGGTTAGAATCATAAGGGAGAATCTGAAGATTGCTCAGTCTAGGCAAAAGAGCTACTATGATAAGCACCATCAGGAAATTCACTATGAAATTGGTGATAAAGCTTATCTCCGCGTCTCTCCCCTTCGTGGCGTTCGCCGCTTTGGTATCAAAGGGAAATTGGCCCCTCGCTATGTTGGCCCTTTCACCGTTCTGGCCAAGCGAGGAGATCTTTCTTATAAGTTGGAGTTACCGGTCATCTTTCCGAATGTACATGATGTGTTTCATGTCTCTCAACTTCGCCGGTGTTTCAAAGATCCTATCCATGGGGTCAATCACGAGGAGCTGGATCTCCAGGAAGATCTCACTTATCGCGAGCATCCTATCCGTGTTCTGGATGAAGCCGAAAGGAAGACCCGTAACAAGACTACCAAGTTCCTCAAGATTCAGTGGTCGCACCATTCCGAGGAAGAAGCGACTTGGGAAAGAGAGTCTAGTCTTCGTGAGGAGTATCCCGACTTCTTTTCGCAGCCTTAGAATCTCGGGACGAGATTCTTGTAAGGGGGTAGAATTGTAACAGCCCGAAGTTTAAGAACCTAAAAACCGGTGTAAATTTTCCACTTTTGTGTTCATTGCATCCTGGCATCATGCATCTTGTTGTTGTCACTAGGGAATTGTGCTAGGGAATTGTAGATGTTGCTAGGAAATTGTGGAGGTTGGCACCACTTCAAACCAAAATGCTAAATTTGCTTCAACCAAATTTCAAAACAATGGAGGCACTCAATCTTGCAAACTAAAATTACTTTGACATTTCATATTTGTCAAGGAAGTTCCGAGAGCTCCAAAACAATATTTTGCACTTGCTCTAAATAGTTAAAGGAGCAACATTTTTAATTTTAGCAAAATGCCCTAAACGAACCCTATGAACAAAAGTGGTCCAAACAATTTTATTTCAAGACACCAATTTTTGTGATGCTTCTATACTGTATGGGGAGGCTACCAGAATTTTCTCATATTTTTATAAAATGTTTTGGTGCCTCAATCAAAATCAGAGAAACGTCACTGGTTTTAAAAGAAATAAAAAAGGGCTTCTTTGAAATTAGCGGAGGACCTATCCGTGGTGAACAAAGTTTTCCCAGGGGGTTATCCGTGAGATGGTCATCTCTCTCCACGCCACTGTCGCCATGTCGCCGCGCGCCCATGCCGTCGCCGTGGCAGTGCATCGCCGGGCCCCCTCTGCCTCTCCCCTGCGAGAGCACACCTCCACGACACCCCGACCTCACCTGCTCCCCTCGCTCTTCGCTCACCTGCCCCGTTTCCCCTCTCCTTTCCCCACCTCTGCTCACCCCGAGCCGCCATGGCCGCCGGGATGCGCCGCCGTCTCCCCGTCGTTTGAGGCAGCCCTAAGCCACCTAAAACCACCAAAAGCTCCGCCGGGTTCCCTTCTCCGTCCGCGCCAAAGGAATCGGCCGGGGAAGACCGAAATCGTCGTCGCCTTCCACCACCTTGCCGCCGCGTTTCGAGCTCCGCCGCGGTCGATTGCCGCCGTTACAGTCCGTCCCCGACCTCGCCGCAGTCACCAACGTGTTCCTGGTGAGCACGCCCACCTTCCTCTCCCCTCCGTTTCATCGCTCGCGTCCCACAACTCGAGTTCGCTGATAGTTGCCGTCGTGTCGCCGTGACGTTGCCGCCGTCGGATAATCCGATTGAGGAACGAACCGGAATATCCGAGTTGATCCAGTGCAGAAATGGGTTTGGTCCTTAGCCATTTTTCTCGCCTCTCCGTAGCACTCGATTTTCCGATCTTTGCAAGCATCGGATCTTCCGATTTCTATCAGTACGAAGGAACTTTCTTTCCTTAGCCATTTTCTCGGGTGAACAGTGCACCGGATATTCCGATTCTGGAAATTCCAGATTTTGCGTTTTGGTCCAGCATCCACATGGTGTACTGTTCCTTTCTTTTCTTTCCAAATTTTGGCTAACTGATTGGTACTGTGTGATCTAACTTTAACCAAGTCATAATTAAAAGAGGAGTGTAGAAATGTAACAACTTTTGTCGGGACATCCCAAAATGTGTTCGTATACCCAATTTGATCCTAAAAGCGTGAGAGAACCGGGAGCATCCCTTCCATGCTTGTTTAATCACCGAAACCCCTGCATCTCCCACATGATCAAGTCATTACAACTACAAGTGAAATCCTAGGGTCTCGACTACCGTAATCAACAAGTGAGACACTTCATGACCTAAATTCACGGATATCCGGAATGCGCCCCTCTAAGCAACCGAACTCCGTTTAATCGGAATAGTTGCATCATCCCCCTTCTGGGGATTTAAAATGTCATGTCATCATGTGTTTGCGCATTGCACCGATGTTATCCGTGGTTTTGATTGTTCCTCTCCGGTGTTGTTTGTGCATCGGTAGATCAAGGAGGTGAAGTGCCACCCCCGTCTCGTGACGATCCGTACTACCAGCGCGCTGATCAAGGCAAGCGTAATCCCCCCTCTGAGCATATCTTATCCTATGTTTCCGCAAATATTTTCTCCACTATAATATTGCATGCGGTTCTAAATGTCAATTTTCAGGGATTAGAGTATCCGATAGTTGCATTAAGTTTCCGATGCCAATACCTGTTTTCCCTCCTATTATCCATAGAACTGTTTTGTGGCCTGAGACACTTACTATGCTATGTTGATGCTTAGCCATGCTTAGTAAATTGCATAGCTATACGATGGATGGTTTGTGGTGGAAACAGGTGATGAGATAAATGGTTGTTGGTGGAGGAAATTGTGGTGACGGATAATAAAATGCTTAAAGGTGGGGATGAGAGGCCACTATGGTTGTGGTGCTTTGTCTCGTTCTCGCCGCCTAGGTGCGAGTTCTATACCTCTTGAACCAAGACTGAGCATGCAACCATGCGTGAGGCCTATGCATTCACAGTGCAGGAACCCTCATAGACTAAATAACTCGGGCGGGGCTAGCCAGGGTCCTCTAGTTCGGGCTTCCATTTGCGCGTGCGTGATGATGGTGGGATGAACTGAGATGAGGATGATGGTATAGGAGAATGAGTGGCCACGGGGGAGGGTGTGTGATCCACTGCTCCGTCCTCACTGATGATCCTGGAAAGTCCTTAACGAGGGAGAAGTCGACAGCGCTCCCACCCAGCCGGCTTTCCAAGGAAGAGAGCTAATGATCAGGTAATGGGCCGGACGGTACGCGTGGCAAACATTTGTACACCCCTGCAGGGTTAAATCTTTTCGAAAAGCCGTGTCCGCGGTTATGGACGACTTGGGAAGTGAAGGTAAGATCATAGAATAACTTTAACGGAATGATTAAAAACTGGGTACTAGAGGTACCACTCACATATGCAGGGTGAGCTTCCTCGAGGGTGATTCGGGGAGGTGCCTTTGATGAACAGGTACAGTGGTTGATGATGAGTAAGGTGATGAAAGAAAGAGTTATTCCTTACCTCTTTTGAAAATATTCTGATTAGTCGATGCCTTTGAGTTATGTTTTCATAAATAAAACCAGCTTTATGCAAAACAGCCATAAAACCTTGAAAGCTAATCATCGAGCATATATTAGCTCTTAATCTTGCGAGTTCGTCAAACTCAACGTCGTTTGTTTTGTTTCAGAGGATGACTTCACCGACCTCGAAGGTGGGTTCTTTGTGGACGTCGACGAGTAGTCTGGGGTTCCCAGGTGGCAGCTTGGGACATCCTGAAACAGCTGGCGTTGTGATGTTTATTTGTAGGCCTCTTAGGCCATATTTGGATCTTGTTGTTTAGAACAACTTAATTTGCTTCCGCTTGATGTAATGTTGGGTCTGTGACCTCTGGTTGTCATTTGCTATCTTTCTCTGTATAAGAGTTGAACTATATGATTTGTGTCGTAGAGTATGTGATGTGCCAGTTGTTCCACAAGTCTTGGTCTCTCTATTATGCATTGAGGGTTGTGCCTGTGTTAAGGCATCAATCGGGGTGTTGCATTGCCGATGATCCATTCCGAGCAACGCCTGCCAAAGGTTTTGGCCGGGGATTGGTAAACCCTTAACCTCCGGTTGTATCGCTTAACCGGTGACACACATCATCACTGTATAACAGTCAGGTCAGGGCGCCACAAAAACGTCCTTGGAACATTGAGCAGCTACGTCCTTTTTACACTTAGCAATTCTATTGTAATCACACCATATATGATTATGAAATAAAAGTCTTTGGTTCCCTCAATTATTTTTATGCATGAATTTTCGCCGTCTTTTATTTCCATTTGATCATATATTTCGATAAAAATATCAATGTTAACCCGAATTAGCTCCGTGCTTGTGGTTACTCACATGATGCTTTTGCCTTAAGGCCTTACAAAAATTAAAATTGCATCCGTCCAAGAGTATTTATCTGATCGCGTATATGCTGGCTTGTCTTAGTAGATGCTTTACGCACCAAAAGCCGGCGCCGTTTCTGTGTTTAAACAGATTGGTTATTAACCCTGTTGCCCGCGAAGTGTTCCGTGCCTTAGGTTCTGTCAGCATACGAAAAGGCTAAAGCATATAAGCCAGACAACTTAAAGACGGATAAGGAGCATAGTTTGCAAGCCTTTCAAAATAAGTGCATGCGTCGCAAAACAAACATGTTCAACAAGATAAAAGGCTTCTGCCATTACAAACCATAAATTAGCAAGTCTTTTGTGCCATTTTCCATGACACGCTTAACACATAGTTTTTCCCGCATCTTATGCAGGGGACTGAGTAGGCGAAGGCGTAGGGGACTTGGATGCATCCAGCGCAGCTTCAGACTCGCCTTCTTCTTCTTCTTCATTTCTGTCTTCTGACTCATCGCCATTACCAGTTGTGGGTGGCTCGGCTTCGTCATCAGACACGTCGTCAGGACGAGGAGGCACAGGCCTCTTGGAGAAGAAGATAGACAAGTCTACCATCTCAGCAACGGGTGAGGCAAAGCCAGAGACAGAGGCATAGACCTTTTCTTTGACGAGCTTGTTGCCGTCTCTGTCCTTGGCTAGGAAACACTTGATAACGCGCCACATGTTGACCTCGGGGTAGTGGCCGCGAACAAGTCCTAGAGCAAGTTTTGCTCCGCCTCTAGCTGCTGAGCGAAGACGCTCCACCACCTCTGGGACGCAGTTCTGAAGAGTGGCAGTAGGTTGCTGGTGTTTGTCACTTGGGGCAGTTGTTTTGGGAAGATGTTGGCAACAACGTCTCTTCCCGCAGCATACAGCCCTGACACAATTTCGCCGCACTCCAAGATCAGCTCCAGACGCGTCTCAGAGGTAAGCCTTTCCCCAAACCCAGCTGGAACTGGGAGAGGAGGAACGGAAAAAGTTAAAGCATAATGAAGTATTGCAATAAAGGCGAGAAGTGAAAGAAGAGAGGCTTACTTAGCAGTTTCTCGTCAATGGCGGCGCTCTCGTCAGCTCGGCGTTCAAGACGACCTTGTAAGCTCTGGATTAGGAGCCCATCCTTCTCAGCCTGTCGCTGCAGTTTCAGAAGTTATGTCTTCAGTTTGCTTGCTCTGCAGCGGCGCTGTCTTGGACGGCTTTAAGATTGGCCTCGGCCGTCTTTCGGTTCTCCTCCAGCTGCTTAAACAAGGCGGCATTTTCCCGCCTCACAACTTCTATATCGCCAGTCTCGCTGACGATCTGTTTCGCCTTCGCCACAACAGCTGTGCAAAAACACATTGCATGTGTTGAGCATCTTATGCCTTAAAACGAATTAAACTCACAACGCATGTGAAAGAACAACATTTACCTTCGTTCGCCTTATTTTCGGCGACGGCTTGCTTGAGCACTTGCCTTTGGTTACTCAGTGAGTACCATAGATCGCATGTAAGTTGCTCGCTGCTCTGCTAAGGCAAGGGCAGTAGTAAGTAACAAAGGTAAAGACAATAAGGTATAGCTACAAGGGGCTTGGGGACTGAGTCTTTATCAACATGAAAGAAAGGCCATTACGTCGGCTTAGTCAAAGCACAACGTAATGCCCGGGGACTAGTATGTACATAAAGACGGAATATTTACCTGCATCATGGCCTTCAAGGCTTTGTAGCTCTTCTTCATTGTGACGTATAGCTCGTCACAATTGTCTTCCAGATTCAAGATGGTCAATGTCTGACCAACTGGCCTTAGCTTCGGAGGCGGCTCGTTGCGCTCCTTCTCATCGGCAAGCATGGCGGCGATGTTGGGTAAGATATACCCCTCGTCGTCAAAGAGCTCTTGCTTCACCATGTTGCGGATAGCCTCCGAGTAATGGGCTCGTTTGGCTCTTCTGACTGAATTACTGCCGCCTTCCCAGCAGCGGCAGCCCTGGCCAACTTCTCAGTTTCCGTCTTATCAGGTAAGACGGCCGGGTCTAGATCTATATGTTGATCTTCAGATGGGCCTGGGGCTGTCTCTTGCTGAACGGAGGGGTGGGGGGAGCGACATCCGGAGAAGGGTCAGCCTTCTTTGGCTTGGAGAATATACTTTCTTCTTCTTCAGAGGCGCAGTTGGCTTGATCCTGTGAATCATATACAAAATAAGAGAACATTTATAGACACTGTTCGCCTTACTACAGAAATTGAAATTCGGCTTACTTCTGCACTGGAGCGTTGAAGGCCGCATCCTCATCGTCCTCAATGTCGAGAACTTCGGCATTAACAGTAATGGCTTTCTCACGCTTCCGCCTTTCTGCTGCTGAAGTTGCTGCAGAAGCTCCTGAAGCCTTTCGTTTCCGAGTCTTTGAGGGCTCGGGTGCCGCTTCAGGCACGTGAAACAAAGGAGCCAGCAGATTATCTGGCAAAAGGGTGAGCTGAAAACAAAAGTGGTTTTAGTAAGGCAAACATCGTGGAAGTATAAAAATAGTGATGGTAAATGCCTTACCGTGGGAGCCGGGTTGGCGGCTGTGTACATAGGACGCTGCTCTGCAAGCTGAATCCTTTCCTTGGCAATCCTCTTAAAGCGATACATGAGGGCGTCGTGCGTGAGGTCGCTCTCACTAACACGGAGAGGATCCGTCTTCTGATCCGTGTAGTGGCATAAGAGGCCCTTGCGATCCTTCAAAGGCTGGATTCGCCTTGACAACCAACATAAGATGGTGTGTGCGCCCGTGAGTTTGGGCACAATAGTCTTTGTCAAGTACTCAATCCGCCTTTGCATGCGACGGAGGTTGTCAGGAAGGACCTTCAGTGGTTTCTCGCCCCAAGAAAGGCGGGGCTCCGCAGGCAAAGGAGAAAAGCGAGGAAGTCCTATGTCTTTGCCTACGGGCGCCATGTCTTTGCAGTAGAAAAAGGAGCTGTTCCAGCCTTTAATAGAGTCTATTTTTGGCGCCTTAGGATACCAGTCTCTGCCTCTACGAAGGTTGATGCTAACTGTTCCTAAGGAAAGCAATTCTTCCTTCTCTGTTTGGCGTTTGCAAGTAAAGCAGTACTTGAAGAATTCTAAGCTGGGTTCTACGCCTAAATATCCTTCGAATAAGGCCATAAAACCAGCTATGTACAAGATGCTATTGGGGCCTACGCTATGAGGCTGAAGACCATAGTAGTCTAAGACAGATTGGAAGAAAGGATGCGGTGGCAGAGACAAACCGCGGAGGAGATGTGAGACGAGGAGCACTCGTTCATCGCCGGCGGGATCTAGAGCGGGTGGCCGTACGCCGACCGCCAGTGGCAGTCCTCCTTTGATGGGAGAATGCCCTCCTTTTGCAGCTGCATAAGGTCTGCTTCGGTGATGGTGGAGGCTGCCCAGTTGCGGGATGATGCCTCCTCTCCCTCCTTCTCTGCCTCCGCCGCGTCGCCCTCGTCGGAGGGCTGGGCGATTTTCTCTACTTCGGTGGAGATGGCCACGGAGCTTGTTGCCGTTGCCGCGCGAGAAGCAGATGCATCCGCGGCGCCCGAGCCCCTCATGGCCAGATCTTGTCCGCCATCGCCGACGACTCCGCCGCTGCCGCTCCCGCGGTCGCATCGGAGCTCTCCATGAGTGGGTGCACAGGTGGTGGTGG
The DNA here is from genome assembly GCA_947311845.1 of Poa pratensis. Classification (NCBI taxonomy): domain Eukaryota; kingdom Viridiplantae; phylum Streptophyta; class Magnoliopsida; order Poales; family Poaceae; genus Poa; species Poa pratensis. Next base: position 37,945,580 of record CAMZMU010000128.1, read on the forward strand.
TGGAGCTCGCCAGAGTTTAGATGGGGACGGGCGCGAGGAGGAAGATGAACAGGGAAATGGATCGGATGGAGTAATGAAGAAAATATGTTCCCTTATATGGGGGAGGTGCGTCGCGATTAGTGCGGTGGCACAACGCCCGCGCGATTTTCGCCACGTGTCCCGCAACGGTCAGATAGTGGGTATCTTCTCCCTGACGCCTCGGAGATCGTGTGCGGAAAAATAGCGGTGATGGCGTCCCAACGTCTCTTTGCTTGTCCAAACTGTCGTGGACTGGCTTTGACTACGATGATGTCATGACAAGACTCGACGCTGACAGAATCTTTCTGCCAGATTGTTCAAAGTGCAGGAGAGTTCGGCTTAATCCTTAAGGCAGACTGAACGTCTCATTTTGGAATGCTCCAAGCTCTTCTGTCCGCCTTTCGCAAAGGCAAAAGCACGTGTCTTACAAAGACGGAAAACGAAGAACTTAAACCTTTCCGGGGACTACTGTGGAGGTTATGCCGAACGGGTATACCTGCCACGGTGGATAAAACCAGGCCCACCAAGGAGGCCCATCAGATAAAGCCGGAGGGCTTAATGGAGAAGGCCTCATGGGCTTAGGCGCAAGGATAAGCCCTGGGCTGGCTTAGTGAAGTCCAAGACGAAGGCCAGACTGCGTTCGCCTTAGGGAGCAAGTTAGGGTTTGTTACCGTGTTAGTCTAGGACTCATGATCTATGTCGGTTAAGGCTTTCCTTGTAGGGGAAGGCTTGGCGCCTTTATAAGCCAGCCTTCCAGCAGCCTTAGGGCACGCATACAAGCTCATTGTAACCTGTACACATATTCTCCTTGAGTGAATTATAGCAGCACGTAGGATCTCGCCACCATTGTGAGATCCGAAGCTGGGTAAGATCGTGTGTGCAATCTTGTCACTGGAACCCTCTACGTTCTTCCCCACCTCCTCTACGGTACGTATGAATCCATATAGTAGTTCCGCGTTGCCAATACCTCGACAATAGGTTCACCCACACAACACTTATCAAAACTATAAAGATTAATCAGCTGTAGGAAGCGAAAGCACTTGACGAAATTCCCGTGTGTCCTCAAGAACATTTTGCCATCATAAGTAAACCAACCGGCTTATCCTTTGCTCTAAAAAGGATTGTGCCACTTGCTGCAATTATTATTACTGTCTTTTATTTACACGTATTTTATTTATCTGCAATATCAAAAACCCCTAAAAACTTGTCTGCTAGTATTTACAGTGATTCCTTGATCAAAACTACTTGTCAACACCTTCTGCTCCTCGTTGGGTTTGACACTCTTATTTATCGAAAGTACTACGATACACCCCCTATACTTGTGGGTCATCAACCGACATGTCAGTTAGGGTTGCGGTGGGTCCCACATGTCAGGGCGGGACCCACACGTCAGGAGGGTTGCGGTGGGTCCCACAAGTCTAAGCGGGACCCACATGTCAGGTAGGGTTGCGGTGGGTCCCACATGTCAGGCAGGCTTGCGGTGGGTCCCACACATTAGGGGCGGGACCCACATGTCAGCTGGGTTGGGCGGGTACCACATGTCAGGTGGTGGTGGGGTGGGCAGGTTGTTATCTGGCCCCACACGTCATTCCACGGTCCCACCGGTCAGGTTAGTCAACATTGGATCCCACCGTTCAGATCAGTCAACAAGTCAATATATGCACCTCCTGTCAACGGGTCCCACCTGTTAGTGAGATCAAAACAATGGCTGAGTAGTGACACGTAAGCGAAAATGACACCTAAGTAGTGACACGTAAGCGAAAATGACACCTAAGCAGTGACATGTAGGCAAGACTGCTGAGTTGGCTTTCAACCCATGCGAATGACCATTTAAATTGGTCGTAATCGGCTAGAAAAAAGTTGTAGGCTAGTGATATGTGCATTATCACCAATTCGTGTAAAGAGAATATGACCTTTTTGACAATATTGGTCGTTATATTTTCGGGTTTAGACCCTCCAAACTAGTATATGACCAAATGATTTAAACCGGTCATAGATTTATGACCAAATTTATTCGGGTCACTATCAAAAAGTCGCTAGTTAGCATATTTCTTGTAGCGTATGCGTCGACCGCGGACGCGGGCGGACCGCGAATCTGTCCTCCCCGTGTCTGCCCCGTCCCCGCGTGTCATTGGGTACAACGGCTAGAGCGGCCACCTACCCCCATTAACTGAGCACTTTAAATGGGCGCCGACCGTCCAAACCCTAGGGCACCAAGGCCTTCTGTCTCCTCCAGCCACGGCGGCCACCACCACCTACACTCGTAGATCTATCCCGCGCCATGGGTCCGCCGCCGCCGCCACCACAGCACCTCGTGGACGGGGTCAAGCGAGCGCGCATGAGCGAGCGCGGTCGCCTACCCGACACCATCGACCACGAGGAAGAAGTCTACGCCGCCGGTGTAGCGGGGGTTCGGGGCGGCGGGTTGGAGGAGGGGATCCACGGCGTCGATGACTTCGAGGAAGCCGCGATGCAGGCGTCGCACATGCAGCTGAACGCGCAGAGGGCGGCCGCGTTCATGTCCGCCACACGTGCATGTGTCGACGCAGCACAGGCGGAAGAGAAGAAGCAAGCGCGCCGCGAAAAGGAGTCTCAGGCGTGTGCGGCGAGGCGCAAACGGCAGCGCGATGCCGAGTCGGTCGCGGCGGCCGGCCGAGGAGCAGGCAGCTCCAACTGATGTCATATGTCCGCCAGTGGTGCCGTCTATGCGCGGCCAATTTTGTGATGAAGCCGACGCCGCTACGAATTTCGTAGCTACGAAAGAAGCAAGGAGGAGGAGCCATCTAGTCCGGTGCTGGCCAGGGCCAAGACGAAGGAAGAGCCAGCAAATCCGTGGCCGAACGGGTTTGCTGCTTGACGTTTCTCAAGGCCGCATCCCCTCCTTGATCTTCCCCCCTTGCCGGCAAGGAGCAACCAAACTCCGATGGTCGGTTATTAATTTCTCTGCATTTTTAGTGTAGGTTTTAGGTCATATTATGTAGTTTCAAGGCCGGGATCTCCAGCGCCTTCGCCGGCCGGCGAGGGAGAAGGACGAGAAGCCCTAGATTTAGGTCTTTTATTATGTATTTTTCAATTTCCAATATGTAATCTTTATTATTAGTAAGAAACTATGGAAAAAAATATGTCCGAACAGTCATAATGTGTTAGACCCGTTGGGTGTATTGGCCAGAAAGGGTCGGACATGGGCCGGACGGCTGTCTGTTTCGCGACTCAAACGGATAAAATGCGGATAAAACGCGGGTCAGTTTTTGGGTCGGCAAGTTGGAGTGATCCTAATCGTGAGAAGCTAGGGTGTGTCTTAGTTTGACGTCACAAGTTCATGGCTGTATTGCATGCCACACACGGACGCCAAAGAGAAAACGAACCGCGCCGAGAAGTATAAGTGGAAACCTTGTCCGCACGCGCAGGGAATCCATCGGTGCAGGGTCCAGCCCCGCACAGTGAGTCATTGATCTCGAGAGTGCAGTGGAAAAAGATGTAGAGAGAGAGGGGAGTGAGAAAAAGATCGGGTGCTGACTCCCTCTCTCTCAGCAACTGACAGGGCGGCCTTGGATCACGTGCAACTGCAACCCTAGCTAGCTAGCTAGCTAGCTAGAGGCTGAGGCTACTGGGAGGGCTCGGCCTCTGGTTTCTCTGTCGCTCTCCCACTCGTGCCCACCGCCAATCCTACAGTACTTGTCGCTAGCTAGCTGGGGCGTACGCACACTGCCGCAGCACGCATACGACCGATGCTGCAAGGTGGCGCTCGATACATGCGGCATGTAAAATTCCCTGACCAATACGACTATATATGGGCAGCAGAAAATGGCAAACCTCTACAGCATGAGCACACGTTTCGGACTGACTGCGTTAATTAATTTCTTTCTTTTAACATCAGATACACGGTTACATCTATCAGTATCCTAAAATTTACAAGTATACACGTTGTACATATATATAGAGCGATGATGCATATACTGTATATACTACTGTACAGTAGTACATAACTAAAACTTTTTCGAATATCGATTGGGTGGACGACGTGTTGGCCTCCGGCCGCTCGACCGGGCACTAGCAGCTTAGCTAGGCGTACCATCACGTATGTCACCTCTTGCCGATTCGCTCGTACGTCCATCGCGAATCTGGGCGACCCAACTTTTGTCGTCGATTAAAGCGGCTTCTTGTACGTGACGATGCCTCAACACTTCTTCGCCTTGCTACTGCTCCTAGTACATCTCAGCACAACATCTACAATTTGTTTGCCCCAATCATGTACGCGGCCAGTCTGAAAAGTGCGTGTAATTTTTTAGTGCGCGCCTGGTTGATGCATTTTGCGCCTGGTTGATACATAACTAATACACTCACTCCGTTTCACAATATAAGATGTTTTACCCTTTTTTCCAGATTCATATGTACACTTCTGTATCTACACACATTGTAGTGTGCATGTTCACACGTTTTAGTCCAAATTCTATACAATATGTGTAATACCTAAAACATCTTGCTGGCTGTGTGCATCATTTTGATGCAGAAGCCGGGGATCCGCACCCCCTTTTCTAAAAAAAAACCTAAAACATCTTGTATTGTGAAACAGAGGGAGTAGTAATAGTTATTTGAAGGGACTACCGCCGAATCATGTCAGAGTCAAGTACTTAATTCTCAACTCACGCCACATAACTCAATATCACTTATCAGAGCATCCCCAGTTGTGCCCCAAATAGCCCTCGTAACATGAACAATCACATTATAGCCTGGGCTACATGTAGCCCCTTTTTAAATCTTTTTTATATCACCATTTCAAAGTTTCAAAAAGCTTCTGCAAAATTTAAACTCGAAAGAAGTTATATTTCGGCCTACACAAAAATGACAAATCCTGATAACTGTGGGAGATTTTGAATCTATCACTTTTAACCACCCCAGATTCAGAAATTTGTTATTTTTACACAACATAAAATACATAATGTTTCACATCTCTTTTCTGTAAACTGGTAGAAATCATTATATCTAGAATTATTTTCAGAGTTTTTGGAAACATTAAACTGTAGCTTTTGAATTTTCCAAATATCGGGCTACATGTACCCTAGGATACAAAACACCACACTCCATTTCAATAGGTCTAATTTTACGTCCCGTGTGGCCTAATAATTTGTCCGACGTTACAAGGCCAACCCTGACCCGTTGGGAGCCAGGCGCGACCGCACATCGAACACCGACAGGTGGGCCTACCCTGTCTTAGAAACAACCCCGACAAAACTTACATAAATGTATTCTTCGACATAAATACCTGATAATTCGCAGGAGTATCACTACATCAGGCCGATACACTCTCACAAGAGCACAACCAGATGCAAAATGGAGGCAAACCTGCTCAATAAATTGTTGATGTTGTAAAGAGACAATTAACTTTCAAGAAGTAATGTGTTGGAAATTTGGAATAATATTCTGTTTAAGTTGTCTATAGGTGAAATGGTAGACACACTAGACTCGAAATTTGGAATAAGATTCACTGGATCTTCTCTCTGCTTCTCAAAGTTTTCACAATATTGGGGAAAGGGAGTGAAAGATCTCGGCGATTTAACCCTTGGAACAATGGAGGAGATAGAGTGGAAGTCATCCATTCTCCATGAAAAGAAGGTTGCCTTTTACAACCGGGGGTCTGATTCTACCAAACCAATTTCTGGCTCAAGTATGGGGCTCACTCGAGAAATTTACACGGATGTGAGTCCTTTGGGGTGCCCCTGAATACAAACCCCAGCTCTGCAGGGGCTCGTACAACCAGGGCTGGAGGGTCGGTTCTTCTGAGGTCCGGTACAACCGGGTCAACTACCGGACACTCGAGTCGTAAGCCGGCCAACTCCTTTTTTATTAATTAATGAAAATGATAAGTCTTTTATCTCGTTAAAGAAAAAACATAGAGTATATCTTACGTTGTCAAGAAAACGAATGGTATCATGAGTGCTCTCTGTGTGCGGTTTGCACGTTGGCTCTACAGAGGAGGTGAGGTTCGATAAATCTGATAAGAACTTATTCCGGCCATTTTTCTTCGAACGTTACCATGCACGCATAGGGCTACTCAAATTTTATTCTATAGTACGCTCTTGGCCCAACGCTGAGAAGGATGGCCGGCGACAAGTCAAGATATACGAAAAAATCGCGTAAACAAAGACTTGAGAGATCGAGATGCCTAAAGTGTAACACTGTTTGCTTTGACATGTCGTGCGTGATTCGGGAATGAAGCATTTTAGAATCGATTCTCGAAGGATTGGGATGCATTTGATTTGAGATGTGAGACACGCGGCCACAGCAAACACCTGGGGAGATCACTCCTCCGTCCCCACCCCACCACCAAAAATCTATCCTACGTGTGATCCAAGTGGGTGTGATTGTGGTGAATCTGTACGTGATCATTCTGTAAAATTCTATGGGAAAGGCCAAGAAAGCTCAATTACTGGTCATCATTGGTCTGCGACAACCTTTTACCATGCATTTTAGTATCCCAAACTCGAAGTTACCGTAAGTGGTGGTGCAAGCCTCCGCTTTTACCGGCAAAAGAATCATAGTCAAGTTCAATACTACCACAAAGGCAAAAGCTTGCCCCCATGGTCGTACGTACTATGTCAAGTTGAATCTTTACCATATATGGTGACGCATATTTAAACACACAAGTTTTTTATCAACCAGAAACAATATATCACTTTCTCCCAAGTTATCACAAGGGCAGAAGCATCATCTCATCTCCCTTGGCTGTAAAAAGACGCGCGCTTTGACAGTTTACTACTCCTAGCTAGATGCATGGTTGGGTAAACGGAGACATACGGTGTGTTAGATTTTACCGCGGTAAAAAAAGTGTCCATGCATGGTACAGTACGTGATGATTGGACGGGTACGTACCCGGTGGCCGGCTAGCCGGACGATGGAGCACGGCCGGACGCCGGACGGTCCCTCGCCGCGTCGCCTCACCTCACCAGCAGCAAACATGGCGGGCCCCGCCGGCTCGTCGACTCTGGTGGCCATGGTGGTGTATCATGTAAGTACGAGTCGCTGGCGCTGGCTCGACGCTAGCTCGTCATGGCTCTGCGACACTGCAGCTGCGTGGTTACGTAGGGCGGATCCTGAATGCGTGATCGGTTTCAGAGTTCAGAGTGATCTCCACGCAAAGCCGACTCATCATCTTCGCAGTAGAGCCGAAATGGTACACATTGCACGCGCACGAGTACACGCGTGCCCTGCAGCACGCGCCATCGGGCAATGAGTGCCTCGCGCGCTACGTACATGCATGCCTCCCTCCTACCGCCGCTCAACTCGAATATGAATCACAAACATCAGACCAAACGGACTAATAATGCATAAATTGTCCGATTTATCGGCCGATATGCCGATAAACCGGCCGATTTACTTCTTATCTTGGATCGACCGATAAGTTCCCGATAAGCGATATCCCAACATTGCAAATTACTACACTGCCTGCTTTTTCGAGGGTAAGACCCTGGTCAATGCAAAGTTTTTTTAAAGTATCGATGACATGTGTCGATGAACTGGATGTAGACAATCCCACAATTTAAATGGATTGATTTTGGAAACAAGTCAAAAGATTTGACTTTTTTTTTCATTTAATAAGAAGTAGGTTATAGAAGTACAACCCTAGTCGTGGGCAAAAACCCCCACGGCTTCAAAATAAATCTCACTCACGCCGCATTACATTATTACTATAAGGGGCTTGGCCCCAGCAAGGCACCACATTGTCGCCTCGTTTTTATTCTTAACGATGAGCATGGTCGAGGTTGTTGATTGGTTTCGGAATGCTATAGCATTACTCTCGTTCCAAAACTCTCAAGAAACCTCCATCCACCAATCTTCGACGGTGGGATGGATATCATGCCAATCTTCCGGATTCACATCGTGAAGCCCAAGCCTTTAAGGAGGACCAAATCCTTGTGGTGAAGCAACATTTCAAAAGAAGGTGGGCGGTTGTTTCTTGGATTTGGTTGCAAAGCTTGCAAAGTCCACAATTTTGTCACCTTCTCCGATCAAGTCTATCTCTCGGCCATACACGGTTTTAGAGGATCAGCCAAACAAAAAATTTACACTTAGGAGAGATCCAAGGCATCCAAACTAAGGTTGGCATGACGGAGGTGGTGTGACCTAAGAATTGTATTTTATAGGCCGGCGAGGAGGAGTATGATCCATTGATTTTATAGGCCCACATTTTAAGTGGAAACAGAAATACTATATCTATATGGCATTATCCATTTTGTTGTTCCGTTAGTAACGTTATTACCACTAGTAGTTATGCACGCGCACGCGCGTCTCAACAAGGTATGTGTTTTTCCTTCAACTCTCTTATAAGCAAAGGAAAGACATATGATGAATTCATGACAAATTGAGAGACAATGTAAAAGTTGAAGGATTATGTGGCTTGCAATGAACAATCACAAATCAGCTTGCTAATAAAAACTAATTCTCCTATAGCTGTCAGATTTACTATGAACAACTCTGCTTTGTAGTCACACTGTTTGAAAATATAAAATGCTAAGGTGCATGCACTATTTCACCTATACCATGAACATGAACATGGTGTCACGTCTGAATGATTATTGAGAATCACGCTACATGGGAAATAATATAAGCATTGCCATCAGATGTAAGTATGATCCGTAAGCGAATGGACTACTAAATTTTCCACCTTTTGACAGGATACAATACATAAGCAGCGCCTCTCGCTCGAGCACGTCAAGTCATAGTTTGGTAAAAGCTATACTAACTGCATCAACGAACAATGCGTATTCTGAATCGCATCGGGGAACATTGCATATTTTGAATTGTTTCAGCGAACACGGCATAGAAAATAAGAGTAGACGTACCTGGCTGTGGCAAGGAGATGTGGAGTAGCTGGGCGTCATCAAGGTCCATGGCGTGGGACTTGCCGATCTGGGCCTAGAGAAGCCGGCGCCTGGTGTCCAGGCCGCCAGGTGCCACACATCGAGCATGGGCGGAAGTCATAGTGCACGCGGGCTCGCGTGCAAGCTCGAGCGGCAGTGTGCAGGACGGAGGCGGCCGGCGCACGCTCGCGTTGTATCCTGCTGTAGTGCGGCTGGGGGCACGCTCACGTAGTGGGTAGGGGGGCAGTGCCGCGGCGGCCGGCACCGATCGCGTGATGGTCTACAGTACAACGGCGCGGCCACGCTGGTTTGCTGGCGTGCAGAGCGGCGCCAATCGGCGACGTCGGTCCCGGCGTTGACAACTGGGGCAGGGCGGCACCGGCGATGAGTTGCGGCGCCGATGACGGAGCAGGAGATGCTCGCGTCTCGGTCACAGCATACAGGGCCACGCCGCCGCCGTAACGTGTAGCGTCGGCATGCTCCCAGTCCCATAGTGTGCAGAGCGGAGTCGGCTGGCACGCTCGCGTGGTGGCCTGCCAAGTGTTTTCTTTTCTTTTAGTGGTGGCAATCTCTGTAATTAACCGTAAAACGAAAAGGTGGAGGCAATTTGGTTGTATTATATGATTTGGTGGGAGGGCAAAACCGTCCAAAACGGACAATGTTGAGTTGTCAAACATTGGGACGATCTGAGCTGTTTGATCGGATGTTGAACGGTCTAGATTTCAAATATCTATAGACAACAAGTTTGCTCTTTTAATAGTAGTATAGATGTGTCACTAGTAGAAACAGAGGCATTGGTGCGCCCCTTTAGTACCGGTTGCCAACCGGTACTAAAGGGGGCATTAGCACCGGTTGTGCTTGGGCGCCAGCTAGGGCCCCGCGGCGAGGACCTTTAGAACCGGTTGTATTAACAACCGGTACTAAAGGACACCTTTTAGTACCGGTTGTTAATACCAACCGGTACTAAAAGGGTGCAGCCCCGCAGGCCACGGTCAGTGGCCCCACGGCAGGCCCTTTAGTACCGGTTGGTAACTAAAACCGGTACTAAAGGTCCTGCCTATATCTTCCACCCCGGCCGAGCCAGCTCCATTTTGGAGCAACTCGACCCCAACCCCATTTTTCCTCTCTCCCAAGCCCTCCCAAGCTCTAGGTCACCCATTTTTTCTCCAACATTTGTCAAGATTGGTGGCACCCTATACAAGGGTTAGCAACTTCTTCATCTTCTCTTCCGGCTTTTCAAGTTTAGCTCATTTTCGTGCAAGTTTAGCAAGTTTGATTTTGGTTGTGCTTGCAAGGTGTTTGATGAAATGACTAAATTAGGGATTTCATTTGTTTTATATGCATTTTGAGCTCGAATTGAAATATAATTTATGGTTTTATATAGTGTCGTCCCGTCCCCTGATCCTCACCGCCGTCGATCGCCCGCGCCGCTCCGTCGCCGACACCACCTCGGTGAGCCTCTTTTTTATCTTTTATTTTAAAAATTGTTAGTTATATGATTTAAATGCATAATTATTTCTTGTATAATTTTCTTATGTTTTTTTATATATGTATAGTGTCATGGTTTTGATATCCGTCCCCTTCGGCCCTCGTCCGGTCTATGATTCGGATGTGGTATATCTTTTTAACTATTTATTTTGTTTCGTGTTTATAACAATCATGCCGACCAACTTGACGTAGATATATTTTTATTTAGGAGGTAGTTGAACCGGAAATTCCGGCCGACCCTATTGTCGAGTATTTTAAAAAAGAAAACGACGATTTGAGAGCAAAATTGAAGATAAGTGAAGATCTTCGTCTCCAATGCCTAGAAGAGAAGATGGAATTGGACTTGAAGATTGCCGACATCGTTGATGCTCACGGGGTCGAGCTTGCCGACGTCGTCACTGCTCACGAGAGGAAGATGGATGCAATGCGCGCCAAGCTTAAAAAGATTAGAAAATATGCCATTAGTCAAGAGGCTTGGTATCATTATGCTGTTGGTTCAATAGTTACCTTGGTTGCGATTCTGATCGCATTTGTTGTTGGATTTAAATTCTTTAGATAGTTGTATGTTAGTTTCGATTGATGTATGTTTCGTGAGAACTATGTATTACATTTGGGCACTACTCTACTTTGATTTTAATGTGATGAACTTGTATAAATTAATTTGGTCACGTATCTCTATTCATTATTTAGCTGGTGTAATGGTTTTTGATATATTTATGTAATGTAGATGAGCCGAGAATGGATGTACGGTGATCGACGCTGTCCCGAGTTCATTGATGGCATGCATCGTTTTCTCGATGTGGTTAAGTTAAACAAGCTGAAGAATGGTTTTATGATTTGTCCATGTGATGAATGTCGGAATAACAGGAATTACCCGAGCGTAAGAACCATACACTCCCACTTGTTGCGACAAGGCTTCATGCCCAATTATTTTTGTTGGACCAAGCACGGAGAAAGAGGGGTTATAATGGAAAACCCTGAAGAAGAGGATGATGACAACTATCCCGTGTTCTCTGATGAACACGGTGATACTACAATGGGGGAAGAGCATGAGGTCATTGTTGATCAGTCCGACGATGATGATCTTCGTCAGGTCATTCGTGATGAACAGATGAACTGCGTAACTGAAAACGAGTGGTCGAAGCTGGAGCGCATGTTAGAGGATCACAAAAAACCGTTGTACCCAAATTGTGAAGATGACCAGAAAAAGCTAGGTACCACCCTGGAATTGCTGCAGTGGAAGGCAAAGAATGGAATATCTGACAAGGCATTTCAAGAGTTGCTACAAATATTTAAGAAGAATCTTCCGAGGAATAATGAAATGCCCCACAGCACGTACGAAGCAAAGAAGATTGTCTGCCCTCTAGGATTAGAGGTGCAGAAGATACATGCATGCATCAATGACTGCATCCTCTACCGCGGTGAGAAGTACGAGAATTTGAATGCATGCCCGATATGCGGTGCATTGCGGTATAAGATCGCGCGAGATGACCCAGGTGATATTGAGGGCGAGCCGAGCCCCAGGAAGAGGGTTCCCGCGAAGGTGATGTGGTATGCTCCTATAATACCACGGTTGAAACGTTTGTTCCGAAACAAAGAGCATGCCAAGTTGTTGCGATGGCACAAAGAAGACCGTAAGGAAGACGAGATGCTCAGACACCCCGCTGATGGGTCTCAGTGGAGAAAAATCGACAGTGCGTTTGGGGATTTTGCAGCTGACGCAAGGAACTTAAGGTTTGGTCTAAGTACAGATGGCTTGAATCCGTTTGGGGAGCAGAGCAGCAGTCATAGCACCTGGCCCGTGACTCTATGTATCTATAACCTTCCCCTTGGTTGTGCATGAAGCAAAAGTATATTATGATGCCAGTGCTTATCCAAGGACCGAAACAACCCGGCAACGACATTGATGTGTATCTGAGGCCATTAGTTGACGAACTTTTACAGTTGTGGTCTGACGAAGGTGTACGTGTGTGGGATGAGTACAAACAAGAGGAATTTCCCCTACGAGCGTTGCTGTTTGTAACCATCAATGATTGGCCTGCTCTTAGTAACATTTCAGGACAGTCGAACAAGGGATACAATGCATGCACGCACTGTTTAGATAAGACTGACAGTGCATATATAGGTAACAAGATTGTGTACATGGGGCATCGTCAGTTTCTTCCAACCGGGCATCACGTAAGAAACGGAGGCAAGCACTTCAAAGGTTTGGCAGATATCCGGACGAAGCCTACACGCCGTGATGGTGATGTTGTATATGGCATGGTCAAGGATTTGGAAGTAATATTTGGAAAGGGTCCTGGCAGTCTAAATGTTCCGAAAGACGCAAACAAGCGCGTACCCTTGTGGAAAAAGAAATCTATATTTTGGGATTTACCCTATTGGGAAATCCTAGAGGTTCGCTCTGCAATCGACGTGATGCACGTGACGAAAAATCTTTGCGTGAACCTGCTAAACTTCTTAGGCGTGTATGGGAAGACGAAAGATACAGCGGATGCACGGCAGGACCAGCAAAGTACGCACCACGGAAGAGACAACCTGAATTCAGAGAAGTATCAAGGTACTTCCAGCTACGCTCTTACCAAAGAAGAGAAGGAGATCTTTTTTCAAGTCCTGAGCAGTATCAAGGTCCCGTCTGGCTACTCGTCGAATATAAAGGGAATAATAAACATGGCAGAGAAAAAGTTCCAAAACCTGAAGTCTCATGACTGCCACGTGATTATGACACAATTACTTCCTGTTGCATTGAGGGGGCTTCTACCGGAAAACGTTCGAGTACCCATTGTCAAGCTATGTGCATTCCTGAATGCAATTTCTCAGAAGGTAATTGATCCAGCAACTCTACCAAGTTTACAGACGGGTGTGGTCCAATGTCTTGTCAGCTTTGAGTTGGTCTTTCCACCGGCCTTCTTCAATATTATGACGCACCTCATAGTTCACCTAGTCGAAGAGATTTCCATTCTCGGTCCTGTATTTCTACACAACATGTTCCCCTTTGAGAGGTTCATGGGAGTCTTAAAGAAATACGTTCATAACCGTGCTAGGCCAGAAGGAAGCATGTCCAAGGGCTATGGAACAGAGGAGGTCATTGAGTTCTGTGTTGACTTTCTTCCAGATCTTAAGCCCATCGGTGTTCCTCAATCACGCCATGAGGGGAGACTGCGTGGAAAAGGCACGCTAGGAAAGAAAGCAACAAGAAGTATGGACGGGCATTCTTTCACTCAAGCACACTACACAGTTCTACAAAATTCCAGATTGGTGGCTCCGTATATCGTGGAACACATGGATATTTTACGCTCAGAATACCCGGAGAAGACTGACTTCTGGATTAAAGAAAAACACGTGGATACTTTCGGCAGTTGGTTGCGTACACATCTCATTAATGACAACACTGTTGGACAAGAGCTATACTTGTTGGCCAAGACACCATCTTCGACTATATTGACTTTCCAAGGGTACGAGATAAATGGGAATACATTTTACACGGAAACCCAAGACAAAAAGAGCACTAACCATAACAGTGGTGTCCGCTTTGATGCAACAAACGATGATGGAACAAAGGACACATATTATGGTTGCATACAGCATATGGGAACTTGACTATGGACCTTATTTTAAGATCCCTTTGTTTCAGTGCAAATGGGTTAACCTGTCATGCGGGGTAGAGATAGACAAGCGGTACGGAATGACTACAGTGGATCTCAAAAATCTTGCGTACAAAACCGAGCCATTCGTCCTAGCCAATGATGTGGCTCAGGTTTTCTATGTGAAGGACATGTCTTCCAGACCGAAAAAAAGAAAAGATAAGCAAGCCGGTACATCATACAATGAGCCAAAGCGCCACATAGTTCTTTCAGGAAAAAGAAACATCGTGGGAGTGGAGGACAAGACAGACATGTCAGAAGATTACAATAAGTTTGCTGAAATTCCGCCCTTCAAAGTGAAAACTGACCCAAGCACCGTGTTGAATGATGAAGATTGTCCATGGCTACGACGCAATCAGAAGAAAGGGACACACAAGAAGAAAAAGTGAACACTAGATAGGGATGTTGTTGCTGATGTGTAATAATGTATTAAACCTTTTATGTAACTATGTCCTGAAAACTCAGAAGAGAGATCTAAACGGTTGCAGGACGTAGCTAGGGAACCCGAATATATGAGTGAGTAACCTGGGAAACAAAACACACGGTTTCTCCTAGCTACAGCCCGACACTGATTCACGGTCGAATGTCGTTGCATTCAGTGTCGGGCATAGCTAGGAAACCCGAATGTTTTGTGTTTGAGCGCCACTTCGATCCAAGCAGAGGTAAGACGTCTCTGATGATCTACAACCGTCCGGCAAGACATCTCTGATGATCTGCAACCGTTTGGAACGGTCGCAGGTCATCAGAGACGTCTTGCCGCTGGTTGCCCAAAGATGCCTCTCCGAGTGACGATGGAATGTTTTGTGTGAGTGAGTGAGTGACGCTGGAATTCCGGGAGGTGGGCTATATATAGGGTCATGTGGCTCACGAAGTGGTCGTGATACTGCTGATCCAACAGCTCACAATCCCTCAAAAGAAACACACCTCTGATCCAACGTCTCACGAGCGCTTGAAAGAAACACACGATCCGTGTGCTTCTTTAGTACCGGTTGGTAACACCAACCGGGACTAAAGTCGGGCTCACCCCTGATCCAACGTCTCACAAGCACTTAAAAGAAACACACCTCTGATCCAACGTCTCACGAGCGCTTGAAAGAAACACACGATCCGTGTGCTTCTTTAGTACCGGTTGGTAACACCAACCGGGACTAAAGTCGGGCTCACCCCTGATCCAACGTCTCACAAGCACTTAAAAGAAACACACCGCTTGATCCAACGGCTCCCAAGCGCTGGAAGGAAACACACGATCCGTGTGCTTCTTCCTGATCCAAGGGCTCACAAGCGCTCGAAAGAAACACACCGCTTGATCCAACGGCTCCCAATCGCTGGAAGGAAACACACGATCCGTGTGCTTCTTCCTGATCCACTGGAGAAGGTAGGCAACTTAATTCGATCCCGCCACCGTTTCCCGCCCAAATATTTCCCGCTATCGTTCCCCCCAAATGCCGCCACCGGTAGTTCTATAAAACCCAGTCGAAGGTAGGCATGGTACTCACTTGAGCGCAAGCATGGTGTGTATTGGTCCTTGCGAGAAGTGTGTGTCCGGGTTTCACATTTCCGCATCCGAGCATCTCGCCAGGCTTTCGAGCAATTTGAAGGTAGATGGTAGGGTAGTTCCAATTGAAGAAATTTTGCACACTGAGAGTCATCTCGCTTTGCTCGGGGCGAAGCTATGCCGCGATGGGTTTCCGTATAGGACCCCGCTCCAAATTCGTGCAGAAATGCTCACGCTTGCAGAGAAGTTTGACAGGAAAGTTACGAATAGTCCGTTCTACCGAACTGAAGCTGACCGTGATTCGTACGGTCGTTCCTGTCTCTGGGTAGTTGACAGCGATGATGACGACGATTTCATGCCGTCGTCAAAGGAAAGGAGGGTTGAAGCACTGAGCAAGAAGGCTGAAGCTTCGTCCAAGGGCAAAGGCAAGAAGGCAGAATCTTCGTCAAAGGGCAAGGAAGGCAAGAAGACAGAATCTTCGTCAAAAGGCATTGATGGGAGATAGGTAGAGTCTTTGTTTTACTTGTGTTGTATCGTAATTTCAAGTTGTACCTTAATTTGTTCTATCCAGTATTTAGAACTAGTGAAGTTGTAACGTAGATGTCTAGTTGTATGTTAAATCATCTCTGCATAAGACGGTTGACCGCACATCGGAGTTGTATCTTGGTTCACACGGTTGCGAAGATGGCGGCGGCTTTTGGAGATTTTTCCTCTGTTCCTCTCTTCGTCGCGGTTGGGTTTGCTCTGACCTTTCTGCGGAGGTACTGGAGGTGGTGTGGCCTGCTCCCGGCGGTGGTCGTCGGTTGGCGTGCTCGGCGTCCGCGTCGGGTGACTACTGCGGCGACATCACCTGGTGGCAGTAGAGAAGAAAGTAGAGAAAAAAACAAAATAGAAACCAAATAGATATAAAAACAGAAAACAAAAGAAAGAAAAAAAACTAGAGAAAAAATTCAAAAAGCCCATTAGTACCGGTTGTAAACTACAACCAGTACTAAAGGGCTGGGCTTCGCGCGGGAATTTTCGCCGCGGGCCAAAAGGCACCTTTAGTACCGGTTGTAGACTACAACCGGTACTAAAAGTGTGTTGGGTGCAGTTAAAGCAGGGGATCGACGAATCGATCCCCAAATGCGCCCAAGTGCTGCTCCTCGACGCCCGCTCCTCGACGCCGGCGAAGTGCTGCTCCTCGACGCCGCGCGCCTCCACGCCGTCGACGGGGCGCCGCCCTCCACGCGCACACGTACGTCGCCCTCCGCGCCGTCGACCGCGCCGCCAAGGCCCTGACGCAGCCGCACCCTGCTCCTCTGCCCTCCGGCCTGCTCCTGCGCTGCGGCCTGCCGTCCGCGCCGTCGACGCCCCCCGCCGTCCGCCGCCGTCGACGCCCCACGCCGTCGACGCCCGCGCGCCCACTCCGGCCGCCGCCGCCCTCCACCGCGCTGCGCCCCACGCCGTGCTCCACCGTGTGCTGCTCTCCACTCCGGCCGGCCACACATCAAGGTAATTTTTTTCAGTACTGTTTTTTTAGTCAATATTAAGTTTATTTTACCTAAGTTTTTTGAGTACTGTTTTTTTAGCTAAGTTTAGTTTAGCTAAGTCTTTTTTTAGTAGCAATTTTTTTGTTATTACTTGTTTTATTACTGTTTTTAGTTAAGTTTTAAATTTTGTTTAGCATTTTTAGAAATTTGTACCAATTTTGTAGATAGCAAAATATAGATAGCATTTTGTTCATTTTGTAGATTGCAAAATAACAGATATATAGATAGCTTAGAATGAAAATATAGATAGCATTTTTTGGAATTTAGTACTTTGTACTTTGTAATTTTTGTATGAAAATTCTTGTTTAAAATGAGTATGAAAATTTGTTGTTCAAAATAAAAAATGTTGCTAAGTTTCAAATATTGCAAGTTTCAAATATTGCAAAGTTTCAAATCTTGCTAAGTTTCAATTAGCATTTTTGAAAGTTAGCGATTTTGAAAGTTAGAAATATTGCAATGTTTCTAATATTGCTAAGTTTCAAATATAGTTTAACATTGTAAAGTTTGAAATTTTGCAAAGTTTGAAATATTGCTAAATTTCAAATATTGCTAAGTTTGAAATATTGTAAAGTTAGAAATATTGTAAAGTTATAAATATTGCTAAGTTTCAAATATTGCTAAGTTTCAAATATTGTTAAGTTTGAAATATTGCTAAGTTTCAAATATTGCTAAGTTAGAAATATTGTTAAGTTCGAAATATTGTTAAGTTAGAAATATTGCTAAGTTTCAAAATTTGCAGTGACATTGAGCTATGGCGGACGATGCCCCCACCTTCGTCCGAGATTTGGAGGAAGATGACCGTCTCCAACAAATAATATATAACACCGCTGCCGGACCCAATTCCGATGGAGAAGATTCGTCCGACGGAGAAGACGCCGAAGAATTTAGCGCGAAATGTTTGAATGACTCCGGTGAGGGACTTGAGTTAGAAAAAATCAGAGATGACGACGACGACGAAGAAGAACCGTCTGGATCTAAGGCGGACGATGCCCTAGCTAAGAAGAAGGTATATATTAAGTCTTGTTGATCACTATAGCTAGATGCATTAATTGATTTATATGCGGACTTATTAACGAAACATTTTTCTTTCAGCCCTCTGGATCTAAGTCATCAATCCCCATACGAGGCCCGGCCCAAGGGTTAAATCTCCCGGAAGGTGCAACGTTGTCGATCGACGAAATTACCTTCAAAGGCAAACCAGAGAAACCCGATGGAATCTACAATAAATATGTACGACAGTGCGGAATTTTTGTAAGGGCAAATGAGCCGATCACTTTGAAGGTAATCCAACATAGGCAAATGAGCCGATCACTTTGTAAGGGCAAACCAGAGAAACCCAAGGCAATCTACAATAAACATGGTCCCGATCACTTTGACAGAATGGAATGAGCCGAAGAAAGCCAACATAGGCGCAAAATATATCGAGCAAAGAATTAAAGATACCCTTTGGGACTCGATGATGTCTAAATTCAACCTACCGGAAAATCTCCATAGAAGATGAAGGATAAAGTCAAGGAGTGGACTCTTAGCAAGATGGCCCAGCAATTCAACAACTGGAAGAACACATTGTGGAGAAAATATGGGAACAAATATATAGTTTTCAAAGGACATCTAGAGAAGCTAAAAGATGATTGGGCTGAATTTGCGGCGTATAAGAATTCGGGCGTCTCTGTGGCCCGATCGACACAAAATAAGTTGAATGCCTCGAAGAAGAAATATTTCCATCATTTGGGCTCAGGTGGCTACAAGACTGCCTTGCCTAAGTGGCAAGCCTATGAAGACGAGCTGCGACTAAAAGGGATCACTCCACAGATAGATGACTGGCCCGACAGGTCCAAGTTCTGGTTGTTCGCGCATGGGGCAGTGTTGCACCCAGAAACAGGGATGATTGTTGCAAAGGGAAAATGGCGGAGAAAAATTAGAAGAGTCATCAGAAAAATAAAAAATGTCATAGTACTAGTCAAGGAGGGAAAATTTGTTCCCGATAGAGAGGACGACGAGCTTTCACAAGCCCTCGGGAATAAAGAACACTGGGGGTGATGTCGAGCCAGAGGAGGCGGGGTTGGTTTTCTTGAAGGGTTTCCGGAAGACGTTGCAACTTATAGAAAACATTGCAGAAGTAAGAAGAGGGAGGCGGAGAGGGTTACTGCATTAGAACGCACGGTGCAGGATGTGCAGAAGCAACTGGCCTCAATGACCCAGACCAGGGAATCTCAACTGCGAGTAGAAGATCCTGCAGGCGATGCCTGCCCATCTCAGCGGAAAAGCAGCGTGGGTTCCATGTAGCTACAAGATCCTGCAGTTGATGAACCAGTTGCTGAACCATCGGCGGCTCACTACCCCGTGGATGATATCACGGAGAAGACAAATTGTGAGTTACATGCGCCGATGATGAACATTACTTATCCGGTGGCGACTGGCTATGCTTTACGACATCAACCTGGAGAAACCTTCCATTTTGGTGGGATTCCGCCTGGATTTGCTCGTGTAGAGGTCACGAAAGTTATGCCGGGATTCAAAGCAATACGTCTTGAATTTTCTGGAGCTGAAGGCGAGAAGACATTGGGAGAAGTTGAGTTTGGTATCGTTCTATGGAAGAAGAAATACATCAAGTTTCCAGACTCGGAGCCAAGGCCACCGACTCCTCCCGTTAGACATTCACCACATCAAAGTCCACCCGCCTCCCCCACGAAGTTTGGGATCCCGCCGCGAGTCCATCTCCCGCGCTGTCCCGTCAACCGACTGATGCGCCCACTAGTAACTTGACAAAGCGGAAGCTGTTCCCGTCGTCCACCCTGTCAAGAAACTTGGAAAAAGTGTGCGGGCTCCTGAGAACCCCAAGGAAGTCAAGACTCCTGAGAAGTTAACTTCTGAGATGACTCAGCAGGAAATAGCTGAGAGCCTACGTGAAGGGTCGAGAGCCTTTTTTGAGCAGAAAAAGAAGGAAAGAGTGGAGGCAAGACTTGACCCCATAAAGGAACTTCTGAAGACTATACCAAATGAGGTAAAAGATCAAACCGTTGACAACCTATATGACCCTCCACCTCCGACCATTTCAGACTACGAGCGAGGTATTGACAAGGTACTTTCCTCGCAGAATGAGCAAGAGAAATTGTGCGGGACAGGAGTTGCCCAGCTCAGAGAACAAGAAGCACAATCGCTCGCCCCGCTCATTGTACCTTCTGAAACTCGGGAAATCGAGCATGGAGAAGTTGTCCTTGGCGACTCAGGTTACCCCATGGCGGAGATTGCCCCACGATTTGATTTTGAACTCGGGCTGCCTATGGTGGAAAATCCGAGCCAGCTAACAACACAGTTATGGAATTTGAATCGCTGGTACATGACCGCCGTAAAAGAAGGGAAATTCTCTCTCATGGCGGCGGTTAAGGAACAACACTATTTCGAGAATATTGTGTGCATGTTGAGTTCCGAGAACTTTTTCAGATGTACAATCAACGTGCTCTCGACAAATCTCTCATCAGCTGCTATTGTCTGTAAGTAATTTATTCGTGTAATTTAATTATCTATAGTTATAAGCTCTCGTTCATTGCTTGTAATTATCGTCACAAAATTCTTTTGTACGCTAATTATGGAGAATGAAGATACGTGAATGCAGACTTGAAGGAATCTGAGACATTGGTTTCATTGACCCGGATAAAGTTCATGTCAAGATCGTGGATGAAAATCCCGTGAACACAGAGGACGTTTTGCTAACGTTCTTTAAGCGACAAAATACCAAAAAGGAAATACTATTTCCTTACAACTTCGGGTGAGTTTTACCGTCTTCTACACATTCTATTTTGCTTCCCCGATATAAAGTGTAATCGATAAGTTCTGAATACCTGCGTATATAAACGTGCGCGGGTTCCACTACATTCTGCTAATCATTAGACTCGAGGAAGGAGAAGTTGAAGTCTGGGACTCACTAAGGAAAGATCAAAATGAATACAAAAGCGTGCGTCTAATGCTCAAGAGGTAATTTCAATCGCACTATATCAGCCTCTTTCGTTCATTTCCGGATATCAAAAGTATAAGTAATAACTACTCAATTTATTTTCTTTTCCGGACAGGGTTTACAGAAAGTTCAAAGCGGAAGAATGCGGTGTATGGCCAGAAAAGCTGGAGTTCAAGTCTAACAACGTAAGTACTACTACGTGTATCTTTCTAATACCATTATCATTCTCTTGATTATTATTTGATTAAATTATATTCTTGTATATATAGTGGTGTCTGCGACAACCAAAGGGGATAGAACTATGTGGATACTACGTTTGCGAGTACATTCACACGAAGGTCAATGAGAGAGTCAAGAGTGTAAGAAATCGAGAGGTACGTGAACATCATACACAACTTTTATTTTGCCACCATGCATCAATTGTGTTTAGTTTCGATCATAGCTGATTTTATTTCCTTCTTTTAAAGATGTCAAACAAGCGGAGCCAGCTCCTACCACGCAACCGCGTAAAAGCTATTGCGGAGGAATTGGCGGGATTCTTACTTACACATGTCATAGATGAACACGGTGAATTCTACTTTGACGAAAGACCACCTCCACCCCTGCAGTCGATGCTACAAGGGAACCGCCGGCAGTCGATGCTACAAGGGAACCGACTCCATTGTAATTAATTAGGAGTACTTAAATTTATATGTGACGAGAGTACTTTGTATGTGTATAATGACTACTTTATATGTGTAGTGAGTACTTTATACGCGATCTCCTACGAAACCCTGAAAAATGAGCGAAAAGGAAAAAAACAGAAATCCTAAACCCCGAAAAATAATTGAAAAGAAAAAAACTAAAACCCCTGAAATAATAAGCAAAAAAAAAGCAGGAACCTTTAGTACCGGTTTTTATTACAAACCGGTACTAAAGGCCCTCAGGGTCGAGCTCGCCTCTGCGCCCACGTGGAGACCTTTTAGTACCGGTTTTATTTAGGTGCCGGTACTAAAGGGTTACCCCTTTAGTGCCGACCCTTTAGTACCGGTTGTGTGGCCGGTATTAAAGGCCATCTACAACCGGTACTAGAGGTGGGTTCTCTACTAGTGTGTGTTTACAGGACAGACAGTAGGTCTTTATCGATAGAAAAAAAGACTGCACGCATACGTGTCCATAACACATGTATACGTGCGTACTGTGTCGTATACTGGACCGTATTACCTAGTACCGCGCCCACATGTGCACCCTGCCTCCACACATA
Source organism: Poa pratensis (assembly GCA_947311845.1). Classification (NCBI taxonomy): domain Eukaryota; kingdom Viridiplantae; phylum Streptophyta; class Magnoliopsida; order Poales; family Poaceae; genus Poa; species Poa pratensis. The sequence goes on from CAMZMU010000128.1 coordinate 37,967,813, forward strand.
CGGCACCCGCCTTTATATCCCTTTCCACCTTTCCTCCCACACCCCGTCCCGTCTGGTCATATCCTTCTTCTTCTCCTTCCACGGTTCTTCCGCTCATGAGCTAGCTACCTCCGCGCGCGGCCGCTCCCCCGAGGAGATCACTAGCTAACTTCTTCATCGTCTCCGTTCGCCTTCGCCTTCGCCTCCGAGGACGGCATGGACCGCAAGGAGAAGTCCCGCAAGTCCTCCTCCTCCGCGGCGGTGGCCATGGCCGCGCTGGCCGCCGCGGCCACAGCCGGCGAAGGTGCCCGAGCCGACGGGATGATGCCTCCGTACGGAGAGGAGGACAAGAAGCCTAAGCTTGTCAACGTGTCCGTGGTTGCCGTCGGCGCCTCGAGCTCCTCTGCTGCGGCGGTGGCGGTCAGGAGGAACGGTGGTGCAGTCGCGGCCGGGGCAGGCGGGCCGAGCTGCCAGGCTGAGAGGTGCGGCGCCGACCTCACCGACGCGAAGCGGTACCACCGCAGGCACAAGGTGTGCGAGGCGCACGCCAAGGCCGCCGTCGTGCTCGTTGCTGGCCTCCGTCAGCGCTTCTGCCAGCAATGCAGCCGGTAAGGCCACGCCTGCCGAAATCTCTTGCCGGCGCACACCAGCACACGAACACGGTTTGGCTTAAATTGGCAAACTCAAAAACGCATCCTCTTAGGATTTACTACTACAGTCTACATGATTGGTTCGCTCTAATTAAATGTACTCCATATGAACTGCCTAGGTTAATTAGTCTATGGTTTAAACAACTCTTCTTGGATCGTGTGCTCTTTGGCTCTTGGCTTTCCAGCAAAAGCTTTGGCGACCTTGCACAAATTACCGGATTACTGCTAAACCTAAAGTAGTACAAATTATAGATCTTAGGCAATTTTATTTTATTTAGACATGCAGCCTACAGTTCTTGGTTTACAGTTAGCCTGTGATAAGAGGTCAGGTCAGGAAATGGGTTAGTGTGTCTGTGGCTGTAGAGATTGAGATTGTTGCAGTCAGCTCAACTCAAGAAATGGATTAGTGCAAGTTACTGTTGACGGGTGCTGCACATGTAGGTAGTAACTATGTTTGCATTTTCCCCGGCAGGGTGATAACAAGTAGGGATAAGGAAAACCAGGTTTCACATCTCATTCAGAGGATTCTTTGCTTTATTAGTGCACCATAGACCATAGTGCACATCATTGTCCCTTCTTGTTTGCTTGGAAAGGATAGTGTGTCTGTGGCTGTACCTGTTCGTTTGAGGACATGGACTTTTAGCTCCTGTCGGTGGAGATAATGAGAACTTGACTTGGCCCTTGCCTGTGTTGCTCAAGCTTAAACAGAGATGGGTGGCCAGGAGCCAACTTGTTCTGCCTCTCACTCACCAAGGCAGCTCCTGGCTTCCCAGCTTAGCTACAAACAGTTCACTGCTAGCTATGTTTGAATGTGTCCTAGGTTTGTTAGTTCACCCGTGGTCCGACCAAAACTAGTCTGGTTGCTGATTGATTTTTTCAGATGCTTTATGTTTCTTGCATGTTACTACTTTGTATCCATAGATGTCACATTGGCAATCTTCCAGATCAGATGTGTCACTCGAGTGTTTTGCATTTTTACATTCTGGACTTCAGCTTGAAGTTAATCTAGCAGTAGTGGTACTGAGCGCAGTTGGTCGCTGGCCTTGCTCATGATGTCCTTGTGCTATTTAACGTCATGACAAAGGCACTGCTACAATAGTTCTTGATTACTCATAGGTGGGGAATTCAAGTGGAACCAACAAAACAAACCTGGTCCTTTGATTCAGAGCGCCATCATGTTCTTCATAACCTCTAGTGCGAACGGTAGTTTGCTTTTGAACACAGACTGCTGTCGGTATGACATGGCACGTCCTATCACTTTAGGCCTCTGGAATGCTTTGGTAGGAACAAAAGTTTCTAGAAGCTTTTCAGCTAAGAGGATATAGGCAGCTAGGCATTAGCCTGTGTCTTTAACAACTCCAACCATCTGGAAAATGATATGTCAAGGCAGACCGAATAACATTTTGACAGTAATAGTATATGAGAGTTCAGAACAACACCAGAGGAACATACCTGATCTGTTCTTCAGGTACTTCATGTTAAAAGGACGATTAGTGCACCATTGTAAATCTCAAAGTTCAAACTCGGAGAGTAAATCTTGGCGTGCAATACGGATGGAATACGACCTCACGTACTGTTGCTTCTGCTGTCTCTGCTTTTGCATGCACATGCATGTGCACCGCTCCAGATTCCACCAGTACAGCTGCAAATAAATAGCTTCTGCTAAGTTACACGCAGATTTTTTAATTACTGTTTTACCTCACGTGATGTACTATGGTTTTTGATCTTGTGGTAACCTATTTGGCTGTTTTGTAGTGTTGCTGTGTTGTGTCTGCTTGTTGTTGTCATCCCTGTCTGAAAACTGCTGCTCTTGATCGGACACTGCAGGTTCCACGAGCTTTTGGAGTTCGACGACACCAAGCGCAGCTGCCGCCGGCGTCTGGCCGGGCACAATGAGCGACGGAGGAAGAGCTCGGCGGAGGCCACCGGCGACGATGGATACCGCCATGCCGGCCAGGACGGTCGGAGCCACCCGGGGAACTCTCCGCTGAACCACTTCCAGATCAGATAAACCTACCTAAAGCATGCTCCCTCTCTTCTGTCATGCAGTCATGCACTCGTGCTACTACCTACATCTATCTATATATGCATCTACCGACCTACCTACCTATCCACTATCCAGTGTACTAACTGGCAGTATATATGACCTCCTGTACTGCCATATATTTGCACAGGAGGAATATGTGCTACTATCCGCCAACAACCTAAGCTAATTGTAACCTGGGATTTAATCAGGTGTTAGAGTGATTGTGTATTTGATGTGTAATTGTATGGCCGGTGCAACCGAGACTTATCCAGGCTGTGTAATATTGCTGCTGTGCTGGGATAATTGTGGCAATATATGCTATTTATTCGAGTAACTACTGAGGATTCAGGACGTCATTTTGATATCTTGGATGGTCAGTAAGTGTACACATGAATTTCCCCACTTCATGTGCACAAATATTCAGAATGTTTTCCTGGTGTCTTTCTTCTGTCATGGAAGTCACTCTGATATAGCTGTAGCAGCTGTATCATGACCACCTAGATAAGTTCGAAATCTTAGCATTAGTAAATTTTGCCAAATCTATCTGTATAGAGTCGAGTGAATGTTATCGAAACAGTTTAAACTTTAAATGTCTGGTTAGCCACGGGGCTTTGATTCTGAACAAGTCCTCTGTCTGAGGCAGAGTCAACTATCTTCTCCTTATGGATTGGGCAAGTTGATGCTGCCTCTAGGTTCCTCCAAACCTCTTGGTATCCTCCTTCCTAATCAGGCAACGACGCGACCATAACGTAAATCACTCGAATCGACGAAAAAGAAAACGATACAGGGAACCTTCCGTTATTTGTTTATTTACTCAGTGTTTCTGTTTTCTGTCAATGGACCTTTCTACATTTTTGATGATCTAACCAAAGAATATGGTCCGGAAACACACTCGTCTAGACAACGAACTGAGCAAACATATGTATGATGATGTTTACAGGAGATTGACAATCCAGTTACATGTTCCTGATGTAAAGATCTGGTATCGTAGACTACACAAACCCTAATAAAATCTCCATCAAATACATCATAGGATTGGTGGACGGAATATCCCATAATTAACCCCCTTCTGCATCCAATTATTAGATTCTAACCGTCCGTTTAGAAATCAGTGCCCAGGATGGATTCAACTTGGAGCTTACCTTTCCACGCAACCTCAAGCAATACTAGTTGAATTGGCGCGGCGACACGCCGCGTCCTTTAAGAGAAATTTATGCATGAAATGTTTTGTTGTAATGACATAGTAAATGTTGAAGGAAATTCAAATTTGACAAAATTAGTGGAATGTTTGTACAAATTTGATACAAAATTGAGAAGTTAGAGTCGACCAAACTCGAAATCGATCACGGGGATGGAACCTAGCCGTCGACGCGCATATATTTCATGTATATAATTTTTTGGAAACGCCGGGGCTTTTCTGCAGAAAATTGGACAAAATTCGTGAAATGTCTGTATGAATTTGGATCCAAAATTGAGGAGTTTGCTGCAGAAAATTAGACAAAATTCGTGAAATGTCTTTGTGAATTTGGATCCAAAATTGAGGAGTTGGAATACACAAAACATGTCGGAGCGTCCTTTAAGAGAAATTTTATGCATGAAATGTTTTGTTGTAATGACATAGTAAATGTTGAAGGAAATTCAAATTTGACAAAATTAGTGGAATGTTTGTACAAATTTGGATATAAAATTGAGAAGTTAGAGTCAACCAAACTCAAAATCGATCACGGGGATGGAACCTAGCCGTCGACGCGCATATATTTCATGTATATAATTTTTTGGAAACGCCGGGCTTTTATGCAGAAAATTGGACAAAATTCGTGAAATGTCTGTGTGAATTTGGATCCAAAATTGAGGAGTTTGCTGCAGAAAATTAGACAAAATTCGTGAAATGTCTTTGTGAATTTTTTGACAAATGGTAATATATGAAATATCAACATGGTAACAATTACGTCCGGTCTCTGCAACAACACGACGAGCAGCAAACCACCTGTCGTCACTTAACAACACACATGAACTCCGAAAATGGTTCTGCAAAGAACATCTTTCATCAAGAAAATAATGCACAAGCGTCCCCTTGCCGAATCAAACTACTTAGGCCTCGTTTGGATGAACCTTTCCCTGGCCCGAAGCCCACGTGTAAACTCCACCCCGGGTTTTGCAGCGATCCATTTGGTGGTGGCTATAGCTTGCCATGTGGACCGGCCCGGCAAGGCACGTGGCTCCGTTTAGTGATCCATTTGATGGTGGCTAGAGCTTGGTAATACAATATAATGACCATCACCACTGCGATGTCTCTGGTCTTCGAGATGCCTTCTTCCCATATGCTTAAACTATTGTCTGTGCTGTTAGAATCCATGGAAAATGATGTGTTTGGTTAAGTTTGGAGTCATAGTCCCCTGAAAAAAGAAGGTTTGGAGTCAGTCTGTCAGTGTAGCTTAGAGTAAAGAACATTATTTTGAACTTCTCCACAAATATCTGGGCAACTATGGCTATGCTTGTTTTTATAATAGCTGGGCTCTCAATACAATACAAGTATATTCTTCTGGACACTGAACTACCACTTGATAATTCAACACTTTAATTCAGCTCAGTGATAATCTCCTTTTACTTCTTACCGATCTCATTTGGTTAGAAACAACTATCTGTTGGCTTGTACGGAGTATTTATTATGCACAATGCCTATATACTCTTACAGTGTCAGCCTAGGAGAAAAGAAATGGTGTCTTTGAAATAAATCATGCATATACAATCACTTCCTTTCAGTTTGCAACTTTTCAATATGTTGGCAAAGTTTTGAAACCTGAATGTGCTCCATGGTTGTGTTAATGTTGGATGTGGCCCAAGAAGCTTATTTCTTGATGTTATTATTTTGATTTGTTTTCGAAATAATATGGGGGAATTGCATGGTACTAAAATATACTCTTCTTCTGCAGTACTAGCTTGCAAACTAGAGAGTTCATAGGGAAGGAGAACATAGTGTAATAAGGTCACATATTTCTTATTTCAGTGTATTGTAATAATAATAGAAAGATGAGTTCAGGTAAGCACACAGATGAGTTTGCTGTAGTGCTTGCTTACTCAAGGAATAAGCATACTCCCTCCATTTGATATTAACAAACATCCTGGAAAAGTCAAGACAAATTAGGCCATCATTTATTAGTACTACTTGACCTTGATAATCCACAAACAAGCATGAATTACAATTACTGGATTCCACAAGATGTAGGAGATGAACAATGTTTGTTAATATCCTCTCTTAACAGTGTATTTTTACTCCTGTTCAAAAACAAAAAAACAGTGTATTTTAACTCATAATTCGTGGGATACTGGGTCTGACTTAGGATTAAAAAAGAAGAAGTTTAATGATCATTGTAATGTTGCTCTTTGGTAAAGATCAGATGGGAATACTATATTGAGTCATTCTTATTTGTAATAAGTGTGGTCAGAAAACTGTGGTAGTCTGAAAAACAGCTTACTTAAACTGTTGTATTATGAACAGCTGACTACCGTCTTAACAGAGCTCTTCAGAAGTGTCGCCTTTTGGCCTGGGACACGAAAACTTGAGAATTCAGACTTTTTTTTATTGAGATAGTGTTTCTGCTAGATAAACTGGTGCAGTTTCAAAATTTAGAACTGTTTGATGAATGATGCGGCGATATAATTGTAATGGCTGCTCTGTATTGGCCCAAAGAAAAAATAGTTCAGGCCACCACTTGGTTCGCAATGAAATGAAGAATGATTTGCCGCAATAATTTTGGAATTATGGTCTCCCTTCTAAATTGTTACTCTTCTCTGCGTCCCTGGGGTTTCTTACTCCTGTCGGGAAAGAGGGTATCCTCCCCAGGGATGCACCAAAAAAAATCCGCTGTTGGGATATATTAATCTGGTTTTTACTCCCCTGACAACCATACAAAGCGTTAAGGCTTAGGTTTTCACCCTGAAAATCAAATCCGTGCAGTTTAGTTTAGAACTGGAATGGCTACCAAAAAATTCAGTTAAGAAGTAACAAATGTACACTCTAATTTTATAGTTGGCCTGCACCTCGTAGATACACAAGACAAGACCAATGTTGATGAATTTGATTTCGTATTCATTCAAGACCTAATGCAAGAGACTTACAAGAACAATCTGAATTCGTACATGCCAATGACCAACATCTGCCTAGCCGAATAGCCGAATTTTTTTGTTAAGAAGGAAAAATTACAGTATAGTTTTATAGTTGACCTGCACCTCATGCACACACAAGACCAGTGTTGACGAATTTAGTTTCCTATATCCATTCGATCAGGACGCAATGCATGCGATTTACAAGAGAGAAAAAAAAATCTGAATTTGTACATGCTAACCACATATGCCAAGGATCAACATCTGGCTAGCCGAATAGCAGCTCGGCGTGTGGGCTCAGGTCCTTGTAGTACACCTCCCTGATGGTCACCTCGCTGACGCCGGTGGCCGTCGACACGTCACGGACGGATTTCCCAGCACCTGAGCGCTGGACCGCCATGTAGATGATGGCGGCGGCGATTGAATCGGGGTTGCGCCTCACGTCCAGGTTCTTCTCCAGCCTCCCCGCCGCCTCCAACGCTGCGTTCACCTCCTGGTCGCCTATCCCCACCAGCGAGCCGAAGCGGCTCAGGTAGTCGCCCGCCCGCACCACGGCGCCCATCTTCATCATCTCCCCCGCCTCCTGGCCGCCGTCTGCCTCCTCCCCGAAATGGACCTTGATGTGCTTGACGAGCCTCCCAATGTCCTTGATCCCGGCCGTGGCGTTGTCGCCCGTGACCGACGCCAGCTCCTTGAACGTCCGCGGCGTGCCCACGGCGCGGCACGCGACGTGGAGGCAGGCCGCGTACAGCGCATCCCGGTTCCTGCACTTGCCGCCCCTGGGGAACGCCTTGGCGTTATCCAGCTTCCTCAACACTTCCCTGGCGCGGTCCCTGACGGCCTCCGCGAGCCCCAGCCGCGCCGCCATGTCGTCGATGGAGTGGAACGCGTCGGCGAGCGACCTGTCGAGCACCGCGCCGCGCATCTTCGGCAGGACCCCGCCTCGCGCAGCACCTGCAGAGCCGCGCATTCTAGGTAAGCACCCGACCTGTGCTCCGTGTATGTCGTTGTCGCTGGCTTCGGGAGACTGCACGTTACCTGTTGAGGCAGGGTATGGGGTGGTGGTGGCGGCGGAGTTGCCGGCGTGGGCGAGGAAATGGTCGGATGCGCCGCCGCCGCCATCGACGCCCCCAACGTTGTCCAGGAAGGCGCGCCACGGGAAGGACGTGTCGACGTAGCGCGCGCCGATCACGCGCGCGCACAGGGTGCAGACGGTGCTCCCGGCGGCGTGGTCGCGGGACGCGACGACCGTGCGGCGGCAGTCCGGGCAGTAGCGCAGGGAGTTGGCGATGTCGTCGCACATTGCTGCTCTCGCTAGGATTCGGTCTCGCTCGCGCTTTTTTGCTTCTGTGGCTTGTTGGTTTTCAAATTGGAACTTTGTATCTATCCACAATGCTTGCTGGGTGCACCTTTTATGGAGGCACAAGTAGGTCGGTGGGAGGGCCGGACTCGAATTCCCCGTTCCGGATCCGAGTAGGAGCCGCCGCCGCTGCGTATAATGTAAATTGGGATCCGATTATGACTACCATTACTAGGAAAACCCTTATAGGTAGGTTATATTCTGTGGCGCACCAGGCTTGGTGCGCCACAGAAAGTCATATTGGTGCGCCACAGAAATATGACTTTCTGTGACGCACCTGGCCATGTGCGCTATTTCTGTGGCGCACATGGCCAGGTGCGCCACAGAAAGTTATCCGGGGGCAGTTAAAATTTGAAAAAAATAATTCTGTGGCGCACGTGTCTGTGGCGCACCTGGCACGTGCGCCACAGAAAGTTGACATTCTGTGGCGCACCTGTCAGGTGCGCCACAAAATCTTTGTCATGTAGTTAGGTATGAGTGTCTAGTAGGTATAGAAATTTTGAAATATGAATTTTGACCTTTTCTGCAACAAATGAAAAAGAAATCTTGTAACGGCCATAACTTTTGCATACGACGTAGAAATAACGCAAAAAATATGTCAAAAAACGTGAGAAATACGACCTCCTTGTATGGGTTGATTTCCATTTTACTTGCATCTCCTGTCCGGTGCTGCTCATGCTGGTGTCTCTGACAATCGAGAAAACACCTGTTGCTAGTGGGGTGTTTTTTTTTAAAGGATCCGATACATAAAAACAGGAAACCCAGCACAAATTATAAGGAGGTCCAAGGAAAGAAAATAATTACAACGGACTCCAGGAAATAAGCACAGAGGCCCCCAAGCAACCTGAAGAAAGCTGTCAACAATTTCTTCATTTCACTATTATGCAGCAACAATATTGGTGAAGTGAAGTGACTGACAAGGGCAACTGTCCTCGTGATAAAACCGTACGGATCGCCTTGGACCAGGTGAAGAACATACCACCCACCAAGTGATTAAGTGGAGCCTTCCAGCTAAACACCTTCGAGCGAAGTCATGGGACCAAAGCTTTGTGAGTCGTTGTCATCCGAATGTAACCCTTGATGTCCGGGATCATGGATGGTCTCCTTTCATGTAATGAAATACATGAATGAAATAAACATCATTTTCTTTGAATTGCTCTTTCTCGGTGGTATCAAAATGAAATAGAATCTAACATCGAGAAGTTCTAAGTGTATGCATCATCTTTTACGACAGTGTCGACTAGTATGAGCACCATTGTCCCTTCATAGGTCTGTGAACAAACTAACGCAATATGTTCAATCAGACTTTTTTTATGATGATGAACAATATGAATGCCATTGTTCAAGTTTCTGGCTTTTGCAGAGGAACGAACAATTCTACGTCCTCGTTGCAGGAATTAGAGTGAACACAAATACTGCATATTCAGAATCTTCAGTTTGCCTAGAACATTTTCATTGCGGCTACAGCCACCTTATGTTTGCTTGACTGCTTCTATTTGGTTACCTTCATGCCTTCATCGTAACCAAATCTGGTAGCAACATGTTCTTTTTTATATCAAAGTGAAACCAAAATAGATTGCATGGCTCAAATGGGCAAAAAAGGTCATTGATAGAGAACAGAAAATATAGAGCAAACAGAGACAGGGTTCCCCTGCATCTTGTTTTTCCTTGATTCGTTATAGGTCGATATTATGCGAAGACTGCAAACTCTTCGGTTTACCTAAAGTCCTACTACCTCCGTCTCAAAATATAAGATGTATTGGTAGGTTGTTATAGCCTTCCAAAACGTCTTACATATTTTTATTTTTTTAGATAAAAGGCACACAACCCAACCTTAAATTAATAAGGCTAAAGGGTTCATACAAGGTCGATTACAAGCTGAGGCATACAACTTAGCCAGACACACACGAAACGAAACGAAACACTACCAACACAACTAGGTGTAGCACGGAACCAGCATCTCAAACTAATAGAGCAAGCAACCTCCAGGATCCACACCACCAACAGGGGAGCTAAACATTCGCTCTTCTAGGGGAGGGCGATTTTGTGTATACAACCGCCGAAGATCCCCCTCCAGCCTTCTTAGCTTTGGCTTGTCGATCATCTTGGCGTTTTGAGACCACAGCTGCAAGAAAACGATGCATTTGAAGATGTAATCTGCAGGATGGTTAATAACTTTGCGCTCTATAGCTAGCTTGTTTCGAATACCCCACAGAGCCCAAGACTGGGCACTAAACAAATGTCTTATATTTTGTGACAGAGGAAGTAACTCCTAAACCAGCACGTTTCTGTTGCAGCTTCCCTTACAGAGTGCTAGCATGCATCACTTTTACACCAAATCGAACATGTACCATCCAAATGTAACACTCGAAGTTCTGGATCATGGACTCCTACAATATAATAAAAACCTCATATGAATGGAATGAACATCATTTGCTTCAAATTGCTTTTGTGCCTTGTGCTTTTTCTCGACCTGAAGTCCATCGAGAAGTCCTAACTGCCTGACTGCACAGTGTCATTCTTAAATATACCTTTCCATAACGATGAACAAGATGAGAAACATGGTTATTGTTTCTGGATTCACTTTGATATTCTCATTGACAACAAGTCGAGTGAAATTTGGGCACCGTATGTGCGGACTCTTCGGTCTGCTTAACCAGTACATCCCTTTGTTTCCTGGAAGTTAATAATGGACGATCTCAGATATCAGGACTAGAGTTTCCCATTTCTTGACGACAACAAAGAACGGCCTTTTCTTTTCGTAACCAAAGCCAGGGGAGCTGGGGAGGCCAGTAGCAATAGGTCCTTAGCGTCTCAATTAAGCGTTCTGAATTGCAGCTCGAGGCTCTTATCTATATATCAGATGCAGTATTGGGAATCGATTGTGCATCAGACACATCAGAGTTGTTGGAATTTTATGGGATTTTGCCCAGCTTTTATCCATGGCCCAATTAAATCCCAGATTTTGCACATGGCCCAATTAAATTTCAAAAATCTCATGGTCCATTTATATGGCTGGTTTGGGGACTGAAGTTTAGTCCCACATTGCTAGTTGGGAGAGAGTTGCACCAGTTTATAAGGTGGAGTGTTGTGCTACTTGGTGTGCTTGTGAGAACAGAAGGCTCTCTCCCGCGCACTCCTCCTCCTCCGCCGCCGCTCGCTCGTCACGCCGAGCCGAGCCGAGTTATATTTATTGAGTCATTGATTAATAATTAACGGACGCATTAATTGTTTTGCCGTTTCCGATTCTTTTGGATTGTGGAGACGTTACCGACTTGATCGTGGGCGCAACACATGGTTGCTCGCCGTCCTAGTTCCAGAACCTTGCGCCGCCGTATTCCAAGTCTTCTTCATCCCGTCTTTCGGCGTGCACCGGTTGAAGGGACAGGCCTCCGGAACCCCGTCTCTTGTGATCTTGTACGGGAAAGGGGCGATCAGGTTTTTGGGGAGCGCAATCGCGCGACTACTGGTTTCGAGTTCTTCTCCAACGATAATTTCTTCCCCGACATCGGCAGTCTCTTCATCGACGACATGGGGACGCTTCCGCTTCTACTTCCGCTGCCGCTGCTGCCACACTGTATGATCTCCTGATCTTGTTGTTCGAGTTACTACTACAATTTCTGCTAGTAGTATTTGTTGTAGATTTCTTCTGTTTATCTACTGTTTTAGCAGATCGCATGATTAGTTTAATTCTGATTATTCTAGTCTTAAATTGTTTACTGTTTTCGCGGATTAAATCAATTGCTAAATTGCTTTATATTCAACAATCCAAAAACCTGATTATAGCAATTTGCATCGCCTGGCTTTCTCGCGTCAACGAAGCCGTTTCCCTTTAATGGGGTGCTTTACAAATGGTGACGCATGAGAACAGTTTACTGGTTACAAAACAGTAACTGCTATGCCGCCACCAAAGGCAAGTCTAAGGGCGAGCTTAATGCTGAACAATTGGAGGCATATGAGAGGCTCGATACTCTTTTCAAGAGTGCCCTCCTTAGTATCTTGACGACTCCATTGTGGACTCGTACATGTCGTTTGATAATGGTAAGGATATGTGGGATGCGCTCGAGGCCAAGTTTGGGGCCTCGGACGCTGGCAGCGAGTTATACGTCATGGAGCAATTCTATGACTACAAAATGACTGATGAGCGTTCTGTTGTACAACAGCTCATGAGATACAGTCACTCACAAAAAACTTGAGCATTTTAAGTGTAACCTGCCAGACAAGTTTGTTGCCGGTGGCATTATCGCTAAGCTTCCATCTTCATGGAGCAACTTTGCTACTGCTCTGAGACAAGAGTTTTCCGTTTCGGATCTCATTGGGTCTCTTGACGTGGAAGAGAAGGCGAGAGCAAAGGACACTCGTGCTCGAGTTGCTGAGGCTGGTTCTAGTGCCCACGTGGTACAGAAGAAGAATTTCCAGCAGTCCCACAAGCCCAAATATAACAAGGAAAATCTGAGGGCAAAGGCAAGTCTGATGATAGGCACAAGCCAAAACAGCCTACCAACTTCAAGAAGAACAACAATAAGCCGAGGAAGGGATCATGCCATGTTTGCGGTGATCCAACTCACTGGGCACCTCGCTGTCCCAACCGCCATGAGCTGCGCGGACTGGACAACAACGGCAAGACTGCCAATGTTGTCATTGGCGACACCGAGATGAAGGATTCTGGGTACGGTATATTTCCTACCATTTTTCAGTTTGTCATTCTCCTGAATGGTTGATTGACACTGGTGCCAATGTACATGTTTGTGCTGATGCCTCCATGTTTTCTTCTTACCAGGTCACAGGGACTTCTCCCGTGCTGATGGGGAACGGGTCACATGCTTCTGTTCGTGGTGTTGGCACGGTCGATCTGAAGTTTACTTCGGGAAGATCGTGCGGCTGAAGAACGTGCATCATGTGCCCTCCATCAATAAAAATCTCGTCAGCGATCTCTTCTGTGTCGAGATGGTTATAAGTTGGTTTTCGAGTCCAATAAAGTTGTAATATCTAAGTATGGACAATTTGTTGGTAAAGGCTATGAGTGCGGAGGCTTGTTCCGCCTATCTTTGTCAGATTTTGCACTAAAGTTATTAATCATATTTGTCATGAGGTTGAGTCCAATATTTGTCATATTAACTTTGGTTGCATGACGCGGCTAGCTAGTTTGGATTTAATTCCGAAATTCACTACTGTCAAAGGTTCCAAGTGTCAAGTGTGTGTGCAAGCTAAGCAACCTCGCAAGTCCCATAAGACTGCTGAGGCAAGAGACTTGGCACCACTGGAACTTATACATTCGGATCTCTGTGAGATGAATGGCGTGTTGACAAAAGGCGGAAAGAAATATTTCATGACGCTTATTGATGACTCCACTAGATATTGTTATGTGTATCTTCTGAAATCAAAAGATGAGGCTTTAAACTTTTTCAAAATCTATAAAGCTGAAGCAGAGAACCAACTTGATCGAAAATTAAACGCTAAGGTCTGATCGTGGTGGAGAGTATTTTTCCAATGAGTTTGATTCTTTTTGTGCGGAACATGGTATAATCCATGAGAGGACGCCTCCCTACTCGCCTCAGTCAAATGGGTGGCTGAAAGAAAGAACCGAACTCTAACTGATTTGGTTAACGCCATGTTAGACACTTCGGGTCTCTCCAAGGCATGGTGGGGGAGGCTCTATTGACAGCTTGTCATGTCCTAAACCGAGTTCCCACAAAGAAGAAAACGTTTCTCCATTTGAGGAATGGGAAAGGAAAAATACGAGACTCTCTTACTTACGTACTTGGGGTTGTTTGGCGAAAGTCAATATACCAATTCCCAAGAAGCGCAAGCTTGGACCAAAAACCGTGGATTGTGTTCTTCTGGGCTATGCTTTTCATAGCGTTGGTTATAGATTTTTGGTAGTAAAATCTGAGGTATCCGACGTTCATGTTGGTATTATTTTGGAGTCGAAGGATGCGACTTTCTTTGAGGATATCTTTCCGATGAAGGATATGCCTAGCTCATCAAATCAGGAGATACCTAATACATCTAGTCAGGAATTGGTTGATATTCCTGATCCTACCATTTCGATAGAACACACTGATAATCCTGTGGAGGATGACAATGAAGTTCCTGTTAGGAGCAAGAGACAGAGGACTGCAAAGTCCTTTGGTGATGATTTCATTGTGTACCTTGTGGATGACACACCCAGTACCATTTCAGAAGCCTATGCATCTCTTGATGCTGACTACTGGAAGGAAGCTGTCCGTAGCGAGATGGATTCCATCTTGGCTAACGGAACCTGGGAAGTCACTGATCGTCCTTATGGGTGTAAACCTGTAGGATGTAAGTGGGTGTTCAAGAAAAAGCTTAGGCCTGATGGTACTATTGAGAAGTACAAGGCGCGGCTTGTGGCCAAGGGTTATACCCAGAAAGAAGGTGAAGACTTCTTTGATACTTACTCACCTGTGGCTAGACTGACCACGATTCGAGTGCTACTTTCGTTGGCTGCCTCGCATGGTCTTCTCGTTCATCAAATGGACGTTAAGACGCTTTCCTAAATGGAGAGTTAGACGAGGAAATTTACATGGATCAGCCCGATGGTTTTGTAGTACCTGGTCAGGAAGCAAAGGTGTGCAAGTTGTTGAAGTCTTTATATGGCCTGAAGCAAGCTCCTAAGCAATGGCATGAAAAGTTTGAAAGAACTTTAACTGCTGCAGGTTTCGTTGTAAACGAATCTGACAAGTGTGTACTATCGCCATGGTGGGGGCGAGGGAGTTATTCTCTGTCTGTATGTCGATGACATACTGATCTTTGGAACCAACCTTGAATTGATTAAGGAGGTTAAGGATTTCTTATCTCCTGTTTTGAGATGAAGGATCTAGGAGTACTGATGTTATCTTGAACATCAAGCTGCTGAGAGATGGTAATGGTGGGATTACACTGCTTCAGTCTCACTATGTGGAAAAGGTCTTGAGTCGCTTCGGGTATGACGACTGTAAGCCTTCTCCGACACCATATGATCCTAGTGTGTTGCTTCGAAAGAATCAACAGAGTGCTAGAGATCAGCTGAGATATTCTCAGATTATTGGCTCGCTTATGTATTTGGCTTGTGCCACGAGGCCTGACATCTCTTTTGCTGTGAGCAAGTTGAGCCGGTTTGTTTCTAATCCGGGAGATGATCATTGGCATGCTCTTGAGAGAGTTATGCGTTATTTAAAAGGCACTGCGAGCTATGGAATTCACTACTCCGGGTATCCGAGGGTACTGGAGGGTTATAGTGATTCAAACTGGATATCTGATGCTGATGAGATTAAGGCCACGAGTGGTTACGTGTTTACACTCGGTGGTGGCGCTGTTTCCTGGAAGTCTTGCAAGCAGACCATCTTAACGAGGTCAACTATGGAAGCAGAACTCACAGCGTTAGACACAGCCACTGTTGAAGCAGAGTGGCTTCGTGAGCTCTTGATGGACTTACCCGCTATCCTTATGAACTGTGATAATCAAATGTGATAGTTAAGATTAAAAGTTCTAAGGATAATTTGAAGTCATCAAGGCATGTGAAGAGGAGATTGAAATCTGTCAGAAAATTGAGAAACTCCGGAGTTATTGCGTTGGATTATATCCAAACGTCTAAGAACTTGGCAGATCCCTTCACAAAGGGTTTATCACGTAATGTGATAGATAGTGCATCGAGGGAGATGGGTTTGAGACCCACGGTATGAGTTGTCCACAGTGGTAAACCATTCTATGTGATCGGAGATCCCGTGAATTAGAAGTGGAGACAAGCTGTTGGTCAGCTGGGAGGAGAGTATCCCTACATATTTTTCCCACTCCGTGAAGATGCAATACTCTCCTGATCTGCATGGCAGGTTGATATTTATCTTAATGTATTCCAAGTGGCTTACTTTTATAAGCGGAGATGTTGCCCAGAGCATCTCTTGAGGAATACACCTATATGAGTCTGACTATTAAACGTCGTAGTCTATGAGAGTTGGGTGCTCTTTAATAAACTCATGAAAGGTCTTGGAGTATGACGCATAAGCTCCACCCCGGGGAAGCCTTGCGGCAGACCAGTATCGGTCAAGGATTTGTGTGAAACTAGGTCGCAGCAAACTTGTAGTTCAAGGCATAGTCCACTATCCAAGTTGTGATCTAGTGTAGCATAAGTTTTTAAGTGGAAGTTCAACTTAACAGTCTCCACTAAGCACCAGTATATAAAACAATGTTTTGAAACTGAATGATGAGATGTGTGCCAATGAGACTTTGTGGGGGATTGTTGGAATTTTATGGGCTTTTGACTAGCTTTAGTCCATGGCCCAATTAAATCCCAGATTTTGCACATGGCCCAATTAAATTCCGAAAATCTCATGGCCCATTTATATGGCTGGTTTGGGGCCTAAAGTTTAGTCCCACATTGCTAGTTGGGAGAGAGTTGCACCAGTTTATAAGGTGGAGTGTTGTGCTACTTGGTGTGCTTGTGAGAACAGAAGGCTCTCTCCCGCGCACTCTCCTCCCCCACCACCGCCGCTCGCTCGTCTCGTCACGTTGATGCATGTAAAATGCATACATGAACTTTGCATTATATTACTTATATTTCAACCATATTTGCATCATATAAGGGTTATATCATTGTTTTACATTGATTTTGGGAATATTTCATAGATTCCCTATTTTTCTGGAATTAACCCTGCACAGGCAGAAAACCCTATTTTCTATATTTTGATGTTTCAGGGACCCAAACGATGTCCAAATGACCTGGAAATTTACGAGCATCAGTTTTTGGAAGGAACAAAGCGTGGGAGCGAAGGAAGTGAACAAGCGAAGGCCTGAGGGTCAAGTTGAGTGGGCCCGCGCGGCCAGATTCCTTGGCTGCGTGGGACCCATCAACTGGGGCTTCGTGGCTCCGTTGCCGTCGATATTTTTCCCGAGCCTCTGTCTTGACCTAAAAACGACTATAAAAATAGTCCCCAACGCACTTCGAAAAGGAGCGCCGCAGAAACACAGAAACCATGAAACAGAGACCTGGAGTTGCAGATTGAAGGGGGAAAACTCCGGCGAGGCGCTGCCGGTGTGGTCTCCACCTTCTCCAACGACTTCTCCAATGTCTCCATGATGAAGAGGGGGTAGTCCACCCCTGGACTATGGGTTTGTGGAAGTAACTTATGTATCTCTCCTCTCTTGAGATTCACTAGTTAGTACCGTATGAGCTGCTGAATATGATTACGGTCATCTATGTAATACCTTTGTGGTGGATCTTTTTATGAGTTAATATGTGTTTGAGATTGCAATAGTTTTGTTTCAGTTATGAAAGTAGATGCATATTATGTACTGATACGTCTCAAACGTATCTATAATTTTTTATGTTCCATGCTTGTTTTTATACCAATTGCTACATGTTTTGCATCTACTTTATATCACTTTTATACATTTTTTGGGACTAACCTATTAACAAGATGCCGAAGTGCCAGTTCCTGTTTTCTGCTGCTTTTGTATTGCAGAAAAGCTAGTCTGAAAATATTCTCGGAATTGGACGAAACTACACGGGGGTGCCTATTTTTCCAAAACACGCCTGACGGAGCGAAGGAGCAACAGAGGAGGGCCACCAGGAGGCCACACGCACCTAGGGCGCGGGCCCCCCTCTGCCGCGCCCTAGGGTGGTGTGGGCGCCTCGGGGGTCCGCAGCCGCCGCCTTTTCGCCTACTTATTCCCCCCGACGCGAAAACCATAAGTGCCTGAGCAAATATCCACGAAAAGTTCCAGAGACGCCGCCACCATCAACCCTAGCCTGGGAGGGTTCAGAACCTCTTCCCGGCACCCTGCCGGAGAGGGGGAATCGTCACCGGAGGCTTCTACATCGCCATGCCTGCCTCCGGAGTGATGCGTGAGTAGTTCATCCTTGGACTACGGGTCCATAGCAGTAGCTAGATGGTTGTCTCTCCACTTTGTGCCATCATGTTTAGATCTTGTGAGCTGCCCTACATGATCAAGATCATATTATTGTAATGCTACATGTTGTGTTTGCTGGGATCCAATGAATATTGAATACTATGTCAAGTTGATTATCAATTTATCTTATATGTTATTTAAGATCTTGCATGCTTTCCGTTACACGTAGATGCTTTGGCCAAATAGATGCTTGTAACTCCAAGAGAGAGTATTTATGCTAGATAGTGGGTTCATGCCTCCGTTTAACCTGGGATAGTGATAGAAAGTTATAAGGTTGTGGATGTGCTGTTGCCACTAGGGATAACCTAACGATGCTATGTCCACGGGCATATGTGTTTGTTTACATTACGCACTTTACTTAATGCAATTATACGTTGCTTGCAACTTAATACCAATGGGGGACTCGGATGACAACCCGGCGGTGGATTATTAGTCATAGATGCTGTTGGATAACGGTCTATGTATCTTGTCGTAATGCCCAATTAAATATCATAGTAGTCAACATATCATATATATGCATTGTCATGCGCTCACTATTTGTCAATTACCCAGCTGTAATTTGTTCACCCAACATGTTAGTTATCTTTTATGGAGAGACACCACTAGTGAACTGTGGACCCCGGTCCATTCTTTTACACTGATTAAACAACCACAAACTGCAAACTGTTCCTTTTTCATTCTCTGCAATTTAATACTCATTTTCCACACGCGACGCTTAATCCTTTGTTTTCAGCAAGCCGGTGAGATTGACAACCTCACTGTTTTGTTGGGGCAAAGTACTTTGATTGTGTTGTGTGCAGATTCCACGTTGGTGATCGTGTTGCGCCGCGCGGCCACCAACAACCTTCTGAAGAGTTGCTGCTCCTACTGGTTCGATAACCTTGGTTTCTTTCCGAGGGAAAACTTGCTGCTGAACTGCATCATACCTTCCTCTTGGGGTCTCCCAACGAGCGTGTGATTCACGCCATCATGTACCCCTTCATATTTACTTGTTTTGATCAAGCATGTGTATGAGAGCGTGTGAGGGGGAACGTGTGCATTAGTTGGAGTAACGGGGAGTGGCTAGTGCGGTGAACGTGAGAGAAAGTTCCGCGATCCACTTGGGTTTTTACCTTACTTTGTTGACTCACTAGGGATAAAGAAAAATACCTTGCTACCGGAGATGTGGGTGTGACCATTGCCACTACTTCATGACTAGATCTAGCATGTTCTTATTTTAACTTCATGTCATTGAACTTAATGCTATGCTCTGATTTATCTTAATTACTAAGGTGTTATGATTTAGTTCGCATCTTGGTGGAGTATAAGAGAGATTAATAAACAAAAGATCTCTATGTTAGGACGTGATGCCCATATAATTAGTAACTTGTCATGAAACATTTTTGTTGCAATCTTATATGTCAATTCTAGTGTTCCATTATCTACCACTTTATTAAAGAGAGAGTGCATTTATGAAACCATGAACCCCGGTTCATTTTTAATCATAAGAAACACCTTTCCAACAACTTTTATCCACTTTACATTTTCTGCCATTATTAAATCCTAAAATACAAAAATATTTTTACATCTTTCATTCAAATTATAAAACCCAAAAATATCATTTATCATTGTTTCCACCATCCTTGCATATATATTTACCATCATTGTATATTTATTTACTGTTTTGCATTTACCTTTATCATATCATTCTCACACCTTATGCTTGACAACCACTTGGTGAGGTTGAGGGCACAAAACAATTTACTTTGTTTGCAGGTTCTCAAGAGAAGGATAAGAAGATAAAACCTACACTACTGGTTCCCCGAGAATTCGATGTTAAACCCTCGAGCCCCTCGTGGGGAAAACTGTCTTTCCTATACTATACACTCTGCACTTGGAGTCTCAACCTAACCCATTTTCTTTTAACGCAGGTAACTACGTTAAGGGCCATCACACGTCACGTCATGTCACGTCGCGTCGCCCCGCGGGTTGCGGGAATCTCGCCGAGCCGAGTTATATTTTTGCAGTCCAGGAAAATTTATTGAGTCATTGATTAATAATTAACGGACGCGTTAATTGTTTTGCCGTTTCTGATTCTTTTGGATCATGGGGACGTTACCGACTCGATCGTGGGCTACGCCCATGTCCTACCCGACCCGCGCTATATAAATAGAGGAAAAGCCTAGCCCCAGAACACACACAACACATGGTCGCTCGCCGTCCTAGTTCCAGAACCTTGCGCCGCCGTATTCCAAGTCTTCTCCATCCCGTCTTCCGTCGTGCACCGGTTGAAGGGACAGTTGGCCTCCGGAACCCCGCCTCTTGTGATCCTGTACGGGAGAGGGGCGATCAGATTTTGGGGAGCGCACTCACGCGACTACTGGCTTTGAGTTCTTCCCCAACGACAATTTCTTCCCCGACATCGGCAGCCTCTTCATTGACGACATGGGTGACGCTTCCGCTTCTGCCACACTGTATGATCTCCTGATCTTCCTGTTCGAGTTACTACTACAATTTCTGCTAGTAGTTTTGCTGTAGATTTCTTCTGTTTATCTACTGTTTTAGCAGATCACATGATTAGTTTAATTCTGATTATTCTAGTCTTACATTGTTTACTGTTTTCGCGGATTAAATCAATTGCTAAATTGCTTATATATTCAACAAGAGTTGTATCTAAGTGGCTTGAACTCATGTATATTACTGAAGAAGTGCTTGGAAGCTCACAAGTTCATGTCCGAGTTTTTTGAGTTTTGTGTTGTAATCCATTAGCTAGGTGCGCCATTTGGTTAATATTATCTCGTTTCATTTGAAAATATATGTAAATTCTATGTCCATGAAAGTAAGTGATCTGCATAACCATTTCAGTTTCAGGCCAGATGTAAAGAATCAGAGTAAGTTGCATCACATAAGGATATTAGAAAACATAAACAAATCTTTATTAATCTAGAGAAAAACATTTATTCCCTAGTTTACTAATGAATAGCTCACACTAACAAAATCTGCCCCTAAGACAAAGATGGGAGCACTAACTCGATTCGACCAACACTTGTACTCAGACACTATGATTCCTTGAACTATCTTAAGTCTAAACCTGAACTGTATCTCCAAATGCTCTTCAGAAACAACACCTGAATCTGACAGATTGACACTAAACCGATAATCTCCAGCGACTAAACCAACACAGGCTCGTTCGACTTCGATCTTCAGCGACTTAGCTTTCAGCTCTGACAACTCCTTCTCTAATTCTTTTCCTCTACAGAAGCTGCACTGAAACACAAAGCGAACAGAAATTACCAAGAAAACGAGCTGAAGGAATTCAGGCCAAAGAACGCTACGCAATGCGAGAAACGAATCAATCTTGACAAAAGCTTCCAGGAAAAAAATCAAACAAATGAAACATCCGACGATAGAATCCGAAAACTGCAACAAAGAAACCCACAAGACTGCAAGAGAGAAATTTATCAAAAGCGTGCTACGAGAAGATCGATAAAGAAACCAAGAAGCCGAGGCAACATGCCAGACAGAAATCGAAGAACGCAAGAAACGAATCGATCAATGATATGCAGTGCAACAAAGAAACGATTTGATCAACAATGCAGGAAAGAAAAGAAAGAAATAACTTATCTTGGAATCCTACTTAAGATGCGATGACGGGCGGCTGG
This sequence comes from Poa pratensis, assembly GCA_947311845.1. NCBI lineage: Eukaryota > Viridiplantae > Streptophyta > Magnoliopsida > Poales > Poaceae > Poa > Poa pratensis. Next base: position 37,989,482 of record CAMZMU010000128.1, read on the forward strand.
CCTGCTCGCAGGCGGCGGGGCTCCTCCTCCTCTCGTCTGGCCACCGCCTCCGCCTTTATCTTATTGGATCCGCAGATCGCACTGGGTGCCTTCGGGCCACGAACCGTGACCCTCAAGAATCGCTGAAACTCTTCGTCCCCGACGAAGACGCGGTAGTCGATGGCGCAGAGGAAGAGCAATTCGAGTGAGCACATCTCGCTTGCCCGAATCACCTGGTCGGAGCAGATCTGGAAGGCCTCGACCCGCCTCTCGAAGTGCCTAGGGCTAATGAACTTGGCGCCGAGCAGGACGGCGACGGAGACGAGGCGGTGCGCGGTGGCCGGCTCGACGAGGATCCCGGCGTGGCGCGCGGGGCGGTTGCGCATGAAGCGGGTGAGGTACGCCCCCGCGAGGACGTAGATGCCGCCGTAGAATATGTAGTTACATCGCTGGATGAGCTCCAGGAAGTCGCCGATCGGAACGGCCGGGGTCGCGCCGCCGCGGAACGCCCAGACGAGGTCGTTCTGTGCGTGCTTGGAGGCGGCAGCGGCGAAGTGCTGAGACTCCGCCTCGACCAGCGCGGCGAAGAGGCGGAGCGTCCTCTGGTTCCCCTTGTGGTCGAGGCACAGTACGGCGGTGGCCAACGCCATGGGGATTGGGGATTGGGAATTGGGGAGCTTGGGTTAGGCGAGTAGGTTCTTTTCGCGAGAGATTTTGGTTTCGTTTCACGCGGAGCGGAGCGGCTGTAGAGAGAGTAGGGGCGGGTAGAGAAGAGATATATAGGCTTTTAGTCCCATGACTCGTGCAATTTAGTCACACGACCTGCAAAATGTGAACCAGCAGTAATACAACTTGTATTAAGCGAACGAAAAGTCTTAAATCCATTCAGAAGCTGACACGTGGTGTTGTACGTTTTGCAAAAAGACCCCTAACTATTTCTATCTCGCGCATGTGGCCTGGGATGGTGTCTTACATGCTGTCCCCACCTGTCAGTAGGGGAAGGCACAAATAAAACTTAAGCGCTCGAAAGGGATCAAACTCGCGTGGTAACAGAAGAGACCACTAGCACGTGCCACCAGGCCAGACTACTCTCAATGTTTTATTGTTACTTACTCTATTATTAAAAAACAACACCTACACATAGCGCGGGGGAGAGCACCCGAGATCTTCCTTTTTTTGAATAGGGGCGGTCCTAGAGGGACCTAATAGCTTGTATTCATAGCAGTGACATAGTACATAGAGGACCGAAAGAAAATAAAAATTACAACCCAGTCCTTACAATTTGTATCAAGGACCCTACAACTATTTTGAGGAAAGCAATTGGGTCCGGCTCCATCACCACCGCATCGGAAAAGCTCAGCACAGTCAAGCACACCACCGCCGGGGACGAACCACTTGGAGATGGGCACCGGGAGCCAGCTGCACCACAACCAATGGGCCTCCGCAATGGCACAACGGCCTGGAGGTTGATGTGTACCTGTCGCCAGCCGGAGGAAGCCGTAGCCGACGAAGAAGGGGTGGAGGGGTTGCCTTTCAACAATCAGAGATGGCAGCTGAAGAATTGATGCCATCAATGACCTCCAAGGAGCAGCTTCCATGCTCCCCAGGTGCAGAGCCAGCTGCCAACAAACAAGAGCTTGGGCATCCCATCTTCCATCGTCACCAAGACGAGCAACAGGGGAATCACCCAGATCGTTGTTGTCGCCGCTGGAACCACGATTACCGAGCTTTATGAAAGACGTCGCCGAAGAAATGAAACCAGCCTCCGCCTCCCACCACTGGTGCTTGACGGACTGCCTCACCTCCACCGCCTTATGCCAGAAGCCGCTCGTAAGCTCCGGCGACAGGAACCCCACAGAGAAACTGCAGCACACCCACACCACCACGGCGGGCCAGGAGAAGTATAGCACCCAACAGAGCTTGGATGCGAAGGCGCTTATTGAAGAAGAAGATCGCCATCGATGTGCAGAATCTGCCTCTCCCCCACCTTGGAGGCTGGACGGAGCGCAACACGACGACAGGGTCGGCACCGCGCCTGTACGCCGAATCACTAGACCGTCGGGACAAAGAAGATGGCATGCTGCCATACGCCACATGAGACAACTCTCTGCTCACAAACCCTAAAACTACAGAGGAAGCAAAGAAAGCTACAGCTACTATATACAGAAGGCCACGCGCACCTCCCTCATCTCTTGTCCAGCCAGCAACGTCGGCGGCGGAGGAGATCTGAGCTCGGGTCGGGCAGGAAGCAAAGTCGCCTACGACTCTCAAGGGGGGCGAGGTGGGGAAAAGGCAGTTACCCTGTTCTGTGCTAGTCCGAGATCTTCCTTGCGCGGGCATTACTTCATGTGGGGGCGACGGCCAAGGCAAGATGGCTAGAGCGCATGCATGGAGATGCCGCTCGCGTTCCTAGTGCTCCAAACATCCAGCTAGCAGTAGTACGGACGGTGTTGTCTACACCCACGCGGCTGTCAAAAAACCGCGTCATCGGCCCCCAAGTTATGTAGCACAAAATCAACGATTTGCTGCCCGTCGAATTCCTGCACGGCGTGTGCGGCGGTCTGAGCGATGGTGTTCAGGGTTAAGTCCAGCATGACGTGCGCGATAGCCTAAGCGATGGTGTTTGCCATGAAGTCCTACACGGCGTGCGCGACTGCCTGACCCATGGTGCTCGTGTTTTCTTGTATGGTGTGGCCGCAGGGGACGAGATGAGCTACGCCGGTAGAGTCCGCAATGGCGCCGTCCATGAAGTGCGCATCCGCTGGATCATGCAACCAGCTCGATATCTTTGCCATATATAGGTGACTTCACATGTTAGAATGACTCCAACGGGGCGACGCAAACGGACGCGCGTTTTGTCCGTTTGGGTCGGGGAACGGACGTGCGTCCGGCCCATGTCCGCCCCTTTCCGGCCACTGCACCCAACGGGCTGACGCATTGAGTCCGCCCGATCAGGGTTTTTGATCATTTTGATCATTTTTGGCCATGGGTGCAACAAAACAAGTATATAGCAAGCAAAATAAACCATACAATCCAAATAATACAATCCAAATAGTTCATCAAATAGTTATTACAATCCAAATAATTCAGCAAATAATACAAATTATTTCACAAATAACAAATTGTTTCGTGCATAGTCTTACAAACCAAATAAATATAAGACCAATAGTTCATCAAATGGAACAACTGGTTACCGTAGTGCTGCCAGACATGCTCCACCAAATCATTTTGGAGCCGAAGATGAGATAACTTCTCACGAGCGTCACGGTGGAAGTCGAGGAACTGAGCAAATGTGGACGGTCCCTGGGGCTCAACCAACTGACCCTGAAACTGTCATGCCTGATCATGCATACCCTCGTCGCGTTCATCCTCCACGATCATGTTGTGCATGATCACACAAGCTGTCATCACCTCCCATAGGGTGTCCTTGTCCCATGTCCTAGCAGGGTGGCGACCAATAGCCCATCAGGACTGGAGGGCACCGAATGCATGCTCCACATCATTTCTAGCACTCTCTTGTTTCTTGGCGAACCTCTTCTTCTTCTCATCATTGGGATTGGAGATTGTCTTCACAAATGTAGTCCATGTAAGCATAGTTTTAAAAACCGGACCGGTAATTGAACCGAACGAGCTGTTGGTTCAGCGGTTCACTGGTTCAACCGCTGGTTCACCTTGTTCAATTGCTGAACTGGCAATTAAGAAATAATATTAATTTTATTAGTTGAATGCGGAAAATAAGGTTCAGAAAGCGTATCTTCCATGCATTATACAACAAACTAGAGCAGTCCAGGTGGTTAGCTCGTTGCGGAGGTAAGGACGCGGCTGTTGCGGAGGTAAGGACGCGGCTGTAGCGCGCGACCTGGGTTCGAATCTCCCCCACCACACATTTATTTTATTCCAAACTAGAGCAGTCCGGTCCTGACACCGGTTGGACCAGTCCCTGGTTCGGACGAAAACCGGAAAAAATCGCCCGAAACCGCCGGTTCAACCGTCAAATCTCCGGTTCGCTTCCTTGTCCGGTCCTGTGTGCTTAACAGACCGAAAGAGGCGGCGGTTCTGGTTTTTTCTAGTTGAACCGGCGGTCCGGTCCGGTTTTTCAACTAGGCATGAAGGGTAAATCCCATCAGCAAGATAGTAAGGCTTGTCATACTCGTGACCATTGATCTCATAGGTCACCTGGGATGCCAGGACATTGGAGAGCCTGTTGACCACCGGAGACCGCTGCATCACATTGATGTCATTGTGCGAGCCGGCCATGCCAAAAAACGAGTGCCAAATCCACAAATCTTGTGATGCCACGGCCTCAAGCACGACCGTGCATGCCCCAACATGGCCCTTGTATTGCCCCTGCCAAGCAAATGGGCAGTTCCTCCACTCCCAGTGCATGCAATCTATGCTGCCAATCATCCCAGGGAACCCTCTGGCTCGTTGATAGCCAAGAGCCGGGTCATGTCCGCAGCATTGGGTTCCCTCAAGTACTCCAGGCCGAACCCCTGCACCACGGCTTTGCAAAACTTGTACATTGCTTCTAGGCACGTGGATTCACTCATTCGCACGTACTCGTCCACAAGATCACCGGCAATTCCATATGCAAGCATGCCAACGGCGGCGGTGCACTTCTGGTACGACGAGAAGCCGAGGGTACCACATGCATCTGGCTTGCATATGAAATAGTCATCAAAATGCATCACCCCCAACCGGATACGGTTGAACAAAGATCTTCTCATCCGGAAACGGCGCCGGAAAATCTTGGGAGGATACGTGGGTTTATGGGGACGAAAGTAGTCCCCATAGAGCTGGATTTGGCAAGCTCTCCGGTTCCGGCCCAAGGTAGGAGAACAGCCCGGCAACAACCCTCGGAACACCGGCCGTACCCTCTCTATGTACTCGTTAACGATGAGGGTGGCAACCAGGCCGTCACTCTCATCGTCGGAGGAATCGCCCGATGATGAATGGTACATGATGTAGTTCTTGTAGTTCCACTCATCCGAGCTATCCATGGCCGAGTTCGTACTTGAGTTGTTGCCGGGGCGAATGGCCGAACACCTTGTGGGCGGCGTGTGTGTCGTGGGCGCTGCGAGAGAGATGGCCGCAAGATTCACCGGCCGTCGCGGGGAGGAAGCTGCTCCGGTGATGGCGGGGAAGAGTAGCAGCAGACGACGTCCCCGGAATGGCCTGCAGTGCCAAATCGAGGGAGCGACGGCGGGGTGGCGGCGGGAGGGGCGAGAGAGTTGGAGGAGATTGGGGTGGGGAATGGTCTGATGGGCGGGCCAGGGCCAGACTAGGGCAGGACACAATAGCGGTCCGCTCGCGTCCGCGACCGACGCATCGGTGGCCCAAATTTGGGCCAGGAATGCGTCGCGGCGGACAAAAAAAGGACCGCGGTCCGTTTGCGTCGCCCCGTTGGGCCGTGTTTTTGGCTCCAGCGGTCAGGGATGAGCAATCGGAGCTCCACTGTGCCTCCTCTTCCCCCACCACCACCGGATCTATGGCCGGCTCCACCATGCGCCCCTCCAGCGGCCGAGACGGAGGAGGCCGCGAGCCGTCGGAAGAGGAGGCGGCGAGGAGGGCGGCGGAGAAGGCGGCCATAGCCGTAGCGAATCGCTCGAGGGGCACCGCCCTACGCGGCTCGTACAAGAACCGGCGGTGGATAGGGCTCCGGGCGATTGACTTCGGGGAGGGAAGCTCGTCCGCCGGTGGTGGGGCTCCGCTCGAGGTCGACCGGACGAGGAAGAGGGAGGAGTCTGCCGAGGAGAAACTGCCCGACCTCTTCGCCGAGATAGTGCAGCCGGCGTGGAGCCGCGTCCGCACGGCGGAGGACGCAGTCAGGGACACGACGGCGGCGTGGGAGGCCGGAGCTCCCGGTGTCGTTGACCGCCTGAGAGAGGCCATCGACGAGCAGGAGCTCGCGCGTTCGCTCCTCGTCATCGCCGAGAAGGATGAGCGTGACCAACGCCCGTAGATCGACGCCGCCCCCGCCGCATCACCATCGCCGGGCCGTAGATCTAGGGTTCCTAGTTTCATTTCCGCATCTAGTTAGTTTAATTTCGCATGTAGTGTAGTTTAATTTCAGTTCTAGTGTAGTTCATATGTAAAATTAACGCGCGAAGACATCGATTGTTGAATCAGTTTGAATATCCGGTACTAGTTTCGTGTATCTGTTCTGCCAAACGCGAACTCATACCGGATAATGATTATCCGGGGAACAGGATAATGATTATCCAGTACGAGTTTTTCCAGTATCTGCTAGAGATGCTCTTAGTGCATGCGGGATGCAGCATTAAGACGCGAGTTCGATTACCCATCAATTTTAATTGTTTCTTCAAGTACTGACAGGTGGGGACAGCATGTAAGACAGCATCCCAGGCCACATACGCGAGATAGAAATAGTTAGGGGTCTTTTCGCAAAACGTACAACGCCACCTGTCAGCTTCTGAATGGATTTGGAAACTTTTTGCTCGCTTAATACAAGTTGTAATACTGCTGGTTCACATTTTGCAAGTTGTGGAACTAAATTGCACGTCCCGGACAAGTTATGGGACTAAAAATGTATGTAGCTCGGTAGAGAACTAAAGATACCTATGTAGAGATGTTGGCGTACAAGCTACGCGCGGCTTATTTCCAGTTTCTACGTCGGTATGCGTGGAGGATACGCCCTACGCTGCCATTTCTCTGGGCCAGCCTCCGCTTTGTTTTCTGAGAGGAGAGGACGTACGTGCATTTTTCTAGCTTTTTTAAAATCTTTTAGTTCGTTTTTTTATATGAACTGCTCTCGTTGGTATACATTTGGCGGTAAGCCCACATGCGGAAATGGGTTGTTCTCTAAATATTTGTTCTTTTGTATTTAAGCGCCTACACAAGCGCTAGATGCTCTAGATATGACGGACTGATGCCGTCCCGCATCGACGGAGCGAGAGACGAGCACAGACGCATCACTACCTTATTAGAGGCATCGTTTTTGTATTATTGGCTCTCGTGGTGCGACATTTTTGTGGCAGATGGGGAGGTTGACTCCATAGTCGGAGTGGGCTGAAGCCGGGCCGGGAGGCGGGCCTGGATGGTAGTGGTACGTCGAGGTGGCAGCCTCGGTCTCCCATGAAGCGACAGTCCTACTAGGCAAGGTTGTGGCTTTGTATTGTTATGGGTGTCGACTTGGTGTTGTGAGGACAGTGAGTTTGTCGACCTGACTGGGGCGATCTAAAGGTTGTTCTGGTGTCTATGTCAGGGTGGCAGCCCCGGGCTTATGTGACATCCGAGTTTTGCAAGCGGTTTTTTGGGTAGCATGTGCTACGAGAAGGTCTTGTCGTCCAGCGGTGTGCCTCGTGTGCACCTTTGTTGAAAACTGGTGTGAGTCGGGGCTGCAGCCCCGGACTTAGAGGTGCGTATTTGTTGCGTTTGGTAGGCTAGTAAACTGGACACTTTATAGTGTGTATAGTTTCTGAACCCGGTTTAGCTTATAAACTAGATTTAATCTATTCTATCTAAACAGGCGGTGAATATTGATGATCTTAGCTCAAAAAGATATCACTGTCAAATTGCAGGGTTCTTTAATATCCATAGATATATGAACAACTAAGTTTCGACCGTTTCGGCAATGTGAGTATATACAAGTGTATGCCAAAAAAAATCATTAAATACAAAATCAAATTTTAGTTATAATACATGTACACATCTACTCCATCTGTTTCTTAATATAAAACTTTTTTTAGCATTTTCTGATTCGTACACGTATCTAGATTTATTTTAGTTAGTAGTTCACTCATTTTGCTTCGTATTTTGTCTGTATAGGAATGTATAAAACAACTTTATATCATGAAACATATGGAGTAGTCACTACGTCAAATAAAATATTAGAGGATACAACTAAAATTCACGAGTAATTATCTCAATGGAAGTTATTGTTATGATCAGACATTCTGAATGTCTGTACACGTCAAGTTTAATTTTTCTAAATGGAGGTTGAAAACCTCGGCACACGACCTTTTTATTATTCAACAAAACCTTACAGCAAAAATACACCAATTAATCGAAAGCCACCTTTTTGGCAACCTGTGTCGTCGCACCTACAAGTATGATGATAGGGGTGGCCATGGTCAGAGTTGTGTGTCCTGAGTGCACACTTGCGCCACATCATTTAAAACCGGAGCACCGGTCCAGCAGACTCTTAGGCCGCGCCGTATGTGCATGCCCCATAAGTCGTCGTCACCGTCGTTATCTTCTGCGATCCGATTTTCAGGGTATGAATCTACACATTGATCTTTGCCAGCCTTGCCATCGATGTCAGACAGCGCCACCGCCCCTCGCGCGTCCATCAGCACGCGTGTGACGCCAATACCCTGTTGCGCTACGCTGTCGAGACATTTGTAGCCAAAACCATGTCGAAAAAACGATGCCCCTTAGGAGGAAGAACCACACCGTGCACCGCCATCATCTTCCGGGAGACCCATATCTCAAGTTTCCCCCTAAGCAGTCCGGCGAGGAGACGAGCATTGCAGCAACGGTCCCTTCTGCAAGGTAACGGCGCAAATACGCCGCCATAGTTCACCATGACCAAAGTCGGTGCAGTTTCCATCGGCAACCGAGTGTCCCCGAACCTGCAGCCGGCTAGATCGTCACTAGCCACAAGGTCGGTGACGCTACCATATCCCTCATCCAGCACTGACGATGCTGGAGAAAGCTCTGGTCACCACGTGGCTCCTACGATGAACCTGGGCTTGGGATCCCGTGATCTGCCGTTCCCAGGTCCCACAAGGAGCCACCTCCAGACCCATCATCCTCACGCGGAGGGGACACCGTCACTGCCATGTATGGAGTCGCTGCATTAGGATTCTTGCACCGTAGGTTGGTTGATGCCCCTGCCAAAGCAGCCCTCCACGCGAAGTCGCCGGAGCGACGGCGCACTGCCAGGAGAAGCACCCGTGGGAGGACGACATGCCGCCTAACAAATCTGTCGTCCCGCTGCCCCTCCTAGCCGCGCCAAGGCTGTAAGGTGCTAGGGCCTCACCGTCCCTTTCACCAGTGACACGCGAGTTTTCCAGGCGGTGAAAGGGCAATGTCCCTAATTATATTGTGATTTAAGATGACACGCAAATTAGTGAGGACTAATGTTACCTATGCAGTATATACTCAGGTTTAGTCCACATGTGTTGATGATGGATAATGGATGGAGTCCCCTCATTTTGCATATGAACAAGTGCCGGTGGATTCGCTTTGCTTTCTCTTATATATCTTTTATTCAATAGGAACACCGCAATATTAAGAGGGGCATACTCGATGATCTTGTTATGTTTGAGCTAAGAAGGCTTCGTACACTTCCTACCAACCATATATACCTCTACCATATTGAGAAAAACAACCTTTGCAAAATCAGTTTTGGATTTTTTTGGAGGTTTGCTTTGAGACCGATTATAGGATCGGTCTGCCAGCTGTCCAGCCGGCATATCCCGACTGTGCCTCGGCATTACAGAAGGGGTTACCGGTTTTGCGGTCTGTCTAGAGTCTGTCAGACGGCCAGCCATCCGTCACTGATCTGCCAACCGACCCCATTCGGTTGTGCTTATGCATTACAGAAGGGTTTTTGGTTGGGAGATCGGTTGGTCGGCCGGTCCAACCAATCCTGGCAGGTTGTATAGTCGGTCCAACTGAATTTCAAGCCGACGCGTCCAGAAACTGCTCCAACGGCTGGATTTTTGTGGCACCTATAAATACCTATCTTATTCCACCTTTGGAGGGTTACCTTGCTCAGATTCAGCTCATAACATCCTCTCTCTCATTTCCATTATTGAGCACACCAAAAGATTGTGATCTTCCATTCTCTCCACCCAAATCAATTCCTTTTTAGTGAAAGTAAGAGGAGGTTAGGATCTACGTTTTCACCGAGCCAAAAGTAATCCCCCCTTGAATTTATCAAGTTATTTCTTACTCCTGAGTTTGATGGTAAACGCTAGATGGCTAAAGTTCCCGGAATCTTCCGGGTTGTGGATTATGCTTCAGAAAAGTTTGTGAGTGTTCGGAGGCCACCTCAAAGCCTACCAATAGTGGTTTGAGCTCCTTCTTCGTGAAGAAGAAGAAGGTGAAACTTCGTGGCATACGTGTGTCCGTGATATCCCGCACCTCTACAACATGACGTACTTATCCCCCAAGAGAAGGAACACATGGCTACATCTTCATCTCCGTGTGCCTAGATTATTTCTAGCCGAATTCTTTCATTATTGCATCTACATTTGTGATAGTATTTTAGAGTTTGAAACATTGTACCTCATCATATAGAGTGTTTCACTTAGTTGTTGGGCTCACCTTATTTATCCGCACTCTAAAATTTATGAGAAGAAAATAAAAATTAAAGAAACCTACACTAGTAGGAATGTGCTTATAGCCACCAGCCTACCGCTGGCGGACGGCATTTGCGTCCGCCAACGTTATTACCGCTGGCGGGCGGTTTTCCGTGCCCGCCACTGGTTCTACACGTATCGCTGGCGGACGCCCCACGGTGCCCGCCAGCGGTAGTAGCAGGCATGTTCGAGGAGGCGGGGCTAACTACCGCTGGCGGACGGCCACGGTGCCCGCCAGTGGTAGTAAACTTACCGCTGGCGGACGGTTTATTGAGCCCGCCAGCGGTAGTTGGCTCGGCTGAGCCCATTTAAAAAAAAAGTCAGATTACCGCTGGCGGGCACGCCAAACCGTCCGCCAGCGGTAATTATAGTACCGCTGGCGGGCACAAATAGTGCCTTTGTGCCCGCCAGCGGTAACCTAAGTACGCTATTTTGACCATTTTTTCAAAAAAAAAATCAAATAAAGTGAAAATACTCAAAAAATGAAATCATGTGGCATAGTTTGTGATAATGTGCCCATATTTGATACATAGGTGTACCTTGGTATGGCAAGCAATATTGCAGGACTGAGTTTTTCCAAATTATTTTTATAAATATCATTTTATTTTTATTTTTAAATGTCAAAAATGACTTTTTTTGTGAAGCAAGTACAACAAATATGGTGCAAAATGACACCCAACCAATATCCACACAAAGTAGACCATATTTGATGGATAATTCAGAAATATTATTAATTTTCTCAGTTTCTACCTAATTTCGCCTATTTAAACGACTTTATGCCGATTTTTCGAAACTAATTCAAATTTGAACTACAAGTGTATGATAGTTTGCCCTGAAAATTTTACAAAAATCATTTTAAGGTACACAAGTAGTGGTTATATCACAAAACCATCGATACTTTTGAAAAATTCGACCCCTTTCGACGAATAGCCATGGTGGCCATTTTGACCATATTTTCAAAAAAATCAAATAAAGTGAAAAAATGCTTAAAAATGATATCCTTTGGCATGGAGTCCTCTTATGTGTAGTAGTTGATAGAAAAAAATGATAAACTTGAGTTTTTATAAAGTTTCCAAAAAAATTCTTCACAAAAAGATCAATCATCTTGAAACTTATAGATGTTTATACATGATAGACCTTTTTGTGAAGATTATTTTTGAACAATTTGTCCAAAATCAAGTTTATCATTTTTCATAGCAACTAGTACACATAAAAGGACTCCATGCCAGAGGATATATTTTTTGAGGGTTTTTTCACTTTATTTGATATGTTTTCGAAAACGGTCAAAATGGCCACCAGGTCTATTCATCGAAAGAGGTCAAATTCTCTAAAACTATCGATGTTTCTATGATATAACCACTAGTTGCGTATCTTAAAATGATTTAAAAAAATTCTGACCAAACTATCAAACACTTGTAGTTCAAATTTGGATTAATTTTGAAAAATCAACATAAAATCATTTAACTAGGCGAAATTAGATAGAAATCAAGAAAATTCCTAATATTTGGGGATTCTCCATCAAATGTGGACTACTCCTTGTGATAATTAGATGGGTGCCATTTTACACAATATTTTTGGTACTTGGTTCACAAAAAAGTCAATTTTTGCACTTAGAAAATGGAAAATGATATTTATAAAAATAATTTGTAAAATCTTATTGAAACCATTTGTTGCTATATCAAGATACACCTATTTGAAATGCACACCATTGCTTGCTATACCAAGATATAATGGCGGGACAAAAAGACGGGAAAAACTACGGTCTATAATGTGGTTTGAAATGCACACTTAAGTATTTGATTTTTTTTTTAAATACACGCATGTGTTTGAAATGTGTTTTGAAATGCAGAAAAGTATTTAAAAAGATAGAGGAAAATAAAAACAGAAAACAAAACGGTGGTGAATTCTGATGAAAAGTCCACACGCGAGTAGAGCCAATCAGGAGCGAGTACCACGGTTCCCACGGACTGTGTGTTTTCTTGGAGAGCTGTGAGCCATTGTATCGAGCACTAATTTAAAAAGAAACTCTGCTCGAGTACCACGGTTCTTTCTCTCTCCTCCCCTGCTCTCGGTCAACTCGCTCCCCACCTCGATCTCTTTTCTCTCTCCTCACCTCGATCCTCTCGGTCGTGCTCACCCCTCTCTCCCCACACTCCAACGCCGGCAGGGCTTGAGACGCGCAGCGGAGCGCGGATGAGGATTGAGCGCCGCCGCCGCCATCCTTGGAGAGCTGCGTCCGGGGTGCCAAGCCTCTCGCGCCGCCCCTCTCCCCGCCACGGCCTCGTGCGCCGCCGCCACAGCCTCCCGTGTCGCCCCTCTCCCCCGCGCCGTCCTTCTCCCCGCCTCCTCCGGTCGCAACCCCGCGCCTCCGGATCCAGGCCACCACGGGCTCATGCGCCGCCTCCGCCACGGCCTCGACACGCTCTAGCCGCGTGCGACACCTCCGCCACGGCCTCGACGCGCTCCGGCCACGTGCGCCACCGCCGAGGCCACCCTCCACGCCGCCGTCATCCGCTGCTGAACCAACAACACGCCTCTGCCGTTCAACAAGCTCCGGCGAAGCGGCGCTGGGTGCAGGCGCTAGAGGGGTGCAGGCGCTGGGTGCAGCCGGGCAACGAGCTCCGGCAAGCTGGACGACGGCGGCGTGAGGGTGGGGAATTTTGTACCTAGGGACCAAATTGTAATTTTTTCTGGGGGTGTTTGTAACTTCATCTACTGCTAATAGATCTAGGGTTCTTTCTGCAAATGAAAGCCGGCGTCCGCCAGCGGTAACAACCCTTACCGCTGGCGTGTGCAAATGTTGCCCGCCAGCGGTAATCACCCTTACCGCTGGCGGACGGCCCGCCCGCCAGCGGTAACTATTACCACTGGCGTATGTACCGCTGGTCGGCGCTTGTTCGCCAGCGGTAGGCGATTTCCGCCCGCTAGCGGTAGACGTTTTCCTACTAGTGCTATTCTACCCACCTCTAGGTTGAAAGCCGAGAAGGCTAGATGTGTTTTTGGGAGGAACGATATACAACGCACTAGGCGTGGTATCCGTCTCATATATTAAACAGGAGATCGATACAATGATTACAACATATATGGTTAGAACCTATCTATTCCTAAATATCAGGAACTGTGTAAACGTGATGTACACGTATTCTATCAGCCTCCCTCAATCTCAACTATGGATGACATATTGAGATTGCGTTTACACTCTTCAAACAATGGAAGCGGTAATGGCTTTGTGAAAATATCAGCTAGTTGATCCTTGGAAGGCACAAATTGAACTTGGAGCAACTTCTGAGCAACCCGATCACGAACAAAATGAAAGTCCACCTCAGTATGTTTTGTCCGTGCATGAAAGACAGGGTTCGTTGCACCAATATTGTCACACCATAAAACTGATGGAGAATTCTGTTGAATGCCAAGTTCCTTCAACAGTGCTTCGACCCATATAAGCTCAGCAGTAGCATTGGCAACAACTTTGTACTCAGACTCTGTACTCGACCGGGATATAGTAGCCTGTTTCCGAGCACTCTAGGCGATCAAATTTACACCATAGAAGAGAGCATATCCCCCAGTCGATCGTCTGTCTTCCACATCACCCGCCCAATCAGCATCCGAATAAGCTGAGAGCATATTTGTGGAAGAGGGCCGAAGAAACAATCCATGACAGCTAGTGTGCTGGACATACCGAAGAATCCTCTTGACAGCAGCCCAATGACAGTCAGTAGGAGAGTGCAGAAATTGACACACACGATTGACAGCAAAGCAAATATCAGGACGAGTGAGAGTAAGATACTGCAACCCACCCACAATACTCCTATAAGTAGTAGCATCATCATCACCAAGAAGCACACTATCTGAACTGAACAGTCTGGTAGTAGATGCCATAGCAGTGTGTGCAGGCTTACACTTAAGCATACCCGCACGACGAAGAAGATCAATAGCATACTTGTGCTGAGTAATAGAAAGCCCCTTTGGCGTACTAGCAACCTCCAGACCAAGAAAATAGTGAAGAGGACCCAAGTCCTTAACTGCAAACTCCTGCCAAAGACCACTGATGAGATGATCAATAGATGAAGATGAAGAGCTGAGAACCACAATATCATCAACATAAACCAGCAAATAAGCGGACCCGGACGCTGAAGAATGAACAATGATGTATCAGCTGTAGACGGTAAAAAACCACGATGGCGAAGAACGGAGGCAAGACGAGCATGCCAAGCTCGAGGCGCCTGCTTAAGGCCATAGAGTGCCTTCACCAGGCGACACAAGTGATGAGGACGATCAGGATCCTCAAAACCAGGAGGTTGCCGCATAAACACCTCCTCTTCCAGAACTCCATTCAAAAATGCATTCTGGATATCAAGCTGACGAAGACACCACCTCCGAGAAACCGCCAATGAAAGCAAGAGACGAATGGTAGTAGGCTTGACAACAGGACTGAAAGTATCCTCATAATCCAATCCATACCTTTGCTTAAAGCCTTTAGCAACAAGGCGAGCTTTGAACCTCTCAATAGTCCCATTGGCATGTCGTTTCACCTTAAACACCCATTTTGAATCAATGATATTAACACCAGAACGAGGAGCAACAAGACGCCAAGTGTTATTCTTGATCAAAGCATCATACTCTTTTTCCATAGCTTCACGCCAATGAGGAATACCGAGGGCTGCACGGAAGTGACGAGGTTCAGCTGTTGGATCCTTGACTGCTTGAGCAACACAGGCAGCCATCCAGGCAACAATACCATCGGTGATTTTTTTAGGCTGATGCACACCGCGTAACGCACGAGTAACAGGCCGCAGAGAACCCAGAGGAAGGGGCTCTAGTAGCTCCAGTATCAGCCGAGCTGAGGAGGCCGGCTCCGACGCATGGTCAGGAGACGGACACGGCGAAGAGGGAATCGAGCCAGGAGAACGCTCGTCCAGTCCAGCGCTAGTGCCAGAAGCCGGCGACACGAGACCAGGAGATCAGGGCATGGCATGCTGGTCCAGTGCACCAAGCCCATGCGTGGCATGAGGCCCATGAGCATGCATGGGCGTCTGATCGTCACGATCAAAACGACCGCTGCTTGGCGGCGACGTAGGAGCAGATCGAGACTGCTCCAAATCTTCCAAGCGAAAGCCACGGCCAGTACCTGCACCATAATTAGGCAGCAACGAAGGGACATGCGTACAATCCACAAATTGGTCAATAACAATAGGAAAATGAGTAGATGTGGATGGTGACTCGGAAGACGGAAGATTAGAGAATGGGAAAACATTCTCATCGAAGATGACATCACGACTTATATACACACGATTAGACGGAATATGAAGACACTTGTAACCTTTATGCATGGGGCTATAACCAAGAAAGACACATTTTTTAGAGCGAAACTGAAGTTTGTGTTTATTATATGGACGAAGGTTGGGCCAACACGCACAACCAAACACCTTAAAAAAGGTATAATCAGGGGTTTCACCCAGAAGACGCTCAAGAGTTGTTTGCATGTGAATGACACGAGTAGGCATACAATTTATCAGAAATAGGCTGTGGTAAAAGCATCACTCCAAAAACGAAACGGAACAGATGCATGAGCAAGAAGTGTAATGCTTGTTTCAACTATGTGGCGATGTTTACGTTCAGCACTACCGTTCTGTTGATAAGTATGAGGACAAGACACACGGTGTGAGATACCAAGCTTATGGAAGAATGAGTTTAACTTAACATACTCACCCCCCAGTCAGATTGCACATGCAAAATTTTACGATTAAGAAGACGCTCAACATGGGATTGGAATTGAACAAAGACATCAAAAACATCACTTTTGCGCTTAATTAAGTATAACCAAGTAAAGCGACTATAAGCATCGATGAAACTCACATAATAATTATGACCACTAACTGATGTTTGGGCATGGCCCCACACATCCGAATAAATAAGCTCAAGAGGAGCTTTTGTTAATGATCTGAAAGAGAAAAAGGCAACTGACGACTCTTGCCTTGCTGACATGCATCACACACTCTATCAATTTTATTGGCCTCCGAAGGAAGCTGACTGCGACTAAGAATATGCTGAACAATTTGAGACGACGGATGGCCTAAACGAGCATGCCACTGTGCGGGAGAGGCTTTAAGAGCACTGAAGACTTGTTTAGCGAATGGATCATCAGAAGCATCAAGTGCATACAGACCACCACGGCGCCGACCTCTAAGAAGAATTTCCCTCGTGTGAAGATCCTTAACAAAAAAACTGTTAGGACGAAATTCAACAAGAACTTGATTATCATAAGTGAAACGAGGAACTGACAACAAATTTTTCGTGACACTAGGTACATGAAGGACATTACGAAGATGAAGTGATTTAGATGATGTAGGAATTATTGCTTGACCAATATGGGAAATACACATACCTACACCGTTGGCCGTGTGAACGTGCTCCTTGCCGTGATAGGACTCCTTCATGTTTAGCTCGTTGAGTTCGCCAGTGAGATGATCAGTCGCTCCTGTGTCCATGATCCACGTAGAATCGACAGGATAGGAAGGTGTATGCCCCTGCGGCTCATGGAAGACATGGTTCGCCATGGAGAGCTGACGGTCCAGGAAGCGACCATCATTGCCAACACCAAGAAAGCTCTTGTTGAAGCGCTTGAAGCATCTTGAAGAGAGGTGGCCGGGCTCATCGCACAACTGGCAGACGTGACGAGCTCCGGAACCGGAAGAAGCACCGCGCCCTTGATCAGGAGGGCCGCCACCAGAAGAAGCCGATCGAGGCTGGCTGGGCCGAGGTGGTGGATGCTCGGTGGTGTGGGATGCTGATGAAGATCCACCACCAGATCGGTATGGCTTGGACCCCAACTTGGCAGCGTTGGCCGAGTGGATCGAGGACGAGCGGCGACTAACAACTCGTTGTTCAGTGGAGCATAGACGCACATACAGATCGTGCGCAGGTAGTGGCGTATCACGCCCAGTCACATTCTCATACAGAGAATCATACTCCTCATCTAGCCCAGAGAGAACGTAAGATGTGAACTCGTCCGGCCGGAGAGGCTGTCCAATAGACGTGAGGGTGTCGGAGAGAGCCTTCAGTTTGTTGTAGTAGACGGCGACCGGCTGATCGAGCTTCTCCATCTCGCGCATCTGGTCACGGATTTGCATGCCACGAGCCATGGATTGCGAGGCAAAGCTGCCCTCCACGGACGCCCAAGCCTCCTGGGAGGTCTTCGCGAACATAATCAGGCCCCCGGTCTCGATCGATGATGACGAGAGGAAGGCGTTCAGGATCACCGGGTCCTGTTGGATCCAGCGGGCATGATCAGGATTCGGCGAGGTGACTGTCTCGCCGCCCTCCTTCTTGGTTTCCACCATAGCTGGCGGACACGGGAACGTGCCATCGACATAGCCATAGAGGAGGTGGCTCCGGAGCTGAGAGACCACCTGTGCACGCCAGAAGAGATGCGTGGCCGGCGAGAGTTTCGTCGTGATGAGATGTCCGAAGTGGACCAGGCCAGAGTGTTGAACGCCGAAGGAAGACGACGCCATGGATGAAACAGTGAGGGAGAGCGAGTAGCTCGAGGAAGCGGAAGATGTCATAGCTCAAGATCGGAGCTCTGATACCATGAAAGGTGAGAAGGCTAGATGTGTTTTTGGGAGGAACAATGCACAACGCACTAGGCGTGGTATCCGTCTCATATATTAAACAGGAGATCGATACAATGATTACACCAGATATGGTTAGAATCTATCTATTCCTAAATATCAGGAACTGTCTAAACGTGATGTACACGTATTCTATCATAGGTTACCATCTCTAGCAGCCACCTCTAGGGATGACGATGGGGGAGGGGGAAGGAGGGGGGTGACGGGTGGTGGTGCTCAGGGTTTCTCTTCCGGTCGCCATAGGGGAGTCGACGCGAGGGAGCCCGCCGTGCGTATTTGAAAGGGCATGGCGCCCCCATGTGTGGTTTTTGGTAATTAATGACAATCCCTATGGACTAATGGTTGCATTGAGTTTTACTTGTAGTGTTTGTCCATAGACCATGCTTGAAATTCATATGTTGGATTCAAGGTTTATGCCATGAATATATTGATATAATGAAGTATTTGGCATCAAGATCATCGAGTTGAGCATATTGCAAGTATGTCTTGAAGAAAAGGATTATGTGATCATTCATGGTTATCTTCAAGACATCGTCTATTCAAAAGAGAAGAAAAGATACAAGATCGATCAAGATTTTGATCAACACACAAAGGTACAAAATGTACCAAGTGGGATCATGTATCTCTTGGTATGGTAAGCTATTGTCCATATAATCTTGATCAACACACAAAGGTACAAAATGTACCAAGTGGGATCATGTATCTCTTGGTATGGTAAGCAATTGTCCATATAGCTTTGTGAACTAACCCATGATATGTGTGTAGCATTTCTATGTGTGGTTAGGTATCTTTCTATGGGCTTGCATCAAATGAAGATTTCATATAGCCCATGGTCGATGACGTCAAGTGGTGATCGTCATCAATGTTGAGAAGCGCAAGTTCAAGAGGAGCATCTCGAAGAAATCCTAGGCTTGAAGCTTGCCACCCATTTAGAGATAATGTTCATGTGAAGATGTGCCTAAGAGAGGCTCTCCTATAGTGGAGTATGGGGGAGCAATGTTTTAGTCTTCACCAAGCGAAGCGCAATCAAGAAAGGTGGTCCACTTGAAAAGATCAAGACCGACGTCATCTAGCTCAAGTGGAATGCGCAAGGCAAAGGTATGATATGGTTTCTATTTTACCGGTCTCGTGGTACTAGTTGGGAGACCGGGTTATAGAATAGATACCGTACTATCAAGAGGGGCTCTCGATTGAGCTTTAGCGTATCAGTTGGAGAGAGCTCAAACCTTTGCATACTTGCCTTCATCATTTTTCTTGGTTCTTATTTGGATTTTCTATTTGTTGGGTTTTGGTGCTTGTTGTGATCTTCATGACAAGCCCAAGTTCTCCGAAAACGGATTTCGTATGGAAAACTTGTTGCGTTTTCGGGTAGGAAATATTATCGGTCCACCTTCGAGATAGGGTCCACACCTTCCCATGTGTGGTATCCCCTCTATTTTTGTAGGAAAGATCTTGTCGTTACCTTTCCAACAGAATTGGTTTCACCTGTTTTGGAGTTCGAACGAGAAAGTTATTGCATTTCAGGTTTTGCTGTTTCTGTCAAGATTTGCTCAAGCAGGGGAATCGGATTATCCGGTCCTAGCCGACTCGGATTATCCGATTCTCAAGATTGCTCGATTTTGGCTAAGGACTTTAAAAACAATGCATACTGGATCTTTTCGGAATATCCGATCAAGCTGGTTCGGAATATCCGATTCTTAAGTTTTCTCTCGAAATCGGCTAAGGACTTCTTGCTGCCTGTTTTGTGGCGTACTGAAGTTTTTCGGAATATCCGATATAGGTCTACCCGGATTATCCGGCTGTTCCGGATTATCCGATACTTTGTGTTTCGGACTATCCGATCCAGTCGGATTATCTGATCATGACTTATATCGGAATATCCGATTTTTCTGTCTGCAACGGCTCTTTTTCTGGGAGGGGTATAAATACCCCTCCACCTACCTCCAGCCATCTAGCTTTGCTGAGCACGAATTTGACCCCCATTGTTGACCTTCTTGAGCTTAGCTATCTCTCAATCCCTCCATGATTCTTGCCTCCATTTAGTGGGAAAAGAGAGAGGAGATCTAGATCTATTGTTCCACCAATCCATCTCTCCTCTAAGTGAGGGAAGCCTTTGGATCTAGATCTTGGAGTTTCATTTGTTGAGTTCTTCCTTGTTCTTCTTCTCTTCTCCCCCACAAGCATTAGTTGCTTTTGGTGGGATTTGGGAGTGAAGGATTTGACCACCTCTAGTGGTCTTGCCTTCATTGCATCGGTTGCATCGGTTTGAGTTCTCCACGGTGATACGCGGAAATCGAAGTTGAGAAGCTTGTTACTCTTGGGTACTTGGGGTGCCCTAAGCTTGTCCTCTTGGGTACTTGGAGTGCTCTAGACGGTCCTTGTTGATCTCGGAGTTTTGGTGGCTCGCGGGATAGTTGGGAGCCTCCAATTAAGTTGTGGAGTCGCGCCCCAACCTTGTGTTTCTTGTGGCTTTGGGAGCCGCGGGAATTCGGTGAGAGCCTCCAATTAAGTTGTGGAGTGTGCCTCATCCTTGTACGGGTTCGGTGACCACCCTCGAGTGTCCCATATTGGTTCGTGGCACTCTACATTGGTAGAGGCACGAAGGAGATTACGGTGTGCCATTTGACGGCTATTCGGGGATCACTTTGTGACTCTGCACCGCTCCAACGGAGACGTAGCTTCCATTGGGAAGTGAACTTCGGGATAAATCATCGTCTCCAACTGCCTCGGTATTTCTATACCCGCGCTTCTTACTTATGCAATTTACTTTGTGATAGCCATCGAGTTTGAAGTAATATATCTTGCTATCACTTAGTTGTATATCTTGTTTAGCATAAGTTATTGGTGCACATAGGTAAACCTAGCTTGTTTAGGTTTTGTGCTTGATAAATTAACCGCTAGTTTTATTCCGCATTTATTCAAGCCTAAACCGTAAAGAATTTTAAATCGCCTATTCACCCCCCCCTCTAGGCGACATCCGTGTCCTTTCAGTATTGAAAATGAAACAATCTCTGACACGTCAAATTTATTGTACAAATATTTTCTCCTTGTACATACAACACAAAGACATATGATCACCGCTGCACGCGGGCGATCAAACAGGACTTAGATCCGGTAACATGAAACACAAGGGGAACATAGCATAATGAAAGAGGAGACACTTGATTATTTTGCGTTGATGGCGTCTTATTATTCGGACAAGCCAAAGCGCCACACAGTTGGACAAACAAATCATTACAGCGACACCTTGGAGTTACTTGAAACACAAGGGAAACATATCATAATTAGAGAGGAGACACTTGATCCTTTTGCCGTTTTGCGTTGATGGTGTCTTAGTATCCGGACAAGCGAGAGTGCCTCATTTCGTCGGTAGCACCGCCGATGCGCAATCCTGGACCGTCGGTTCAACGCTCAATCCTGGCCGTCGGATGGCTGGAACTGACGGTCCAGATTGCGTATCGGCGCCATAGAGGGTGGGCAGTCCCTTTTCCCCTCGGAGAGCCTCTTCAACGACGCGTAGGAAGAACCACTCTGCTCCACGGCATTCCAGCACGCGAGTTTCATCTCCATGGCCTTCTTCTTCGCCTTTCTCCCCTCGTCACCGCCCATCAGGGACCTAACCGCCCGTTCCAGCTCTGTCGCGGCGACGTAATTCTCCTGCTTCCTGTCGGCCTCTAACGGTACGGCCACCCCCATGTCGTGAACCAACGGAGTGTTGGATGTATCGAGGTTAACTGCTAAGAGTAGCAACCCCTCTCTCCCAACCCCTCGCGCGTCCGTCGCCCCCCCCCCCCCCCCGTGGCGGCGGCGCGCCCTCCACCTTCCCCGACCTAGGCCCTTCTCCCTCCTCTCTCCCCAGTCGCCGCCGCCGGCAGGGGCCGCCGGGCGCGGCCTGGGTGGCGCCGGCGGTGGCGGATTTTCTCTCCCCGCGCTAGTCTAGGATGGAGGCGGGGATCCTTTCCTCTAGCGGCGGTGCTCCTTGGGCAGCGGTGGCACGGCTCCGGCTGGGAGGTGGCGGGACGACGGCGACGCACGCGTGCTGGCGGGGCGGCGCAGGGCAGCGTGTGGCGGCGCACTGCAGAGCTCGACGGCTGGGCTGTGGCGCCCAGATCCAGGCCCATTCGGGCCAGATCTGGGTCGGGGCGGGCCGACCTGACCTGCGATGCGCTCTGGAGATGGTGGTGAGGTTCAGGATGCTGGGGATAGCGGCGACGGCGGCCGGCTTGTTGCAACGCGGCGGCGAGCTTCACGGGCCCAGTTAGGGTCCGGCCGGACCCCATTAGGACTGGTGTGCCCCGTGGGGGCTTTACGGACCCGCTGGGTTCGGCCGGACCTGACGGGGACTGGTGTGCTCTGCTGCCGCGTCCGGCGGCCGGACCTGACGGGGACTGGTGTGCTCTGCTGCCGCGTCCGGTCGACTACCGCCTCGGCGGTGGAGGTTGTTCCCTCCCGCGCGGCTGCGGTACTGCTCACCTCGGTCCTTACCTCAACGACGTCTTGCAGACCTCGTGGCGGCTACTTCGGTGAGACGGCGATGGTGGCTTCGGACCGTTCTGGCGCATGTTGGTGGACGGCTTGTCTGGTGGTGTCGAGACTCGGTCTCGCGGGGCTCCTATGCTACGGATCGTTCAGGGTTGTAGATGGGGTTTTTCGGGAGAAATCCTTGTCAGTTCGTCCGACACCGACGCGGTGCCACCTCGGGTGGCATCTTTCCTTCCTGAAGGGCGTCGTGGCTACCCTTCATCTGCTTCCCTATGTGCCGGGGGAAACCCTAGGACCAGTGCGCTGGTCCGGCAGCAGCGTTGCTTCCTTCTTGAAGGTGCTGCTTGGTACTCGTCGATTCGGTGCTAAGAGCATGGTGATAATTCTTCGGAGAGGGCGCAGCGGTTGCGGGTCTTCTTCACTTAGTCAATCCACCTATGTTGTCTTTTCTTTCTTCTTTTCCTTCCTTTCTTTGGGTGTGTGTTGGCTGTCGCCCCAGTCGTGTCTCTCGTTGGTTGTATCGGTGTGTGCTATATTAATATAGCGGGGCTCCGGCCTATTTCGTCATGTCGTGAACCAACGCGAACGCGTTGAAATGCTGGTCGGCGTCGAGCGGCCACGCCGCCACGGCAGCATCGGCACGCCGAACCAGAGGCTCTCCAGGATGGAGTTCCACCCGCAAGTGCGTGACGAATCCCCTGACGGAGCCGTGGGCCAGGATCTCCTTCTGCGGCGCTCTCTTCGGCCACACCAGCCCCGTCTCCTTTGTCCTCTCCAAGAAACCCTCCGGGAGCGCCTCTGCAAGGTTCGCGTCGGTGGGGTCTCGTGCGCGGTGCTCCGTACGAGGTGTCCCCCGGCAGGCCACGCAGCACCCACAGGAAGCGGTGCCCGCTGCGCTCCAGGCCGTCGGCGATCTCGTGCACCTGCGCTGTTGACAACAGCCCTTTGCTCCCGAAGCAGAGGAACAGGACAGACGCCGGAGGCTGCGCGTCGAGCCACTGCTCAGCTGCCGGGCTTATCGAGATTGCTGGCCCGATAGGGTACACGGTGGGGGCGAGGACCCCCGGCTCGAGCTCCGCTGCAGTGTTGACGATGATGCCGTCGGCTTCCATGTAGCGCGTTCCCGTGTACACGAACCACGTGTAATTCGAGATCTTCCGGTTCAGCATAGTCCCCGGCAGAAAGGACGGCGGAACCGGCGGGAGCCCGGGCACGTCCACCGCGCCTTCCATCTCCTCGAACTCCACCTCCACCTCCTCTTGGTGCGTCGGCGAGCGCAGCAGCAGCGCCAACATCGCAGCGCTCGAGGTGAAGTACACGTAGGCTGGGACGGCGAGCTCGCGGGACACGTCCAGCGCCGGCGTGCAGAAGATGTCGACGACGAGAGCGGCCACCGGAGACGTCAAGCCGGATATGGCGGCCCCGATACGGGGCACGTGGAGCTGCACTATGCGGGAGACGAACTCCTCGATGCCCGTGTGGTCGGTCGGGAGCTGAACGTGCGGAAGGTGGTGGAAACGGACGTCGACGTCGCCGGCTTCCTCCCGGCGTATGTGGCCGGCAATGTCGGAGGCAGCCTGCGCCGTCGGCGCTGGCATGAGGAGCACTGTGAGCGAGAGGGCGCCGCTGCTGCATTGGAGGATGATATATCATGGGCATGGAGTTTCATACCAGCTTGCCTTGAGCTCGGCTGTCGGTTGGTGGAACTTCTATTACTGTACTACTGTGGAGGACAACTAGTTTGGTGAGATCTGAGTCTCTGAGCAAGAGCAATAATGCTACAGCTACAGATAGATAGTTCATGATTCATATTTCGTAAAGATCCGTGGATGTTGGTCTAATTAGGGACATGAGACGTACTTCATGCTTCACTGAATGTACTCCTTTGTGATAATAAAAGATCAACTTATAAAACAATTGTGCAACTATCTCCCGAATCCAAAATCAATATTATCTCATTTTTAGGTGAAGCCGTGAAGGACAATATATATTAATAGGTACTCCCTCATTTCGAATTATAAAATATTTTTGAGATTTCAATGTGTACTACACACAGACTGAAATATATTGTTTGGTTATGATCAAATTCAGTTTATGGATATTCAGGTAAAGGTTATTAACTTTTGCCGAAGGAACGCCTGTGTGTAGTACAACAAAATGAGTGAGCGAACACATTAATCGTTGTTTATTGCCTATCATGTACAACAAAATGAGTGAGCGAACACATTAAAACGCGTCTAGATATATGCGATTCTAAATTTTAAAACATATTATAATTTGGAACGGATGGAGTACTAAATACATTCGCCATCTGAAACAACACAATATTAAGATTTAACCGATACATCGAGAATGCACACAACTACATTTATTAAAAACAAAAAAATAGAAAAAACAAAGGGCACGCTGAAGCGACCAACGACACGCAGCCACAAGCAACATCTACCACTATACTTGACAGCACACAATCTGCACGAAAAGTTTCTCCAAAAAAAACGGCTCAAAGCAGTAATACACTCCAGTCTAATCAAATCTCATAGTTCAATTGCACTCAAAGCTTATTTAACTACCATTGAAAAATTATTTTAGTACGGAAGCAAAATCATTAGTCATTTGTTAGATTAATTAGTTTGGAAAAAAATCTTTATAGAAAATGGAAATTAGCTTCCTTATGTAGTAAGTGCTTGTGGTTCATTACATGCAAACAATTGTTTCAACAATTTTACAGATTTATTTAGTATGTATCATTAAAAGACTTTCTTAATACAAAATTGGTTTCGTACCGAAATTGTCTCCTATGAAGCTGGAATTAATAGTCCAGTGCCAATTTGGTGTTGGTGTTTTTATTTAGAGAAGAAATTGTATTCTTTTGAAATGGAAACATTGAATACCTTGATAGCTTATTATCCTTACAACTTAGGGCAAGTACAATAATGTCTAGTTGGTCGTATGTGTAATTTTTTCCATGAAGGCATTTGGGTCATGTTGAGGAAAAGAGAAAGAAGAGCGATAAATCACGGATGCATGTAAATCAACTAACATTATCAAATTATTACAAACAACTTACATATAGTGATTTTCTGTTGTATGGATGTCGAGTTTGACTTGCACAACATAAGATGAGTTGTGGTCACTGCCCAAGTCGAGCGACTAGACCTAGGAATAACAATGAACATCAAATGGACCAAACAATTAATGGTGTGCATATTTTAAAAAGGAAAATATCACGACATAGACTCCAACACATTTTGCCCGTCATAGTTTTATTTGTAGTATCGTTTGCATACGTGACTTGAAATTTAAAGTTTCAGCCAGTTTTTCACGCCATCATGAAAGACAATGGTGTAAATAAAAAGTATAATTACACATAGTGCAATCGCAATAAGTAAAAAAATTCATAAACAAATAAAAACATATTAATAAGGGTCGTACGTTTCAAGACGACTATGATTTTTTACTGTCCAGTCTACTGGGATTCTTTCTACATTTCGGTTGGGGAAGACAAAAATATCCTGACCCAAAACAATTATTATCTAAAAAGGGACAAAAAAAATATATATTTGTGCATCAAAGGGACAATGGTTACATAATTTTGAAATGTGTGGCATGCCTAACCGACCAAGAAAAATTAGAATGTCAATATGGTAACAAACATACTATCTCTGTTCCAAAATACAAGACGTTTTAGAAGGTTATTTTAGCCTACCAAAATGTGTTATATTTTAAATTAGATGTAATATTTTAGTGGTGTAAAAAATTATTTACACATTTAAGTGCCTAGTAATTTCCACATTACAAAAGGAGCGAGGCGTTTTGGCTCCCGAGCTACATGTAGCTCATTTAAAAAAAAATCAAAAATTGCATTTTTAAGTTTCAAAAAATGGGACAAAAATCTCAGATGTAAATAGTGATATGATCTATAAGTATGCAAAATTTCAACTCGAAATTCGTTGTATTGTGGGCTGAACAAAAAAGACAAGTGGGTGGATCTGGGTGTGAACAGTAGTACACAATTTAAAAACTTCAAATTTTGCCCGATTTATCTTTTTTGTGTAGCTCAAAGTAGAACGAATTTGGAATTGAAATTTTTGCATGCTTGTAGATCCCACACTATCTACATCTGGGATGTTTTTCACGATATTATGAAACTAAAAAGTGCAGATTTTGAATTTTTGAAAAAACGAGGTACACGTAGCTCGAGCTGCATCTGAATTTTTCGATTACAAAACACACAAGTTTCACATTCGAACTATAAAAATCTCTGGTTTCGTTAAAAAAAGTCTATCTATTATATACTAAATGCAAAATGAGTTAGTTTTTCGAGACACCACGTTAATCCACATAGGTTAGAAATATATAATCCGTTGATACTGATTGCGATGGTTGAGATTAAAAGATTGAAAATTTACTTACAACATCAGCTGGGTACAAAAAGTTTTTTCAACACGTACAACTAAATCACACAACGTTCCCTCAAAGATAACGTGTAGTTTTGTTTGACACGAGTATGTATCAATATGTAACTTCCGGTATTTTTTTTTTCTTTTACACGACTCCCGGCCGGCCGTGCTGGATCGGACGATGGAAATCAATAAGTTTATATACGTACGTTTCCTCTCTCCATAACAACCGAGTCTGATAAAAAGAGAAAGATGCGAGGTTACGTGAGCTGGATGATACTCCGATGCTTGAGTCTCTTTTGATGGACACATCAGAAGTACCTTTGATTCCCGAGATTAGAATTTGTGATATTAATGCCGTCGCATACTGGTATATTTGGTGGGAGAGAAGGAAGGCTACCCATGGCGAACAGCTACAAGCACCGGAGAGGTCTGTCCAATCAATTATGGCTCTAGCTCTGAATTATAAGAGGTCTAAGAAGATGGGAGCACGTCCGATTGAGAGGCATGGCTGGCAAAAACCATATGAAGATCAAGTCAAGCTTAATGTTGACGCAGCTTTCGACGTAGATACTGGAACGGGTGGTACTGGTGCTATTCTCCGTGACCATACTGGTTCTTTTATCTCTGGAGGAAGATGGATCCTAACTAATGTGGAGGATGCAACTACGGCGGAGGCTATGGCTGTTCGGAACGGCCTAATTTTAGCTGGAGAAGTTGGATGCAATAGGTTGGTGATTGAATCCGACTGCATGGATGTTGTTGAAACCATGCAACATGGGGGCAACTCGCTTGGGTCTGCGGCGGCAATCTATGAAGAATGTGCATTTCTCTGTCGTTCGTTTGCACGTGTTAGCTTTTCTCATTGTCCTAGGGAGGCTAATATAGCAGCTCACGAATTAGCAAAGTTTGGTGAGGTGAACCATGGTGTGTGGCATGGGGACCCTCCTATTTGTATTAGAGCTGCAATTGCAAACGATGTAAAGATTGTAAACGGATAGAGCTGCAAGTTTTTTACGCACTCTTTTCCTTACCAGGGTACCAGAATGGGACTGGAAGGTTTTTAATGAGGCGGCTTGCTAGCTTATATTTATAAAGTGTTAAATTTCAAAAAAAAAAGAGAAAGATGCGCCATGCAAAAAAAAAAAGAGAGAGAAAGATACGTGTTGGCTCGGGCTGGCTAGCTAGCTAGGTGTCTCCCATCTTTTTTTTTTAAATATCATACGTAGAAACAATCAGCTATTAAGTCCATTAAAAAATACAAAAAGTTGGCTGGCTAGCTAGATAGAACGTGGCGGTTTTAGGTGGGAAGATGTGATGGAATATATATACATATATATCAATATGTGTAAATCTATACGAATATCAATGAGTATATACAAATAACAATAGAAGTGACACCTAGAAAGTTGAATCAACCTCACGTACAAGTTTTGAAAGATTATGCGAGAAGTTGAATTCAAATAGCTGGCCCCAAGATCGACAAACGTAAGGTCACCAAATAACACCGTCCTCAAAACATAACGCCAAATTTGTTTCACCTGTCGGACGAAAATAAATACGAGACCATGGGCTCCGTGTATTATAAAAAACGCGGACTTACTATTACGAACATTGATATTTAAGGGAACATAGAGACTTATAAGAGTCAATATCCTTTATTTGAAACGACGACATCCCAACAACCAGACCATTGTCGTAAATAACACACTAATCTGACATGACTAAACTACACTCGGTAGATTGATTGGTTATTTTCTCACCTTTTGAAGCCTAATAGGTTGGTCTAGGTGAAGGGAACCAGACTGATTTGAAAAGATTAGGCGAAATTTTGAATTTTTAATAGTAGGACCCTAAGACCGACACACGTACCAAGGACACACTCTCAATATATACCGCCAAATTTTTCAAATGCATCCGACTGGTGAGAGAAAAAAAGAGCCGATGGGAACCACTGGCTCCGGATGCGGCCAAAACATTGTCATGAATAACACACTAATCTAACATAGCTATACTAAACTAGGTAAAATGATTGGTTATTTCCTCACCTCTCGGAGCCTTAGAATTTGCCGGAGGTGAAGGGAACAACACGAATCTTTAAATTGGCACTTTTCAATGAAAAGTTTAATTTTGTGTAAGAAGAGTTTCACTATGCACGATCCTTATAAGATGAAATAAAGAGGGAGGATAGATTTATCTCCATGATCATATGATTTAGTGATAAAATATGATGTAGTGATGAAAGGTGAACTTATTTGACTTTGTAATTGGTTTGAGCTTGACAACACGGTCATCAATAATATGTTGGTACAATATGAGCTCAAGAAAATAGGGATATCGGTCAAAAATTGCATGGAAGTGGAGGATCAGTGGTCTGTTATTACATAGGGACTTGCCTCAGAAGTTTCAATACCAACTTGGGTTGTTGCTAGGAGAATTCACATATACTATTCTGTTTTCAGTACACAATGATTTGTGACCATTTATAATCATAATAATTTCATAGTAACCATGTCTCTTTAATTTCTAGGAATTTCCCATATTCCATAGTCGTGAGGATTATATAACTTAATTAAATAAAGTACTTATGTAAATCATACTCAATTTGAACATAACCTTTTGGAAAAAAACGTATATGTCAAGTGAGTTTCCATGATTATCTTATATTGTGAACACAAATTTATGTTAGGACATATGTTTTCTGTTCGCGAGGAAGGTTACAGGTTTTGTTATCCTCGAAATTTTATGGGGCACGCCATTAAAATTCGCAATCAGGTAGAAATGTTAAGATGCCAATGTTATGCTACACATGCCAGCATAGTCAAGGAATGACACGACAAACTCAAGTGAGGGCGATCTGAAAATGGTGGACCATAACTATTATTTCAGACCAGAACAAACAAACTTTTGTAATTAAACTTCTTATATAGTACGAACAAACTAATTGTTAACCTCATATGATCTAACGCCTGGATGGTACTTTAAAATTGATGTAGTGAGGTACTATCATGTATAAATGACAAATGGTTATTAATATGGTGGTTATGTAAATTTAAGAATTTGTTGCATGTTATATTTTATTTAGCATAACTAGATGCTAACCTCACATGATCTAATATCACACATAATAACTCACGACCAATACTTTAAGATGACCAGTTGTGGAAATTGCTTTTGACTCCCGAGCATCAGTGCTCCTGCCAGTTAAAAAAAATGAAAATCATATTTATGAGTACAAAAAAATTCTGAACAAAATCACGTGTGTTCTTCATGAAATATACTAAAAGTGTGTAAAAAGTCAATGCAAAATATTTTGTAGTATGAGCTACAAAGATATGAAATTTTTTGGAAATTTGAAACTATACACTATACGCTATACTCAGATCTGTACATTTTTTATTTTTGTGTAGCCCATCTTACAAAAGATTTGACAATAAATTTTGCACGCTTATAGTATATTTCATTAAGAACGTGCGTGATTTTTTTCATAATTTTTTGAACTTTTAAATATGATTGACGATTTTTTTAGAAAATGGTGAGATCACAGGAGCCCGGGAGCACCAATTCTCTACTCGACCAGTTGCCATTAATATCGTGGTATTGTAGATGACATAATTAGTCAAATGTAATATTTTATTTATAGTAATAACATTAAAATGATAACAAAACCAAATTATTTCTATCACGTAATGTGAATATGCATTAATCTACAGATTTTTATTTCATTCACTTTCAAGACAATAAAGGTGATGCCCTCGCAATAAAAAAAGCAACTAAAACGCCATTAAGAATAGTGTCGGAAACTTTCTAAAAATAGAATCCTGCATTTTATCAATTCCGCTATTTTTTGGGGCATCTAATGTGCAGGCTATGACTCGCAATAATCAGCAGGCAGAACAAGAACTGCAAACAGAGTCACCGAAGTACAGAACACACACCAACTATCCAAAACTCATGGAGCTTCTCTTCGTGTTGGGCGATTACTGATTCGTGCGCACTGCGCCTTTGCGTAAATCCTCGGAGAGGCTGCCCAGTGCAGAATACGAGGATCCTCCCTCCTCGACAGCCTTCCTGCACACGGCCTTCATCTCCATGGCCTTCTCCCTCACCTTCCTCCCGTCCTCAGAGTAGCCGTCCATGAGCGTCTTCACGGCTCGTTCCAGCTCGGACGCCTCGACGAAATTGTTCCTCTTCCTGTCTACCTCCATGGGCACGGCGACGCCCATGTAGGCGACGAGCGTGAAGGCGTTGAGGTGCTGCTCGGCGTAGAGCGGCCACGGCACCATGGGCACGCCGAACCACAGGCTCTCCAGGGTCGAGTTCCAGCCGCCGTGCGTCACGAATCCCCCCACGGCGGCGTGGGCGAGTATCTCCTTCTGCGGCGCCTTGGTCGGCCACACCAGGCCCTTCTCCTTTGTCCTCTCCAAGAACCCTTCTGGAAGCATCTCCCCGAGGTTCGCGTCCGTGGGTGTTAGCGTGCCGGCTGCCGGCGGGCCACGCAGCACCCACAGGAAGCGGTGCCCGCTGCGCTCCAGCCCGTGTGCTACCTCGTGCGCCTGCGTCACGGTGGAAGACCCTATGCTCCCGAAACAGAGGAGTACCACCGAGGCCGGAGGCTGCGCGTCCAGCCACCGCACGCACTCATGCGGCTGCTCCGCCGCCGGGTTCATTGATAGCGAGAGCACTGGGCCTACTGGATAGATCGTTGGGGAAGGGATTCCTTGCGTGTACCGGCCGTCGGCGATGGCAGCGAGTATGCTGTGCTCCAGCTCGGTCACCGTGTTAATGATGACGCCGTCGGCTTCCACGAAACGCCTGCCGTGGTACATGAACCACGTGTAGTTGGGATTCTTCTTGTCCATCACCGGCAGAGGGAGGGACATAGGCGGCACGGGAGGCAGCCCAGGCAAGTCCACCATGCCTTCCATCTCCTCGAACTCGACGGTTACCTCCTCGTGGAGCGCCGGCAAGCGCGACAAGAAGGCGTAGAAGGCGGCGTCAGCGGTGAAGTACACGTAGGCCGGCACGGCGAGCTCGCGGCACACGTCGAACAGCGTCGTGCCGAAGAAGTCGACGACGAGCGTGGCCACCGGGCAGGTCAAGGCGGAGATGGCCGCCTTCACATGGTCCGCGTGGAGCTGAACAAATCGGGAAATGAACTCCTCGATGCCCACGGAGTCTGTCGGCGGCTCGACGGCGGGGAGGTGGTGGAAGCGAATGTCCAGACCGGAAGCTTCCTCCTGGCGTATGAGGCCGGCGATCTCGGACCTATAAATCTCCGTCGGCGCCTGCATCACGAGCACCGTGAGCGAGAGGGCGCCGCCGCTGCGGGCAAGCAGCCGCTTGCCGGCGTCGAGCATGGACCTGAGGTGGCCGGCGGCCCAGATGGGCAACAAGACGACTGTCGGGGTTGCCATCGGTGGTTGTCGAGTCGTAGGAGCTAGAGGAGTCTACTTGCTTGGGAAGTTGGGATCAAATGAGCGTGGAAGTCTTTAACCTCAAAAAATTGAGCGTGGAAGTTCAGAGAAGGATACGGTCTGGATCTGCTTTTGAGGTACGGGCTGTCCAGTGACGAACGTGCTGACAACTCTCGGAACCACTTTACCTGGTTTATTGCACACTAGCAAATGTGCCCGTGCGAGTTGCTACGGGTTCTATCAATTTTTAAGTAATCTAGAACAATTTTTACTTGATTGTTAATTATTATCCAGCTTCTGTTGTAGCATAATTATAACTAACAACCCTATATTTGAAATTTTAAAAAGATATGACCTATACTGAAGTGGAGAGAAGTGGACAATGAGTTGCAACCGTTGTTCCGCCCAATTCACAAAAATACATAGTGCATCCTCATTCTGATCGTCAAGCAAGTTCATTAGTACTGTATTTAGTAATAGTAAAGCTACAAGAGAGAGCAAAACAAAAACAACTATGTTCGGCTTGCTCCATGTTGAAATTTTAAAAAGATATGACCTATACTGAAGTGGAGAGAAGTGGACAATGAGCTGCAACCGTTGTTCCGCCCAATTCACAAAAAATACATAGTGCATCCTCATTCTGATCGTCAAGCAAGTCCATTAGTACTGTATTTAGTAATAGTAAAGCTACAAGAGAGAGCAAAACACCTAGACTGAAACTATTGGTTCAGGGAACTCGAGCGTGAGAACACGATCCTAATCCTGGGCTCCTGGCCTTGGACGAATCTGTTCGCATGCGAAGTACCGTGGACATCACCACTGCCGGCAAAAATTCGGCGAACTGGTGCGGCCCCATCACAACGGCGTTTTCCTGGAGCACCGCCACAGAATCTAAGATCAGCTCAGCTCATCTCAGCTTCTGTCGCCTTGCCTTCTCTGTTCAGCAGCAAAATAAATCCTGTAGACAAATACCAAAAAAATGGTCTTGGAGACGCTAGCTTGAGCTGAGTCGGTGACGGAGGAACCTAGACGAGCTGCACCTGAAGGTGCACGATGCAACGGGGGACATACGGCGGTCGGCAGCATGGAGAAGAAAATAAGGCCGTTCCGTCCACCGGCTGGACTATTAAGGCAGCACTGCTCGCTGAAGATCGATAGTGGCGACGGGATGGGGATGACTCTCCGCCGCTTCGTCAAGCCCGCCCTAGACGGCGACGCTACCACTTCCGACGAGCCCGGGTCCTTTCTTCGCCCTTGCCTCTCCTCAGGTATGCGACGACGGCTAGCGGCGGACTGGAGTTGGATTGTGGCGCTGCTTAGCATTATATAGTGTTGTATAATTATGAGTTGTACTCGGCGCTGCAGCATGATTAGGAGTTCTTGTCGGAGTAGGATTAGAGGCAAGGCAAGGCCCCAAGGCACGCTGTAGGATTGGAGGACGTACCACCGGACGTACCACCCGAACGTACCATCACGGCAGCTACCTATATTATTATTAGAGATACCACCCATTATTTGTGTAATAGGGCACACAAATCCAAAATTCTAATTAAGCTCATTAACAACAGATCTGGCGATGAGAAAGTGTTGATGTGGCAATTTATGTCCATGTGACATAAACTTTACCGTGTTTTTGTACTTTTTAAAAAAATCTGAAAAAATAGAAAATGGAATAATATAAAGTAACTAATTTGAAAAAAGTTCGAATAATTTGGACACGCTGATTAAAAGTTTTGTAACTTTTTTGTGAGATTCGGCAAAATAAATTGATGGAATTTTCAAACTTTTTTTTAGATTCAGACAAGAATTGCCTCATCAACACTGACTTGTGGGATGTTAATGAGCTTAATTAGAATTTCTGACCTATGTGTAACCTACTACAAAAAATACAGTAGCTGGTTGTCTGTGAAAAAATATGTAAAGTGAGTATTTTGTGTATCGACGATAATAGTAGGTGGTTTCTGCAATTTCATCGGTGCAAGACGCTTATGGCTGAAATTGCTCGGTGGCTGATGCCCTTGCATCTATTCAGTGGACCACAATGGCTGACGGGTTGTCAACTCTCGAGAATTTTGTTGCATGCAACTATGATGAACGGGTCCGGGTGAAGAAACAGGAGTCGTCTCGCTCCTCGGGTCGCCTCCTCCAGGGCGACCTGGGAGCGCACCTTAGCCCGCGCCGCCGCCTCCTCCTCCTCTACCCCCACCTCCCCTCGTCGCCCTCCGAGGCCGCCGGCGGACAAAGGCCGTGCGGGGCTCGCGAAGGGGGCGGCGGGGAATAGCTCCCGCGCGGCTTCTTCCGGCGACATGGAGGTAGGTCGTCCCTGAAGCCCGCCCTCGCCCCCTCGTGCGCCGCCTCCCGCCTTCGCCTCCTCCTTCCTGCGTGCGCCGCCGCGTCGTCGCGGCTGCGGGTGCAGCCACTGCGCTGGCTAGGGATTCTTCGGGCCCGATCTGGGCCCTGGATGGGCCTGGCGGGCTGCCCCGCCGCGCGTCGGTGGTGTAGCAGCTGCTGGCCGATGCTGCGCAGTACAGAGCCTCCGTCCATCCCTGGCGCGCCTCTTGGGCCCGTCTGAGCCCCGATGGGCTTGGCGGGCCGTCGCACCCCTGTCACGGCGCCTGTCCCGGGAGGCTCTGCTGCTCCCGCTGGCTATTCGCGTGGCTGCCTCGGTCCTCGGAGCTCTGTGCCCCGGCTGTCCGGCCGTCGATCCCGGCTCCGGGGGCGTCGTCGGCCGACGGCGCTCGGCTGTATCCTCCAGTGGTGGTAAGGGTCGCAACCTCTACACTCGGTCATCTTCCTACAGTGGGGCGCCATTGGGGAGGGCTGGTGCCGTGGCTTCGCAGATGGCGGCCATGGTGGTGACGTGCTCCCTACGTGGGGAGCCGTCGTGGCTGGGTGTAGAGCCACCTCTGTCTTGCCATCAGTGTCATGCTGGTGTGCTCCATGGTTATGCAGATGGCGGCCATGGATGCGGTCTTCTCTCCGATGTGATGTGAGCCGTGGCAGTGGCGGTGGTTGCCCCTCGCGTCGGATCCTTGTCGGAGTCCTGTGGCGTGTAAGGCATGGGTGGTCTTCGTGCGTGCTCTAGGCTAGCCCACCTTTCGGGTAATCGAACCCAGATGGGGTTGGGGTTGCACTCGGTGGTGCTATGCCCTGTGACTACGGCGACGACCCCATGTGCGGTGAGGGCATCTCTGATGCCCTTCAAATTCAGCCGGCGGCACACAGGCGTCGTGGCGCCGTCTTGCTGTGCGCGACCTTTCGGCCATGGCCCCGGCACAGGTGGTGTCGGCGCGTTGTGTGGTCTCGGATGCGTGTTGGTGTTCGATTACGTCGATGGTGTAGTATCGTGGCTGGGTCACCGCTGTCATGTCCTGTGGATCCTCTTTGTGATCGCAGTGCTTGGGCTGTGATGAGCTTCTCATCACTCAGTTGTCTCTGAGTTCTCTCTCGGAGTGAGCTCCTCTTGTGTTTTGTTGGTCTGCGTTCTTTATTTTATTTCTCCTCTCATGTATCCCCCTGTAAATCTAGTTCAATTGAACCTATCTTGTAGAGGCTGCAAAGCCTCATAGACAATATTTTGAGTAATGAAGTTCAGGCCGGCGCCGGCCGTAGTCATAGTCAAAAAAAATGATGAACGGGTCCAGTACTACACCAAAGAATGTTCTAGAGATGAGAACAGTCCGGAGTCCGACAGTGATGCAAAGACGAGAACGTGATAAGCACATGGGGTGGACTAGTATCCAACGCTCGCACAAGTAGATGAAGCCCGACATGTCGCCTCAGAGATGCAACATCACACATCAAGTCTCGGTACAATATCTTTATCGAAATATACACAATCATATTGTTATTACAAATATGTCAAGTATAAATCAAAACCAAACTAATTGGCTTATAATAAAAAGAAAAAAAGGCAAGACTATAAAACCTCATGTAGTCGTAACACCATAGGATCAAGGATAAAAATATGATGGAGGAACTAAAACTCTGTATCAAAATCTCATCATCGCTAATGTCCCCTGGGTGCATCCAGTGGCGGCGCCAGGAAATGGCGTCTGGGTATTCCGCCCAAATTTTTTTTTGCTGTAAATGTAGTATATGAATCAAACACCACAATACTATCAATATATGAATAAAACAAGAAACAGAAAATTAAAAACTTGCATCTACGAAGTTAGTAGGAGTGGATGATTCATCTAGGAAGCAAGCAATGAAGCAAATCAAGCAAGGAACGAAATTGTGGGCGAGGAACTGAGGAAGGCGACCGTACCTTCAGCGCTGCTCGGGGACGCTGGGGCGGGGCGGCGCGGACGGGAGGAGGAGGGGCGGGGTCGGCGGGGGGGGGGGGGGGGGGGGGGGGGGCGCCGCCGCGGCGGCGGGCGCGGGGCCATCGCCTGCTGCTCCGGGCTGCATCGCCGGCGACGGTCGTGGGCATGTATAGGTCGAGGCGGAGGCGAGGCCTCGAGCACGAGCAGTAAAGGGGATTGCGTCCGTGCGTGCTGCGTGGGTTCAGTGCGATGCGCTGCGAGCGAGAAAGGGGATTGCATGCGATGGCTGGGCTTCTTTTTGCGTTTCTGCCTTATTGGACTGGGCCAAATATCTACTCTTTTTTTCGCGTCAAAAACTTGGGTATTCCCTGGAAGACAGGGAATACACGCTGGCGCCGCCCATGGGTGCATCGCCATGTAAGGGCTTCTTTTGTGTGAAAATCCTACAGGAAAATATGGTTAACATAGAGTGTATGTAAATGAACATGAAGGAAATGAGATATAAGTATGGGATTATTGGTAGTGCGTTGAAGCACCCAAAACGCTCCGTGTTATAAGGAGATACCGGAAAAAAAAAAGCTTTCCGAGAGTGGATTTTTAGCAGTCTCTTGGAGATTTTCTAGACAGTCTCTCCAAGTCTCCTTCCGTGCATGGTTGGGTGGTGCGTGAAGCTTTGACAGATTATTTCAATTGTTCTAATATATATTGCAGGCACTCTTCTAATAATATAAAACCAAAGTCATATCAATTTGTTATGTATAACTAAAATCAAAAAGAAACTCTAGAGTTAAAGTACGCTATTTTAAGTTTTGTCAACACCAAGAAGCAACTCCACACATTTATATCTCAATTCTAAACCATTTAGGTTATGTAATTCAAAATTTTACTTTAAATTTGTGCCCATCTCGCTAATGGAAAACGTTCAGGTGCTGCTCCGCGTACAAAGGCCAGGGCTCCAAGATCTAAGCATGAAAGGGCCCAAGACAAAGATCTCGCCCGAGAAATGAAACATCACACATCAAATCCAGTATGGCACTGTGTTTTTTTTTTATCGAAAAGAAATGACATGTCTTATGGACTCTACATTCTCGGATATACGCAATCATGTTTTTATTAAAAATATGTCAAGTATCACGACTCATGAGCAAACTAATCGGCTTACAAAATAAATAAAAAACCTTCATGTCTTAATACCATAGGACTGAGGCTAGAAACTGTCATGGAGGAGCTGAAAAACTCATATATATAAGAAAACAAGTTACAATCAAATTCTCATATTCTTTTGGAAGGGAAATAATGTCCCTATGGGTTGATCTCCATGGAAGTTTGATCAACCGACACTCGTAACACGTCGTGCTTCATGTTTTTACATAGGGGTGCAAAAATTCTAAACCATTTAGATTATTTTAATTCAAAAGTTTTGCTTAAATTTTATTTTCTTAATTTTAAGATAACTTTGAAGTAGGGCCTTTTGTTTAGGAAATACACTAGAAGCATGGTATTAGTGGGATCTTGTTGGACACCTTTTCATATGTTCGGTAGCACGGCACCTTCCTGAAGAGCTTTGGAGAGCCTCTGTAACGCAGCGTCGGAAGAGCCACCCTTTTGCACGGCCCTGCGGCACACTTCCCTCATCTCCGCGGCCTTCTCCCTCGCCTTCCTCCCCTCCTCGTCGCCGTCCATCAGGGATTTCACCGCGCGTTCCAGCTCCGCTGCCTCCACGAAGTTGTCCCGCTTCCGGTCTACCTTCAGCGGCACGGCGACGCCCATGTCGCTGACGAGCTCGAACGCGTTCAGGTGCTGCTCTGCATACAACGGCCATGGTACCATCGGCAGGCCGTGCCACAGGCTCTCCAGCACCGAGTTCCACCCGCCGTGCGTCACGAATCCCCCCACGGCCGGATGCGCGAGGATGTCCTTCTGCGGCGCCCACGTCGGCCACACGAGGCCCTTTCCCGTCGTCCTCTGCAAGAACCCTTCTGGGAGGAGCTCGTCCAGGTTCGCGTCCGTCGGGTGCTCTGATCCGTCCGGCGCGCCGGCGCCCGACTCAGAAGCAGGCGGTCCCCGGAGGACCCACAGGAAGCGGTGACCGCATCGCTCGAGCGCGGCGGTGATCTCCACCACCTGCGCTGCCTCGAACCATCCCATGCTACCGAAACAGAGGAACACCACCGAGGCCGGCGGCTGCGCGTCGAGCCACGCGATACACTCGTGCGGCGGCTCGGATGAGTCCGTGTTGCTGTCTCTGCTTCCAAGCGCAAGTACCGGGCCGATGGGGTATACAGGCGGCGCGGGGCGCCCGGGCACGGAGCGGCCGTCGGCGATTGCCGCGAGGGGCCCAGGCTCCAGTTCATCAGCAGTGTTCGCGATGATGCCCGTGACGTCCATAAAGCGGTCGCCCAGGCGCACGAACCACGTGTAGTTGGGGCTCTTCTTGTCCACCACCGGGCACGGCATCGACTCCGGTGGTATCGGCGGCAGCCCGGGCACGTGCACCT
The DNA here is from genome assembly GCA_947311845.1 of Poa pratensis. Taxonomy (NCBI): domain Eukaryota; kingdom Viridiplantae; phylum Streptophyta; class Magnoliopsida; order Poales; family Poaceae; genus Poa; species Poa pratensis. The sequence continues at coordinate 38,028,488 of CAMZMU010000128.1, forward strand.
CCCCGTCAACCTCGTCGAACTCCACGGTGACCACCTCGTGAAGCACGGGCAAGTGCAGCATGAGCGCGAGCATGGCGCCCGTGGACGACACAAACACGTAGGACGCCACGCCGAGCTCGCGGGCCACGTCGACCATCGGCGCCGCGAACATATCCAGCACGAGCGCGGCGACGGGGCACGACATCCCCGCGACGGCGTCCCTGACATGGGGAGCGTGGAGCTGGATGTACCGCGAAATGAACTCCTCGACTCCCGCGGCATCGGTCGGAGGCTCGACGGCGGGGAGGCGATGGAAGCGGATGTCGAGTCCGGAGGCGGCCTCACGGTGGACATGCGCCTCGACATCGGAGGTGGCCTGGGCGGTGGGCGGGCGCATGACGAGCAGCGTGATGGAGAAGGCGCGATCGCCGCCGAGGAGGATGCGCTTGCAGGACTCGATCATCGACATGAGGTGCCCGGCGCCCCACTCCGGCAGGAGCACCAGCGTGGGCGTCGGTGTAGCTACCATTGCCCCCACTCCCTTGTTTATGCTTATCCGGCTAACTATACTTAACTAGCTAATCAACGAGGGTATAATATAGGAGTAGCTGTGAACGTAACTTCAGAAAAGTAGCCGAGCGCACTGTCAGCTCTAGGAAATTTTGGAGACCAAACCATCACTCTAACGACGAGTTGCCGGATCGAATAGTGACTTCTTATCCCTTCCTTTCCCTTGTTCAAAGAAAAGTATACGAAAACAAGCAGCAGCGATGCTTTTGACTTTCTAATACTCTCTCGGTCCAAATATAAGTGTCTAGTTTGCTCAAAAGTAGACACATTTATTTTTTGACAAACTTGATACACTTATTTTTAAACGAAGAGAGTATTTGATTTTCGGAACATTTTGTAGTACGATTTGAACAATGTTTAGCCCGTTATCAGGATACAAACCAGCTACCGTGGGATGGAAGTATAACAAAAGCTTGTTTCTCGTTAAAAATTAAGACACTTTTAAACAGCTGAGCGGCGGCACTAGCTTACTACCACTGCGCAAACCAATCTATAGTTGTATACTCAGCCCAACAGAATTTAAACCCCAGATGTTAGGTTTGACATATGTGTGTTGCATTTACGCGAAATATTCTTTAGTGAGAGATGACGTTTTCATCGACAGCAAGACGTCCATGGTGACTTCGTCAATCTCAAGACTCGATCCGCCGGCTCAGTATTTCGGAGGTGCTCATAGGGGTAAGTTGTGCGTGCGAGCGTGCGTTCATAGTGGTGAGTGTATACGCGTGTATATAAGCGTCTGCGTTTGTACTGTGTTTCGCAAAATAAAATCTTACTACCACTGCTGATTACAGTTTTGAGTCTCCTGTCGTCTGCAAAATCATTCAAAATCCCATTTCACAGAATTTGGAATTGTGGAACAATTATAAACAGAATTTAAGAACTGTCGCAGTCTGGCATATGATGCCGTACGAGGTGCGCCGCCCGCCAAATTAGACCAAGCTCATTGGTGCGTGAAGAACATGTCTTTTATCTTGTTTTCTTTGTTGCCACGTATCCGGTGCTGATTCGGTGGTCCGTCTTTAGTCCTCGCACCTTTGTCTGTCGAGACATTTCTACCGATGGCCAGATCTTTAGGATGTCTCCAACGGGCCGATGCATCGAGTTCGCGCGCGTCCGTCCCTGTCCGCGCGAACCAAAAACACGGTCCAACGGGGCGACGCAAACGGACCGCGGTCCGTTTTTCTGTCCACCGCGGCGTATTCCTGACCCAAATTTGGGTCACGGATGCGTCGGGCGCGGACGCGCGGCGGAGCGCAATTGTGTTCTCCTCTGGTCCGCACTTCGGCCTCGGCCTCTCCCAAAACCCTAATCCACCCTAGTCCACACTCCAGCCCTAGCCATGGCAGGTGCAGCCGCCGCCGCCGCCTCCGACGCTGGACCTGCCGCCGCCGGCACCGCCTCCGCCGCTGGCCCCGCCGCTGGATGTGCGCCCAAAACTGCAAAGAAACCAAAGAAGGAACTCACCGACGAGCAGAGGGCCGCAGAGACCCTGAAACGGGGCGACCGAAGGAGGAGGTTGAAGCAGGAGAAGCTCAACGCCGCCCAGAAGGCCGCCACCGTGCCGGAGGACGAATCTGACCTCGTGTCCAGGGCCGCGACCGCTGCCCTCCTCCTGATTGGAATTACCCCGACGGCGGCCGCGGTCGGTGTGGCGACTGCGGCGGCCAGCTCCAACGCCTCGGCGGCCCGACCGCCAAGGACGAGATCTTCCGCGACGGCACCATCGCCACCGTACGGGTACCTTCCGGGAACCATGCCGCCGCGGGTTTCCCCTACCTCAGGCGAATCCGCGCCCAGCCCAGTCAAGGTACCTCCGCTTGATCTGAACACGCCTACTACACCATTGGTCGGACACTCACCGGCGGCGCAGACTGCGGCCGCGCGTGCAGCTGCCCCGGCAGTGGTCGCCCCGGCGCGTAACCTGTTCGGCGAAATGCCCAGGCCGTCGCCGGGTGACCCCAGGTACTTCGAGGAGGTCCATGATGAAGGGGACGACGTCCTCCAGGACATGATCAGGGACAACAACGAGTACGCCGAGGACGATTACGATGCCGGCGATGATGAAGTTCCGCCGACCGACCCCGATGTGATCAACATCGACAATGAGCCGGTTTTCGAAGAAGAGCTCGAGACCCAAGCCCCGGGCCATGAAGAGAAAGATGAGCCAAAGGGGCGCTTTATTCACGGCCGAGGAAGACGTGCTCATTTGCGAGTCCTGGATCGAGGTTGGAACCAACCAAATCCTCGGGGCGTAGCAAAGAGGGACGGCATATTGGGGCCGGTTCACCAAGCGCTACAATGAATGTAGAATCCTACCGCCCCACAACATTCAGACGCAGCGGACGAAGGTATCTATCTCCAAGAGGTGGCTCCACATATCCGCGGAGACGAGCAAGTTTTGCGGCTCCGTTGAAAATGTTCAAGCCCGGCCAGCAAGTGGCTTCGGAGTGAATGAACAGGTGAGTTTTGTGGCTCCTCTTCCCTTCTTTGGTACAATTTGTATGCCCAGGTGTTGCAAACATTGGAAATTATTTTGGTTACTATAAATTTGTATGCCTAGGTGTTGCAAGCTTTGGAAACCTTCAAGAGGCAATACAAGAAGGCCTTCACCTTGACCCATTGCTACCGGGCACTCAAGGACCAGCAGAAATGGAAGGCCCTCTACGCCTCCCACAAAAATGGTGGACAACCCCTTGATAAGGGAGCGGACACAACGGAAAAGGAAGGGAGGCCAAGGGGGAAGAACAACTCGAAGGCCGAGTTGAAACGAGATGCAACAACCCTTGCATTGCAAGAGACATTGAACGGGTTCCTAACCCAAAAGGACAAGGCTGCCGACAAGAAGGAGGAGAGGAAAGAAAAGGAACGCCTAGAGAGAGACGGCTTCTAAGCTCTTCTTCGAATTGCAGAAGAAGAGACTCGACATAGAAGAAGAAAACGCCCGGACAAGAGCAAGGGAAGCCGATGCAAGAGCCAAGGAGGCCGAGGCTAGGGCCATGGAGGCCGAGGCAAAAGCAAAGGACATTGAGCTCGCCCTACGCCAAGAGGAGGCCAGGATCATGGACATGGATCTCTCGGCATTCACCCCTACGAAGAAGGCCTACTACCTCAAGAAGCAAAGGTACTACATGGACCGAGATTGATCAAATCTCGGTCGTTTTATTTATGTTGCATGCCGGTGTTGAACTATGGCCGATATGGTCGGAAAAACATGGCCGATGGCCGGAATTTGTAATATTTTGGACATGTATGTAGACATGGCCCTATGAGGCCAGGATTATGTTTTATTTTATATTCATATGCTTGCTATTTGTTGTATTGTGATCACAATGGCCGAAAATGATCAAAAACCCTGGCCGGGCGGACTCGATGCGCCGGCCCCATTGGGCGCACTGGCCGGAAAGGGACGGACCTGGGCCGGACGCGCGTCCTTTTGCCGACGCAAACGGACCAAACACGGACCAAACGCGCATCCGTTTGCGTCGCCCCGTTGGAGACATCCTTATCCTCGCCCCTGCGGAATTTGGAGGTGAATCCGGCATGTACATGTTGGTTGGGCCAGACACTTGTATGAACTAACAGCTAGCGGTCTTTGTTAACCTTTGGGAAGAGGAATGGCAGTTCAACAGGTACTCTCCTTCCCATTTTCTTCTCAAGTCCAATTCCACCCAACCAATCAGGTGATCGTAAATATCCTACTCATGTATCTACACTTGTTTAGTGTCTAAATAGATTCGACATGTCAATTAATTTGAAACGGAGGGAGTATCTTCAAATTCTCATTTCCGGTCTCCAATTACCTCCAACCAAACAAGCTCTAAGAGCATTTTCACCGGCATTCATTAATATGTCTGTCGCGCTCTAAATATTGTCCGGACCTATGGGGTGGCGCCACCCAACCGGCTGGCCATTTTCATTTTTGGCTATTTTCACATCGATATGTCTATATTTCTATCTAAATAATATAACTATGTTGCATAGTAATTTTTAGCACATATATTCTTTAACAATAATATAAACATATAAATATAGTTAATGAAATGATTAAAATTAAAATTCGAGAACTTCTAGAAAAATGATAACTTATATAACCACTTAACATGACACTCCAATTATTCATTTCCTTTGAGCGTCCACGAGTGCACAATTAGGCCATTTTGCAATTATCGATGAGCACCTTCGTCACAAATTTTCTCATGCACTCCGAGAAATTGAGAAATTTTGACCGGTACGCTATGATGTGCCTCCGTAAGAGGGCACTGATAGTCCCACCACTGATCAAACACTACACCAACATCATACTCACTCTCCATGACCCTGTTGTGCATGATATGATAAAAATATTCATGATCTCACATATCAGATCTAGAGACCATGTTTGAGCACGGTACCGCCCAATAGCAAAACGAGTTTAGAGCACACCAAATGACCAGTCCATATCCTTCTTACAACTTTCTTGTGTAGCAAAGTAAAATTTCTTGTTACCTCGTCTATGGTGCATTGAAGTCGGCGTCTCTACCGGGAACAAGACTTTTGTGCAGTAGTACGTGAGGTAGAAGACGACGACCATCCAGCGGCCGTGAAGATATAGGAGCGGGTCTCCCAACATGTTGCACTGAAGCCGGCTTCGTGAGATAAAATTTTGTACAATAGGCGAATAGGAAGACGGTGACAAACCCGACCGCCTAGTCGCAGAAGCCGGGCTCCGTCGACGCAGCAGCCGGCCTCACCGTGTTTTTTTTCGTAGCCCTCATTAGAAATGGTTATTACTACTATGTGTATCCCATGTAGGTAATGGTTATATATTTTAATTGTTGCCCATTTAATATGGGCAACGGTGCAAAACACCGTCACAATTGAGATCTTCACATCAGCGACTAGCCTCGAACAACAATCTTTTTTCCGTTGCCAATGGGGTTTTTGACCCATGTCCATGGTGTCATTTTGTACTGGTGGCCCTTACCGCACCACCAGTGCCTCCACTCGTGATGGTTCCACAAGTCAAGCCTTGTCGGCCCGCGTAGTGATCGACGGTCGACCGACGCTTCGCCGCGAGGATGGACGGCCAGCTCTTGTTGTTCTCGTCGTAGTCGGGGCTCGCCAGCTGCTCCGGCATGAGGCGCCGATGACACTTCCGGATGAGGGCATGCATCCTAGCCTCGCTAGTGGAGATCGGTGGGACGGCCAGGCCGCTCGCGCCGATATTCCTGAAGGCGAAGCGGCGCCTGTCCAGGAACTGCTACGGGTTTCTCGCATTTAGTTTCATTGACTGTCTTTTGAATCATTGTCAGCATCGGCCCGCCTGTCGTGGCAACAGTAGCCGGTTATGTCCGGCACTCCCACGCCACTCCCTATGGACCGGGCCAGATGGGAGTGTCGGACATGGTGTCAAACCCGTCCCACAAATTTGCCGGGGCTGCGACAGGGCGTCCTTTTCCTATCCGGCGGCCCAGCTACCCAATAGAGCTGCTCGACCGCTGGGGTCTTCCTCGGGGCTTCAGCAATGGCGTATGATGGCCTCACCCATCCTGGTTGTTTGGAGGCCCTAGCATGCAGGGAAGCACTTGATCTGGCATCCGATCTAGCGCTGGGTGCAATTCACAGATTGCATCCGATTGCTTGGAAGTAGTCCAAGGTCTACATGGCGATCAACGAGGTGTTTTTGGCAGTATTTTGCTAGAGATCAAGGAGAGAATGAAGCAGAGGGGAAATACCTTCATCTATCATGAACGAAGGGAATCGAATGTTGAAGCCCATAATATGGCGCGATATGCTTCGACGCTGCTAGCGGGTAAGATATGTGTGGCTACTAGGGCCGTCGGATGGTTTGCAAATTCCTGTAAGTGTTGATTCGATTTGAATAAAGGAGTGTGAGTTTTCAAAAAAAAAAACCTCTGGTTGGCCCTCGCGTCCTCCACCGGAGCTCCTCGACCTGGAGCTCCAGCTCGCCAACCTTCCCCTGCAGCGTCAGTTCTCACGTGCGCGACCACCAGCAGATGAGACGGTTGATTCTTCACATACCGAGGCCAAACCACAGAAGTGCGCGACGTGTCGTACTGCTAGAGAATATGTCATACACTTCACAAGTACACGTTGCTTCAAAGTCGTGTGAATAATAACGAAAGTGCAGGGACCCCAATGCACAGGTTTTCCCTCCAACGATCTTATTGCCACCCAGGTGATGCTCGTTCTGGGGAGTACATGTTTATGTGCATGTCAGAACTGTTAGCAGCTGCTGCATGATCTCAGCGGCGGCGCTGACATCAGGTGACCCGTATGAGGAGAACTACCATGACAAACATGCAAGTCATCATCAAGATGAGCAGCCACTGGAAGCAACTTGTCCTGGAACCCAGCGAGTAACCTCCGATGCTTGCCGGTCGCACAACTGGAGCTTGCCAAGCTATGTTCCATAGCCCTCTCCGTGGAAACAAGGATCTGCACCACCAGCAAGTGAACATTCTCAATAAACGTCCAACAGAAAAGGAACGGTAATTCGATAGATGTGTAAAGGTAAGGTAGCTCTATCCAAAGAAGAAACAACGTCAACGCGACAGAAAAACCTACCTTCTCTGTCTCTTTCATAGTCTGGTTCATTATAAGGCTACTTTCCTTTAGTTGGTGTGCTAACTCGACTATTTGTTCAGTCAAATCTTCTTGCAGCTCCCTGTGCAGTTAGAAGATCCAAAATAGTAAGAGGATAACCAGTATATTCATCTGTTGATCTTGCACAAACCTGATGTTTGCAAGCATGGGTCTTTAAAAATGAGAAGAAAAAGGTAGATAACATTGCACTGAGGAGTGATTATAGATTCAGCTTTTCATAACAGCAACATCAGTGTCAGTAAATTAGATGATCATGTACTAATGTGCAGCAAATAAGTGGTGCATAAGCATAATCATTAAACCAGAAAGTCAGATCCGAAAGAATCTTTGAAAAAAGAAGGAAAAAGAAAAGAACATACCTCTGCTTTGCAATGTGAGTCTGAGCTTCTGCATCCAATTTCATTGGTGTTCCAACATCTCTTTGTTTTCTGTCATGACTGCTTGGTCCAATCTCCAAATGTGCTCTGTTTTTTTACATCCGTCAGTTCATTTGCTGTAATTATTAAAATAAAATAAAAAATATGGCAAAAATCAAGTTACGTTGATCTCCTCCGTAATTCTGATGACCACGATATGGTACTTGTCATCTGATTTCCTTGAAAAGAGTCTTCTCTGATTTCATCAGCCAGCTTTTCATTTTCTGTCTGCATCATTAACATGATAGTAAGAAAAGTGAATCTATAATCTAGCTTATACGAGTAATGGTAGCGTGCACTATTCTGAGAAAATCAGTTTACATGAAGAACTCGAGGAATCATATGTTGACATGTTCTGTTGCATCTAGTTTTACAAAGCTAATCATGATAGAAGCACAGATGACCAGTCAAAAAAAAAACACAGATAAGGAATTACAACATTAAGACAGGAATCGGCACGGTAAGAACGTACTGGAGCAACGAGTGTGGCAGCTAGGGCTTCAATCATTTCTGAATATCCACTAGGCTTAGCATTTGAAACACTGAACCAAGAAAATAATCATGAACGAACATGTTATTATGATCGTAGAGAAAAAAATACAGTGAGAGCAATAAGCAGCAAAAACAGTTTCAACAAAGCTAGATGCTTGCTCTGCTCAATTGACTATCCAGCGGTAAAATTGTTGACGAAGAAGCCAAGCAGTAACAAAAAAATCACCATAAAAGTGCAGGATGTCAAATGAAAGAAAACATGCAAATTTTTAGCTCTGAACTTTAAGAGAAAAAAAAGGATCCAGCACCCACGGCATATGGACAACTGCAGTAGTATATGTGGATCGCTGAAACACATAGTCACGAATTTAATTCTAAGAAGATAACAGCTTAACGCAACTAGAAAGTGAAATACTCCCTCTGTTCCATATCAGTGCTAGATACGACAACTAATATGGAAGGGAGGGAGTAGTAAATATCAATGGCACACATAAGTCCCCAGTAAAAGGAAATGTTTTCACTTGGGACCAGTCCAAAATCTCTAGAAGACAACTTAAGTAAAATGATGGCACAACAGCTCTCGATGGATGTGCGTTACACATGATCCATGTCACTGCAATAGCAATGATTCAGCTGGTCTTTTACGTGGAACGAAAGATAAGAATTGCAACTAAAATTAAGAGCGATAGACACCCAATAACTGCAAAAGGAATACACATTGCTTAAAGAAATGTATGTGTATTGAAAGGTTCCTAGTACCCATGCAGTGCTAGGCTATGCTACAGGAGATAGCACAGAACACAATGTGTAATTATGGAATGTAAGCAGTAGGGGCAATATTTGATTAACATGTTTATGCACAGCATCGATTCTGACGGATAACATACCAGGCACCCCACCTTTACTGTATACTTGTAGCTATGTTTATTTTTTCAAAACGAGATTCTACAGCCACCAATATTGTTGTGTTATAGGAATTACACATATATGTGACAGCTGGATTTAGTAAAGAATCCATGCCATCAAAATCTCTAAAGTTTGAGGACCAATAGATTTAAAAATATCTATCATGAACTATAAAAAAATTAAAATTAGATTCGTTATTAAATATTTAAATTACTTTCTATTTATATTACATTTTAATGTGAAGTCTTAACATGGAATGGTCAAAGTAGCATCTCAAAGACATTAGAAAGTCAGAAATTGCAAGTAAAAAAGAACAGAGGGACTAAAACCCAGTGCACTGCTATCCCCCTTTTTCTTCCAAGGTATACAGCCGAGGTGGATGCCAAACTAATCCTGCATCTCCTGGGCTTCTGCGCCCTCTCGCCCCTAGGAATCTGCAGAACAGGGCCTCACTCTAGGCCCGTAACATTTTCTTCACCCGCCCCAGACAAAGCTTCTCGCTATCCATGGGCTCCCCACTTTCTTTGGGGCTGATATGAACATCGCAAAATGTCGATGTCACCAATCTGCCGTACAGACCAAGAGGCTGCCGGGGCCACCTTGGTGTCGGGGTGTCATTCAGTCGAATACGAGATGAAATACCTGGGAATCCTGTTGTGGATCCGCAAACCTTCTAATGAGGTGCTAAGCCCCCCTTTCTGGGCCTCATTGCGACCTCGGGTGACCATCCAGAAAAGCTGGCATGATGACCAAAGCGGGGCACCTGGTGATGGTCTAATTGCCGTTGGCTGCGCGGCCCCAGCACCAACTGATGGTTCTTGGGGTATACAAACTTACAAAATAGTGCAGAAATAGATGGATCAGATCTGCAGTGGGTTCGTTCGGAGGGGCAGGAAGGAAGCATGCCATGTGAAGCTGAACTGCAGAAGGTGTTCGCTCACGTACAGAGGACTGGGGATCCACGACTTGTACAAAGGAAGCTGCCGGAGTTCACTGCCATGAAAACTGGTAGAAGACAATGTCCGCTCAAGTACGGAGGCCTGGGGATCCACGACTTGTAAAATCAGTGATCGCTCTCCAAGTTCGTTAGTTATGGAGAATGCAGGCACACCCATTGTGCCACTGGCAGGGGATCAACATGCACTTCTCTAGTGGCAAGCGCAGTGTGTCTGGTCCTGTCCCTCCCCCTCAGTGAAGTTCTTCATTTCGCTGGTCTGTCAAGACTCAAGATAGATGCTTTGAGACCATGAGTCACCTCCTTATGAACTCTCCGATCTCGTGAGACGCGTGGTACCAAGTCCTCTCATGAATTAGATCGACGGTTGGCTCTCCTTCTGGTGGAGACGAGATCCTTGGTCAGCAGCAATCAGCCATCATCACCATTCTAACATGGAAGAGGAAGGCCTTATCATCGTTGATAATGCCCAGAGCTTAGTATATTTAGAAGCAGCACACCACTGCCATCTTCGATGGAGAGAGGGCTGGAATCTCCATGCTGCTTGACACTATCAGTGCAGGGGCAGAGCAGATGCTATCTGGCTTCAGGTGTCACTACCAGAGGAGCTTAGGGCTTAGGGGTGTGGCATGTGCTTGTAGTGGCTTGTTCGTGGGCGGTAGGATGTAGTAACTTTTTCTGTCTATGAATCTATCGAGACGTAAAGCTTTGCTTGTTCTCAAAAAAAAAATCGCCGACTCCTATCCTTCCAGCATCTATCTACTATCGGCTTCAATTTTCTTTTACAATTTTTGGACTGGCCGTCTATAAAAATATTTCACATTTCCTTCCTCTAGTTACTTCTATTTGACATTAAATTTACTACTGAACTTAGTTTTGTTCTGTTATTAGTGTTCTAGTTTCATTGAGTTATTAGCGTTCCTGCAACAAAATTTCTCTGCAAAGTTTATTTTCATATTTAGGAACCAACACTCTACTACCCACTTCCAGAATTGCCTTAATGAAGAATCCAAAATATGGATGTTGATATTGATACTGATGCGCAGTACACTGGCAAGATCAGTAATTGGTAGCTTGATGGATGCACAAGAATCACGACATAGGAGACAGATGGGGTTCAATGAATGTTTTATATTGGACTACGAGTTATAATAGATATTAATTTATTATGTTCTTGTCATATTACCAGCTGGGTTTATTTCTTAAATTATCGATTCTCAACAAACATTAGCTGTATAACAGTTTGCAGGATTATGTCTATCTAGCAAAGCTATATAAGACAACCTTGATAACCCTTCAGGCGTACTTTCTGCTCCTAGCTGCTCCAACAGCCCCCTCGCTGTGGTTACGTACTACAATTGGAGACTGTCAGCTTTCATGCACAATCCATTCAAATTGATGTTGACTAGACTAATTAGCTTCTCTTTGTTAAAAACTGAACAAAAACAGAGGAAAACAGCAATATCAAATCACCTGATTTTCCTTATAAATATTTCACTAACCAGGAAAAAACAGATCCTCATTTAGGCTAGATCTTTCCTTAGAATAGTTGCATAGACATTGAACAGAAACAAAACATGACGCTAACAACAGAAGCTTAGCTTACATGGACAAGCTTGGCCTGATTCTGCTGCCTAGGAGCTGCCTCAAGCAGCCTTCTCAGGTTCACTTCAACCTTGCTGAACCCCATGGTCAAAATGATCAACACATACTGTCACTGATTCATTAAAAAAAGAATATTATTATGTTACAGCCAACAAACAGATCAAAGACTCCTTTTGATCTATCATCAAGCAGATGTCACCCTTAAAGCATAAGCACAACACACAGTCACACACACCCACAAAGCTAGGACCACTAGATGGTAGGGAACGAGAGATCAAATATGATCAGCAATAATCTGAGAAGTTTTGGATCTGGCACACAGATGAACTGTTGATATCGTACAGGCTATAGTTGTGCCATGCGACCATAGTGTTGCATTCCGGAGGCCGGTGGGAGGGCAAAACAAGTTTTTTTCTTTCTACCTGTTCTACCAACTGTCCGCTTCGCATCTGTTTCAACATCTAACTCAACCATTAAACACAGACTATCTGTTCCACAAACCAAATCAAGCTCACAAGGTTATGAAAATATACATCAAAATGTCATTCATTCCCCAAACTGACTTTCATTTCCTTTTTAAGTCACCTTCTATTAATAATTATTCAAAGAGTTGATTTCGACATTTTGATGTTCAAATAAAGTAGAAATATACATCCATAATTTGGGTACTAAAATTACTTACTTGACAATGTAGAACTATAGGTTATATCAACTAGTCAGTCAAATAACCTCTGATTCGATCTGGGGCCATTTCTGGACACATCACTGGAGCATGATCGCTTCATATACAGATCTTGCTTGCTGGCATTCGAAAAGACTGAATTGAAACCCTACAGTCCTTTTTTGCGGGGAAAAACCTATAGTCCTAAGTCCTAACCCTAGCGGCCCTACGACCACGAGATCCTAGGATTTGGTGGGGGGGGGGGGGGGGGGGGGGGGGGGGCGGCGAGAGCACTACCTTATGCTGATTCATGTGTCGATCATCGGCTCTTCGTGCCGGCCGCTGGTGCGCGCGCTCGACGACTCGGCGGAGACTCCGGTGAGCGAGGACGGCGGCGGCAAAACCTATAATGCGCGTACCGCGGAGGTTACCATCCTCCGCGTACGTACTTTGCTCCACTCGCTCACATCCTCTGCCCCTACATGGGCCTGGGCCGGCACGCATGAATGCTTCTCCTACCGAACGACCAATGCTTCATCAGTCGTAAAAAATCTAGACTAATATAAAAAGAGAGAGGGTGGCTGATCCAAATAACATCAGCCCTACGATTATCTCCATCTAACGATTGAGGATTACCCAATGATGTACCAAGTTTAAGTGATATCCCCGTAATCTTAACCGTCAATTGCCTTCATCTAACGATCAGAAGTGTCTCAATGATGTATCCCAAACAGCACAGCGTTTTCGGTTCCCGTTCCGTAAATCCATCAAGCGCAAACTGTCGCACTCCTAATCTGATCCGCCGACGCAGCCGCCCACGCCCAGTCCACGACGCTGCCACTGCCAGGGCCACGGACACCGCGCCGCTGCACCGCCCACCGGAGGACGCCGCAGCCTCTGCACTCCTTGCCTCCACGCCGCCGCACCGCCTGCCAGAGGACGCCGCCGCCTCAACACTCCTTGCCTCCAAGCCGCCGCACTGCCCGTCGGCCGCCGTGAGGACGCCTTCGCCCGTCGCCGCCGCCCTGCCTCCATGTCGCGTGTTCCCGGACGTAGCCTCCCTGCCGGCGTGAGGATGCTGCGGCCCTGCCCTACTCCATCGTGCCACTCCGGACGCCAGTACAGCTGCTCCCCACGCCATGACGCCGTAGGCTTGCAACGGCGGGGCTTGTGGAGGCCGACCAGATCCCAGCAGTACATGGGGGTCGCTCCCCTTTGCACGACCTAGCCTCCTCCTTCTGGTCTGCTTGTACGTAACCTCCATCACACTTCTGAACACTGGTGCTTTTGCATACAGTATGGTCGAATTATCCTATGCGCCTATGACAACGTTTATGATTTTTACAGTAAAATCCTTGGTATCCAGATGGTGGTGGGCATGAGGCGATGAGATTTGCCCCTCCTTGCTTATAAGAATTGTGATTTTTCAAATATTTTCTCACATTTATTTTGGATTCCCAGTAAAATTAAGTGGGGATCTATGTTTGTTTGCTTGAGTTGCAGACATGTCTTCCCTATGAGGACAGCGGTGTGGGAAGACTGTTTCTTTGTTGGTTGAGGTGAGGATGCCTTTTTGTATCTTAGTTGTGTAGCTCATCGTCGAGAAAGATCAGCACATAAAGTTTACTATGGGTTGACTGCAAACCATAGTCGAGGAAATTATTAGGACATAAAGTTTACTATGCTTGGATCTGAGGATTAATATGGACATTGCACTGATGAAGTGTTGATATCTCTCCATTCCACCCTCTGCCTCCTTAATTCCCTTGTGCAGTATATGCTGGGCTAGGACAATGATGATTTGTTCGTGGAAGTCATGCTTTAATCTTCAAAATTGACCGGTGGCAAAAGATGGCTTTAGCCATGATAGTTTTGTTTTGATTTTCTTCTTGGTTTTAGATTGCTAATGTGAACTACTATGCTTATGAATGTTGCACGGCATGGTCATATATTCTTGCTGCATGGCGACGATTAATTATGAGTACATATGATTAGGAACATATACCTGCACGGTTGCCTTTGCTGCTTTGCTCAAGGTGCGTTGGAGGGGGGACATTTTTTCCATATGATGCTACATCCGAATGACCAGTTTCAGCTATTAAACATGATTGTCTTATTTACATTAATGCCCTTTTTCTCCTAAATATGGTTGTCTTAGACTCTTAGTTGTGTTCTGCATATTTGGTAGCAAATGAATTAGTAAAAGTGTGCAAGTAAATGTGGTGCAAAATGGCTTTGGAATCTGACATATCAGTCACGGAGATGGTCTTTTGTTGTCAGCTTTTGTCTTTAGATCCTTTCTCCAGAGTTCACTACTGCATTATGAGAGAGAATGACTTTGTAAGTCAATGGCTCACTTGCGATTTTGGGCTCCTCTTTTTTCCTGTACACAAGTGACAAGAGAAATATAAGAAAAACATTTGATTATATCCTCGATCTTGGAGTTATTTTCATGATAACATTTTGCCTTCTCCAATAGAACGGAGAATGGTTATATTTTGCATATTTCCCTTTGCTTATTCTTACCTCATCTTCATTACTTATGGATAGTATTTGACTATTGGGTATGCTTGACCAAGTAATGGTGTCCAAACTAATCAAATATTCAATTCAAAGAAATATATTCCATGGAACGAATCAGTAACACAGTGTATTCTTTGTCCAACACATTTTCTAGATATGATGCAGGCATGCAGGAATAACTAATCTTTTCCTGCCGAGAATTTTCTTCAGTAGGTTTATCTACTTGTTTTCTGAATCTTCCGTTATTTTTCATGTAGGTGGTTGAGGGCTTGTGGCAAGTCAAGATTTTGTACTGGTTGTTTTACTAACAGCCACAACATAACGTCCTCCTGTGATGTATGATGCTGGAGGGAACCAAGTGATTAACCAGGTGCTTACGATTGAATTATTCTTCTGAATACAACTTTTGTGACACCAGTTGCTCATGCTCAGAAAATGCTTGGTAGTTTTTCTTACTTCAATTTTTTCTTTTAGAAAGTCTTAAATTGCTCAAGCTTTTGTCAGAACATGAAGTTAGGTCATTTTGTTTCCGTCACAAAATTTCTGGAAAAACTAAATCTCTGGTGCACCATCCGGACTTAAGTCCTAGCCCACACATGTAAAACACTATTTTCATATCCAGGCATGGACCAAAAATATAGTGTGAACTTGGACTCTTGGATTTATGAGGATTGCTGATGCACCTACCATCCTTCATTATTTTGCTCTCTTAAGTTCATTGTGTCCATCTTCTTAGCACATAAGCTCGGGTGACAGGTAGCTCCAGTAATGACGCTTCCTGAACGTGTTTATTTCCCTCATTTTTATGTTCCTCTATTTGCAGCTGCTATAGTAGCTCGAGTTTCTTTTTTTTGCGATGAGCTCGAGTTTCTTTTTTTTTGCGATGAGCTCGAGTTTCAGGTGTGATAGATTATGATGCTGAAAATATGGTGCAAAACAGTTTGCTATGACAGAAAGATCCATTTTAGTTGTCCCCCTACTGTAGTTCGTATGGTTCTTATATATTTTCTCAAGTATTATCTTGGGTCAAAGAAAAGGAAACATAATCTGTTACCTTGGCAGAACTACAGAAGGTGGGTAATCAGGTGTTCGGTCGCAATATCAGTTGAACGTAAGGTCTGCCTAAAATATTCAAGTTTCTGCACAGCAATATTATGTCTACATATCATCATTAGCTTGAAATTGTATACGTTTTTTTTCAATTTCATATGTAATATGTACTGTTAACTTCTTGTGTAATAGTCAATATACATGCATTGCACAGGTAAGAAAAATATACGTGCATTGCACGTGCAAGATTACTATTAAAAACAAAAGCATGGGACGAGCGACGAAAAAACAGTACGCGCGTATTTGTTTTCCTTTTTTTTCTTCTGATTTTTCTTTCCCATCATTGTCTTCCTAACCCGTTCTACAGTAATTAAGTACGGAGTATGTTTCTTTTTCTCTTCCGATTTTTGAAAAATGGTTTCGATTTTGAAAAATGGTTCCAAATTTGAAAATGGTTCCAATTTTAAAAATGGTTCTGATTTTGAAAATGGTTCCGATTTCTAAAATGTTTCCGATTTTGAAAATGGTACCAAATTTGAAAATGGTTCCAATTTTGAAAATGGTTCCGATTTTGTAAATGGTTTGAAATTTAAAAATGGTTCCGATTTTGAAAAAAGGTTGCAAATTTAAAAATTCTTCCAAAATTAAAAAAATGGTTCCGATTTTGAAAATGCTTCCCATTTTGAAAATGGTTCCAATTTTAAAAATGGTTCCAAATTTGAAAATGGTACCAAATTTTGGAAATGGTTCCAAATTTGAGAATGGTTCCGATTTTGAAAAAGGTTCCGATTTTGAAAAAGGTTCCAATTTTGAAAATGGTTCTAAATTTGAAAATGGTTCTGATTTTGAAAAATGGTTCCGATTTTGAAAAATGGGTCCGATTTGAAAATGATTCCGATTTTAAAAATGGTTACGATTTTGAAAATGGTTCCGAATTTGAAAATGGTTCCAAATTTGAAAATGGTTCTGATTTTGAAAAATGGTTCCGATTTTGAAAATGATTCCGATTTTAAAAATGGTTCCGATTTTGAAAATGATTCCGATTTAAAAAATGCTTCCGATTTTGAAAAATGGTTACGAATTTCAAAATGTTTCCGATTTTGAAAATGGTTCCAAATCTGAAAATGGTTCCGATTTTTAAAACGATTCCAACTTTGAAAATGGTTCCAAAGTTGAAATTGGTTCCAAATTTAAAAATGGTTCCAAATTCGAAAAATGGTTCCCTTTTGAAAACGGTTCCATAGTTGAAAACGGTTCCAAATTTTGAAAATGGTTCCGAACCGAAAAAATGGTTCCGATTTTTGAAAAAATGGTTCTTTTTTGAAAATGGTTCTGAACCGAAAAAATGGTTCCGAACTGAAAAATGGTTCTTTTTTAAAATGGTTCCGAACCGAAAAAATGGTTCCTTTTTTAAAATGGTTCCGAACCGAAAAATGGTTCTTTTTTCAAAATGGTTCCGAACCGAAAAAAGTTCCGATTTTTGAAAATGGTTCCTTTTTGAAAATGGTTCCGAACCGAAAAAATGGTTCTTTTTTGAAAATGGTTTTGAACCGAAAAAATGGTACTTTTTTAAAAATGGATCCGAACCGAAAAAATGGTTCCTTTTTTAAAATGGTTTCGAACTGAAAAATGGTTATTTTTTAAAAATGGTCCTGAACCGAAGAAATGGTTCCGAACCGAAGAAATGGTTCCTTTTTGAAAATGGTTACGAACCAAAAAAATGGAACCGAAAAAATGGTTCCTTTTTGAAAATGGTTCCGAACCGAAAAAATGGTTCTTTTTTAAAAATGGTTCCGAACCGAAAAAAAGGTTCTGATTTTTGAAAATGATTCCTTTTTGAAAATGGTTCCGAACCGAAAAAATGGTTCCGATTTTTGAAAATGGTTCCGAACCGAAAAATTGTTCCGATTTTGAAATGGTTCCAAAATTTAAAATGGTTCCATTATGAAAATGGTTCCTAATTTAATTTAAAAATGGTTCCAAATATAAAAATGGATCCAAAATTAAAAATGGAACCAATTTGAAAATGGTTCGAATTTAAAATTGTTCCGAATTTAAAATGGTTCCAAATTTTTGAAAATGGTTCCAAATTTAAAAATGGTTCCAAATATAAAAATAGATCCGAATTTAAAATGGAACCAATTTGAAAATGGTTCAAATTTAAAAATTGTTCCAAATTTAAAATGGTTCCAAATTTAAAAAATGGTTCCAAATTTAAAATTGGTTCCAAATTTACAAAATGGTTTCAAATTTAAAATGGTCCCAAATTTAAAAATGGTTCCATTTTTGAAAATGGTTCTATTGTGAAAATAGTACCGAATTTAAAAATGGTTCATTTTCAAACGTGAAAGGCAGTTCCCGTCAGCGTCGAATGAAAATATGAAACAGGAAGCAACCAAAAATGAAACATAACGCTTCGCTACACGTTAAGTGGGCCGAGTCCAATAGCGTCGTGCGGGGACGAAGGGTATGCGGAGCGACTGCTTCCGTCCGCGTACCGCGTAGTATAGGTGCTCCCGACGGCGGCAAGCAGGCGGGGAGGCTGGCGAGGGTAATGGGCCACTTGCCCGGGAGGTTTGGGCCTTGGGTTGGCCCCCTGCCAGGTGCTGTGCTGGCCTTGCTCGCGTGAAAGCGCCGCAATGCTCTCTCGTGCCTTTAGAAGTGAACGCACTAGTTCTCAAAAAACAAAAACAAAAACGTGAACGCACTGTCTCAAAAAAGAAACACTACAAGAACGTTTCAAATAAAAGATTTACAAAATACACAATAAAAATATATCCAAAAGTAGGTACGGGAAAACCAATAAAGTGAGATGTCTTACTTTTTTTTCCTCTAAAATACAGCACTCCAAGTCAAAGGTATATCATATTGCCTAAGAAAGGAAGTAATATTTGGAACAAATCCGTACTTCTTTCCTCTGTTCCAATGTTAGATGAAATGGAAAGAAAGAAAATATTGTCCCAACTCAATCTTTGTAGGAGAATTTAGGATCAATCAAGGAGACGTTCTGCCCTTATGACCACCATAATACTCCAATATGCCGATGATACGATTTTATTCATCAAGGATGACATGGAAGGCGCGAGGAACCTGAAGCTGCTGTTATATATCTTTGAAAGTATGTCGGGGCTCAAAAATAACTTTGAGAAAAGTGAGGTGATGATGATCATTGATGATCATGATAAGCAAAGGCAATATGCAGATATGTTTAACTGTCAGATGGGTCGGTGGCCTATCAAATATCTTGGGGTTCCTGTGAGTGCTAGGAGAAATGCTGTTCAGGAAATGGGTTTTCTAAAAGATAGATCGAAGAAAATGATGGATGGCTGGATGGGAGGAGCTCTGTCTATTGGGGGCAGGCTGATCAGAGTTGATGTATGTTTATCCTCGGTGGCTGTGTATCATATGTCGATGTCGTTGTTTCATAAAACGACTTTAGAGGAGCTCGATAGACCAAGGAGAGCTTTCTTTTGGATGAGCTCAGCTGCTAAGCGTAGATATTACCGGGTAAAATTGAAGCTGGTGTGCAAACCCAGGAAAAAAGGGGTCTGGGGGTCAAAGACTTGACTAAATTCAATGTAAGTTTAATGTGCGAATGGTGGTGGAAATTAGAAGCGGGGGATGGGCTGTGGCAGCAGTTCATGCAAACAAAGTACTTGGGTGAAGGTGGTATAACAAATATAAAACATAAAGCATCGGATTCGGCTTGTTGGGCAGACATGCTTCGTATTAGGAATCTCTACCTTATGGGGAGGGTGATGGTGATAGGGAATGGAAAAAGGACAGATTTCTGGGCTTATGCTTGGTGTGGGACCTCTCCGTTGAAAGAAAAATTCCCTGCGTTGTTTGACATCTGTCAAGATCAAAATGTGACAGTAGCTGCTATGGCTGTTAGGAGATGGAGACTACAATTTAGAAGATGGTTAGATGTCGATCTTCAGAATGATCACAGGAGGTTGCAGAGTATGCTAATGGGGGTGGCTCTGAATGACACAGATGATTGTCCCAAGTGGAAGTGGACGAAAAATGGGAAGTTCTCAGTTAGGTCCATGTACAACTTCCTGTCAAGCAATGGGGTTGACAGATCATTCAGACATTTATGGAAAGCTAAGATTCCTTTGAAAATCAAAGTATGGCTGTGGTTAATTTGGCATAATGCTATCGCTACCAAGGATAATATGGTTAAGCGAAATTGGGTCGGAGATACAAAATGCAGATTCTGTAATGAAGAGGAGACCATTTTACACATCTTCTTCCAATGTGACGCTGCCAAATATGTTTGGAGTGTGGTGGGGACAGCTGTTGGTGCTATGAACAGACCCGGATCATTTTCACAGTTTTTCTGGTGGTTACCGCAACACCTGAACGCCAGCAGGAATGTGCAGATCACTGGGTTGGCTGCTATCTGCTGGGCGATCTGGAAGCTGCGCAACTGAGCGTGCTTTGAGAAGAAATTGATCAAATCCCCTATTGAACTAATTAGTTATGCTTGTTCTTTTATTACCTATTGGGCAGGGTTACATCCGGCTCAAGAGCAGACGGACCTTCGTGAAGGAGCTAACATTCTGATCAGGCTGGCGGCTGGAGGTGCCTCGACAGCATTCAGTGGAGGTGTGCCGATGCTGGAGGATGGAGCTGGACATACTGGTCCTCATGAAGATGCGCCAGGTGAAGATGATATGGAGGAGGATGCGTCGAGATCACAGGATTGATCTTTCTGATGCCTACGGCTGTGCTTGTGAAAACTGTGGAGTTTTGGGTGGTTTCGTCTCTGTACTAAGTTCGGATGCTTTAGTTGGTGCCTTTTAGCTTTCTGCTTCGTTTGCTGTCGTGGAGGTTTTCCAGCAAAACCCGTGGGTCCTTTTGTCCTGCTGGTGACTGGAGATGGTCGGGTGGTTTTCGTATTTTGTAAGCGTGAGACACAAAAAACTCCTGTAGTTCCGTTATTTTCAAAATAATGGAACCCGATCCCCTCGGGGGTGGTCGTTGTGCTCTTATGGCCACCATAATTCCAAGCAACTTCTCGAACCCACGGGCAATCTTAACACTTTCAAGACTCCGAGCAACTTCTGTAACCCACGGGAAATCTTAACACCACTACCCGGCCTGGCAAGCCAGACCAAGAGTTTCCCTTGGTTCCGAGAGAGGAGATCGCATCAAGAGCCCAGTTAGAGCATATCGTTTCCTGCAAACACCAATATAAACTGCAATAGTCTGATTGTTACACGCATGCATGGGCCAGCTGCATTCTTGTATCTTTTTTCTCAAGGGCTCTTAAACAAAATTTCAGCCATTAATGACCCCTCAAAAAAATCAACCAGATCTAGCCCCTCCTCAAACGACGCCATTTGCGTTGGTGTTATAAAAAATTTAGGTGCTCTGGAAATCTCAGAATACGCCATTCACTTTGCCTTGTCCGAGACTTCTAAACAAAAAAAATTCTAAATCATTTGATATGGCGTTTTTCAACTTGAAAGCCTCTAACATTCTCAGAATGCACCATATCGGTTGACGTACTCCGAGAATTTTATAGGCTTTGAGATTGAAAAACGCCATATCAAATGTCTTACTTCAAATAACTTATAAATTTTTCTGATTTGCAGCCTCGACAAGCCAAAGTGCATGGTGTATTCTGAGATTTTCATATCTTCTGAGAAACACCTTTAAATGTGGTATTTTCGGGGAGGAGTTAGATTGATCTGGCTGAAAGTTTTTAAGAACCCATTAATGACTAAGCGTCATTTAGGAAAAATGATACTCCCTTCGTTTTTATTTACTTCGTGTTCTGGGTTTAGTCAAAATCAAACTGCCAAGTCTGATCAAATATTTAGAAAAATATCAACATCTACAGTATATTTTCATATTATATGCATTTGGTATTATGGATGTTGATATTCTTTCTTATATTTTTTTTTATCAAATTTGATAAAGTTTGATTTTGACTAAACGCAGAACACGAAGTAAATAAAATGGGAGAGAGTACTACGTTGGAAAACCCGTTGGCGGAGACGGGACATCCCCTTGTAAATTCTATCTTGAAAAGAAGAGAAAAAGACGGTGCAGTGTAGAGTAGCACGGACAGAGACACCCTGACGACGAGAGGTCCAGACCTACGGGTCGTGACTTCGTCTTGAACGTTCAGATGCACTGAGCCGGAGTGGTCCGTGTCGGCGGCGCATTACACCAAACTGCCGAGAGGTACTAGACTAAGGTGAGCCATTCTGTTGTGAAGAACGTGTGCACTGTCGTCGTCTCGTATAGTCCTTGGTTTATCGTCAGATGTTAGGCTTGCCTGCCTGCCAGGTTCTGAATCTTCTTGTCATTTCCAGCCGCAGAAACCCTAGTCCCGTTACTATATATTGCGCCACCTGCGCCTTCTACTTCGGCAATTACAGTGGCGGCTGTGACCATACCATTCCGCACGCTTCATCTCTCTGCTAGTATGTCCGATACAATGACGAGCGCCAACGTCCTCCTCCTCCCTGAGCCCGGCTCCGGCCACCTCATGTCCCTGATCGAAGCCGGCAAGCGGCTGCTCGGTCACGGCGGATCGGACGCGCTCACTGTCACCGTGCTGATTATCCGGCCAGCGACGGCCGAGTCGGCTGCCGAGGTCGACTCGCACGTCAGCCGCGTCGCGGCCTCCGGGTCCGGCATCCGGTTCCACCGCCTCCCCGCCGTGGATCCGCCCACGGACTGCGCCGGCAACTTGCAGGAGTTCAAGTCTCGCTACATGCAGCTGCAGGCGCCCCACGTTAAGTCCGCCGTGGCGGATCTCGACGCCGCCGCGCTCATCATCGACTTCTTCGCCACCGCCGTGATCGAGGATCTCGCCGTGCCCACGTACGTGTACTTCACGTCCACGGCCGCGCTGCTCGCGCTCACTCTGCGCCTGCCGGCGCTTGACGAGGCCGTCCAGGTGTTCGACGGTACGGTAGACGTTCCGGGCATGCCGCCAGTCCCCGCGCGATCTATCCCGGGGTTCCTGGGCGACAAGAAGAGCCCCAACTACACGTGGTTCGTGTACCACGGCCGTCGCTTCATGGACGCCGACGGCATCATCATCAACACGGTGGAGGAGCTCGAGCCTGGACTTCTCGCGGCGATAGCCCAAGGCCAGTGCGTCCCAGGACGAAAGGCGCCGCCGCTGTACCCAATTGGCCCAGTGATCGACCTAGGCGTCAAAGAGTCGAGGGAGGGCTGTGTCCGGTGGCTAGACGCGCAGCCTCAGGCGTCGGTGGTGTTCCTTTGCTTCGGGAGCTTGGGATGGTTCGACGTGGCCAAGGCGCACGAGGTCGCCACGGGACTGGAGCGCAGCGGGCATCGCCTCCTGTGGACGCTGCGCGGTCCGCCGGCCGCCGGCTCGCGGCACCCGACGGACGCAGACCTAGATGAGCTCCTCCCGGAAGGGTTCTTGGAGAGGACCAAGGAGAGGGGCCTCGTGTGACCGACGCGAGCCCCGCAGAAGGAGATACTCGCCCACCCCGCCGTCGCCTGCTTCGTGACCCACTGCGGCTGGAACTCCACGCTGGAGAGCCTCTGGCATGGCGTGCCGCTCGTCCCATGGCCTCTCTACGCGGAGCAGCACCTCAACGCGTTCGAGCTCGTCTCCGCCGTGGGCGTGGCCGTGGCGATGGAAGTGGACGGGGAGCGGGACAACTTCGTCCAGGCGGCGGAGCTTGAGCGGGCGGTGAGATGCCTGATGGGCGCGTCGGAGGAGGGTACGAAGGCGAGGGAGAAGGCCGAGAAGATGAAGGCGGCGTGCAGGAAGGCTGTGGAGGACGGCGGATCGTCGTATGCCGCGCTGCAGAAGCTGCGACATGCAATTCGCGGGCGGCCAACGATGTAAGTGTGGAACGGCGTGCACGTGCAAAACTAAGACATCGTGATCCGTACTCCACTGGTTTCATCATCCATTGGTGCGCATAGAATTTGTTTGCAACTTATCGTTTGTGCTAGGAGCGTCGTGTCACTCATTGTTTCTCATATTCGCAAGCTGTTCAACTAAGAGGTTATTGCCTTCGAAAACATAGAAGAATTGGCGTTGTTTCGTGAGCCATAGTACATACTCCCTCCGTTCCAATTTAATTGATTTGCTTTTCACCACATATGGACGTATCTATAGATGTAACCAAGGGCGGAGGCAGGGGGACCAGCAGGGGCCCTGCCCCCCTGACACCATGGATTTCTTTGTATTAGCACATGAACAGTGCAGTTTAATTTTTTTTTGTTTAGCCCGGCCCCCCTCAACAAGCAAATTAGGCTAATCCTGCCTCCGCCACTGGATGTAACATGTCTAGATACATCCACATTTGGTGAATAGCAAGTCAATTAAATTGGAACGGAGGGAGTAGAAGACATGTTAAGGGAAAAACCAAGGAAACCAATTGACTGTAAAATGCAATGACAGTTTTTCGGTCGAATTGGCGCTGTTTCGTGAGCCATAATAGACGACATGTCATAATAAGATTAAAATGCCATAATAAGGGAAACTATGATAGTGCCATACATGGTATACTTCATTATGATTCTAAGCGGTAGAAAGGAAAGCAATTAACTGCGAAATCTTCTTTATACTCCCTCCGTTCGGAAATAGATGTCTTATCTATCTCAAAATTTGGATGTATGTACACACTAAAACATGTCTAGATACATCCAATTTTATAAATAGCTAAGACATCTATTTCTGAACAGAGGGAGTAGAAAATAGATAATGTTATCTCCTTATATAGAAGAGATATGAATGGAGAGTATCCTGCTGATTAAGAGTAAATAAATTCTTTAAAACCATTCCATTTTAACAAGATGGGTAAAACTGTATGAATGAAACTATGGCGAAAACAGAGGGGATATGGTCAAAACAATGTCTGTAACCATATTTTTTCGTATTCGGAGTCAGAACAGATTGGATTAGCTAGTACACATAAAAAGATTTGATCTTTTTTCATTTTTTTGAACTTTTTTCAAAATAGGCTCAACATCGCTGGCACATCTTTCTATCGGCCGACGCCGGCGGTGGTGGCGGTGCCCTAGCCGTCAATCGGCGGTGAGGGCAAGGATGGCTCACCTCCTATCTTCCTCTTCGCGCGAAGAGGCGGAACCGGCGAGGTGCGCGGGGATACGTCGCGGCGTCCGATCCGGCGTGGCGGCAGGGTGATGGTGGAGCGGCGGTGGACGGCGGCGTGATGGCGTGTTAACGGTAGAGTGTTTTATTACTTCCCAGCAACAGCACCAGAAGATCTGCTTGTTGACCGTGACAACACACGTTCGTTGGGAGACCCCAAGAGGAAGGTATGATGTAGTGCAGCAGCAGTTTTCCTTGAAATATGACCAAGGTTTATCGAACCAGGAGGACACGGAGGTTCTTCAGAAGGTTGTCAGCGGCGCAACTGACGTGGAACCTGCACACAACACAAGCAAACTACTTTGCCCCAACGAAACAGAGAGGTTGTCAATCTCTCCGGCTTGCTGAAAACAAAGGATTAAACGTATTGTGTGGAAAACAGTAATGAGTGCAGAAAGTAACAGAGAACAAATGATTGCAGTTGGTGGTTTTATCAGTATGAGGAAATGGACCGGGTCCACAGTTCACTAGTGGTGTCTCTCCATAAAAGATAACTAACATGTTGGGTAAACAAATTACAGCTGGGCAATTGACAAATAATGAGCGCATGACAATGCAATATATGACAAGATGATTATTATGAGATTTAATTGGGCATTACAACAAAGTACATAGACTTGCTATCCAACGCATCTATGCCTAAATAATCCACCTTCCGGTTAGCATCCGCACCCCTTCCGGTATTGAGTTGCAAACAACAGATTATTGCATGAAGTAAAGTGTGTAATGTAAACAATGCAAATGACACGTAGACAATGCATCATTGTTTTATCCCTAGTGGCAACAGCACATCCACCTTAGTCGTTTCTGTCATCTCGAGCCCAGATTACTGGAGGCATGAACCCACTATCTAGCATAAATACTCCCTCTTGGAGTTACAAGCATCTACTTGGCCAAAGCATCTACTAGCAACGGAGAGCATGCAAGATCATAAACAACATAAATAGATAGATTGATAAACAACTTGCTCATAGTATCAATATTCATCGGATCCCAGCAAACACAACATGTAGCATTACAATAAGATGATCTTGATCATGTTAGGCAGCTCACAAGATCTAAACATGGAGGTACAAGGTGGAGAGACAACCATCTAGCTACTGCTATGGACCCGTAGTCCAAGGATGAACTACTCACGCATCACTCCGGAGGCAGGCATGGCGGTGTAGAGGCCTCCGGTGAGGATCTCCCCTCCGGCAGGGTGCCGGGAAGAGCTTCAGAACCCTCCCGATCTAGGGTTGACGACGGCGGCGGCGACGGAACTTTTCGTGGAATATGATCGGTGTTTTTAGGGTTTTGGGACATCGGGAATATATAGGCGAAAGGGCGGCGTCGGAGGGCACCGAGGCGGCCACGCCAGGGGTGGGCGCCACCCCCTCCTAGGCCCGCCCTAGGGTGGCGTGGCTGCCTCGTGGCCCCACTCCGTCTCCCCTTCTGGCTTCTGGAGTCTTCCGATGAGATATTTGCACACGTTGATTTTCGTCCAATTCCGAGAATATTTTGCGACTAGCTTTCTGAAGGAGAAAAACAGCAGAAAACAGGAACTGGCACTTCGGCATCTTGTTAATAGGTTAGTCCCAGAAAATGCATAAAAATGCTATGAAGTGTAAATAAAACATGTAGCAATTGGTATAATAACAGCATGGAACATCAAAAATTATAGATACGTTTGAGACGTATCAAGCATCCCCAAGCTTAGTTCCTGCTCGTCCTCGAGTAGGTAAACGATAAAAACAACATAATTTTTGAAGTGACATGCTACCAACATAATCTTGATCAAATAGTAATGCAAAGCACATGAACTGAATGAAGTGATCCAAGTCAATGGTCTATAGTTTGCTAACAAGTAAACAAGGAGTAAACAAAATGAATCATACAAGTGCAAACTTTCATGAATAATACTTTGGAGACAATGGAGCTATAAGAGTTTGCATAAAAGTTAGCTCACAAAGCAATAGATTCTAAATGAAAGTGTTTGACTAACACAAAGGAAGATTTAGTTTCAGCACTGGCTTCAACTTTAACATATTTATCTCATGGATATTGTCAAGGCAAAGTAATGCAATAAGTCAAACATATCATTATATAACAACTGTTGTACCAAAGTTGACACTAGTGTTTGCTTGTGGAGATAGAAAGAAGTAGGAAAACTGACTCAACAATAAAGTAAAAGAAAGGCCCTTCGCAGAGGGAAGCAGGGATTAAATCATGTGCTAGAGCTTTTTAAGTTTTTGAAAGCATATAGAGAGTATAAAAATATATTTTGAGAGGTGTGTGTTAGTGGTCAACGAATCAGTAAATAGACAATACTTTAAGTCACAAGTTAACCAGACCTTACAAGAGCGGCTCCCATGAAGGACGTTATTTCTACCAGCGGGTAGATCATCCCTCGTTCTCTTTTGTTTACACACTTATGAACATTGCTTGACTGATTTCTCAGGGGCAAAAAGATGTGAAGAGAATTAATGGTTAAAGTTGTAATTAATTGGGACTGGGCACCCCGTTGCCAGCTCTTTTTGCAAAATTATTGGATAAGCGGATGTATATGCCACTAGTCCAGGTGTAAAGTCTGATCAACAAGTGAAATAAAGACCATCTACCACATCCTCATGAGCTTGTAAACAGTGACACAAAAAGGAGTTGTAACAGTTTTGAATATTTTAAAGGTAGCACATGAAAAATTTACTTGGAATGGCAGGAAAATACCACATAATAGGTAGTTATGGTGGACACAGATGGCATGGATTTTGGCTCAAGGGTTTTGGATGCACAAGCAGCATTCCCGCTTAGTACAGAGTTTAGGCTAGCAAGGTTATTTAAGCAAACACAGACTGTCAACCGGTACAGCAAGAACTCATATAAAAAACATGCTTGAAAAATTACAAGACTCCACATTGTCTTCCTTGTTAACCAAAACCTTTCACTAGAAAATATCTAGACTTTGGAACTACCAATGATACAAATCAAATATCAACAAGCTTTACAGTAGTTCTTCACTAATAGCCTTTACTTACATGATGCACAAGTCTAAACATTACTTGGTAACTCAAAACAATTGACAAGTATCAAATTACTCAAGACAGTGATCTACAAGACTTATGTAAGCATTTTATACCACTACCACATGCATAGCATTTTCTGTTCCAACCAAACACCAATCAACTTATTTGAACAACTCTCCAAACAAATATAAGTGAAGCAAGAGAGTACTTTCTTCAAAAGAAACTAATAGCTCTGACAAGAGATATATGAAAACAGAGAGCTAGAAGCTTTAGCAGTAGCTAGACAAGAATACTCAACAAATATAAGTGAAGAACAAGAGTATTCCAATGAAAAAGCGGAGCGTGTCTCTCTCCCAAACAAGAGTGCTAGGATCCAACAAGTATAGAGCAGCAAACAAAACAAAAACAAACTGAAAACAAAAGCACACTGACGCTCCAAGAAAAGTACATATAATGTGAAGAAATAAAAATATAGTCTCACTAGAGATGACCTGATAGTTTGTTGATGAAGAAGGGGATGCCTTGGGCATCCCCAAGCTTAGACGCTTGAGTCTTCTTGAATATATTGGGGAGATCCATGGGAGCTTCCCCAAGCTTAAGCTTTTCACTCTTCTTGATCTTATAATATCATCCTCCTCTCTTAACACTTGAAAACTTCCTTCACACCAAAACTCAACATTTTTCTCATTAGCGGGTTAGTGCATCAAAACAAATAATCTCACTTGATTCTGTAAGGACACAAATTCATAAGCAATCATTTTCAAACATTAGCTACTGTTACTAGGCTTAAGTGATGCTCTTTCACCTTAAAAGAAACCACTCAACACTTGTAAAAGATAGAATGCAAAACAAAGACAGAATCTGTCAAAACCAGAACAGTCCGTAAAGATGATTTTTTCGGGACACTTACGTCGCTCAAATCGAAAAACTTTAGTCGTACGAAAGTTGCGTACATATCTCAGGAACACGCACAAAAATTGGCAGATTTTTCAAATTTTCTGATTTTCTACGGCGAGAAACGGTGACGTTCCAGAAATCTGTTCCTGTGCAGTAATCCAAATATAGGTACCATCTTGTCATAAGAGACTTTTCTTGGCACAACAAAACAGCAAATAAAAGATACAAAGGAGTTGTTACAGAAGTAAACATGCTCCTTGACTCAAAAAAAAATAACAGAAAGTAAAAACAATGGGTTGCCTCCCATAAGCGCTTCTCTTTAATGCCTTTTAGCTAGGCATGAAACATGAATCAAGTATTGTCAAGACTAGAAACATCAACATCATCAAAAGCTTCATCAAAAACACAGCTTGCATTTTTAAGTTTAGGGATTCTTGAGAAGAAAATTTAAACAAACCATTGCATGATTCATTAACTAATCCACGAAATTCTTTCTCAGTTTCAAACAAATCAACAAATGTTGGTTTCGGTTTAGGCACTTTGGGCACATATATGAATTTCTTCCCCTTGTCTAATAGATGCTCTTGCTTTTTAGTTTTAAGTGAGGAAAAAGTAGAACTCAAAGTATCAATAACCTCCTCTAATTCTCCAATCCTAGAATTTTGATTATCATGGATAGCACTAGTTTCTAAAACAGTAACCCTTCTGTTAATTTTTCCAAAAGATTCACCAAGTTTACTAGTACTATCATGGAGCTTTTCTATCTCATTGATCTTATCAATACTTGGAAGGCTTTTCTCTATAGATTCTAGTTTTTTCATGACATCCTCAAGAGAAATTTCAATTTTAAATTCATTAACAGGTGGTATCCCAACTAGACTTTCAATGATGTAACTAGCTTCTAAAGCAGGGGTACCTAGGAAGTTCCCTCCTGTTAAAGTGTCCAAAACATACCTATACCAATTGGTGATGCCAACATAAAAATTCCTAAGAAGGATTGTAGTGGAATGTTTCTTAGCACACCTATGATGAGCATTACTAATTCTATACCAAGCATCTTTCAAACTTTCTCCCCCTTGTTGCTTAAAAGTACGAACCTCAACCTCAGGAGATGAAGCATAATACGCAGAACCAGACATGATGACTAAACAAAAAGATAACAACTCAAAATTAACTAAGTGCAGGATTTTTTTTTGTGTTTTTGGGTTTTAACAGCAAACAAGATAAAATAAAATAAACTAAGCAAGACAAAAACAAAGTAATGAGATTGGAAGTGTGAGACTCCCCTATCTGGAGATTCCAGTGTCCCCGGCAACGGCGCCAGAAAAATGTCTTGATGGCGTGTTAACGGTAGAGTGTTTTATTACTTCCCAGCAACAGCACCAGAAGATCTGCTTGTTGACCGTGACAACACACGTTCGTTGGGAGACCCCAAGAGGAAGGTATGATGTAGTGCAGCAGCAGTTTTCCCTTGAAATATGACCAAGGTTTATCGAACCAGGAGGACACGGAGGTTCTTCAGAAGGTTGTCAGCGGCGCAACTGACGTGGAACCTGCACACAACACAAGCAAACTACTTTGCCCCAACGAAACAGAGAGGTTGTCAATCTCTCCGGCTTGCTGAAAACAAAGGATTAAACGTATTGTGTGGAAAACAGTAATGAGTGCAGAAAGTAACAGAGAACAAATGATTGCAGTTGGTGGTTTTATCAGTATGAGGAAATGGACCGGGGTCCACAGTTCACTAGTGGTGTCTCTCCATAAAAGATAACTAACATGTTGGGTAAACAAATTACAGCTGGGCAATTGACAAATAATGAGCGCATGACAATGCAATATATGACAAGATGATTATTATGAGATTTAATTGGGCATTACAACAAAGTACATAGACTTGCTATCCAACGCATCTATGCCTAAATAATCCACCTTCCGGTTAGCATCCGCACCCCTTCCGGTATTGAGTTGCAAACAACAGATTATTGCATGAAGTAAAGTGTGTAATGTAAACAATGCAAATGACACGTAGACAATGCATCATTGTTTTATCCCTAGTGGCAACAGCACATCCACAACCTTAGTCGTTTCTGTCATCTCGAGCCCAGATTACTGGAGGCATGAACCCACTATCTAGCATAAATACTCCCTCTTGGAGTTACAAGCATCTACTTGGCCAAAGCATCTACTAGCAACGGAGAGCATGCAAGATCATAAACAACATAAATAGATAGATTGATAAACAACTTGCTCATAGTATCAATATTCATCGGATCCCAGCAAACACAACATGTAGCATTACAATAAGATGATCTTGATCATGTTAGGCAGCTCACAAGATCTAAACATGGAGGTACAAGGTGGAGAGACAACCATCTAGCTACTGCTATGGACCCGTAGTCCAAGGATGAACTACTCACGCATCACTCCGGAGGCAGGCATGGCGGTGTAGAGGCCTCCGGTGAGGATCTCCCCTCCGGCAGGGTGCCGGGAAGAGCTTCAGAACCCTCCCGATCTAGGGTTGACGACGGCGGCGGCGACGGAACTTTTCGTGGAATATGATCGGTTTTAGGTTTTCGGACATCGGGAATATATAGGCGAAAGGGCGGCGTCGGAGGGCACCCGAGGTGGCCACGCCAGGGGTGGGCGCCACCCCCTCCTAGGCCGCGCCCTAGGGTGCGTGGCTGCCTCGTGGCCCCACTCCGTCTCCCCTTCTGGCTTCTGGAGTCTTCCGATGAGATATTTGCACACGTTGATTTTCGTCAATTGAGAATATTTTGCGACTAGCCTTTCTGAAGGAGAAAAACAGCAGAAAACAGGAACTGACACTTCGGCATCTTGTTAATAGGTTAGTCCCAGAAAATGCATAAAAATGCTATGAAGTGTAAATAAAACATGTAGCAATTGGTATAATAACAGCATGGAACATCAAAAATTATAGATACGTTTGAGACGTATCACAGTGCAGCCGGCGGCGTGCGGCGGCGGTCTGGGCCTAAGGCCCGGAGACGGCTGCTGCGCCCATGGCTGCCATGTCCGGTTCCTCTTCTTCCCATTGCGCTGCTCACCGTGCTGCGGAAGGGCGTGGCGGCCAGGGTCGTCTTCGATATGCCGGCTTCTTCCGGTGGGTCATGCGGCCGGTGAAAGCCGGATGCGTGGGGGCTGCTGGCCTGGCTTGGAATAAAGGTGGCGGTCCTAGGGTTTCTCTCGCGCGAAGATGAAGATCTGCCGGATGCATGCCCTCGTTGATCTGGCAGGAATGTCGAGTTCTGGAAGGCTCCGTCGGCGAACTCCATTGGGCGCCTTATGCCTGGAGATGGCTGGATCGGATGGGATTCTGTCGGGTGCACCCATGTTTTTTCTAACCGTTTGGTTTCAGAGGGAGCGTTGCGAAGCTCTGCTGTCTGTTACCACCAAGAGATATGTCTTTGATGATCCATGGTGAAGTCAGATGCGGAGAATGTCATGAAAGCCAGGATGTGAGGACTTGCGATGGTGGTTTGAAATGTTGTGGCGATGAGAAACTGGCTTGGTGTGCTGGGTCTCGCAGCAGCGACTGTTAGTGGGGGCGACATCACAGGAAAAGTCCACAGTCTTACCTTGCAGGGTGAAAACTCAAGGTATGACCTTCATTGGTTGTGCATGGCAATGGTCTTGTTGAAGGTATTTTTTTTGCGAGAGAGTACTTCCTCCAGGGTGAAAACCTAGGATCTTTGAGCAGCGCTTATGCACTGTTTCCTTTTTGGAGGCATCGCTTTTGGAGGGGTTGGACTTCTGGTGTTGTTTTGGTGGTGTCAGTGTCACTGCTACGAGGTTCTGAGCGCTGTAGCGGGACTTTAAAAAAAAAATCTTCTTCCTTATTATCGGATGTGTGCATCCGTAATGTCATTAGGGCAATGTGTTGTTGCAGAGTCTGGGTGTAATTGGTATCTTCACGATATTAATATATACTCTTTATCTAAAAAATCGGAGTGGCTGTCTATTGAAAAGGCTACTTGTCCGTCAATAATTGAAAATGCTCCAGTCCTTACCTCACAATGTCCTTCATTGCCCCTGAAATATTTTTGCCACAATAATCTGTTGGTTGCTGTACGGTCCATCCTAGAATAGGCTTCATACATACAAACATATGATGTTGTAGAGCAGAAGGTGTTTCTTCTGCATGCTTTGAGATACCAACCATTTCGCATGAAGCCGAAAGCCTTTATTCGTTTTCAATGAAATTGGACCAACCTTGAGAAAGGCAGAACATTGGGTTCTTTTAAAAAATGAACATTGTTTTTTTAATACATAACATCTATGTGAAAGACTAGAAACCATGCTTCAAATCATAATTGAGCCATTTACAAACCAAAAATAAAAGAAGTATAGATGCGAGTACGTCGTTTTGGAGGCCGAGCTATATGTAGCTTGGATTCCAAAAAAAAATTTGAATCCACATTTTTCTGTCGAAAAAAACCCGGAAAATGCCTAGATGTAGACAAAGTCGAGATCTACCACTACGTAAAGTTTCAAATCAAAACTCCTATAATTCCGAGCTACACAAAAATGAAAAATCTGGCAAAAATTCGAATTTTCAGACTGTACCGTTCCCGTTCCAGATCTGCGTATTTGTCTTTTTTACACGGCCCAAAATGCAACAAATCTTTCACCAAAATTTTGCATAGCCATAGATCTCAATATTATCTACACGTAGGAAGTTTTTGAAATTTTTAGAAACAGAAAAATGTAGGTTAACTTTTTTTGGAAAACCGAGCTACATATAGCTTGACCTTCATTTGGAGTTTCCGGTATAGATGCACAACGGTTACCTCTGATTTGTGTTTTATGCATTTTTTCTGCATTTCCCCAGTTTCTTCTATCTCGCAGGACATAGATATGGGTAGGTCTCGTGCACCATTTCGTCAACCAGATAATTGAAGTTCCGGCACAATATTGTGCTGGAGGAGCTAGCTGCACGCCTGCACCAGAAGCTCGCTCGACCGTTAAGGAGGAGCTAGCAGAGAAG
The DNA here is from genome assembly GCA_947311845.1 of Poa pratensis. Lineage (NCBI taxonomy): Eukaryota > Viridiplantae > Streptophyta > Magnoliopsida > Poales > Poaceae > Poa > Poa pratensis. The sequence goes on from CAMZMU010000128.1 coordinate 38,062,282, forward strand.
AACAAGACAGTTAGCTGCACCGAGAGAGAGATCGGGGCCAAGAGCATTGCCAACCATGAGGAAACTAGTGAGTTAAATAATTAAATCAGCAGATCGCAGCTCTGCTCACAGATAACAGGGTTTAGCTCTAAACCCAACAATGGAAGAGAGCTCAGCCGCACATGTTCTGATGTACCTAGGGCAACTTTTTTGGGATTCTGCTTATGCATAAGCTGGCTTATGGAATCCGGTGGGAAAAAACTGTGGTGGGAAGAAGCTCCTAGAAACTAATTGGGAGACTTTTTAAGCTTCTAGAGTTTTGGCTTATCGCTCCGTTGAGTTGTAAGATGTCTATAATGCCCCCAAATTTGATATGTGTAGCGATATACTAGTTTTTAGTAGAGAATGAGCTAGAAATGAAATAAAAAATTATGAACAGGCAGATGATAATTGGTAGCACAAAATAAAATTATTAGCAGGACTGCCATGGACGCGAACAGATTCTGTACATCAACTTTGACTAAATTTCGAGCTAATTGTAGCAAACTGACCACATACATTCACTAACTTTCAAGCTAATTGCAACAAACAGAATCAGTTGTGCAAACAGACAAAAATGCTGGAGCAGTTCGGGCTAGTTGAAGATAATGGAGCAATCCTTGGTGGTCCATGAGGTTGACAACAAGGCGAGGTCGACGGACTGCTGGAGGAGACAAATGGCACCTCGCTGCCGGTGCTGCTTCTGCTCGGGAGGAGCTCGTCTGCGGGGAGGAGGAGCGGCGGGGCCGGCCGAGCTTGAGCTGGGCGCCGATTGTAGAGGAGGGCGTCGGGTGGAGAGAAGTGCCGGTGGCTGGGCCGGCGGCCGTGGAGCTCGTCTGCCGGGAGGAGAGGCGGGGGCTCGCCGAGCTTGAGCTGGGCACCGGTCTTATAGGAAGGCGTGGGGTGGAAAGGAGGAGCCGGCGGCGGGTTAGACCCTAGGGGTCGGGGCCTGTTCTGTTCGGGCTGGAGAACGCCTCGCGTGAGGGAGCTAGCGATAGATTTTTTTTTTCTTTTTTCACCCCAATCATTTTCCTGCGGTGGCATTCCGATCGTAAATAGAATGAAAGTGCTAAGGCCTAGTTTGGCAGCAAAGTTATTTTAAAACTGAAGTATTCTAATACCAAAATATTAACTTGCCTGGCATAGTAATACTTCAGTTTTGAAAAAACAGGTCCAGAGTTGTTTTTCCAATACTTCAAAATGAGCACGTTTTGAGAGATACTGAAGCATTAATACTACGGTATTTAGTCACAGCCAAACACATCGAAGTATTTGAAACCATAGTATTTTAAGAAACTATAGTATTGTTGAAATACTTCAAAAATACTTTGATACCAAACTGGGCCTAAACCTCCATAGCGCTTCGTTTATTTACGGGAAGCCGTCGGTCGGGAGCAGTTTCTAGGTTTACACATAAAATGGGCTTCACGGTGGGAGGAAGCCAAGCAGAAACTGAAGACTTATTTCGGTTTGTGAGATTTTTCTGCTCTAGAAGCCCAAAAGAAGTGGCCCTAATCTAGCGAGATTGTAGCTTTGATGTACTCAGTGTAGCCATTGATGGAAGAGCGTCTTCTATCTTAATTAATGCATAGCTCGTAGAATTTGATGTATAGAGGCAACTATGGGTGTGTTTGGTTGCCCACTGCAAGCCCGTGCAACCTCTGAAGATGAGTTTTCGGCATGTTTGCTTGCCTAGACTGGACCGCGTTCCTGCACAGCGCGGAACTTAAAGCAGTGTCGGGCCAAGGGGGAACGCTTGATTCGGCCGTTTCCGTGGAGCCACGCTCACGTAGGCCAAAATTCGCTTCCTCCTGCACGTGGGCAGGGGCGGGAGACGCAGCGTCCCTTCGAGAACACACGCCATAAATCCCCCACCACCAATCTTCCCGACTCACTCCACTCACTCGTCTCCTCTCTCCTCTCTTCCTCGGCGGTTCCTCCGCTGCCGGCACATCCACAGCTCATCCATACTTCTTCGTCGGCTAGATCATCCTCGGCAGCGACGACCGCGCTGATGATGTGGATCACACGTTCGTTGGAAGACCCCAAGAGGAAGGTATGAAGCAGTGTAGCAGCAGTTTCCCTCAGTATGAAACCAAGGTTTAATCGAACCAGTAGGAGTAAGAAATCACTTCTGAAGGTTGTCAGTGGCACGCTGACGTGGAACCTGCACACAACACAATCAAACTACTTTGCCCCAACGAAACAGTGAGGTTGTAAATCTCACCGGCTTGCTGAAACACAAAGAATTAAACGTATGGTGTGAAAAATAGTGTTTAATTGCAGAGAATGAAAATGAACAATGTTTGCAGTTGGTTGTATTATCAGTGTAAAAGAATGGACCGGGGTCCACAGTTCACTAGTGGTGTCTCTCCATAAAAGATAACTAACATGCTGGGTGAACAAATTACAGCTGGACAATTGACAAAATATTGAGCGCATGACAATGCATATATATGACATGATGATTACAATGATATTCATGTGGGCATTACGACAAAATACAAAGACCGTTATCCAACAGCGTCTATGACTAATAATCCACCTCCAGGTTGTCATACCGAGTTCCCCGTTGTATTAAGTTGCAAGCAATAGATAATCACATTAAGTAATGTGCGTAATGTAAACAAATGCATTAGACCTAACGGCGCACCCTTAAGCTAAGCCTCGGTTATTTTATCCCTAATGGTAACAGCACATCCACAATCTTAGAAGTTGTTGTCACTCTCCCAGATTACCGGAGGCATGAACCCACTATCTAGCATAAATACTAACTCTTGGAGTTACAAGCATCTACTTGGCCAAAGCATCTACTAGTAACGGAAAGCATGCAAGATCATAAATAATATATAAGATAGATTGATAATCAACTTGACATAGTATTCAATATTCATCGGATCCCAGCAAACACAATATGTAGCATTAGAATAAGATGATCTTGATCATGATAGGCAGCTCACAAGATCTAAACATGATAGCATAAAGTGGAGAGACAACCATCTAGCTACTGCTATGGACCCGTAGTCCAAAGATGAACTACTCACGCATCACTACGGAGGCAGGCATGGTGATGTAGAGCCCTCCGGTGATGATTCCCCTCTCCGACAGGGTGTCAGGAAGAGCTTCTGAACCCTCCCGAGTTAGGGTTGATGGCGGCGGCGTCTCTAGAACTTTTCGTGGATAATGGCTCAGGTGTCTAGAGTTTTCCCGTGAAGATGAATAAATAGGCGAAAGGGCGGCGGCTGGAGTGACCTGAGGGGCCCACACCACACCGCGGCGTGGTTGGAGGTGGGGCCGCGCCGCCCTATGGTGTGGCCGCCTCCTCGGTCGCCTCCGTCTCTCCTTTGGACTCCGTGTACGTGTTGGAAAAATAGGAGGTCATGTCCAGGTTTTGTCCAATTCCGAGAATATTTCCAGAATAGCTTTTCTGAAATACAAAAACAGCAGAAAACTGGAACAGGCACTGTGGCATCTTGTTAATAGGTTAGTCCCAGAAGATGCATAAAAATGCTATGAAGTGTATGTAAAACATGTAACAATTGGTATAATATCAATATGGAACATCAGAAATTATAGATACGTTTGAGACGTATCACGCGCTGCTCACCGTCGTCCTCGAGGGTTCATCCATGGCGATAAAGATGTTCTCCACCCCTTAAGAGCTAGTTGTATTGTAGATCTGTAGATCGTGGTGGATTTTTCGGTGTAGTTCGACATGCACAGTAGATCTGTCTCGTTTTAGGGTTCAATCTGCGTGTATGGTTAGATGTACTGATCATGTTCTTCAGTTTGGGTTTTTCCTGTGTGTTGGTCCTATCGGGCTAAGATTTGCATGTGTTCGTGAGTATTGTTGATGCGGGCCGATGATGAACATTAGCAGTAGTGTCTTAGGGATCAGGGGATCCATTCCGAAAACAAGGTAAACTATATGTCTACATTGGCTTTGGCACGATGCTCCGACCCCTACGAACTGTGCGTGATTTTGCTAACCGAGGCCGTCAATAGATCTGATAGATCAACTGTGTATGTTCCTTTTCTTGATGTGGGCCGATGATTAAACTAGGTCATAATAGTTGCAAGGAAATTGTGGCATACAACATTAAATTCAGAGCCTGCACGCTCACGACCAGGAAGATGTCATATTTGTGTACTCATATGCAAAAGGCAAAAATCTCTCAAAGCAAGAAAGAGTTCCACATGTGTCCTGCTGAAATTCATAGTCTGCACGGATGGACGCACCGCGCGCTTTGTAGCCTCAAGGTCTGCCGCCTCCAGCTACAAGCTGCCGCGCCCGCGCCCGAGCTGATCAAATCGGCTGCGCCGCGATCTTCAAGCCTGCTGCCGCGCTCGAGCTAGAAGAAGCAGCTGCGTGCTCCCAGGATACATCACCGCCACCGGGAGTCGCCGGGAGTCTAACCACCGCTAATCCCGCTCGACCTCTCCTCCTTCTTCACGCGTTGCCGTCCCACAAGACCAGTTGGGCCACCGGTAACCAGCTTTCGGGAGCCGGCGGCAGAGTAACAGAGCCGTGGTCGCGCTCGTCCAGGTCGAGGCAACATGGTTTTGACTGCGATGCGGCGGAGCAGCGAGATGGGATGGGGCTCGAGGCCGGAGGGATGGAAGCATGGTGAGATGTCTCGCAGGGATGGGATGGGCGGAGGCTCGAGGAACGGGAGCGTGGCCAGCAGTCTCGCCGGACGGCTCATATGCCTCTGCTTCAGTTCTTCTCCAGCTCGTGTTCAGACAGGGGATGGATACGGGAAGGGGAAAGTGAGGGGGATGCGTATACTACGACTGCGGACGGAACTGTGTTTTTATTTCAGCATTTTTTAAAGGAAAATCAGGAGCTCAGCGGTGTGGGAGGCAGAGCCGCCGTCCATGCGTGCAGTCGCACCGATGGTCGGGTCGCAAGCTCAGGCGACAGGCAAGCCGCGTTCCCGTGTCTGCGTGGATGTACTTAGGCTAACGGTTTCCGTATGCCACCTCTTCTCATGCGTCCTTTTTATATTGAATTTGGAGTAGCTTCTGGAGTAAGGAGACTGAATTTGTCCACTACAATTTTTTGTGCTTTTACGGTCGAAGGAGAGTCGTACAGCGTGAATCTTTTATATTACTCACTGACCTTTTACTATATATATGATACCGCTATTTCAGTTTTTTACAAATTATTAAATTGGGTCACTCACATGGATCATTTTGTTAACAAGGCTATAAGTTGTAAGAAAAATATCGCAGATTGGTGTTGGCTGTCTCACATACTTATATACATGTAATAGTAATACCAAAGACAATTAAATTAGAATCATTGATAGACAGAGTTTTAGCTAATGTAGATATGCTCATTTCATTGATAATCATGTTTGTGGCCTCTAGACTGGTGCATCGTGTCTACATTTACAATTCAGGTTCATAAAACTCGAAACACAACGTGGGCCATAGAATGAGCAGCTCAGATTCATTACTACATGTTTCACATAGATTTTAACAACGTACGTTTACAGTTGATGGACCCTCCATCACGTGGTAAATAATAAAAATTCACACTCCCGTAGCAACGCACGGGCATTTTACTAGTGATTTTAAAATGCAATGATAGTTTTCGGGTTGAATTGGCGTTCTTTCATGAGCCATAATAGACGACATAAATAAGGAAAAATATGGTAGATACTTCATTATGATTCTACGAGGTAAAAAGGAAGAAACCAATTAACTATGAAATCTTCTTCTATAGATAATACTATCTCCTTCCTTATATAAAGGAGCGATCAATGGAATGTATCATGTCGTTTAAGTGTAAATAAATCCATTAACCATTCCTTTAAAAAGGTGGGTAAAACTTGTATGAATGGAACTATGGGTGAAAACGTTGTATGTAACCTTATTTTTTCGTATTCACTGTCGGAACGGATATTGTACGGATATGAGTAAAAAAACAGAGCATGCCAGATACAAATATATAGGGATGAAAACGGATCGGATACTTTCCGACTTTTTCTGCGGAAAAACGGAAACAGAACAGAAATACGGAAGCGAAAACGAAATTTTGCAAAACGGAAATGGAAATTTTTATGCGGAAACGGAACAGCGTATTCCGGCGGAACGACCACGGAAACGGTAATTCCATTTCCGGTAATACGGAACTTTCCGTTTTTCACCATGCGGTGCTATCAAAATGCAGCAGGCCTAACAATTTTAGTGGGAACACTGAGGCACAATCCAAGATCTGAACAAAAACGAAAAGTATATGAAGTGACCATGTTTAGGCCCTACGTACTTGCATATCATCTTCCGCTCGAGGCATTCCCGGTTCAGCATTTCACTGTTGCACTAGGGTTAGGGACAAGTAGATATTTTGGCCAAAGTTGATAACGTCTAAACACTATATTGTACTTTAATTTATTTCATCGTATAAACGTGATATATTTTTTGGTTTGCTTGAGTTTTCCTCCATTATTTAAGTGGTCGCTTGGTTCCGACAAATATCCGCTTTCTGTTCCATGTCCTCACCGTATTCGGTCTGTATCTGTTTTTGACAATATTTGTTTCTGTATTTGTTTCCGGGGTTTCTGTATTCGTTTCCGCTTCCGCAGAAAAATATGAAAACAAACGTGGCACCACTCAGTTCCGTCCGTGTCCGCTCCATTTCCATCCCTACAAATATACACGGAATATGAAGAGAATATAGTTCGGTTGCAGATAAAGCAACGACCATACAACTCCAACATAGGACCGTCGCTCGGTCTATGGAAGACAAATTTTGGTTTAGCGGTGCATTTGGCCCATCAATTTTTGAAATCTTTGCACAATTTCTTTTATGACCCGTTCTATCACATGGGTTGATGAATTTTGGCCCTGACTTGTTGGGCTGTGCTCCACCACATGCGACCACGGAACAAAGTGTGAAGACCCGTGCTAATCGTATGACAGTGGCAGGCTGGCAGCACATCAACAGTCGTAGGCAGCGGCTGCGAGCCGCGGCCGTGCGATGGCCCTGACCGGCACTTTCTTCTGCAGCGCGAGTCCGAACTCCTCATCCATGTCCATCCCTGGCGCCCCCTCCGGCGTCTCCCAGTCGAAGGCGTGCACTAGAGCTCCGAGCATGTGTTGCACCAGTGCCACCCCCATGCCCGCTCCGGCGAACATCCGCCGGCCCGCGCCGAACGGGATGAGCTCGAAGTGGCTCCCCATCGGCTCCACTTTCGTCCCCTTCTCCATCAAGAACCTGTCGGGGTCGAACCCCGCCGGATCTGGCCACACATCCGGGTCACGCCCGATCGCCCATATGTTGACGAGCAATCTCGTTTCCTTGGGGATATGGTACCCCTGCACTTGGCATGGCTCAGTGGATATGCGGGGTAGGTTCAGCGGTGTCGAGGGGTGCTTTCGGAAGGTCTCCTTGCAGATGGCGCGGAGGTAGGGGAGGTTGGGGATGTTGGATTCCTGGAGGAGGCGGTCTTGACCTACCACGGCGTCCATCTCTGCCTGCGCACGACGCAGTATGGCCGGGTTCACCAGCATCTCGGCCAGCACCCACTCGATCGTGCTCGACGACGTGTCCGTCCCCGCCGTGAACAGCAGGGCCGTCTCCAGAAATTGGGGCCCCGGTGCGGAATATTAAGTGATGTTGTACGTTTTAAAGAAAGAAAAGTGTATAACTATTATAGCTTAATATTAATACGCAAATACAGATCTACTCGAGAAAACATACATCCACAAAATATTCGGTTTATAAATCAATGAAGTTTGATTAAAAAAAATCAATGAATTAAAACTACATCAAAATTAATTGGAAAACTTATAAAATATTTTTTATGGGGTAACTTATAGAAAATAATTGAGTAGTACGCTGGCTCGACACCTAAAAACAACGAGTAAAAGCTTTCTTATAACAGAACAAGTGGGAGGTTGTGTAGAATATTTTATGGGCCTATCACCTAAGCCTATACGCAGATTCCAGGCCCACTTAGAAGACTATCTCGTTCCTACTAAGCTGTACGGAAAACTTCCTTCCCATCAATGGCGCTTCCGCTCGAGGAAAAAAGGCCAGCCATGGCGCTGCTCTTCTAATCTGCTGGAGCCTGGAGGCATGGTACGCAGTGGGGCGGAGCACCCTTCTCCCCCAACAGAGTCGTAGGGGGCCATTCCTATGTGATATCTGACGATCTGGGGGCCCCAAAAATTTGGGGGGCCCTGTGCCGTCGTGCACCTCGCTCCCCCTCATAGACGGCCCTGGTGAACAGGTTCTGCACGTACGCTCGATCAAATCGATTGATGCATGTATGGTTTATAGACAAGGGTGCCAAGTACGTACGTTAAGGAGAGCTTTGATATTGAGGTCCGTGACCGTGACGCCGTTCTCTCTGGCTTCGCCGCGACAGGCGATCAGCCGCTCTACAAGGTCTCGCCGGCACCTGCCTTCTTCCTGCCTGGCAGCCATGGCAGCCTCGTGATCGGACAGCAACCGGCTCCAGGCCCTGTCCAGTTTCGTCGACAGCCGCCGCATCCTCCGGCCGAGTCCCTGCAGGTCCATCCACGCCACCGCCGGCACGAAATCGCCAATGCTCACTAACCCCGCCGTGGTCATCAGCTCAACCACCATCTGCTTGAACTCCCTTGCCGTCTCGCCGCTAGCATCTCCGAGCACGCGTCGGCCCAGCACAACTTGGCCGATCATGTTCGCAGTCGCGCAGAACAGCAATTCCGGCAACTCCAACAGTCCAACTCCTCGCCGCGCCGGCTCAGCACCGCTTGAACCATATGGCCGACTTCCTCGCGGCGCATGTCGGCCCAGTCGGCGAGCGCCTGGGCGCCAAGGAGGCCGAGGCTGCACTCCCGTCGCAGGCGGCGCCACTTGGGGCCGTAGGGCGCGAACACCGGGTCCTGGGCGCCGTATGCCAGCAGCATTGGTGCAGCGTCGTCCGCGGGGCGGTCGAGGAAGCTGCCGCCGTGGTCCTTGAGGAAGAGGCGCGCCGCCTCCGGCGTGGAAGCCACCACGAGCCTTTCTTGCCCAGGGTCAGGTGCATGATCGGGCCGTGCAGCCTGGCCAGAGCAGCGAGTGAACGATGCGGCGCTCGGCCCAGCAGCGGCAACGCGCCGACTACCGGGTAGCCCCGCGGGCCAGGAGGCAGCGACGCCGGCGATGCATGTCCCGCACATTTGGTCGGGAGAATGATCCGTGCGAGGCAGTGGAGGGCGGCGTAGAGGATCGCTAGGACGAAGAGCTCTTGATTTTTTTTAGAAAAACAGAGCTCCTCCCCAGTTCCATTAATCAAAATGAAACTTACAGAGTTCATACAGCTTATTCTCACGAGCGATGGCAGAGTACCACCACCAGGTGTCCTTTCACAGTATTGCTCTACTGAGCTTACAACAGAAAATTAAACTTCAGACAGAATAACATTTTCGAAGAGCAAATAACACAGCTACCACCTCCAGCTTCCACTCCCATTTCTCCCTTCGATCAGTGATCAGAGAGGTACGACACGGAGATGCATCCCATCATCCACCAGGAGGCGTTCGGCAAGCTGTGCAGTGGTAGTGGCCCAATCTTCATCAACTGGCATCAGTGTCTCCCAGCTGAACTGCTGTGGACTTTCACCAGGCATCACCCCCTGCCATCCAGGGTCCTCAGCCAGGGTCTGGCCAGAGCAGCAGTGGAGGACCTCTTCCAGTTGTTGTATCATTCCAGTTGCAGCGATCAACTGATCTTTTGCGGCCTCTGGGCATAGCAGCTGCCAGAGGGGAAGCATCGTGGCTACACGGCACCAGATAACCTGCATTTTTTGCCAACTTACTCTGTTAAAGCAGAGATCGTTTCTCATTTTCCACAAAGCCCATAAGCAGGCTGCATGGACAATATTAGCCACTTTATACTTTTTATCACACACCCACCACCCCGCAATACTCGCAAATGTAGCAGGTAATGTAATACCATTAATAGGTGCTACATTCCTCCACATTTCTTTTGCCACTACACATTCAAAAAGAGATGCATAATAGACCCAGCTTCACCACAAAAGACACAGGTTAACTCATTCAGTTGCTGTCTTTTGGACAAATTGTCTCTAGTTAGGAGTTTGTTATTGGCCAGAAACCAAAGAAAAATATGAACACGTGGTGGAATTGCTAAATGCCAAACCGCAGGAACATGGACCGGTATCACTCCTCGGAAATTGATTATAGAATAAAGAGAACTAACAGAATAAGTCCCCTTAGCTTCATATTTCCAAATTATTGCATCCTGTTCCCCTGTGAAGTTAATTGACTGGGCGATTTGAATAAGCTCATACCACCTCAGCATCAACCTCTGACTCACGCATCTCCTAAACGAGATTTTCAAATTAACGCCATCCCACACCTCAGCCACTGAGATATGGTGTTCATTTGAGATAATGTACAAGTCCCAATATTGGATGACTAAACTAGAAGACCCAAACCAGTGGTCCTCCCAAAATTTGACACTTTTCCCATCTCCAATATGCCATCTATATCCCATTTTAGCAGCTTTGGCAGCCCATAGAACTCCTTTCCAAAAAGGAGAGGCGTAGCACTACGCGTTTCCATGGTCGCTCTCGTCCTGCAGTACCGAAGAACGGCGGACTGGAGGATTTTATATATAGGGCTAATTTGAAACAAGAATAACCTACTAACTCCGTTTCTATGAATGAGGCGCACATGCATATTCCAAGGCAAAATTTGACCGAAAATTTAGAACAAAAATATCTTGATTATATTCTACATAATTAGTATTGTTGGATTTATATTGAAAAACACTTTTCAATGATGCTAATTTTATACCAATAATCTTTATATATTTGAAGTAATACTAGGTCAAATAAAAAAACTTAAAACGAGAGTGCCTTATTTATTGGAATGGAGGGAGTCTCATTTTATTTTTCAGAAATGAAATGATGACGACAGAGTTAGGTAGGACATTAGACAATCTGTAATGTTACCGGACAGATCTTCTCCACATAAATACACGTAGTTAGTTCGCACTATAGCATTGGAGTAGGTAGGATAGCGATGATATTTATGGTCAGGCAGATAAGAATCAAGTTGTTCTTAAAATTCAAAAAGAATCGGACATTCGGGAATAGAGGACATTGTTAAAAGATCAATTACTCACCATCTTTCTGAATTAATATGTTTGTTGAGCAATGAATTTGATAGCTACTTGTAAACAACTCGATAGTTTCTTGTGAACAACCCGACAACGGCTTGTAAAAATTCGTTAATTGTTTGTAAACACACAACAAGCATTTATGAACAAACCCATAACTGTTTGTAAACAACCCGAAAACTAATTTTGATAAGTATGTTATGTGTGGACAATTCGGCAACTCTTTGTAAGCAACCTGGTTCCTCTTTATGAAAACAACCCAAAATTATTTCAATAACATGGCAATTCCATAATATGAATTGGAGGCCCACATAGCAAATACAAAAACTGAGCATTCTAACCTTCTGGGTACTAGGCATTACTTTAGTTAGGGGAAATTCACTTTTACCTTTTCAACCGGAAATAGTTTACAATGTAAAAAATCCAAACAAAAATTGGCCATGTACATCTTGACAAATGTGTGCACGCCAAGTTTTGTATAAAACCGATATTTTTGCGGCATGTGTAAAAAAAGTCTCGTGAAAAGCCTTATCTAACATCGAATTCTGTCGTTTTACAAATTTCCGAACACATAGAATATCGAGACATATCCGCGGAATTTCTGAATTTTTGACATTTCAAAATACATTTAAAATATAATTTAAATTTTGGAGCATATACTCCGGGTGCCAAAAGCCATTCTTTGGTGGTTATAAAATAAGTCGTCGGGGTTATGTAGGTGTAGTTTGCTAGTGCTTGCACATAAGGAGCATGTTGCAAAGAAGGAGTCTGGAATTATAAAAGCACAGCTATCTGCTGTTATGTAGGAGTAGTTTGCTAGTGCTTGCACAAAAATATCTAACATAGTAGTATTCGTAAACACTCGCTGAGCAACATCTCCACCCAATGCCGCTTAAAGAGGAGCTCGAGGTGAGAGCCCATGGGTGATGGTACATCGGGCAGCTCCGTCTACTACGCCGCGCGACTTTTTTGAAGAGGATCGTATGCAGAAAATAATAAAATTTTCCTATATACGATAACCGATAAAGCCAAGATCTAATACTATACATATATAGAGTAACGGAGGGGATCGATGTACATACCCTTGTAGACCGAAAAACGGGGATTACGCTCCCGCACAAGCGTTACCGATGAGGCCGACGTAGCCGACCTCAGAGTCGTGACGACGAACTCCTCCAAGTGCCGCATGTGCAGCACCTAGTAGCTCTACACACGTATGATATGTCTCAAACGTATCAATAATTTTTGATGTTTCATGCTTGTTTTATACATATTGTTACATGTTTTATATACACTTCATAAAAAATTTATGCATTTTCTAAGACTAACCTATTAACAAGATGCCACACTGTCAGTTCCTGTTTTCTGCTGTATTTCCATTTCAGAAAAGCTAGTCAGGAAATATTCTCGGAATTGGACGAAAATCAACGGAGCCTAGTTTTTCACCGACACAAAGACGAAGTCCAAAGGGCGCACGAAGAAGCGACCCAGGGGAGCCAAACACCGCTAGGGCGCGCCCCCCTGCCTAGCGCGCCGTGGTGGTGTGTGGGGCCTCGGCTGACCCCACGCGCCGCCCTTTCGCCTATATATTGCCTTCGTCCCGAAAACCCTAAATACCCGAGCATTATTCCACAAAAAGTTCCGTCGCCGCCGCCGTCGTCAACCCTAGTTCGGGAGGGTTCTGAATCTCTTCCCGGCACCCTGCCGGAGAGGGAGATCATCACCGGAGGGCTCTACATCCCCATGCCCGCCTCCGGAGTGATGTGTGAGTAGTTCATCCGTGGACTACGGGTCCATTACAGTAGCTAGATGGTTGTCTCTCCACTTTGTGCTATCATGTTTAGATCTTGTGAGCTACCTAACATGATCAAGATCATCTTACTGTAATGCTACATGTTGTGTTTGCTGGGATCCGATGAATGGTGATGTTATGATCAAGTTGTTTATCAATATATCTATTGTTTTATTTATGTTCTTGCATGCTCTCCGTTGCTAATAGATACTTTGGCCAAGTAGATGCGTGTGACTCCAAGAGGTTCATGCCTCCAGTAATCTGGGTGAGTGACAATAACATCTAAGGTTGTGCATGTGTTGTTGCCACTAGGGATAAAATAACTAATGCTCAGCTCAAGGGTACTGCTGTTAAGTCTAATGCGTTTGTTTACATTGCACACTTTGCTTAATGCAATAATCTGTTGTTTGCAACTTAATACTAACGGGAGACACGGATGCTATCCCGGAAGTGGATTATTTAGGCATGAATGCAGCTGGTAAGCGATCCATGTATTATGTTGTAATGCCCAATAAATACTATAATAAACTATCTTGTCATATATTGCATTGTCATGCGCTTGCTATTTGTCAATTGTCCAGCTATAATTTGTTTACCCAACATGCAAGTTATCTTTTATGGAGAGACACCACTAGTGAACTGTGGACCCCGATCCATTCTTTTACACTGATAAAAACACCAACTGCAATCATATGTTCTCTGTTACTTTCTGCATTTATTATTATTCTCCACACCATACGTTTAATCCTTTGCATTCAGGAAGCCGGGAAGATTGACAACCTTCCTGTTTCGTTGGGACAAATTAGTTTTATTGCGTTGTGTGCAGGTCCACGTCAACCACCAAATCATCTGATAATGCGCCGTGCCATATTTTCTGGTGCCGTTGACAACCTTCTGAAGCACTTTTGACTCCTACTGGATTGATAACCTTGGTAGATATCAAGGGAAAATTGCTGCTGCATGATAACGTGAAAGCACACGTTCGTTGGGAGACCCCAAGAGGAAGCTATGAAGCAGTGCAGCAGCAAGTTTTTCCTCAGTAAGATACCAAAGGTTGTCAGATCCAGTAGGAGTAAAATGCACCTTTGAAGGTTGTTGGTGGCGCCGTTTACTCTATCACCAACGTGGAACCTACACACAACACAATCAAACTAGTTTGCCCCAATGAAACAGTGAGGTTGTCAATCTCACTGGCTTGTTGTAAACAAATGATTAAACGTATGGTGTGGAAAATAGTGCTTAATTGCAGAGAATGAAAAGGAACAATGATTGCAGTTGGTTGTATTATCAGTGTAAAGGAATTGACCGGGGTCCACAGTTCACTAGTGGTGTCTCTCTATAAAATATAACTAACATGCTGGGTAAACAAATTACAGCTGGGCAATTGATGAATAGAGAGCGCATGACAATGCATACATATGACAAGATGACTACTATGATATTCAATTGGGCATTACAACAAGATACATAGACCGTTATCCAACAACATGTATGACTAATAATCCACCTTCAGGTTGACATCCATAATCCCCGTTGGTATTAAGTTGCAAGCAACAGATTATTGCATTAAGTAATGCGTGCATAATGTAAACAATACAATTATCCTTAGACAAAGCATTGTTGTTTTACCCCTAGTGGCAACAGCTCATCCACAACCTTAGACGTTGTTGTCACTCGTCTAGATTACTGGAGGAATTGCCCCACTATCTAGCATAAATACTCCCTCTTGGAGTTACAAGCATCTACTTGGCCAAAGCATCTACTAGTAACAGAAAGCATGCAAGATCATAAATAACACATAAGATAGATTGATAATCAACTTGATCATAGTATCAATATTCATCGGATCCCAGCAAACACAACATGTAGCATTACAATAAGATGATCTTGATCATGATAGGCAGCTCACAAGATCTAAACATGATAGCACAAGGAGGAGAGACAACCATCTAGCTACTGCTATGGACCCGTAGTCCAAGGATGAACTACTCACGCATCACTCCGGAGGCAGGCATGGTGATGTAGAGCCCTCCGGTGATGATTCCCCTCTCCGGCAGGGTGCCGGGAAGAGCTTCAGAACCCTCCCGAACTAGGGTTAACGACGGCGGCACCTACAGAACTTTTCGTGGATGGAGGCCGGGTATTTAAGGTTTTCTGGACGAAGGCATTATATAGGCGAAAGGGTGGCGTCTGGAGCCACCCGAGGGGGTCACGCCACCCCCCGGCGCGACAGGAGGTGGGGCCGCGCCGGCCCCTGGCGTGGCTGCCTCCTCGGTCGCCTCCGTCTCTCCTTTGGACTCCGTGTACGAGTCGGGAAAATAGAAGGTTCTGTCCAAGTTTCGTCCAATTCCGAGAATATTTCCAGAACAGCTTTTCTGGAATACAAAAACAGCAGAAAACAGGAACTGGCACTGTGACATCTTGTTAATAGGTTTGTCCCAGAAAATGCATAAAAATGATATGAAGATGAAACATCAGAAATTATAGATACGTTTGAGACGTATCAAGCATCCCCAAGCTTAGTTCTACTCGTGCTCGAGTAGGTAAAACGATAAAAACAAAATAATTTTTGAGGTGACATGCTACCATCATAATCTTGATCAAATAGTATTGTAAAGCACATGTTACGAATGAAGTGATCCAGGTTAATGGTCTATAGTTTGCTTACAAATAGATAATGAGCAAACAACTGAATCATATAAGCAATTTTTTTCATGAATAGTACTTTCGAGACAAGCATCAAAAAGTTTTGCATAAGAGTTAACTCATAAAGCAATAGATTCTAAGTAAAAGGTATTTAACCAACACAAAGGAAGATTTAAGTTTCAGCAATTGCTTTCAACTTTCAACATGTATATCTCATGGATATTTGTCAACACAAAGCAATATAATAAGTACAATATACTAGCATATAAAAAATTGTTGCACCAAAGTTGACACTAGTGTTTGCTTCTGAGATAGAAAGAAGTAGGAAAACTGACTCAACATAAAAGTAAAAAAAGGCCCTTCGCAGAGGGAAGCAGGGATTAAATCATGTGCTAGAGCTTTTTAATTTTTTGAAATCATATAGAGAGTAAAAATATAAGTTTTGAGTGGTGTTTGTTAATTGTCAACGAATCAGAAAATGGAAAAGTACAATATGACCCTGCCAACCAGACTTTTAAGAGCGGCTCCCATGAAGGACGTTATTTCTACCAGCAAGGCAGATCATCCCTCTTTCTTTTTGTTTACACATGCAGATATTTCACTGTTTGTCATTGCTTGACTGATAAATCAGGGCAAAAATGTGAAGAGAATTAAGCGGTTAAAGTTGTAATTAATTGGGACTGGGCACCCCATTTGCCAGCTCTTTTTGCAAAATTAATGGATAAGCGGATGTATGTGCCACTAGTCCGGTGGTAAAGTCTGTTTGACAGGTGACATAAAGACATCCACCCCGTCCTCATGAGCTTGGTAAACATTGACACAAAAAGGAGTAATAAAAGTTTTGAATAGTTTAAAGGTAGCACATGAAAAATTTACTTGGATGGCAAGGAAATACCACATATAGGTAGTTATGGTGGACACAAATGGCATGGATTTTGGCTCAAGGTTTTGGATGCACGAGAAGCATTCCCTCTCAGTACAGAGTTTAGGCTAGCAAGGTTATTTGAAGCAAACACAGGATATCAACCGTACCACAAGACTCATATGAAAACATATTGCAAGCATTATAAGACTCTACACTGTCTTCCTTGTTAACCAAACCCTTTTACTAGAAAATATCTAGACCTTAGAGATACCAATCATACAAACCAAATTTCAACAAACTTTACGGTAGTTCTTCACTAATAGGTTTTAACCACATGATACAAAAGCTTAAACATGAACTACTTGATAACTCAAAACAATTGACAAGTATCAAATTATCCAAGACAGTGATCTACAAGAATATGTAAGTCTTTTCCATTATACCATCTACCACATGCAGCATTTTCTGTTCCAACCAAACACCAATCAATTTATTTCAACACAAACTCTCCAAACAATTATAAGTGAAGCAAGAGAGTACTTTCTCTAAAAGAACTAACAGCTCTGAACAAGAGATGCACGAAAAACAGGAGCTAAAAGCATAGCAGTAGCTAGACAAGAATACTCAACAAGTATAAGTGAAGAATAGGAGTATTCAAATGAAAAAGCGGAGCGTGTCTCTCTCCCAAACAAGATTGCTAGGATCCAACAAGTTGATCTCAGAAAATAAAATAACAATGCGAAAATAAAAGCACACAGACGCTCCAAGTAAAGCACATATGATGTGAAAGAATTAAAATATAGTTTCACTAGAGATGACCTGATAAGTTGTTGATGAAGAAGGGATGCCTTGGGCATCCCCAAGCTTAGACGCTTGAGTCTTCTTGAAATATGCTGGGGTGATCCATGGGAGCATCCCCAAGCTTAAGCTCTTCACTCTTCTTGATCACATTATATCATCCTTCTCTCTTGACCCTTGAAAACTTCCGCCACACCAAACTCAGAGTAATTCTCATTAGAGGGTTAGTGCACAATCAAAAACTCACATGTTCTATAAGGACACAAACATGACCATTACTTTTTAAACATTAGCTACTGCCACTGATGTTATGTGAAGCTCTTCCACCCAAAAAAGAATTCCACTCAACACTAGTAAAAGAGAGAATGCAAAATAAAAGACAGAATCTGTCTAAAACAGAACAGTCCGTAAAGACGAATTTTTTCGAGGCACTTACGTTGCTCAGATCGAAAAACTCAAAACTAACGAAAGATGCGTACATATCTGAGGATCACGCACAAAAATTTGCAGATTTTTTCAATTTTTGACAATTTTATAAGAACGAAACGGTGAACAGCAAAAATCTGTTCCTGCGCAGAAATCCAAATCTAGCATCATCTTTCTATTAGAGGCTCTACTTGGCACAACAATTCGAAAAAATAAAGATACAAAGGGGTTGTTACAGAAGTAAACAGTCCTTGACTCAAAAAGAAAAGAAAAATTGCAGAAATAAAACAATGGGTTGTCTCCCATAAGCGCTTTTCTTTAACGCCTTTTAGCTAGGCATAGTGATTTTTATGATGCTCACATAAGATGAGAGTTGAAACGTAAAAGAGAGCATCAAGAAGCATATATAAAACATGTTTAAATCTAACACTCTTCCTATGCATAGGAGTCTTGTAAGAAAACAAGTCAATGAAGCACAAAGTGACTAGCGTAGGAAGGCAAAACAAGTGCAACTTCAAAAAATTAACATAAAGAGAGGAGACTTAATATTATTGAGATATATGAAACCGTGTCTCCCTCTCTCATACTGACCATTAGGTCTTAAAACAAACAGCATATAAAAGAAACACAAAATAAAGCTCAAAACTTCCATCATAAAGAGAGGAAATTTAACAACATGAAGATTTCTATAACCATATTTTCCTCTCTCAAAATAATTTTCAGTAGCATCATGAATAGACTTAACAATATAGCTTCACATAAAGCATTCTTATCATGATTCACACATAAAAGTATCATTACTCTCCACATAAATATAGCCATTATCATTAGTAATAGTGGGAGCAAAACTATCACATCCATCATTGTAATCATAAATTGCAGGCAAAGTATCATCAAAGCGAATTTCCTCCTCCAAAGCTAGGGGACTAAAAATAATATTTTCATCAAAACCAGCTTCCCCAAGCTTAGAGCTTTCCATGGCATTAGCAATAATGGTGTTCAAAGAATGTATGCTAATAACATTGCTACTATCATGATTGTTATGCAAATAAAGTTCCATGGGCTTTTTAATTTTCTTTCAAACACCTCATGTCCCAACTCAAGATAAATTTCATAAAGCTCTCTCATGTTGTTTTCAGCCATAGGACTAGTTTCAAGGAAAGTAACCATTGATAGCAAGTAAAGAGCTAGACATAATAACTCAGCAAGACAATAACAAAGTAATGAGATTGGAAGCGTGAGACTCCCCTTGCAGAAATCCTCTTACTCCCCGGCAACGGCGCCAGAAAAAGTTGCTTGATGACGTGAAAGCACACGTTCGTTGGGAGACCCCAAGAGGAAGGTATGAAGCAGTGCAGCAGCAAATTTTCGCTCAGTAAGATACCAAGGTTGTCAGATCCAGTAGGAGTAAAAGGCACCTCTGAAGGTTGTTGGTGGCGTCGTTTACTCTATCACCAACGTGGAACCTGCACACAACACAATCAAACTATTTTGCCCCAACGAAACAGTGAGGTTGTCAATCTCACTGGCTTGCTGTAAACAAAGGATTAAACGTATGGTGTGGAAAATAGTGTTTAATTGCAGAGAATGAAAAGGAATAATGATTGCAATTGGTTGTATTATCAGTGTAAAGGAATGGACCGGGGTCCACAGTTCACTAGTGGTGTCTCTCCATAAAAGATAACTAACATGCTGAGTAAACAAATTATAGCTGGGCAATTGATGAATAGAGAGCGCATGACAATGATATATATGACAAGATGACTACTATGATATTCAATTGGGCATTACAACAAGATACATAGACCGTTATCCAACAACATCTATGACTAATAATCCACCTTCAGGTTGACATCCGTGTTCCCCGTTGGTATTAAGTTGCAAGCAACAGATTATTGCATTAAGTAATGTGCATAATGTAAACAATACAATTATCATTAGACAAAGCATTGCTGTTTTACCCCTAGTGGCAACAACACATCCACAACCTTAGACGTTGCTATCACTCGCCTAGATTACCGGAGGCATGAACCCACTATCTAGCATAAATACTCCCTCTTGGAGTTACAATCATCTACTTGGCCAAAGCATCTACTCGTAACGGAAAGCATGCAAGATCATAAATAACATATAAGATAGATTGATAATCATCTTGATCATAGTATCAATATTCATCGGATCCCAGCAAACACAACATGTAGCATTACAATAAGATGATCTTGATCATGATAGGCAGCTCACAAGATCTAAACATGATAGCACAAGGAGGAAAGACAACCATCTAGCTACTGCTATGGACCCGTAGTCCAAGGATGAACTACTCACGCATCACTCCGGAGGCAGGCATGGTGATGTAGAGCCCTCCGGTGATGATTCCCCTCTCCGGCAGGGTGCCGGGAAGAGCTTCAGAACCCTCCCGAACTAGTGTTGACGACGGCGGCGGCTACAGAACTTTTCATGGATGGAAGCTCAGGTATTTAGGGTTTTCTGGACGAAGGCATTATATAGGCAGAAGGGCGGCGTCTGGAGGCAGACGAGGGGGTCACGCCACCCCTCGGCGAGGCAGGAGGTGGGGCCGCGCCGGCCCCTGGCATGGCTGCCTCCTCGGTCGCCTCCGTCTCTCCTTTGGACTCCATGTACGTGTCGAGAAAATAGAAGGTTTGTCCAAGTTTAGTCCAATTCCGAGAATATTTCCAGAACAGCTTTTCTGGAATACAAAAACAGCAGAAAACAGGAACTGGCACTATGTCATCTTGTTAATAGGTTAGTCCCAGAAAATGCATAAAAATGATATGAAGTGTATGTAAAACATGTAACAATTGGTATAATATCAACATGAAACATCAAAAATTATAGATACGTTTGAGACGTATCACTGCACTACATCATACCTTTCTCTTGGGGCGTCCCAACGAACGTGTGTTTTCACGTCATCAAGCACATTTTTTGGCGCCGCTGCCGGTGAGTCAGGAGGCTATAGCAAGGGCAGTCTCACACTCCCAATCTCATTACTTTGTTTTTATCTTGCTTAGTTTATTTTATCTTGTTTGCTTTTAAAAATAAAAAAACACAAAAAAAATCCTGCATTTAGTTAATTTCAGTTTGTTATTTTGTTTTGTTTTTAATTTTGTTAAAATGAGTAATCTTGAGAACAGTAGGTTGTGTGACTTCACTAGCACAAACAACAATGATTTTATATGCACGCCTATTGCTCCACCTGCTTCAAAAATAGAGTTTTATGAAATAAAACCTGCACAGTTAAATCTTGTTATGAAGGAGCAATTTTCTGGTGTTAGTACTAATGATGCTGCTGCTCACCTTAATAATTGTGTTGAACTATGTGACATGCAAAAGTATAAAGAGGTAGAAGGTGACATTATAAAACTGAAACTTTTTCCTTTCTCCTTTAGAGGACGTGCTAAAGAGTGGTTGCTATCTTTGCCTAGAAATAGTATTGATTCACGGACTAAGTGCAAAGATTCTTTTATTGGAAAATATTACCCTCCTGATAAGATTATATCATTGAGAAGTGGCATTATGAATTTTAAGCAATATGATAATGAATATGTCGCTCAAGCTTGGAAAAGAATGAAAGCAATGGTAAAGAATTGTCCCACTCATGGACTGACTATTTGGATGATCATCCAAACCTTTTATGGAGGATTAAATTTTTCTTCAAGGAATTTGCTGGATTCGGCCATCGGAGGTACCTTTATGTCCATCACTTTAGGTGCAGCAACAAAGCTCTTAGATGATATGATGGTAAATTATTCTAAATGGCACACCGAAAGAGCTCCAACAGGTAAGAAGGTACATTCTGTTGAAGAAATCTCTTCCTTGAGTGATAAAGTTGATACTATTATGTCTATGTGATGTCTACGCACGCTTCTATTCTTGTAGACAGTGTTTTGCCCCCAAGTGCAGAGGTTTGTAGAACAGCAGCAAATTTCCCTTAAGTGAGTAACCCAAGGTTTTTCGAACTCAGGGAGGTAGAGGTCAAAGATATCCCTCTCAAGCAACCTTGCAAGTAAGATACAAGAAGTCTCTTGTGTCCCCAACACACCCAATACACTTGTCAGGTGTATAGATGCACTAGTTTGGCGAAGAGATAGTGAAATACAAGTGATATGGATAATTACAAGTGGTAATTGCAATCTGTAGTAAAAATGGCAGCGAGCGAACATGCAACAGAACTGAGAGTAAACGGTGATTCGATGCTTGGAAACAAGGCCTAGGATCGTACTTTCACTAGTGGTCACTCTCAACAATAATAATATAAATGAACACATATAAATACTTCCTCTTCAATATGCACTTAGATGCTACTCGAAATTATTCTCCTATTGGATAACGAACACTATTACCACTGCATAGGGCTATAAAAGCACACCTTAAAGTTTGTATTCCACATCGAGGGCACCCCACGCTGTCACTATGAGCACCCTAAAATAGTACTAAACAAACACCATAATTTTATAGAGACATCCAACACAAGAACACTCATGGTAAGTATCCCTCTAATCTTTAATCCAAAGAGTCACACACGGCATGCGCACTGTCAACTTCGCACCGTGGGACAAAGATGACTCCGGAGATTACAATGATAAAACCAATTGAATAGCATATCCATAACATAATGAAGGGGAAACATCAATGAATTCAACTAGATTACAATGCTCATGATCACATAAAGATCACACCATGGGAGAGAGAGATAAACCACATAGCTACCAGCATGAGCCCTCAGCCTCGATGAAGAACTACTCCCTCCTCATCATGGGAGGCAGCAACGGCAATAAAGATGGCTCCGGGGGCACATCCCCGTCCCGTCAGGGTGCCGAAACAGGAACTTATGCCCCCCCCCCGAATTAGGGTTTTTGATGGCGGCGGAACTCGGGAGTGTTTTTGGAGAAATCCTTCGGGTGTCGTGATTTTTAGGTCAGGAGGGTTTTTATACTCAAAGAGGCGACGTGAGGCGGTGCACGAGTCAGCGACACACGACCTCGGCGCCACCCCTCCTGGCCGCGCCCAGGTATGGTGTGGCGGCTGTGGGCCTCCCCGGGACTTGTCCTTCTGGCTCGCGGAGTTTTCTGGCGAAATAGAATTTCTGGAATTTTTTGAGATTTTTCTGAGCAATTTGGTTTTTGGACCTTTTCTGCAATGCACAGACATAATAAACAAAAACTGGCTCTATGGCATCTTGTTAATAGGTTAGTTTCAGAAAATGCATAATATGGTATGAAGTGTATATAAAACATGTAGCAATTGGTAAAAAACATGCATGGAACATCAAAAATTATAGATACGTTTGAGGCGTATCAGCATCCCCAAGGTTAGTTCCTACTCATCCTCGAGTAGGTAAACTATAATAACAATATAATTTTTTTAGTGACATGCTACCAACACAATCTTGATCAAATAGTAGTATAAAACACATGAACTAAATGAAGTGATCCAAGTCAATTATCTATAGTTTGCTAAAAAGTAAACAATGAGTAAACA
This sequence comes from Poa pratensis, assembly GCA_947311845.1. NCBI lineage: Eukaryota > Viridiplantae > Streptophyta > Magnoliopsida > Poales > Poaceae > Poa > Poa pratensis. The sequence continues at coordinate 38,085,451 of CAMZMU010000128.1, forward strand.
TAATATATCATATAAATAAAAACTTTTCATGGATAGTACTTTGGAAACATGAGCTATGAGAATTTGCATAAGAGTTAGCTCGCCAAGCAACATTTTAAAATCAAAAGTGTTTGACCAACACAAAGGAATATTTAAGTTTCAGCATTTGCTTCAACTTTCAACTTATTTATCTTTTGGATAATGTTAGTACAAAGCATCATAATAAGTCTAATATGCTATAATATAACAATTCTTGTACCAAGGTTGATACTAGTGTTTACTTGTGGAGAATAGAAAGAAGTAGGAAAACTGACTCAACATACAAGTAAAAGAAAGGCCCTTCGCAGAGGGAAGTAGGGATTAAATCATGTGCTAGACCTTTTTAGTTTTTGAAAACACGTAGAGAGTAAAAATATATTTTGAGAGGTGCATGTTAATTGTCAACAAATGGTAGCAAACAATACAGTATTACCCATGCCAACCAGACTTTTTAAGAGCGGCTCCCATGAGGAACGTTATTTCTGCAGCAAGCAGATCATTCCTCTATCTCTTTGGTTTACACATGCAGATGTTTGACCGAATGCTCAGTTAACAAAATGTGAAGAAAGTTTATGATGAAAGTTGTAAATTAAGGGGGTTGGGCACCCCGTTGCCAGCTCTTTTTGCAAAATTATAGATAAGCAGATGTAAGCTGCTAGTCTGGAGTAAAGCCTGATTGACAAGTGTAATAAAGATAATCCACTACTTCCTCATGAGCTAGTAAACAGAGACACAAATAAGGAGTAGTAACAATTTTGAATAATTTAAAGGTAGCACATGAAAATTTTACTTGGAGTGGCCCGGAAATACCACATATAGGTAGGTATGGTGGACACAGATGGCATGGATTTTTTGGCTCAGGGTTTTGGATGTACGAGAAGCATTCCCTCTCAGCACAAAGTTTAGACTAGCAAGGTTATTTAAGCATACACATAACGTCAACCGGTACAAAAAGAACCATATGATGAACATAAGAGAAAAATTATAAGACTCCACACTGTCTTCCTTGTTAACCGAAACATGCTTTTAATAGGAAATATCTAGACTTTGGAACTACCAATTATGATAAACCAAATAACTTCAAGCTTCAACGGTAGTTCTTCATTAATGAGCATTTACTTACATGATACACAACTTTAAAATTACTTACTTGATAACTCAAAATAATTGAAAAGCATCAAGTTGCTCAAGACAAATGATCTACAAGACCGTGTAAGCATTTTTGTTTATACCATTACCACATGCATGGCATTTTCTGTTCCAACCAAACACCAATAAACTTATTTAACAACTCTCCAAACAAATGTAAGTGAGGCAAGAGAGTACTTTCTACAAAAGAACTAATAGCTCTGACAAGAGATACATGCAAAACAAGAGCTAAAAGCATAGCATCGCTAGACAAGAATACTCAACAAGTATAAGTGAAGAATAGAAGTATTCTAATGAAAAAGCGGAGCGTGTCTCTCTCCCAAACAAGAATGTTATGATCAAGCATTGTATTGACCAGAGAAAAAAATAAAAACAAAACTGAAAATAAAACACACAAGACGCTCCAAGAATAGCACATAGTATGTGAAGAAATAAAAATATAGTCTCACTAGAGATGACCTGATAATATGTCGATGAAGAAGTGGATGCCTTGGGCATCACCAAGCTTAGACGCTTGAATCTTCTAGAAATATGTTGGGGAGATCCATGGGAGCCTCCCCCAAGCTTAAGCTCTTCACTCTTCTTGATCTTATTTTATCACCCTTCTCTCTTAATACTTGAAAACTTCCTTCACACCAAACTCAGAATAAACTTCATTAGAGGGGTTAGTTCATCAAATCATAATCTCACTTGGTTCTGTAAAGATACGCTATAAGCATCATTTTAAAATTAGCTACTGTTTACTAGCCTTATGTGAAGCTCTTTTAAAGAATTTCACTTAACACTTTTAAAAGAGAGAATGCAAAACTAGACAGAATCTGTCAAAACCAGAACTGTCCATAAAGATGAATTTTTTCGAGGTACTTACGTCGCTCAAATCAGAAAACTCTGAACTAAAGAAAGATAGGTAAAAAGTTCAGGATTCTGCACAAACATTTGCAGATTAAAATAATGTTCTGTGATTTCTCATGAATTTTTACCGTGAGGTACAGAAATCTGTTTCTGGACAGCAACTAAACTTTTACATATCTTGCTATTAGAGGCTCTTCTTGGCACAACAAAACGAAAAATAAAAGATACAAAGGAATTGTTATAGAAGTAAACAAGTTCCTTGACTCAGCAAAATAAAATAACAGAAAATGAAATGGGTTGCCTCCCATGATTGCTTTTCTTTAAAGCCTTTTAGCTAGGCATGATAATTATACTGATGCTCTCATAAGAATAAGAGTTGAATATAAGAGAGCATCAAGAAGAAAATATTAAACACATTTAAGTCTAACCCACTTCCTATGCAAAGGAATCTTCTAAGAAAACAAACTATTGAAGCACAAAGTGACTAGCATAGAAAGGTAAAACAAGTGCAACTTCAAAAGTTTCAACATAAAGTGAGGAGACTTAATATTATTGAGATATATGAAACTGTGTCTCCCTCTCTCAAAATGACCAGTAGGTCTTGAAGCAACCAGCATATAGAAGCAACACAAGAGAAAGCTCAAAACTTTCATCATAAAGAAAGGAAATTTAATAACATGAAGATTTCTATAACCAGATTTTCCTCTCTCAAAATAATTTTCAGTGGCATCATGAATAGACTCAACAATATAGTTATCACATAAAGCATTCTTATCATGATCCACATGCATAAAAGTATCATTACTCTCCACATAAGCATAATCAATTTCATTAGTAATAGTGGAAGTAAAACTATCACATCCATCATTGTAATAATCATCATAAATTGCAGGCATAGTATAATCATAATAAACTTCATCCTCCATAGTAGGTGGACTGAAAATATCATATTCATCATTACCAGCTTCCCCAAGTTTAGACTTTTCCATAGCATTAGCAATAATGATGTTCAAAGAATTCATGCTATTAACATTGCTACTACTATTATGCAAACAAAGTTCCATAGGTTTTTTAATTTTCTCTTCAAACACATCATGTCCCAACTCAAGATAAATTTCATAGAGCTCTCTAATTTTTTTTTTCCATTAAGCCTAACTAGTAAAATAAAAACAAGAGACAAAAAGATATAACTGCAGAATCTAAAGAAGATACCTTCAAGCCCTCACACGCCGGCAACAATGCTAGAAAATAGCTTAGTAGCCAGAGGATGTGAGTACCATTGACCTTACCTCCCCGGCAACGGCGCCAGAAAAGAGCTTGATGTCTATGCATGCTTATATTCTTGTAGACAGTGTTGAGCCTCCAAGTGCAGAGGTTTGTAGAACAGCAGCAAATTTCCCTTAAGTGAGTAACCCAAGGTTTATCAAACTCAGGGAGGTAGAGGTCAAAGATATCCCTCTCAAGCAACCCTGCAATTAAGACACAAGAAGTCTCTTGTGTCCCCAACACACCCAATACACTTGTCAAGTGTATAGGTGCACTAGTTCGGCGAAGAGATAGTGAAATACAAGTGATATGGATGATTACAAGTGGTAATTGCAATCTGTAGTAAAAATGGCAGCGAGCGAACATGTAGCAAAACTGAGAGTAAACGGTGTTTTGATGCTTCGAAACAAGGCCTAGGGATCATACTTTCACTAGTGGTCACTCTCAACAATAATAATATAACTGAACACATATAAATACTTCCTCTTCAATATGCACTTAGATGCTACTCGGATTTATTCTCCTGTTGGATAACGAACAATATTACCACTGCGTAGGGCTATAAAAGCACACCTTAAAGTTTGTATTCCACATCTAGGGCACCCCACGCTGTCACTATGGGTCAGCCCATCTGCCTGAAGGACACCCGACAAGTTCGACATCAAGTCTCTGCGGCTAAGGACCAGGTGACCTTCCGGGTCACCACCTCGCCCGGAGAACCAGGCAAGACACCCACGGGTCCGTGCTCCCGGTAGGAGGCCAGGCGCACCCCCGAGTATCCATCCGTACCATCGAGAGGATAAGATCGCCAGCTCACCGGAAGCTGGTGGAAGACTTGGGCGCCAAGATGAAGGCCGCGCCCTGGTGACATTGCCACGAGCGTAGTTGGTAGGGCGAACATGCTTTGTCCATCCCACCATTTCCAACGGCGGACGACCGCTCCGCCCTCCTCAGAACGCTTGGAGGAGAGAGTGCCACGTCTCCTCCAAGGACCGCCGAGGGGTTTTTTCCCGCCAAGACCCCTCACACCTCTCGCGTGCCCATGTCGGATCCCCTTAGCCTATAAAAGGAGGACCATGGCACCAAAGAGGGAGGAAGAAAAACGAGATAGAAGCAAGCTAGAGCTCAGGCAAGACTAGACTAGGGTTCAGAAGGTAGAGAGAGAGGTGATCTCCCCAGGGTAGGATCTGCTCTTCGTCTACCTCCGGCCAAATCTCTGCCGGGTTCACCCCACAACACCCTTGTACACCCCACCATGATGAACCTCTCAATCCAGACATGCAGGAGTAGGGCTTTTAGCCTCCGGGTGGCCTGAACCTGGGTAACTCTGTGTGTCCTGCTGTGTTGCTCGATCTCTCCCTCTCGACGAAGAACTTGGTGTCCTTGCTCCCGGGTAATACGTCTTCCAGCCTCCTTCGCGCCCCGTGCCGAACCTAAAAAGGGGGTATCATCTACTCCCGGTGTCCGTCACCCGAGACATGACATCTGGCGCGCCAGGTAGGGGGTGCAAGCGCTGGATTCGTCTTCTTCTTCATCGACCTCAGGTTCAACGTCAAGTTCATCGTCAAGTTCTGCGTTAAGCTTCTCGTCCGTGACAAGATCCGCTTCAAGACCTCCGGCGCCTTTGGAGCAGCGTTAGTTTCGGCTCTCACAGGCAAGGTGCTGAATCCGACGGCCAAGATGACGAAGAAGAGAAAGGCTAAGGCAGCCATGAAGTTTCTGCAGTATCCAGGACTCGGTTTCGTCCTAGGGGAGCCCTCGTCGACCTCCGCCACTAAGGGTCGGGACTTTGGAGTACAGTTTGTACGACCAGCGGCGTATGTCAGTCCTTTAATCAGTGAGGAAAGGCCTCAGGAAAACGCCATGAGCATCGATGTACCTTCCCCCTCGTGGACGCACGAGGAAAGGGAGGAACTCTGCTCTGACGTGACACCTGCAGCGCAGCCCTGAAAGGCGAAGGCCCAGATCAGAGCATGAAGGATGATCCTGACCTAGAAGATCCTCTCATTTACGTGCCCCAAGAGTTCAAGATTCCTCTGCGCAAAATGGCCAGCCTGGAGTGTGGTGCATGTACCACAGATCTGATAGACACAGTCTGGAAGAGTGCCGCTAGTTCAACGATATTCAGTTAAAGCAGAAGAACGGGGAGTGCTATGCCTGCGGCGAGTCAGGACATATCTGCAGAGATTGCCCCTTCACGAAGAAACCAAAGAAAACCAAGGCCAATCCCGGCGCTCCACAGAAGGGAAAGTCTTTCCGGACCTTCGCTAATGCCTCTACTCAGACCGAAGAGCGTGAAGAGCTAAGCCCAACCCAACGGACACAAGATTGTTAAAGATTAACTGCTGCCAGTTGGGACCAAACTTTCATCTGCGGCAATTCTGACGAAGGAGAATGGGAACTCCCGGGTCATATAGTGACAATACACCCGGGACCGAGTGGACCTCCCCAGAAGTACTGGATCGCGAAGTGGTTAGCTTCCTGTCCTCAGAAGTAAACAGCATCCGGGTCTCCGGACCGGCATTTCTATCATGCCAGCCAGTTGTCGGATCATCAGGAAGGTGAGCTCCGGGTTTGGCAGTAAGAGGGTCTCTAGACCAGCATTTCTATCATGCCAGCTAGTTGCCGGATCACCAAGAAGGTGGTCTCCGGGGTCTCCGAACCGGCGTCAGCCAGCTAGTTGTGCCTTCGAGCGGCATGCAAGGACCAGTCCCCGCAAGGGTGTATTGGGCCCTTGGGTATATTTCGGCACGGAAGCCCTGTTCCCGCCAAGAATTGTGGGGCAGGGCAGAATTATGTCTGAAAAAGGACATAGAAGACCCGCCACGGCGGCAGCGCGACGAAGTAATTGCCGGAATATACCGAAAGGAGGTCAAATGCGAGCTAAGTATAAACGCGCTCGCGCGGGCTTTTTCCCTTTTGCATCGGTTTTATACACTTTGGCTAAAGCGAAAGCGGGCGTAATCTTGGGGTAGCGCCTCCGCGACAATACTGTCAGTTTCCCTCGGGCAGTGGAGTCGTGGGCTGAGGTCCGTACGGTCAAGACCGGTGGGTCCCTAGGGAGGGTTGCGCCCTGTGTCTGCAATTCAGAACAGTCTGATTGCTCATGGCTGGTTAGCGCTCGCGCCCTTGGACCCTTCCCGAGTGCGTTAAGCCCCCACGAGTGCAATAAAACTCATGTAAATCGGGAAAAAGTTATTTACATTCCTAAGTACAAAATTCATAAGCCTTTCGGCGGTACAATTGCAAAAGCATGGTTCACGGCCTTTGGTATTGTCCTGTCCTTTGCAGGATCTTACAGGTTTATGGGTTGTCTTCACGGTAAAGACGCCCCAGGATCTCGTCCAATTGGCCAGCAGCGTTTGGAGGAGTCAGCATCCCGGGTCCCAGCCTCTCCAACTCGAACAGCAGTGAAAGCTGCGGGTGCTGCTGGTGGAGGGTCACGACTATGCGAGTGACGGCCTGCCGGATCGCCTGCTCTCCTTCCGGGAAAGGGGCCCTGCTTGTACGCTCCCAGACACCCCCCAAATCATTGAACTCTTTCACAATCATTGAGGACCACGTGTACATCTTGAGCAAGATTTTTTGATCCTCGCGACGGTGAAGCTGGAACTGGCACTTCTCCTTCTCTAGCGCCGCTTTGGTCTCGGCCAGCTCGGCTTGAACCGCCTCAAGCTGGGTAGACTTCTGCTCGTGCTGATCCCAGGCAATTTGCGCCTGTGACTTAGACGCTTCCATAGCCTGGCGGCCTGCTGCCAGTTCTTCGGCCTCAGCCTTCCGGGTAGCTCTCGCCCGAGGTGCGGCTTCGTCCCTGAATGCCACCGCCTCCTTCAGGCGCTGGATCTGCTTCTCCAGCTCTGCCCGATCCACAAGCGCACCTCCTTGGTTTTCCCCACTGCAAGCAAAGGCCTCCCGCTGCACGGCTATGGTGTGGGCGCTGGACTTTACCTGCCGCCTGAGATCCTCCCTCTCATCCCGGATCTGCTGGGATTCCTGTCTTGCTTGCCGAAGGCGCTTTCGCTCATGCTCAAGATCTCCAGCCAGCCGCCTGAGACGCCTGTCCTGGGATTCGATAATCATGTCTTTGGCTCGCAAGGCCTCTGCGTTTTCTAGCTCAACTTCCTGTCGGGTCCACCCTGCTGCGTTTTCCATCCCCTACTCCAGGCGGACCTCGTCTTGGAAGGATTTCAGTTGCAATTGCTCCAAGGCTTCGAGCTGGGCTTGTTCCTGCTCCTCGAAGTCGTCAAGACGCTGCTGTAGCTCCCACTCTTCGCGAGCTATTCTAAGCTCGCGGGCATGTAGCATCTCCTCGTCCGTAGCTATCCTCGCCTCTCGAAAACGCAAATCCTCCCCGTCTCCAGAAGCAGCCTCGAATCGCCTCTCTATCTCGGCACGAGCAAAGGCAAGGACCAGTCCCCGCAAGGGTGTATTGGGCCCTTGGATATATTTCGGCATGGAAGCCCTGTTCCCGCCAAGAATTGTGGGGTAGGGCAGAATTATGTCTGAAAAACGACATAGAAGACCCGCCACGGCGGCAGCGCGATGAAGTAATTGTCGGAATATACCGAAAGGAGGTCAAATGCGAGCTAAGTATAAACGCGCTCGCGTGGGCTTTTTCCCTTTTGCGTCGGTTTTATACACTTTGGCTAAAGAGAAAGCGGGCATAATCTTGGGGTAGCGCCTCCGCGACAATACTGTCAGTTTCCCTCAGGCATTGGAGTCGTGGGCTGAGGTCCGTACGGTCAAGACCGGTGGGTGCCTGGGGGGGTTGCGCCCTGTGTCAGCAATTCAGAACAGTCTGATTGCTCACGGCTGGTTAGCGCTCGCGCCCTTGGACCCTTCCCGAGTGCGTTAAGCCCCCACGAGTGCAATAAAACTCATGTAAATTGGGAAAAAGTTATTTACATTCCATAGTACAAAGTTCATAAGCCTTTCGGCGGTACAATTGCAAAACATGGTTCACGGCCTTTGGTATTGTCTTGTCCTTTGCAGGATCTTACAGGTTTACGGGTTGTCTTCACGGGAAAGATGCCCCAGGATCTCGTCCACTTGGCCAGCAGCGTTTGGAGGAGTCGGCATCCCGGGTCCCAGCCTCTCCAACTCGAACAGCAGTGAAAGCTGCGGGTCCTGCTGGTGGAGGGCCACGACTATGCAGGTGACGGCCTGCTGGATCGCCTGCTCTCCTTCCGGGAAAGGGGCCCTGCTTGTACGCTCCCAGACACCCCCAAATCAGTGAACTCTTTCACAATCCTTGAGGACCACGTGTACATCTTGAGCAAGATGTTGTGATCCTCGCAACGGTGAAGCTGGAACTGGACTTCTCCTTCTCCAGCGCCGCTTTGGTCTCGGCCAGCTCGGCTTGAACCGCCTCAAGCTGGGTAGACTTCTGCTCGTTCTGATCCCAGGCAATTTGCGCCTGTGACTTAGACGCTTCCATTGCCTTGCGGCCTGCGGCCAGTTCTTTGGCCTCAGCCTTCCGGGTAGCTCTCGCCCGAGGTACGGCTTCGTCCCTGAATGCCACCGCCTCCTTCAGGCGCTGGATCTGCTTCTCTAGCTCTGCCCGATCCGCAAGCGCACCTCCTTGGTTTTCCCCACTGCGAGCAAAGGCCTCCCGCTGCACGGCTATGGTGTGGGCACTGGACTTTACCTGCCGCCTGAGATCCTCCCTCTCATCCCGGATCTGCTGGGATTCCTGTCTTGCTTGCCGAAGGCGCTTTCGCTCATGCTCAAGATCTCCACCCAGCCGCTTGAGACGCCTGTCCTGGGATTCGATAATCCTGTCTTTGGCTCGCAAAGCCTCCGCATTTTCTAGCTCAACTTCCTATCGGGTACACCCTGCCGCGTTTTCCATCCCCTGCTCCAGGCGGACCTCGTCTTGGAAGGATTTCAGTTGCAATTGCTCCAAGGCTTCGAGCTGGGCTTGTTCCTGCTCCTCGAAGTCGCCAAGATGCTGCTGTAGCTCCCACTTTTTGCGAGCTATTCTAAGATCGTGGGCATGGAGCATCTCCTCATCCGCAGCTATACTCGCCTCTCGAGAACGCAAATCCTACCCGTCACCAGAAGTAGCCTCCGATCGCCTCTCTATCTCGGCGCGAGCAAAGGCTAGGAACTCCCCAGCGCCGGGGAAAGCCCTCGAGAAGCTGGCTTCCTGTGTACCTTCCCTTGGCGGGAGAGAAGTTCCACGCAAGGATTGACCGGTCTCAATCCTGCGTTCTAGACGAGATTCCGGGGGATCCACGTCGAGCCTGCTCCCGGGAGAACCCGCCGGCTCAAGTTCTGCGTCAACAAGCGGCAAGTCAGTCTTCAAGGGCCGTACTACAGCCGCGAAAGGACCATGTTCAGAGCTTCGGGGGGACATACCCGGAAGGAATGAGGAGCTCGCTGGCAGTCCCGCCGGGGAAGTCATCTCTTGAGTTCGGGGAAGGGGGGTCCACGCCGCCATCTCCCTCTTTTCCTGGACGTCACGCTGTAAAGACGGAGTTTCGATAGGAGCCGGGGGCTCCTCCGTGACCGCGACAGAGCTCTCCGCGGCCTCCCGAGCTTCAACGTCATCTTCGACCCGGCGGCATTTCCAGGGACTTCCGAGTTCCGGGGATCTACGAAGAAAACAAGGCATCACGTCATTGAAGCGTCAGGCAAAGATTCGTCGCTCGGGGTCGCAAGGACTCTAACTTACTCTCGAGTCCGCTTGGCTCCGGGAACGCTCCAGCTCCTTCCTCCCAAAGCACCGGAAGGGATCGGCAACGACAGGCTCTCCTCAGCGCCATCATTCGCTAGGAGCGGAGGAGGGAGAGCTTCGGAGTCATCTCCCGACTCTGGCTCGTCAAGTGGGTTTGGGTGCGCTGGCTGCTCCGAGAGCAGTTCCACCGCTGCACCCTCGACCCTCGTCTGGACCTCCCTCGCCTCTCGGGGAGAGGCAAGGTCCGCGCACCCGGCAGGCTCATCCGGAGCAAGTTCTCCCTCAGCTTTGTTGTCGGAAAGCTCAGGACCTTCCGGGGAAACGTCTCCGCCAAACAAGTCAGCAGCTGTAGAAGACCCTTGACCCGGCGCGATCTTCTGCGCTGGAACCGGAAGGGGATCCCGGAATTCAGTGCCAGCAATCCCAAATGCGTTGCATGCCGGCATGCAGGTCCGGGCAACCGCAGCACCTGAGCCATCAAACAGGGGAAGCATTGTTGGTGGAAGATGAAAAGGAACACCCGGAAGCAGAAAGAGCATCTTGCTTGACCATTCTTTCTACTGTAAGAGGAATCCAATCCTCAGCTGAACCTCCCACAGCGGTTGTGACTTGGGCTGCAGCGGGGCGATTCCTCTTCGGATAAAGTCACCCACAATGGCGGAGCATGTCAGCTTTCGGTCGCGGAGCTCGGTTAGTCTTTCAATGATTGGGGTAAGAGCTGGATCCTGGGAGCTTCTGTCTTTGAAATTGGCCAAACGCTCCGCAGGAAAGGTTGGCGTCAGGAGGTGGGGATTGAAGCCTCCCACTAAGATGAAGTACCAGTTGTGCCTCTACTCTCCCAAGTCCGGTTTAAGCTTCACAACTGGGTATTGGTGCGCCGATGACTTCCTGAGGTGAAAGGTAACCCCGCCGGATATCCACTTCGACCTTCCCAGGCGGGGAACGAAGAAGTGGTGGAACAAGTCCATCGAAGGCGTTACCCAGATGAATGCCTCGCACACATAGGCAAAGGAGGCCAGAATCAACACCGCATTCGGATGCAAATGAAGCATATGCAGTCCGAACGCCACCAGGACGACGAGGAAAAACGACGAAAAGGGGGGCAATAGCCCCATCACCGAGAAGTGGTGGAAGATGACCACTTCATCTTCTCCCTCAAGACCTTCTCCAGGATGGATTCCCGCTTGTTCTCCACCACGGAATTCCAAAGCTATCGCGCGGCGAGCAGGATCCACCTTCTTCTCATCAGCATACGTGCTCGAAGAGAACACAACCTGCATCACCCTCTTCGGGGGAGGCACGGCGGCAGCGCAAGAGGCTTCAATCGCCGCTTTCTCTGCTACGGATTGCTTCACTTTCCGTACTCTTCCCCTCTCACGCCTGGGTGCTATGAGCGGCAGAAGAGTGGACTCTCTGAAGTAAGGTCCAGGTGGCCGGAGGAAGAGGGCGGCGCTCGGCGAAGAGGAAGGGTCGGATTCCGGTGGCGGCGACTTGGGGATTTCGGAAGATTTGGGGAATAACTGCCGCAGCATTGCGAGGTGTGACTCATAAGGCTTCCCACGCGTCACGTCGTGGCCCCATTACTCAGACTGACGCGGGGATTGAGGGGGTGATCCGCTTCAAGCGCTCCCTCTCATTGGATTCAAGATAGACGTTGGCCGTCCGTGCGAACCGCAACATTCGCCACGACCAAGTCCAAGAGAAACTCGGGGGCTCATCTCTACTTCGCCCTGTCGAGCCCCAGGCAAAGCAGGCGAGGCGCCGAGTACCCACTTTGGCCATAGCCCCGGCAGCAACTGAAGCAAGAGCCGTCGAGACCATGCCCGGGGGCTACTGTCACTGCATTGGAACATGGGGTTCCCCTGATGCTGCCAAAGTGGGTACTCCACTAGGGCCCACCAAGAAGATGGACAAGGCAAGGAGTCAAGTACAACAGATGGGTCAGCCCATCTGCCTGAAGGACACCCGACAAGTTCGACATCAAGTCTCTGCGGCTAAGGACCATGTGACCTTCCGGGTCACCCCCTCGCCCGGAGAACCAGGCAAGACACCCACGGGTCCGTGCTCCTGGCAGGAGGCCAGGAGCACCCCAGGTATCCATCCGTACCATCGAGAGGATAAGATCGCCAGCTCGTCGGAAGCTGGTGGAAGACTTGGGCGCCAAGATGAAGGCCGCGCCCTAGTGACGTTGCCACGAGCGTAGTTGGTAGGGCAGACAGGCTTTGTCCGTCCCACCTTTTCCAAGGGCGGATGACCGCTCCGCCCTCCTCAGAACGCTTGGAGGAGAGAGTGCCGCGTCTCCTCCAAGGACCGCCGAGGGGTTTTCTCCCACCAAGACCCCTCACACCTCTCGCGTGCCCATGTTGAACCCCCTTAGCCTATAAAAGGAGGACCATGGCACCAGAGGGAGGAAGAAAAATGAGATAGAAGCAAGCTAGAGCTCAGGCAAGACTAGACTAGGGTTCGGAAGGTAGAGAGAGAGGTGATCTCCCCAGGGCAGGATCTGCTCTTCGTCTACCTCCGGCCGAATCTCTGCCGGGTTCACCCCAGAACACCCTTGTACACCCTACCATGATGAACCTCTCAATCCAGACATGCAGGAGTAGGGCTTTTAGCCTCCGGGTGGCCTGAACCTGGGTAACTCTGTGTGTCCTGCTGTGTTGCTCGGTCTCTCCCTCTCGACGAATAACTTGGCGTCCTTGCTCCCGGGTAAGACATCTTCCAGGCTCCTTCGCGCCCGTGCCGAACCTAAAAAAGGGGTATCATCTACTCCCGGTGTCCATCACCCGAGACACGACAGTAAGTATCCCTCTAATCTTTAATCCAAAGAGTCACACACGGCACGCGCACTGTCAACTTCGCACCGTGGGACAAAGGTGACTCCGGAGATTACAATGATAAAACCAATTGAGTAGCATATCCATAACATAATGAAGGGGAAACATCTATGAATTCAACTAGATTACAATGCTCATGATCACATAAAGATCATACCATGGGAGAGAGAGATAAACCACATAGCTACCGGCATGAGCCCTCAGCCTCAATGAAGAACTACTCCCTCCTCATCATGGGAGGCTGCAACGGCGATGAAGATGGCTCCGGGGGCACTTCCCCGTCCCGGCAGGGTTCTGAAACAGGAACTTATGTCCCCTGAATTAGGGTTTTTTATGGCGGATGACGTCGGGAGTGTTTCTGGAGAAATCCTTCGGGTGTCGTGAGTTTTAGGTCAGGAGGGTTTTCATAGGCGAAGAGGCAACGCGAGGCGGTGCACGAGTCAGCGACACACGACCTCGGCGCCACCCCCTCCTGGCCGCACCCAGGTATGGTGTGGCGGCTGTGGGCCTCCCCCGGAATTTTCCTTGTGGCCCACGGAGTCTTCTGGCGAAATAGAATTTCTGTAATTTTTTTGGATTGTTCTGAGCACTTTGGTTTTTGGACCTTTTCTGCAATGCATAGACATAATAAACAGAAACTGGCACTGTGGCATCTTGTTAATAGGTTAGTTCCAGAAAATGCATAATAATGGTATGAAGTGTATATAAAACATGTAGCAATTGGTATAAAACATGCATGGAACATCAAAAATTATAGATACGTTTGAGACGTATCACTATGCTTGCAAATAATCAAGTTCATGTTGATCCTAATAATGTTCCTTTAGCTTCTTTGGTTGCTCAAGAAGAGCATGTTGATGTGAACTTCATTAAAAATAATAATTTCAACAACAATGCTTATAGGAACAACTTTGGTAATAGTAATTATATGGTCTATCCTTCTAATAGTGGCAATGCTTATGGTAATTCTTATGGTAATGCTGGAATGCTTAGTAATGAAAGGTTGCTAGAACTTGAAAAGGCTACTAATAATTTTATGCAAATGCAATATGAGCAAAATAAAGTGTTTTCTAGATAAGCATTCGGTTATGTTGAAAAATATAAGTCATCAAATTGATAGTTTGAACAAGGAAATTTCTGGTTTACAAGTTAGGCTTTCTAATACTGAGACTTGCATTTCGAATATGTCTGAAGCACAAACCTCTTTGATAAATAAAATGGCAGCTAAGCCAGAAGTTATTGAAAATAATACTTATGGAACTGTCAATGCTATTGTTGCTACTATTTCTACTTCTGAAGATAAAACTTTTAGAACTAGTAAACCACCTACTGTTAATGGTAAAATAATTGGTATTGGAAAGATCTCTACCTTGGTTGAAAATAGTTCTAAATTGCCTGATAGCACTAAAACTGTTACAGATAAAAGTGCTGAAATTTTTCGAGGTATCGGAGATAATGGTCCCATTACTTTTGATGATAATACTTTTGATTTTGATGGTTGTAATCTCACTGAAGTTATTAAGTTCTTGCAAAAGTTAGCTCAGAATCCTAATGCTAGTAAAATAAACATGGTTTTACTAAGCATATTACTAATGCTCTTATTCATGCTAGGGAAGAGAAACTTAAACGTGAAGCTTCTATTCCTAGAAAGTTAGAAGATGGGTGGGAACCCACCATTAAAATGAGAGTGAATGACTTTGATTGCAATGCCTTGTGTGGTCTTGGTGCTAGTATTTCTGTTATGCCTAAGAAACTTTATGATATGCTTGATCTAGCACCATTAGAAAATTGTTATTTGAATGTTCATTTTACTGATTCTACTATGAAGAAACCTGTGGGTAGGATTGATGATGTTCTTATTATGGTTAACAATAATTATGTTCCTATTGATTTTGTTGTTTTGGATATTGAATGCAAATCCTCTTGTCCTATTGTTTTGGGAAGACCTTTTCTTAGAACTGTTGGTGCTATTATTGATATGAGTGAAGGTAATATTAAATTTTAATTCCCACTCAAGAAAAGTATGGAACACTTTCCTAGGAAGACGATGAAACAACCTTTTGATTCTATTTTTCGAACAAGCTATGATGTTGATGTTTCTACTCTTGACAATACTTGAGTCATGCTTTGTGCCTAGCTAAAAGGCGTTAAAGAAAAGCGCTCATGGGAGGCAACCCATTTTATTTTCTGTTATTTTATTTTGTTGAGTCAAGGAATTAGCCTACTTCTGTAATAATTCCTTTGTATCTTTTATTTTTCGTTTTGTTGTGCCAAGAAGAGCCTCTAATAGCAAGATAGCTCTAAAAGTTTAGTTTGCTGTCCAGAAACAGATTTCTGTGCCTCACGGTAAAAATTCATGAAACATCACGGAACAGTATTTTAATCTGCAAATTTTTGTGCAGAAGCCTGAGCTTTTTACTTTGTTAGTTCATCGTTTTCTGATTTGAACGACGCAAGTGCCTCAAAAAAATTCGTCTTCACGGACTGTTCTGGTTTTGACAGATTCTGTCCAGTTTTGCATTCTCTCTTTTACAAGTGTTAAGTGAAATTCTTTAAAGGTGGAAGAGCTTCACATAAGGCTAGTAAACAGTAGCTAATGTTTAAAATGATGTTTATAATGTGTCTTTACAGAACCAAGTGAGATTATGATTTGATGCACTAACCCTCTAATGAAGTTTACTGTGAGTTTGGTGTGAAGGAAGTTTTCAAGTATTAAGAGAGAAGGGTGATAAAATAAGATCAAGAAGAGTGAAGAGTTTAAGGTTGGGGAGGCTCCCCTGGACCTCCCCAACGTATTTCAAGAAGACTCAAGCGCCTAAACTTGGGGATGCCCAAGGCATCCCCTTCTTCATCGACAAATTATTAGGGCATCTCTAGTGACACTATATTTTTATTTCTTCACATTTTAAGTGATGTTCTTGGAGCGTCTGTGTGTTTTATTTTCAGTTTGTTTATGTTTTGTTCTCTGGTCATAACTAGTTGGACCCTAGCACTCTTGTTTGGGAGAGTGACATGCTCCGCTTTTTCATTAGAATACTCATATTCTTCACTTATACTTGTTGAGTATTCTTGTCTAGCGCTGCTATGGTTCTAGCTCTTATTTTTCATGTATCACTTGTCCAGAGCTATTAGTTATTTTGAAGAAATCACTCTCTTGCTTCACTTATATTTGTTTGGAGAGTTGTTAAAAAATTTGATTGGTGTTTGGTTGGAACAGAAAATGCTATGCATGTGGTAATGGTATAAAGAAAATGCTTACATAGTCTTGTAGATCATTTGTTTTGAGTAACTTGATACTTTTCAATTGTTTTGAGTTATCAAGTAAGTAATGTCTGAACTTTTGTATCATGTAAGTAAAGGCTCATTAGTGAAGAACTACCGTTAAAGCTTGAAGTTATTTGATTTGTCATAGTTGGTAGTTCCAAAGTCTAAATATTTTCTGTTAAAAGGATGCTTTGGTTAACAAGGAAGGCAGTGTGGAGTCTTATAGTTTTTCTTATATGTTCATCATATGGTTCTTTTTATACCGGTTGACGTTATGTGTTTGCTTAAAATAACCTTGCTCGCCTAAACTCTGTACTGAGAGGGAATGCTTCTCGTGCATCCAAAACCCTGAGCCAAAATCCATGCCATCTGTGTCCACCATTCCTACCTATATGTGGTATTTTCTTGTCACTCCAAGTAAATTTGTCATGTGCTAAATTTGAATTATTCAAAACTATTACTACTTCTTATTTGTGTCTCTGTTTACTAGCTCATGAGGAAGTAGTAGATCATCTTTATTACACTTGTCAATCAGACTTTACTCCAGACTAGCAGCTTACATCTGCTTATCTATAATCTTGCAAAAAGAGCTTGCAGCGGGGTGCCCAACCCCCTTAATTTACAACTTTTATCATAAACTCTCCTTACATTTTGTTCTTGAGCATTCAGTCAAACATCTGCATGTGTAAACAAAGGAGAAAAGATGAATGATCTGCTTGCCGCAGAAATAACGTTCCTCAATGGGAGCCACTCTTAAAAAGTCTGGTTGGCAGGGGTAATACTGTATTGTTTGCTGCCATTCGTTGACCATTAACATGCACCTCTCAAAATATATTTTTACTCTCTATATGACTTGAAAAACTAAAAAGCTCTAGCACATGACCTAATCCCTGCTTCCCTCTGCGAAGGGTATTTCTTTTACTTTTATATTGAGTCAGTTTTCCTACTCCTGTCTATTCTCCACAAGCAAACACTAGTGTCAACTTTGGTACAAGAATTGTTATATGTTAGCATATTAGACTAATTATGCTACTTTGTGTTGACAATATCCATGAGATAAGTATGTTGAAAGTTGAAGCAAATGCTGAAACTTAAATCTTCCTTTGTGTTGGTCAAACACTTTTAATTCAAAATGTTGCTTGGTGAGCTAACTTTTATGCAAAGTCTCATAGCTCACTCCAAAGTACTATCCATGAAAAGTTTTTTTTTACTTTTATGATATATTATGTTTACTCCTTGTTTACTTTTTAGCAACTATATACAATTGTCCTGGATCACTTCATTCAGCTCATGTGTCTTACACTACTATTTGATCAAGATTATGTTGGTGGCATGCCACTCCAAAAATTATATTACTATCATTTACCTACTCGAGGACGAGTAGGAACTAAGCTTGGGGATGCTGATACGTCTCAAACGTATCTATAATTTTTTATGTTCCATGCTTATTTTATACATATTGATACATGTTTTATATACACTTCATAGCATTTTTATGCATTTTCTGGGACTAACCTATTAACAAGATGACACAGTGACAGTTCCTGTTTTCTGCTGTTTTTCCGTTTCAGAAAAGCTAGTCAGGAAATATTCTCGGAATTGGACGAAAATCAACGGAGCCCAGTTTTTCACCGACACGAAGACGAAGTCCGAACGGCGCAAGAAGAAGCGACATAGGGAGCCAAACACCATTAGGGCACGACCCCCTGGCGCGCCGTGGTGGTGTGTGGGGCCCTCGGCTGGCCCCACACGCCGCCCTTTCGCCTATATATTGCCTTCGTCCCGAAAACCCTAAATACCCGAGCATTATTCCACGAAAAGTTCCGTCGCCGCCGTCGTCATCAACCCTAGTTTGGTAGGGTTCTGAAGCTCTTCCCGGCACCCTGCTGGAGAGGGAGATCATCACCGGAGGGCTCTACATCACCATGCCCGCCTCCGGAGTGATGCGTGAGTAGTTCATCCTTGGACTATGGGTCCATAGCAGTAGCTAGATGATTGTCTCTCCACTTTGTGCTATCATGTTTAGATCTTGTGAGCTGCCTAACATGATCAAGATCATCTTATTGTAATGCTACATGTTGTGTTTGCTGGGATTCGATGAATAGTGATGTTATGATCAAGTTGTTTATCAATATATCTACTGTTTTATTTATGTTCTTGCATGCTCTCCGTTGCTAGTAGATGTTTTGGCCAAGTAGATGCTTGTGACTCCAAGAGGGAGTATTTATGCTCGATAGTGGGTTCATGCCTCCAGTAATCTGGGTGAGTGACAAGAACATCTAAGGTTGTGCAAGCATTTGTTTACATTACACACTTTGCTTAATGCAATAATCTGTTGTTTACAACTTAATACTAACGGGAGACACGGATGCTATCCCGGAAGTGGATTATTTAGGCATGGATGCAGCTGGTAAGCGGTCCATGTATTATGTTGTAATGCCCAATAAATACTACAATAAACTATCTTGTCATATATTGCATTGTCATGCGCTTGCTATTTTTCAATTGTCCAGCTGTAATTTGTTTACCCAACACGCATGTTATCTTTAATGGAGAGACACCACTAGTGAACTGTGGATCCCGGTCCATTCTTTTACACTGATAAAAACACCAACTGCAATCATCTGTTCTCTGTTACTTTCTGCATTTATTATTATTCTCCACACCATATGTTTAATCCTTTGTATTCAGCAAGCCGGGAAGATTGACAACCTTCCTGTTTTGTTGGGGCAAAATAGTTTTATTGTGTTGTGTGCAGTCCACGTCAACCACCAAATCATCTCACATTGCGCCGTGCCATATTTTCTGGTGCCGTTGACAACCTTTTGAAGCACTTTTGACTCTTACTGGATTGATAACCTTGGTAGATATCAAGGGAAAATTGTTGCTGCACTACATCATACCTTCCTCTTGGGGTCTCCCAACGAACGTGTGTTTTCACGTCATCAACGTACGGTGTAGACGGCGACCCCCGGGCTCCGGTCCAGCGAAGCAGCGGAAGCAAAAGACTTGGACCCAGCAGCACGGCAGTGTGGGTATGTTGGAGAGAACTTCTCAACCCGTGCGTAGCTCCAATTGCGGAGTCACAACTTAAACGAATGAGAAAGAGAGAGGAGGATGCATTTTCCAAAGGCAATTGGCAAAGGAAGAGGGAGGCTGCCAACCTTGCTGGATGTGCGGTGTGGGACTAAACCCCACACCAGCCGCACCAACATGGTGCGCCGGCCTAGGTGGGCCCCATGTGGCCCACCCGGCCACCTCCCTTGGTGCTCCTCCCTTTGGGGGGATTTCCCCCCCTATGGACCTTCTCCTCCGGGAGTTGGCCCATTTAAGGTTGGGCTGCCTCTAAAATTTGAATAAATTAAAATAAATTATATTTAATCATTAATTACATTAATTAATATTAAATACATATTATCTAATTTATTCTGGCTCCGAAAACCATTTCGTCGCCCTCCGAACTTCATCGGATATATCCCGGAATGCTTCCGGAACCATTCTCTATTTTCTCTTCGATATCCAATCTTATTTAAACCGTCATCTACCCTTAAGTGTGCCACCCTACGATTCGGGATCACTCCAGACATGATCGAGACCTCTCTTCGATCAATGACTAACAGCGGGATCTGGAAACCCATGATAGCCCCTGTGCGTCCACGAATATCTTTCATCGTTTGAACCTTAAACGTCAAGTCCCATATCTTTTGCCTGACGATACTTAGTTTGTCCGAAACTCGATCTCTGGTAACACGATACCTAGCTCGATCTCTACCGACAATACTATCTTTACTTGTCTGTGATATTACATCCTCGTGACCTAGTCACATGCTTGATAGCTCATTGATGTGATCTCACCGAGTGGACCCAGAGTATCTATCCTGCTATTTGGATTGACAAATCCCGCTCTTGATCCTATGCCTCAACCTATTCCTTATTGTCACCCTATTTAAATTATGACGTTTGATGCAATCAAGGCAGCCTCCAGAGATAGTGATTAAATAGATCTCACGGTCGAAGGTTCGAGTACTACGTTCACCTATATATTGGGTGTGCGTCCATCACATCATTCACGTAATGATATGACTCCATTATCAATTGGCATCCATGTCCATGGTCAGGAAACCTTGATCATTTGTTGATCTCAATGGACTAGTAAAGAGGATACTAGGGACCTGATTGTTTACATACCACACGCGTATTAATGTTTCCGCTCAATATAGTTATATAATGGTATAAAACATATTATGAAAATTGAGATATGAAAAATAAAACATCATTATTAATTGCCTCTAGGGCATATCTCCAACATTTGTGCCTTAGATGTGGCCCGCATTCAAGCCAGGTCAACGGTTTGTTCCTACGACATGGCTTAAAAGGGTGTTCCCGCTGCTACTTCAAGGGTCACTAAGCAAGAGACTATTGAGAACCCATCGTGTGCGTGAGCTGCTTCCGCTATGGTCACTAATACGTCTCAAACGTATCTATAATTTTTGATGTTCCATGTTGATATTATACCAATTGTTACATGTTTTACATACACTTCATATCATTTTTATACATTTTCTGGGACTAACCTATTACCAAGATGCCACAGTGCCAGTTCCTGTTTTCTACAGTTTTTGAATTTCAGAAAAGCTGTTAAGGAAATATTCTCGGAATTGGACGAAAATCAACGGAGGTCCCTATTTCACCGACACGTCCACATAGTCCAAAGGAGAGACGGAGAAGTGCCAGGAGGCGGCCACACCTGGACTCTGCGCGGCCCCACCTCCTACCGCGCCGAGGGGTGGCGTGGGCCCTCGGGTGCCCTCCGATGCCGCCCTTTCGCCTATTTATTCCTCCCGTCTGGAAAATCCTAAAGACCCGAGTCATATTCGACGAAAAGTTTCAGAGGCGCCGCCGTCGTCAACCCTAGCTCGGGAGGGTTCTGAAGCTCTTCCCGGCACCCTGCCGGAGAGGGAAATCATCACCGGAGGGCTCTACGTCGCCATGCCTGCCTCCGGAGTGATGCGTGAGTAGTTCATCCTTGGACTACGGGTCCATAGCAGTAGCTAGATGGTTGTCTCTCCACTTTATGTTATCATGTTTAGATCTTGTGAGCTGCCTAACATGATTAAGATCATCTTATTGTAATGCTACATGTTGTGTTTGCTGGGATCCGATGAATATTGAATACTGTGATAAAGTTGATTATTAATCTATGTTACATGTTATTTATGATCTTGCATGCTCTCCGTTACTAGTAGATGCTCTGGCCAAGTAAATGCTTGTAACTCCAAGAGGGGATATTTATGCTAGATAGTGGGTTCATGCCTCTGGTAATCTGGGTGAGTGACAGCAGCGTCTAAGGTTGTGGATGTGCTGTTGCCACTAGGGATAACATAACAATGCTATGCCTGTGGTCATATGTATTTATTTACATTACGTACACTACTTAATATGATTATCCGTTGCTTACAACTTAATACCGACGGGGGACACGGATGTTAACCTGACGGTGGATTATTAGTCATAGATGCGGTTGGATAACGGTCTATGTATCTTGTCGTAATGCCCAATTAAATATCATGGTTGTCATCTTATCATTTCTATGCATTGTCATGCGCTCACTATTTTATCAATTGCCCAGCTGTAATTTGTTTACCCAACATGTTATTTATCTTTATGGAGAGACACCACGTGAACTGTGGACCCCGGTCCATTCTTTTACACTGATAAAACCACCAACTGCAATCAATTGTTCTCTTTTACTTCCTGCAATTAAATACTATTTTCCACACCATACGTTTAATCCTTTGTTACAACAAGCCGGGAAGATTGACAACCTTCCTGTTTCGTTGGGGCAAAGTAGTTTGATTGTGTTGTGTGCAGGTTCCACGTTGGTGATCGAGCAACAGCGCCACCAACAACCTTCTGAAGTGCTCCTACTCCTCCTGGATCTGACAACCTTGGTTTCTTACTGAGGGAAAACTTGCTGCTGCACTACTTCATACCTTCCTCTTAGGGTCTCCCAACGAACCTGTGTTTCACGTCATCAAGCATATTTTTCTAGCGCCGTTGCTGGGGAGACAGAAGACTTCAGCAAGGGGAGTCTCACGCTTCCAATCTCTTTACTTTGTTTTTTGTCTTGCTTTGTTTACTTTTATTTTATCTTGTTTGCTTTAAATTATCAAAAACACACACAAAAAATAGTTACTTGCATCTAGTTTATTTTCGAATTGTTATTTTTTGTCCTGTGTTAATTTGCTAAAATGAGTACTCCTGAGAATACTAAGTTGTGCGATTTCACTAGCACAAACAACAATGATTTCATATGCATACCTATTGCTCCACCTCCTTCTAAAGCAGAATTTTATGAAATTAAACCTGCACTATTAAATCTTGTTATGAAAGAGCAATTTTCTGGTGTTAGTACTGATGATGTTGCTGCTCACCTTAATAACTTTGTTGAACTTTGTGAAATGCAAAAGCAAAAGGAAGTAGACGGTGATATTATAAGATTGAAACTTTTTTCCTTTCTCCTTGAGAGGACGTGCTAAAGAATGGTTGCTATCTTTGCCTAGAAATAGTATTGATTCATGGACTAAATGCAAAGATGCTTTCATTGGAAAATACTATCCTCCTACTAAGATTATATCTTTGAGAAGTAGCATAATGAATTTTAAACAATTTGATAATGAACATGTTGCACAAGCATGGGAGAGAAAGAAATCATTGGTTAAGAATTGTCCCACTCTTGGACTGACTAATTGGATGATCATCCAAACCTTCTATGCAGGATTAAATTTTTCTTCAAGTAATTTGTTGGATTTGGCCTCTAGAGGTACCTTCATGTCCATCACTTTGGGTGCTGCAACAAAGCTTCTAGATGATATGATGATAAATTATTCTGAGTGGCACACCAAGAGAGCTCCAATAGGTAAAAAGGTAAATTCTGTTGAAGAAACCTCTTCCTTGAGTGCTAAAATTGATACTATTATGTCTATGCTTGCAAATGGTCAAGTGCATGTTGATCCAAATAATGTTCATTTAGCCTCTTTGGTTGCTCAAGAAGAGCATGTTGATGTGAACTTCATTAAAAACAATACCTTCAACAACAATGCTTATAGGAATAATTTTGGTAATAGTAATTATAAGCCCTATTGGTGGCAATGGTTATGGTAATTCCTATGGTAGTTCCTACAATAATAATAAAAGTCTACCCTCTGATCTTGAAGTTATGCTTAAGAATTTTATTAGTACATGATACGTCTCAAACGTATCTATAATTTCTGATGTTCCATGTTGATATTATACCAATTGTTACATGGTTTTCATACACTTCATAGCATTTTTATGCATTTTCTGGGACTAACCTATTAACAAGATCCCACAGTGCCAGTTCTTGTTTTCAGCTGTTTTTGTATTTCAGAAAAGCTATTCTGGAAATATTCTCGGAATTGGACGAAACCTGGACAGGACCTCCTATTTTTCCAACACGTACACGGAGTCCAAAGGAGAGACGGAGGCGACCGAGGAGGTGGCCACACCATAGGCCAGCGTGACCCCACCTCCAACCGTGCCGTGGTGTGGTGTGGGCCCCTCGGGTCGCTCCAGCCGCCGCCCTTTTGCCTATTTATTCATCTTCACGGGAAAACCCTAGACACCTGAGCCATTATCCACGAAAAGTTCTAGCCGCCGCCGTCAACCCTAGCTCGGGAGGGTTTAGAAGCTCTTCCCTGCACCCTGCCGGAGAGGGGAATCATCACCGGAGGGCTTTACATCACCATGCCTGCCTCCGGAGTGATGCGTGAGTAGTTCATCTTTGGACTACGGGTCCATAGCAGTAGGTAGATGGTTGTCTCTCCACGTTATGCTATCATGTTTAGATCTTGTGAGCTGCCTATCATGATCAAGATCATCTTATTGTAATGCTACATATTGTGTTTGCTGGGATCCGATGAATATTGAATACTATGTCAAGTTGATTATCAATCTATGTTATATGTTATTTATGATCTTGCATGCTTTCCGTTACTAGTAGATGCTTTGGCCAAGTAGATGCTTGTAACTCCAAGAGTTAGTATTTATGCTAGATAGTGGGTTCATGCCTCCGGTAATCCGGGAGAGTGACAGCAACTTCTAAGATTGTGGATGTGCTGTTGCCACTAGGGATAAAATAACCGATGCTTAGCTTAAGGGTGCGCCGTTAGGTCTAATGCATTTGTTTACATTACGCACATTACTTAATGCGATTATCCGTTGCTTGCAACTTAATACCAACGGGGAACTCGGTATGACAACCTGGAGGTGGATTATTAGTCATAGACGCTGTTGGATAACGGTCTATGTATTTTGTCGTAATGCCCACATGAATATCATAGTAGTCATCATGTCATATATATGCATTGTCATGCGCTCAATATTTTGTCAATTGCCCAGCTGTAATTTGTTCACCCAGCATGTTAGTTATCTTTTATGGAGAGACACCACTAGTGAACTGTGGACCCCGGTCCATTCTTTTACACTGATAATACAACCAACTACAATCATTGTTCCTTTTCATTCTCTGCAATTAAACACTATTTTCCACACCATACGTTTAATTCTTTGTTTTCAGCAAGCCGGTCAGGTTGACAACCTCACTGTTTCGTTGGGGAAAAGTAGTTTGATTGTGTTGTGTGCATGTTCCACGTCAGCGCGCCACTGACAACCTTCAGAAGTGATTTCTTACTCCTACTGGTTCGATTAAACCTTGGTTTCATACTGAGGGAAACTGCTGCTACACTGCTTCATACCTTCCTCTTGGGGTCTCCCAACGAACGTGTGATCCACATCATCAGTACACAAACTGCTTTCAATAAAACTGTTAAGGAAAAACTTGGGAAAATTGATGTTCTTGCCTCTAAGGTTGATAGTCTTGCTCTTGATATTGAATTTTTGAAAATAAAGAACATGCCTCATGATGTTAAAGAGAGCAAAACTCTCAACGCTATACAAATTAAAATTGATAATAATGTGAGGATGCTAGCCGAATTGCATGCTATGTGGGAAAGAGAGGATGAAATTGCTAGAAAGAATAGTATTGCTAGAGTTTGTACTATTTCTACTACTGAAAATGCTTTAACCTCAAGTGTTAGCAAACCTCCTACTATTAATGGTAAGATAATTGGTGTTGGCAATGTTTCTACTTCTATTGCAAAACGTTTTAAATTGCCTGATAACTCAGAAACTGTTCTTATAAAAATGCTGAAATTTTAGTAATGAGGAAGATAATAGCTCCATTACCTTTGATGATAATGATTTTGATTTTGATGGTTGTAATCTTTCTGAAGTAATTATGTTCTTGCAAAAGCTAGCTAGGAGTCCTAAAGCAAGTGAAATAAACATGGCTTTTACTAAACATATTACTAATGCTCTCATACAAGTTAGGGAAGAAAAATTGAAACGTGAAGTATCCATCCTAGGAAGTTAGAAGATGGTTGGGAGCCTATCATTAAAATGAAGTTGAATAACTTTGATTGCAATGCTTTGTGTGACCTTGGTGCTAGTGTTTCTGTTATGCCTAAAAGACTTTATGATATGCTTGATTTAGCACCTTTGGAAAATTGTTATTTGGATGTTCACCTCGCTGATGCTACGATAAAGAAACCTTTGGGTAGAATTGATGATGTTCTTATCATGGTTAATAACAACTTTGTCCCTGTTGATTTTGTTGTTTTGGATATTGAATGCAATCCATCTTGTCCTATTGTGCTTGGAAGACCTTTTCTTAGAACTATTGGTGCTATTATTGATATGAGAGAGGGGAATATTAAATATCAATTCCCGCTCAAGAAAGGTATGGAACACTTCCCTAGGAAGAAGATAAAACCACCTTTTGATTCTATTGTTCGAACAAATTATAATGTTGATGCTTCTACACTTGGTAATACTTGATGCATGCTTTGTGCCTAGCTAAAAGGCGTTAAAGAAAAGCGCTTATGGGAGGCAACCCATTATTTTTATTTCTGCAATTTTTCTTTTATTGAGTCAAGGAACTTGTTTACTTCTGTAGCAACTCCTTTGTATCTTTACTTTTTCGCATTGTTGTGCCAAGAAGAGTCTCTAATGATAAGATGATGCTAGATTTTGATTGCTGCGCAGAAACAGATTTTTCTGTTCACTGTACGAAAATTATAAATTCATAGAAATGTGATTTTAATCTGCAAATTTTTGTGCGTAATCCTGATGTATGTACGCATCTTTCGTTAGTTCAAAGTTTTTCGATAAGTGTGCCTCGAAAAAATTCGTCTTTGCGGACTGTTCTGTTTTAGACAGATTATGTCTTTTATTTTGCATTCTCTCTTTTACTAGTGTTGGGTGGAATTCTTTTTTGGGTGGAAGAGCTTCACATAACATCAGTGGCAGTAGTTAATGTTTAAAGTAACGGTCATATTGCGTCCTTACAGAACATGTGAGTTTTTGATTGATGCACTAACCCTCTAATGAGATTTACTTTGAGTTTGGTGTGGCGGAAGTTTTCAAGGGTCAAGAGAGAAGAGTGATATAATAGGATCAAGAAGAGTAAAGAGCTTAAGCTTGGGGAGGCTCCCATGGATCTCCCCAGCATATTTCAAGAAGACTCAAGCGTCTAAGCTTGGGGATGCCCAAGGCATCCCCTTCTTCATCGTCAAAATTATCAGGTCATCTCTAGTGAAACTATATTTTAATTCTTTCACATCATATGTGCTTTCTTGGAGCGTCTGTGTGCTTTTATTTTCAGTATGTTATTTTTATTTTGATATCAACTTGATTGGATCCTAGCATTCTTGATTGGGAGAGAGACACGCTCCGCTTTTTCATTAGAATACTCCTATTCTTCACTTATACTTGTTGAGTATTCATATCTAGCGCTGTTAAGCTTTTAGCTCTTGTTTTCATGTATCTCTTGTCAGAGCTATTAGTTCTTTTAAAGAAAGTACTCTCTTACTTCACTTATACTTGTTTGGAGAGTTATTGAAATAAATTGATTGGTGTTTGGTTGGAACAGAAAATGTTGCATGTGGTAAATGGTATAATGGAAAAGACTTACATACTCTTGTAGATCACTAACTTGGATAATTTGATACTTGTCAATTGTTTTGAGTTAACAAGTAGGTCATGATTAAACTTTTGCATCATGTAAGTTAAGCCCATTAGTGAAGAACTACCGTAAAGCTTGTTGAAATTTGGTTTGCATGAGTGGTATCTCTAAGGTCTAGATATTTTCTAGTAAAAGGGTTTGGTTAACAAGGAAGACAGTGTGGAGTCTTATAATTTTTGCAATATGTTGGTCATATAAAACTTGGTGTACCGGTTGATAGTCTTGTTTGCTTAAATAACCTTGCTAGCCTAAACTCTGTACTGAGAGGGAATGCTTCTCGTGCATCCAAATCCTTGAGCCAAAATCCATGCCATCTGTGTCCACCATAACTACCTATATGTGGTATTTCCTTGCCACTCCAAGTAAATTTTTCATGTGCTACCTTTAAACTATTCAAAATTGTTACTACTCCTTTTTGTGTCAATGTTTACCAAGCTCATGAGGACGTGGTGGATGTCTTTATGTCACTTGTCAAGCAGACTTTACCTTCAGACTAGCGGCATATACATCCGCTTATCTATTAATTTTGCAAAAAGAGCTGGCAACGGGGTGCCCAGTCCCAATTAATTACAACTTTAACCGCTTAATCTCTTCACATTTTGTCAACTGAATACTCAGTGAAACATCTGCATGTGTAAACCAAAGAGAAAAAGAGGGATGATCTGCCTTGCTGGTAGATTCATGGGAGCCGCTCTTAAAAGTCTGTTTGGCCGGGGTCATATTGTACTTTCCACTACTGATTCGTTGACCAATTAACATACACCTCTCAAAACTTAATTTTTACTCTCTATATGATTTCAAAAACTAAAAAGCTCTAGCACATGATTTAATCCCTGCTTCCCTCTGCGAAGGGCCTTTCTTTTACTTTTATGTTGAGTCAGTTTTCCTACTTCTTTCTATCTTCCACAAGCAAACACTAGTGTCAACTTTGGTACAACAATTGTTATATGCTACATATTGGATTTATTATATTGCTTTGTGTTGACAATATCCATGAGATAAATATGTTAAAAGTTGAAGCAAACGCTGAAACTTAAATCTTCCTTTGTGTTGGTTAAATACCTTTTACTAGAATCTATTGCTTTTTGAGTTAACTCTTATGTAAACCTGTGGATGCAATGTCTCCAAAGTATTATTCATGAAAAGTTTTGCTTGTATGATTCAGTTGTTTACTCATTATCTATTTGGTAGCAAACTATAGACCATTGACTTGGATCACTTCATTCATTTACATGTGCCTTACAATACTATTTGATCAAGATTATGATGGTAGCATGTCACTTCAAAAATTATTTTGTTTTATCGTTTACCTACTCGAGGACGAGTAGGAACTAAGCTTGGGGATGCTGATACGTCTCAAACGTATCTATAATTTTTGATGTTCCATGTTGATATTATACCAATTGTTACATGTTTTACATACACTTCATATCATTTTTATACATTTTCTGGGACTAACCTATTAACAAGATGCCACAGTGCCAGTTCCTGTTTTCTGCTGTTTTTGTATTTCAGAAAAGCTGTTAAGGAAATATTCTCGGAATTGGACGAAAATCAACGGAGGTCCCTATTTCACCGACACGTCCACGGAGTCCAAAGGAGAGACGGAGAAGCGCCAGGAGGCGGCCACACCTGGGCTCGGCGCGGCCCCACCTCCTGCCGCCGAGGGGTGGTGTGGGCCCCTCGGGTGGCCTCCGACGCCGCCCTTTCGCCTATTTATTCCTCCCGTCTGGAAAACCCTAAATACCCGAGTCATATTCCACGAAAAGTTCCAGAGGCGCCGCCGTCGTCAACCCTAGCTCGGGAGGGTTCTGAAGCTCTTCCCGGCACCCTGCCGGAGAGGGGAATCATCACCGGAGGGCTCTACATCGCCATGCCTGCCTCCGGAGTGATGCGTGAGTAGTTCATCCTTGGACTACGGGTCCATAGCAGTAGCTAGATGGTTGTCTCTCCACTTTATGCTATCATGTTTAGATCTTGTGAGCTGCCTAACATGATCAAGATCATCTTATTGTAATGCTACATGTTGTGTTTGCTGGGATCCGATGAATATTGAATACTATGATCAAGTTGATTATTAATCTATGTTACATGTTATTTATGATCTTGCATGCTCTCCGTTACTAGTAGATGCTTTGGCCAAGTAGATGCTTGTAACTCCAAGAGGGGGTATTTATGCTAGATAGTGGGTTCATGCCTCCAGTAATCTGGGCGAGTGACAGCAACGTCTAAGGTTGTGGATGTGCTGTTGCCACTAGGGATAACATAACAATGCTATGTCTACGGTCATATGTATTTGTTTACATTACGCACATTACTTAATGCGATTATCCGTTGCTTGCAACTTAATACCAACGGGGGACACGGATGTTAACCTGACGGTGGATTATTAGTCATAGATGCGGTTGGATAACGGTCTATGTATCTTGTCGTAATGCCCAATTAAATATCATGGTAGTCATCTTGTCATTTATATGCATTGTCATGCGCTCACTATTTTATCAATTGCCCAGCTGTAATTTGTTTACCCAACATGTTATTTATCTTTATGGAGAGACACCACTAGTGAACTGTGGACCCCGGTCCATTCTTTTACACTGATAAAACCACCAACTGCAAACAATTGTTCTCTTTTACTTCCTGCAATTAAATACTATTTTCCACACCATACGTTTAATCCTTTGTTACAGCAAGCGGGAAGATTGACAACCTTCCTGTTTCGTTGGGGCAAAGTAGTTTGATTGTGTTGTGTGCAGGTTCCACGTTGGTGATCGAGCAACGGCGCCACCAACAACATTTGAAGTGCTCCTACTCCTCCTGGATCTGACAACCTTGGTTTCTTACTGAGGGAAAACTTGCTGCTGCACTGCTTCATACCTTCCTCTTGGGGTCTCCCAACGAACGTGTGTTTCACGTCATCAGTCACCGAGCTCACGACTGCTGGGAAGTGTGCATGTCCCCCTCTGCCTGTCCACCACTCCCCTGCTGCTGATCAATACCAAGCTTGTTCTAGTTAGCCCGCAATGATTTCGAGACCAGGCCGACCGAGGACTTCGCCATTATCCACTTCACTCCGGAGATGCAGGCTAGGGCCACGGTGCTCCTCACCAACACGACCCAGATTATTCGATCGCGAGCCAGCGCGTGGCACCCAATAGGCCATGGTAAAGGCGCTGACCACAGAGTTCTCGGTTCACCGCGAAGACTGTATCAACGACCACTTCCCGGCGCATTTTGTGCTTTGGTTCATCTACTTGCATCACCGCGTTCTTGTCATCTGATACAAACGTTTCTATTATTTTTGTTGATCCATGCTATAATTATATCATTGCTTCTTACTTTTGCTATGTTTTTATATTATTATTGTTGCACAAATTTCTTATCCCGGTAGACATACCACATATTATTTTCGGCATGTTTTTGCATCGGAGATAATGCCAGGTACATGAAATAAAAAATTCAGGAAAAGTAGGAAACCATCTAACTTTTCAAGACAAAGAAACAAAGCCAAAGTTGTGGGCCAGGAGCATCCCATTCGTCAACTATCGAGGTGAGTGGTCATGACATGGATGATGTTAGGGATTGGCTAGATACCGCCATCTATGTTGGTTGGTGATGTTCCAGGGCATGTTAGCGGTTAGTGTTTGTGACATGATGATGCATGAGCCTTTTTCATTTGCATACATATGCAAATGTGCTTCTTTTGGTGTATGATAATACAACATGTGGACATTGTGACATAAAATGGTGTGCTGGTGTGTCGAGGATTCTAACAAATAATGCATACATCAATTTAAACAAAATTTACCATCTGAAATGTAGACAAATATGAAATATCCACCACATAGTCTTTGTTTAGCTCTCTGTAAAAAAATCGGACATTAGAACTGAATGTTGCCTCCACCCTGATAATCCCCAAGAGCAAGGAATCACTGTAGCACTATTCGATAAGTAATTGAGTGTCGAACCCACGAGGAGCTGAAGGTAAACTATCTATTCTCTAAAGCCCTATAACCCTCTTATATGGCCTTTTATGTAAAGCAATAAATATGAAAGGATCTAACTAATGGAAGCAAGTGACGTGGAATGGATTTATCTAGTAGCAAGTTTCTCTCAGCAGTTTTCTCAAGCAAGTTTCTCAAAGTAGCAAGTAGCAAAGATCTCAAGTAGCAAATATCTCAAGGGAGCAAATGTTCTAGCAATTGTTATTTCATTCACGTGGTTGTCACAATTAGTGAAGCACATGTTTCAGTCTTAGTTGTATCTTTTAGGATGGAGCCATAAATAGGTTTAGCCAAGTAAATGAGCACATGTTACTATGGTTATGTAATGCTCTTTGATCAAAAGAACCGCACAAAACACAAGTAATGAGAGTAATGCAGAATAAAGACAGGATATGTCAAAAACTGGACAGCGAATTACTATTATCACTCTTTTTTATTTGGTTTTAACTTTGGGAAAAGTTTAAATGATAGAGATTTTGCAATGGTTCCATTGGCATGAACAACACATGTTCAAGGTCGACCCCAACTTCTCCATTACTCATCCTTCTCATTTACTTTCCCAAATTTCATATAGAGTGAAAATCTTAAACTAATTGTTAGAAATCAGTAGGTAAAGTTATTTTGCAGGTTCTCAAGATATAAAGGTGTGCCCAAACTGAATAGGAGATAAAAGCATAGAGAGCACACCTCAAAACATTAAACCATTAACTTTTAAGTCTAACTCTTTTCCTATGCATTGGCATTTTATATATGAATAAATAACAACCCATTTGAGGTAACCAATGCATATAATGATTAATAGCTTGCATTTTAAATAACATGGAAACATAGAGAGGATTCTTATCTCTTCCTCTCTCATAATAGTTGCAAGCATTGAAGTTAAATATGCCCACATGATTTTGAATAGAATCACCACATAAAGACTTATCATCTAATGAGCATATTGGATCATCAAACTCACAATCAATTTCATCCTCAATAGTAGGGGGACTAAAAATGTCATATTCATCAAAACAAACTTCCCCAAGATTAAGGTTTTCCTCAGTATTAGCAATAAAGTTGTTAAAAGAATTAGTACTACCACAGACATCATTGTTATGCAAATAAATTTTAATTTTCTCCTCAAACACTTCATGTCCTAACTAAAGATAGATATTATACAATTCTAGGATTGTTTTGTTGTTTTCCATTTTATAATTTTTTTTGTGTTTTAGATTTATATGTTAGTATGCAATGCAAACAAGAATAAAAGTTCAGCACAACGCTCCCCGGCAACGGCGCCAGAAAAGTACTTGATAATCCCCAAGAGCAAGGAATCACTGTAGCACTATTCGATAAGTATTTGAGTGTCGAACCCACGAGGAGCTGAAGGTAAACTATCTATTCTATAAAGCCCTATAACCCTCTTATATGGCCTTTTATGCAAAGCAATAAATATGAAGGATCTATCTAATGGAAGCAAGTGATGTGGAATGGGTTTATCTAGTAGCAAGTTTCTTAGAGCAAGTTTCTCTCAGCAGTTTTCTCAAGCAAGTTTCTCAAAGTAGCAAGTAGCAAAGATCTCAAGTAGCAAATATCTCAAGGGAGAAAATGTTCTAGCAATTGTTATTTCATTCGCGTGGTTGTCACATTTAGTGAAGCACATGTTTCAGTCTTAGTTGTTTCTTTTAGGTGGGAGCCATAAATAGGTGTAGCCAAGTAAATGAGCAATAACACAACTCTTATGACGGATCTCATGACCAAATAAATGTGCAGCACAAGAATTATTAAGACATAATTGTCCCACCATAGCCTTAAGTTCTAGGGTCCCCCATATATATCCCCCATAAAGTAACTTCAAGTCTCAGACACCAGTTTCTCTCTACTCCGACATGTCCTACTCAATCCATTACGCTACGGCTATCACTTTGCATGCATTCCCCAACATATGCGTGCACTCATATATTGTACATAAAGACAATCATAAAAGATAACAACACTTGTATGCAACCAATCAACGAACTATTTCACAAGTGCCATGAACAAATCACTTCTCAAACACAGATGGGAGACACAATAGATCAAGGGAATAGTATATTCCATCATACATCATGTTTGCCACGAGTTTACAGTGGGGAGATGGAGATGATCTTGCTGTAGATGTTGATGATGAACACGCCGGAGGGGGGTGGAGCCCTCCTGAGGTGATTCCGGCGGCGTTTCCCCCCCTCCGATCTTCTCCGACGGCAGCCTTCTGACTCTGTTTCGTGGTTTTCAGTTTCTCCGCCGCCTCCTTTCGTGAAACGCCAGGGGACCTTTTTTATAGGCGTTTTTAGGTCAAGACTATGTCGGTGGAGCAAAGATCGATGGCAACAGAGCCACGAGGGCCAAACGAGTGGGCCCCACGCGGCCACAGTACCTGGCCGCGTGGGCCACCCCTGTTTGGGCCTCGGGCCTCCGATTGCTAGCTTCCTTCGCCCACAGGTCTTCTTCCTTCCAAATATTGACGCCCGTAAATTTCCAGGTGATTTCGTTGACGTTTGTGTACCTGAAACATTAAAATAAGAAAACGGGGTTTTCTGCCTGTGCAGGGTTAATTCCATAAAAATAGGAAATAAATGAATATTCCCAAAAATCATTATAAAACATTGATATAACCCTTATATGATGCAAATATGATTGGAATATAAGCAATTAAAGTGCAAAGTTCATGTATGCATTTTACATGCATCACACCCTAATATTCAGCCCACACAATGCTTACTTTATTTTAGAACAACACAAAGCTTACGTACCACAACTAGGCAAACCCTATTTGACGACCAGGTCGGAGTGCAATGCGCTCCACACACCTGGTCGCCCCCTGTTGCTTTTTGGCCGGCCCAGTAGTGCACCTGCTTCTCTTTTTTCTGTTTCTTTTGGCTATTTCTTTTTTCTTTCTTATTTTTCCTGTTTCTTTTTCATTTTTCTTTTTTTGGTTGCTTCTTTTTATTTTCTGTTTTCTTTTTAGATATTATTTTACATTTAATTTTTTTGAAAATATTTTAAAAATAAAAAATGTTTAGATTTGAAAATTGTTCATATTTAAAAAATGTTTAGATTTGAAATTTGTTCATATCTGAAAATTGTTCATATTTCAAAAATTGATCAAAAATAATTTCCGTTAATAGAGTTTTTGTTCACTTTTTAAAAATTGTTCAAAAATAATTTTCGTTCATAGACTTTTTTATGTTCACTTTTTAAAATTGTTCAAAAATAAATTCGTTCACCGACCTTTTCTATTCACTTTTGAAATCGTTCAAAAATAGTTTCGTTCAACGTCATTTTCTGTTCATTTTTTAAAATTGTTTAAAAATAATTTTCGTTCATAGACTTTTTCAGTTCACTTTTTTAAATCGTTTAAAAATAAATTCGTTCACCAACCTTTTCTGTTCACTTTTAAAATCGTTAAAAAATAGTTTCGTTCAACGTCATTTTCTGTTCATTTTTTAATAATGTTCAAAAATAGTTTTCGTTCAATAGCCTTTTATGTTCACTTTTAAAATCATTCAAAAATAGTTTCCATTCACAGCCATTTTCTGTTCATTTTTTAAATCTTTCAAAAAATAGTTTTCGTTCACCGCCACTTTCTGTTCACATTTTTCTTTTTTAGATATTATTTTAAATTTTCATTTTTTTTAAATCGATCAAATTTATAAAAATGTTCAGGTTTGAAATTGTTCATGTTTAAAAAATTGTTCAGAAATAATTTCCTTTCATAGAGTTTTTTGTTCACTTTTTAAAAATCGTTCAAAAATAATTTTCATTCATAGACTTTTTCTGTTCACTTTTTAAAACCGTTTAAAAATAAATTCGTTCACCGACCTTTTATGTTCACTTTTAAAATCGTTAAAAATTAGTTTCGTTCAACGTCATTTTCTGTTCATTTTTTAAAAACGTTCAAAAATAGTTTTCGTTCAATAGCCTTTTATGTTCACTTTTAAAATCATTCAAAAATAGTTTCCATTCACCGCCATTTTCTGTTCATTTTTTAAAATCCTTCAAAAATAGTTTTCGTTCACCGCCACTTTCTGTTCAGATTTTTTTAGATATTATTTTAAATTTTCATTTTTTTAAAAAAATCGATCAAATTTATAAAATGTTCAGGTTTGAAAAAAAATCATATTTAAAAATTGTTCAAAAATAATTTCCGTTCATAGTGTTTTTTGTTCACTTTTTAAAAATCATTCAAAAATAATTTTCGTTCATAGACTTTTTCTGTTCACTTTTACAATCGTTCAAAAATCAATTTCGTTCACCGTCCTTTTTGGTTCATTTTCAAAATCGTTCAAAAATAGTTTCCGTTCACCTTCATTTTCTGTTCGCTTTTTAAAATCGTTCAAAAATAGTTTTCGTTCACCGGACTTTTTTCTCTTGACAAGGACGCGACGTCTACGACGCGGGTTGTCGGCGGTGCTGACAATGGCGGAGTTAACCGCAGCGAGGCGACACAGGTTGGAGAAGATGTGTACAGTGAGGAGTGTAAATATGTTCAAACCTACAGTATAAAATTATCTCGTATATGATCGTCGAAACGAAAAAATTACATCATGAAAGTTGTGCGAAATGTGGATATTAAACTACTCGTCAAAGGATATTTCAAACGATCAACCGAGTGTGAGGAATTTGATAAAATTCGGCTAAAAAGGTTTGGAACATCTATATAAAATTGGGAAGTTACAATTGACGAAACTCAAAACAGAGTATAGGAATGGAACCTACTGATACGTCCATTTTGCATCACTATTTTATAGCATAATTTACTGTTATTCAATGATATAGTTCATATTAAGATGTGTTACTTATGTTATTTTGTCTTGTTTTGCATGTTTGATGAATATTGGAAAATTAACTACCGGAGTCAGATTTCAGCTGGAAAAAGCACCGTCAAGACACTATATTTCTGGAGCTCTGAAAATCTCGTGAACAATACAGATGTTCCTATTTTATCAGAAGATGGAGGCAGCCAAAAGGGGAGGCTGAGATGGGCTAGGAGGGGCCCACACCACCCCAGGGCGCGGGCCCCACCTTGACCGCGCCCTGGCCAGGTGTGGTGCCCCTGGCCCACCTCAGGCGCTCCCCCTTCGCGTACTTCATCCCCAAGAGACCCTAAGACATGGGGAGAGCCAGAGAAAATATTCCGCCGCCTCCACGAGGCGGAAACAACAGAGAGAGAAAAAGCTCTCCGGCAGGGAGAAATCTGCCGGGGAAATTCCCTCCCGGAGGGGGGAGATCATCGCCATCCTCATCGTCATCGTGCTGGACTTCATCGGGATCATCATCATCATCATCTCCACCGCCATCACCACCATCACCGCTGCACCATCTCGCTCCGCTGTAACATCCAGGGCTATACTTTGTTTAGTTCATAGGGGAAACTCTCCCGGTGTTAATTACTCCTTGTGGTTGATGCTATTGAGTTTTATCGGTGAATTAAAGTATATGTTCAGATCACTATCCATCATTATATCACCTCAGATCATGATCCATATGATGTCTCGTGAGTAGTTTGATTAGTTCTTGAGGACATGGGAGAAGTCACGCTGTTAGTAGTGGAATTATGTTGAGTAATATTTAACTAGCTGGGTGACCCGCGCATTTGCGCGGCTAGATTTACTATATGTCATATTTGATATAATTTATATTTTATGAGTTTTGGATCATATATTCAATCGTACTACTATAAAATCCTTTATACAAAAGAAAAACATTATTTAGCTCAATACTTGCTACATTAGTGTTATTCAACAATTATAAATATTCATAGAAATCACTGAGTGCCAAAAGATATGTGTCTCGAGAAAAAACATGTGTTTTGGAATAGAAAATATTTCAGTTTATGTATTATATATTTTGTAAGACCCGTTTTGTAGTGACAATAGAAGAATAACGGGTACTGAGATTTGCATGTTTTATGCCAAATCATAGACAATATGATACCAATCTCCGGTTTTCTCTTCAATTTCTCATTCTTGGTGTGTACCTTTCCACCAATAGTTGTTTTTTTAAACATTACCCAGACCAAAGATGTTATTCACCAAATAGTAAATTCCAGCAAATAAAGTAATAACCAATTGATGGCCGGTGGTTAAAACTTTGTGATATCATTCTCTAGGACTCATCATTGGTTATATTGCAGTCTTCCTCTTTTGATTACTCCAATATCTTGCCTGTAGGTGCTTCCACTCACGCTCATGTTAACATATTTCCTGTGTCGGTACTTGTCTTCCTTAGACAATGTAGCTATCACTTATCACTAATCTCATTGGAAAAATGCTAAAACGCTATGTATTAATGAAGGTTGTCATAACTTGTCATTTCTTATGGTACATTGGTACCCACGTTATCCAACCATTAGTTTGTATACATAAAACTGTTATACTGCCTTAGTCTGCTTGAACATATTACTTCCATGTTCCAATTACTTCCACGTTAAAATGAAATCTTGAATACCCTCATTGTTTAGGCTTCCAAGGTAATGTACAGGCCGTAGCTAAATTTCAGAAAAAGAAGCTTTATAGTGAATAGAATAAATATTGCATATATTAATTTTCCCCTGCTGCCCACTTGCAATTTAACGAATGTAGCCATAAATTAGAAAGAAGCTATACAAACCAAGATGAATACTACAAAAAAAGATAAGTGGAAAAGAGAGTTTGCCAATCAGTTAGAACAATTGTAAACCTCGCTCCTGGTATACTTTACAGGCATATACACAAACTGTTTCACAAAGAAGAAGAAGAGGGTTCACCTCTTAACCAATGAAGCTGTGTTGGTGCTGGTGGTTGCTTCGGATCCTCAGTGATATCTGGAATGGCCTGGTGCGAGAGAAAAGAAAACCATGGGGAATAAGAAAGAGTTTCAATTGATCCCCATCAAAAGGAAATAATAATTTTTCCTTGTTTTCTCCACACACATCGCATCAATGCAAGAGCAGTTTTTTTCTAGTGCTCATAGCGTCACCTTGTTTGAGGTCCCATTTCATTTTGCCCATTTGAGTATGACTGTACCATCACCGATTTCTGTTCTGCACATATTTGGCAAGAAGAATGCAAGCATAGTTTTGATGTAAGCAAATGCAGTAAAAAACTAAATGATGACACCGTGGCATCAAAATTTATATGCACCTGTTAGATAGCAGGAAGTTTTGGCTTCTCCATATAATTATCGAAATGATTTCCTCATGAAGCACCTGAAGTACAGTTATCTTCAGGTTGACAAAAATATCACAATAGAAACATGTGCCACAGCAGTAAGTTGAGGAGAACGCGAAATGATTTCTTGGAATATTGTTGCGGCTGAAAGATCCTATAACTGAAAGACCCTGCTACAATACAGATTAAACATTAGTAACAAACATGAGCGTAGCATAGTAACAATCATCCAACTTTCAGGCCTAATTCTGAACAATATACAACTAAATATCAGGAAACATAGAGCAAATTAGTACTAATAGAACTCTGAACATAAGAAGCAAACATCTCGATGATATAGGCGACACTGCTGTCGGCCTGGCCTAGTCCTGAGAGTCGCCGGCCACTGGACATCCAGTGCGCATATCCTCCATAATCTTCAACTCTATATCGCTGCATTTTCCTCTCTCGAATGTGCTTTGCAGCTCTCTTAGTTGTCCCCATAAGAATAAATTCGACTCCAGCAACACGTGTCTGCATAGTGGTGGAGAACGCGATGCCATGTTTGCAGCAAACCTCAAGTCATAGTTGGCCCTCTAAACCAAACTGTCTTGTAGAGCGGAGTGCATACCCTGGCTAGCGGCCGGCCGGCATGTCTCGAGGAGCCTGTCCGCGCAGAGAGAACCTCTCTAGGCTTTTCTGCAGCACGTTGACGATGGACATTACGATGATGGTCGACGACGGCCTTTTCTAGACCGGCAGTGACGCGGTCTTTTCCGATCGTAACTACGCCATTGACGATTCTTCTCCTCCTATCTCCCGCCGCCTTTTTTGCTCGTCGTTGTTTCCGGCTACTCATGTTGATCAGAACGAATTTGTGGTAGCCTTTCCGATTAAGGACTTTTCCGTGAATCCACGTTGAAGTGTCACATGTCGTGCTTGTTTGCATTGTGCTTTTGTTCCGCCCGGCATCATGGATACATATATATATGTGTTGCCATCGATTACAAATAGTCGGCACCAATCTTACACGACCAGCAGCACGACGTGAAGCAAATCCCTGTCCGTGACGCATATCATGCGTTGCCTCCACGGCCATGGAGTCGAGAACGCCGGTGGGCTTCAGTTCAGTTCATAGGCATACACATGTCTAGCTGCTTTAATCTTACACGATCAAATATTGTATGTACGAAACAGTAAATAACATTAAAGGATTACATACCTCAACATATATATATATATATATATATATATATATATATATATATATATCCTGATTTCCTGCCCGCTTGAAGTGGCCTAAGGCAGATCGTGCCCTCGCTGACGCCGCGGAGTGGCATGCATGAATAACTATACGTCCGGCAAAGCAACATCGATCAGGTCCATGTCTGTGAACGCGTATCACGCCATGCCTTCACATCCATGGAGTTGAGATTCGACGGCGTAGGTATTGGTTTGTGAGACCTAAAGCTTGATGTGGCAATTTCGATCAGATGCGTCTATCGTCGACGCTGGCTTTGGCAATTCGGTGCAGGTCGCCGGATCTAAGCGTCATTCTTATTTCTTTGGAAAGATACCTGATGTGCTTTGCATGCATGCATGCCGGCAGCTCAATAATCAATTGGATGGAAATTTGGTCGGTGAATGCATGAGACCTGCAGCTAATTGATGAGCCCTTGCATGCAAGAATTGCTACATGCATGGCGATGAGAGGTAGCGGCTAATCTCGATCGGGATTTAGGCCTCGGGCGCCGGCCGATGCGCCGTCATGCAGTCGTGGTCGAGTCATCCGTATCCTTCTTTTTAAATTGGAAACCCTAGAAAGAGTCCAGTTATACGACGTGCGTTGCTTTGTATAGGACATGCGTCATAAATCTGCACCGTTCATACATCTTAGTTTTAGCGTGGCAAATCTCTGCCGTTAATTGTTTGTTGTTTTAATAATATAATAGATGGTTTGATATTTAAGTTGTGGTGCTATTCTTCTAGTGGTATCGTGTGAACGTCGACTACATGACACTTCACCTTTATGGGCCTAGAGGAATGCATTGTGTATTTGGTTGCTAATTGTGGGGTTGCCGGAGTGACAGAAACCTAAACCCCCGTTAGCATACCGGTACACAAGCGAGCGTAGGATCTCAGAGTTTAAGGCTGTGGTTAGATTTATCTTAATTACTTTCTTGTAACTGCGGATGCTTGCAAGGGGTATAATCACAAGTATGTATTAGTCCAAGTAAGGGCGGTGCATTAGCATAGGTTCACCCACACAACACTTATCAAAACAATGAAGATTAATCAACTATGTAAAGCGAAAGCACTTGACTAGAATCACGTGTGTCCTCAAGAACATTTTGTCATCATACGTAAACCAACCGGCTTGTCCTTTACTCTAAAAAGGATTGGGCCACTCGCTGCAATTATTATTACTGTCTTTTACTTACTCGCATTTTATTTACTTGCTATATCAAAAACCCCTAAAAACTTGTCTGCTAGCATTTACAGTGAAACCTTTACCGAAACTCCTTGTCAGCACCTTCTGCTCCTCGTTGGGTTCGACACTCTTATTTATCGAAAGTACTACGATACACCCCCTATACTTGTGGGTCATCACCTACTCATGGACATGCATAATTTTTTCATGTACACATTTTTTAGGTAGATTCATACTTGTATGTTTTTCAAAGAAATTCAAACATACACCTTCATAGGAAGCAAACCGCGTGAATATAATAGCAAAGTCCATGCGAGCCATGCATGAAAGAAAATGGAATGCATTCTCTGCAAAGTCCATGGGGAGGAGCTATATATCGCTTCGTAGCGGTGGAACGAGGTAGCGCCGTCTACACGAAAGCTAGATGGGCTCAGCCAGTAGGTCGCACGCGCGAAACATTATTTTTCTTATCGCTACTGCTTCGCTTTTGTTTCGCTGCTCTTTCGCATGTTACAGCTTCGCTACTGTTTTATTTTCGGAACTGCTTCGCGTACCTGTTTTTCTTCAGTACTTCTTCGGCAGAAAACAAATTATTGTTAAAAACTAGTTCTATACTACTGTAACATTCCAGAACTTTTAGGACTTCGGAATCAGTTTCTTTTAAAGAACAGCTTTGCGAACAGCCTCTTGTTCTTAACTTAGCCTTCTGAAGTTACTTTTTTTGTTGGAACAGAAAATCAAGTTTTAACAAAATTCAAAAGTGAAAAAAACAGAAAATGGAGGGAACATAAACTATTTTGAACGATTTTAAAAGTGAACAGAAAAGGCCGGTGAACGAAAACTATTTTTGAACGATTCTAAAAGTGAACAAAAAAGTGAGGTGAACGAAAACTATTTATGAATGATTTTAAAAATCATAATAAACAGAAAATTGGCGGTGAACGAAAACTATTTTCAAACAATTTTAAAAGTGAACAGAAAAGGCCGGTGAACGAAATCTATTTTTGAACGATTTTAAAACTGATCAGGAAAGGCCGATGAACTAAAACTATTTTCAAACAATTTAACAAGTGAACAGAAAAATGCTGGTGAACGAAAAATATTTTTGAACAGTTTTAAAAAATATAAAGAAAATAGCGGTGAACGGATTTTTTTCGAACAATTTTAAAAGTGAACCGAAAAGGCCGGTGAACGAAATTTATTTTGAACGGTTTTAAAAGTGAACAGAAAAGGCTGGTGAACGAAAACTATTTTTTATCGATTTTAAAAGTGAACAAAAAAACCGATGAACGAAAACTATTTTTGAATGATTTTTAAAAATAAACAGAAAATGGTGGTAAACTGAAACTATTTTTGAATGATTTTAAAAGTGCGCAGAAAAGGCCGGTGAATGAAAACTATTTTTGAACGATTTTTAAAAGAGAACTGAAAAGGCAGGTGAACTAAAACTATTTTTGAATAATTTTAAAAAATAAACAGAAAATGGTGGTGAACGGGAACTATTTTTGAACGATTTTAAAAGTGCGTTGAAAAGGCCGGTGAACGAAAACTATTTTTGAACGATTTTTAAAAGTGAACAGAAAAGTCAGGTGAACTAATTTTTTTTAATGATTTCAAAAAATAAACATAAATGGTGGTGAACGGAAACTATTTTTGGGAGAGTTTAAAAGTGAAAAGAAAAACGACGGTGAACGATAACTATTTTTGAACGATTTTAATTGTGAATAGAAAATGCTGATGAACAAATTTTTTTGAACGATTTTAAAAAATAAACCAGAAAATGGCGGTGAACAGACACTATTTTTAAACGATTTTAAAATTGAACAGAAAAGGACGATGAACAAAAACTATTTTTAAACGATTTTAGAAAATAAAACAGAAAATACGGTGAATGAAATCTATTTTTGAATGATTTAAAAAGTGAACAAAAAAGGCCGGTGAACGAAAACTATTTTTGAACGATTTTAAAAGTGAACAAAAAAGGCCGGTGAACGAAAACTATTTTTGAACGGTTTAAAAAGAGAACAGAAAAGTCTGGTGAACGGATACTATTTTTGAACTATTTTAAAAAATAAACAGAAAATAGCGGTGAACAGGAACTATTTTTGAACGATATTAAAAGTGAACAGAAAAGGCCGGCGAACAAAAACTATTTTTGAACAATTTAAAAAGTGAACAAACTGGCCGGTGAACGATTTTTTTTGAACAATTTTAAAAGTGAACAGAAAATGCTGGTGAAAAAAACTATTTTTTAACGATTTTAAAAGTGAACAAAAAATGTCCGTGAACGAAAACTATGTTTGAACCATTTTAAAAAATAAACAGTAAAAGGCGATGCATGAAAAATTAAAAGTGAACAAAAAAGGCCGGTGAAAGAAAACCATTTTTGAATTTTAAAAGTGAACAGAAAAGGCCAGTGAACAAAAACAATTTTTGAACGGTTTTGGAAACATGG
Source organism: Poa pratensis (assembly GCA_947311845.1). Lineage (NCBI taxonomy): Eukaryota > Viridiplantae > Streptophyta > Magnoliopsida > Poales > Poaceae > Poa > Poa pratensis. The sequence goes on from CAMZMU010000128.1 coordinate 38,128,661, forward strand.
ATATTACCGTTTGAACATGAACTATTTTTGAACAAAATTCAAAAAAGTGAACAGAAAAAAAATGTGAACGGAAAGCTATATTTGAACGATTTTGGAGAAAAGTTTTCAACGGAAAGAGAGATTTTGAACGGTTCATATCCCATGTTTCAAGAAAACAATGGTCACACAACTTTGCCATATTATGTCGGAAGCGTGTATAGGTAAAGATTTTCAAAAAGAAAACCCTCGACGATAAAAGTCTAACTCTATTCAGGAAGAATTGCAGCAATCCTTCGATCGTAACGAAGTAATTACGGACACATGATAAAAAAGAATTCCTATCATCTGCAAAAAAATAAACGAAAAATACATTACGAGTTTTCTCCTAGAAAAAATGGGAATTTTAAAAATAGAGTAAACGAAGTTGCATCACATAACTTGTCCGAGCAAAAATACAATGAAGTTCAACGAAAAAACCCACAACTCTAAAATTGCAGGATACTGCCCCCACGCGTATATACATCATACCAGATAGCGCATGAAAGGTAAGAAGTCCAAGCATTAAGGTGTCCGAAACCTATTGTCAACTAAAAGGCATTACAACAAAACAGCATTGCCGTTTTGCATCATCTGCTGGTGCTGAGAAAGAACAAAAACATATAGTTCGAGTGCCTAAGTCTTGCTCTTCTTCATCCTCTCGAAGGGTTTAACATCGACCTCATTCAAAGTAGAGTAGAACATGTTGAAAGCATTCAACATCCTATATTTGGGAATAATTTTCTGCAAGAGAAGGTAAAAAAATATTAACCAATGGGATCCAAAAATGCTAAAGAAAAGAAAAGTTGGAGGCAAGGGACAAAGGCTGAAATCATGTGCTAAATAAAATGTACATTACCTAAGTGAATTTGGCCATAATCTTCCCATTGAAGTGTTCAGCATATAACATGATTTAGAAGCCGCAATCATGCCTAGTAAGGTAAAAAATGGAGCATATTACTCTTAAGCAAGAGAAACTTAAAATCCACAAAGTACAAGAACAAACAGTGGGGAATAATGAACGAACAGCAGTGCATGATGTGGGTAACTTAGTGTAGTGCATTTGCTGAACTTCTAATAACACGTACCTAAGAAAATACACATTCACTACCATGAAGACAGTACTCAGCTAGCCACTGAAGCAAAGAAACAAGAACCATCAAGTGATCGGGCATACACAACATATAATCCATGTTGCGTGCAGTGATGTAGCCCCTCTGTATAGGGTTAAATTGCTTCATAGTCCTCATAAACCTAACCTAAGTGATGAGAATCCATGGCTGATAGTGGGAGATGATCTCTGTACATCCATCGGGATATCTCCTGCATTAAGGAAAAAAGACCACGAGAACAAAATTAAGAAGCAGTCACCCTTTATGCTACGAATATATACACACGGATAGCTTCTACCATTGAGAACAAAAAAAGGCGCCAACTAGTACTGGATACGCACTAACACGAATAGATAGTTCATGGCAAACATGAATATATACACACACAAAAGTGATTACGATGGATTGAAAGAGTATCTTCACAGAAAATATTCGCTCCACCGCAAAAATCATGAGACAACGTGCGTGGTTGGAGCGATCGGATCGGCTACTTCCACTAGCTCCTCTCCGCGACATGTCTTCGCCTCCGCTGATCGACGCCAGCGAGCCCGTCGTCGCCGCCGACGGCGGCGATGCGAAGCCGCGGTCGCCCGCGTGGCTGCGTCGCGTGATCGACACGGAGGAGGCGTGGGCGCAGCTGCAGTTCGCGGTGCCGATGGTGGTGACCAACATGTCCTACTACGGCATCCCGCTGGTGTCCGTGATGTTCTCCGGCCACCTCGGCGACGTCCACCTCGCCGGCGCCACGCTCGGCAACTCCTGGGCCACCGTCACCGGATACGCCTTCGTCGTAAGTACCGCTGCTACCACATGCTCTTTGCCAGATTTGGTTCGACCGCGCATTTATTTCACCGGAATAGGCATGATGATCGACGATGCATATTATCTGTCTATCGAAACTCCCACGTGCCTTCGTCCTGCGCATCTCAGTAGCTTGAACACGGTACTACTCCAGTAGTAATGGCGATTAATAATATTGCAAGTTACAGCAGTTTTCAATTGATGCGAATCTGTCAGCGCTCGGAATATTTCAATGTCGTGCGATCGGTCAGCGTCATACCTGCTACTCTAGTAGTATTTCTTTACTGTCGGCTGTTGGGTTAGATCTGGTGGACTTTTAACGTCACTCTCGCACTCCATTGACTTCGTAGCAGCCCTAATGGTTGTTTGGATATGGAATACTACTAGCTACCAGTTCTCTTGAAAACGGGTTTTAAACCGATTTTTAGGAAATCTAGTTACACAAACTTTTCACTTAACAACAAGTTTAACATAAAACCATGTTTGCGTTCGACACGGTTAGCTGGCCTTACCTCCTGGAGTTGCTTGAGCAGCTTGGGTTCGGCCCAAGGTGGAGGCGTTGGATATGTCTTCTTCTATCAACGGCTTCCTCCAAGTTCCTCCTCAATGGCAAACCAGGTCCGGCCATCCGGCATGCTCGAGGCCTCCGACAAGGCGACCCAATATCACCGATGCTATTCATCCAGGCAATTGACCCGCTACATCACCTTTTCCGTCGCGCTGCGGAGTCGGGCATGCTCCGGTCGATACGGGAGCGGCCCATGCGGTTTGCAGTGTCTCTTTATGCGGATGATGTGGGCATTTTCGTTGGCCCTGATCCACAGGATATGAGAGTGGTTTGTTTGCTCCTGGAGGTGTTCGGCAAGGCTAGTGGGTTGTGTACAAATCTTGCAAAAGTCTGAGGCTTTCCCAATACAGTGCACTGAGGCGCAAATCACCGCTGCTCTTCAGATCTTCCCGGCTAAGCGAGGCACCTTTCCGTGTGTCTATCTTGGTCTCCCACTGCACCACTCAAGATTGAAGGCCATCCATTTTCAGCCGCTCATCGATAAGCTAGGTGCAAAGCTTGCGGGATGGTGGGGCAAGGACTTCACGCGGGCTGGACAGGTGCTCCTATGTCGTGCGGTACTCACGGCCACCGTCATATATCACCTTGCTGTTATCAAGTTGCCAAAATGGATCATCCGGAGAATTGAGAAGATTAAAAAAGCTTTCCTCTGGATAAAGTCAGGTGCCGCACCCGGTGCTCGTCCGGTCTCGTTGGTGAACTGGGGAACTGTCTGCCGCCCAAAGGAGTTGGGCGGTCTAGGAGTTTTTGATGTAGAAAAGTTTGGCCGCGCGCTACGGCTCAGGTGGCCATGGTTTGCGTGGAAGGATCACGAGCGGCCATGGCAAGGTATGCCGCTGCCTTGCGACGCTGCGGATATGGCGTTGTTTCGGTGCTCCACCGATGTCACGCTTGGAGATGGAGCAAGGTGCCTTTTTTGGCAAGACCATTGGCTGCCAGGAGGCCCACTCAAGCTTCAGTTTCCTCAGCTTTACGACATAACAACGAGAAAGTTCCGCATTGTCCAGAAGGAAATACAATCAAACAATTGGATTAAGGCGCTGTTCCATATCACTTCCTCGGAGCAGCTGCAACAGTTTACGTCGTTGTGGGCAATCATGCAAAGAGTGCAATTGCTGCCACAACCGGATGCCATAGCGTGGAGATGGACCGCTTCCGGGGAATACACGGCGGCCTCGGCATACCGGTGCCAGTTTACAGGCTCATGTCCTCCCTTCCGTGCCGCAAAGCTCTGGAAGGCCAAGGCGGAACCGAAGTGTCGTTTCTTTGCTTGGTTGGTGTTGCATGGCAAGATCCTCACCGCGGACAATTTGGCGATTAGAGGTTGGCCACATGACCCCATTTGCAAGCTTTGCTGATGCCATCCCGAAACAGTGCAACACCTTCTTCTTGATTGCAGTTTCTCGAAGGAGGTGAAAGAGCACATCTTCGGTTGGAAGGGCTCCATTGGGATGCCGCCACCAGTTTTGGGACACAGCATTGATGCTTGGTGGAATGGCATGCTCGCCGGGATACCGAAGGAGAAGAGGCAGGAGGCGAGCGGGGCGTTCGTCTACGCCATGTGGGGTTGTTGGAAAGAGAGGAATAGGAGGGTTTTTCGAAACACGGCTATGCAACCGATCATGGTGTCACACCTTGTGTGGGAGGAGATTGAGCAGCGGGCTCTCGCCCATGGGCACAACCCGAGAGATTGACTCTTGTTTTTTGTTTTGTTTTCGGTGATACTCTTGCTTAGGCAAATGACATTGTACATAAACATTCTATCTATCTAATCGGGTGGCAGATACGACTGCCTTAAAATCAAAAAAAATATCAGGATACGTGCGAGCGGAAAACTCGGTCCATGTCTCGGGGCCATGCGTCCTTGGAGGACTAGACTTGTGGCTGCGACTTCAACCAATGGACACTACGGGAAAACAGATAGTTCCCGACGGCTAGAAACCGTCAGCAAATACAGGAAAACCGTCGACACACATCAATGCCGACGACATATACTTATGCCGACGGTTTTTGGCCGTCGGCTTCATCTCCGTCAGCATAGAGATAATATACCGACAACTTCTTACATGCCGTCGGCATACACCGCAATGCCGACGGTTTTCTTAGGCCGTCAGCATACAAAGTAACAGAAACGGCCGTTTGACGGCATCAAAAAGTTTACCGACGGCCAGGCCGTCAGCATACAACCGACACGTGGCAAATCCTGGTTAAGTTCCGTCCACCTATATGCCGAGGGCAAAGCTGTCGGCACACCTATAATATATGCTGACGGTTTGGCCTTCGGCATACTTCAAGAACAGAACAAAAAACTTAGCCAATAAAAGGCTAATTACAAAGAAATGATTCAGCTATAGAATTTAGTTTCAGCCATCAGCTGCAATTGTTTCACCCACCTGTCAAAAGCAAGAAAATTGTTCAAGAAACAGCTAGAACAGGCAAAAAATGATAGGACCAAGTTAAAGCAGCTAGGAAAGCATACACATGATCTAGAACTATATAACATACACTTGGGTGACCATATGACCCCAAGAACACCATAGATATAACCAAAAATTAAATCCCAGTAGGCAAACATGTGTAGAAGTTATGTATGGCATGCATGAAAACCTAAAAACAAACTACAGTAAGAAAGGAAAAATGTAATAAAGCTGGTGCATAAATAGTCTGAAATAGGAAACATTCAGAATAGGAGCAAAATCAGGAAAGAATTACATCCATAAATCTTGTACTGCCTAGTGCCTACACATTCTACAGGAAAGAAGATAGATATTTAGCAAATATACATGAAGGGGAGAGACCTCACCGGCAGCAGCAGCTCGGAGTGGTGGCTAGCGGAAGGAGCTGGTGGCCGGAATTGTGGCCGGCAGCAAAACCTCAGCGGCCTGATTCTGTCACCACCACCCGCGGCGGGTCAGTCAGCAGCAGCTCGCTAACACCATATGGGAGCAGCAGGCCGGCCTCACTGGACACAAGTGTTAAAGGCAGGAGTTAGTATCAAGTCAAGAACTTCCAAAGAGATGAAATACTATTCAGCAGGGCAAAAACTATAAAGGAGCAAGTATGATCAGCTAGTACCAACTAGCTGTGTGATTGCAAAACAGAGGAAAATGCAGAAACATGTGCAGGAGTTATCTATGTCATGCATACGTAATAGATTACAGATCATCATAACCAGTTGTTGTGTATTATCTATACATATACCACCAAGTAGGATTAACTATGGATATCTGTCCCAGAGAAGAAAAATCAAAAGAAACAAGTATAAACAGCAGCACCTTACATACACATTTGTTTTGAGATAAACAACACCATATCACATGAACTAATAATTCTCTTGTTGTCCATTTTGTGATTACCAGAACATAGCAATACAATTAGATTGAGCACAACCTTTACCAGTCTTTAATACTTAAACAATTTTGAGATCCATAGCCAAATTAATTAAAACCATTTCTTGCACCACACCAGTGGAGGTGCTGCTCCACTAGTTTGCTAAATTTACTAGAGCATGAGCATCAACCAGCTAGTAGCAGCAACTAGTAAATAGCTAGGACCATCATTATTGCATAACCAACAGGACACTATCACCATGTACCATAGATGAAGAACTACCATGTATTGTAGACGAGGAACAGCGGCGACCATGTCAAAGTGAGCCCAGCAACTTATCTAAACACACGGAATCGCAGAAGTCCACCCATGCCATGTGTACTAATACAATAACACCTTTCATGCTAGTTGGCAAAGAAAATAGTCACAAAGAGACACATAACTAGAGCATATGTGACTGGATGAACATCTCAACGAAATTGAAGAAGCTCTTCAATATCAAATCAAGCCACTAATGGTGCAGCTACATATGAATGATAATGCTGCCTATACATGTGGTGCTACCTAGTATTCAGCCATTCAAAAATGTAATATAATAAAAAGGCAACATGGTTTTACATGACCAAATCCTCCGCTGATTCATATTTTTGACTTGGAGCTGAATTAGCTAGGAAGGGGAATGGATGACGGCGGGAGCTTACATAGCAGCGAGCAGCGGGCGACGAGCCAAGTTGAGGACGGCCGGCGACGCGAGACACAGAGGTCGCAGCTCCGAAACATGGAAGACGCTGGCAGCAGACGCTCGGCCTTCAGATCCGGCGCGTCAAGGCACCAAGACGAGCATGACCTGCAGGGCGAGGAGGACGAATGGCCACGGAGGCTTGCACCGGCGTCGTCACCGTCCTGGTGGCCGAAGACCCATCCCCGTTGTGCATCGGCGCCACCACCAACCCTAGGACATGCGCTCGCCGTGGTCCGGCCAGCTCGACGGAGCGCCGCTAATCAAAGCACTCGTGCACCATCGAGCAAGCCAACCGCGACGCCATAGCTCCTGGGTGGCGGCGCCGTCGCCTCTCTCGCCGGTGAAGCTGGGTCGACGAGTTCGATCTGATGCACGAGGACGAGCGGTAGCAACTGGGGGAGAAGGGGCCGGCGGTGTTAAGAAAGGACAGGCGAAGGGGAGGCAGGGGCGGCGGAGGTAAGGCCGGGGAGGGGAGGGGAGGAGAGGCGGTGGCGCCGGATTGAAACGGGGGAGAGAGAGGCGGTCGTGTTCATGTGTGCGTCTGCGTGTGTGTGTGGCGTGAGTGCGTTGCGTATGTGTGGTGTGGGTGGGAGAACAGAGAGAAGAGGGACCAAGCCGAGAGGAAAAGAGTGGAGGCGGGGGTAGGAATAGAAAATTACCACGGGGCATTAGGGTTTCTGTCAGGGAGGTGAGCTTGGGTTGGGTTGGTCGTGCAGGCTGGGCCGTGGTTACCTTTTTTTTTCCAAAACAATTTATTTATTTATATTTTACGAATTCCAAAAAAGGATTGTTTTTGAAAAACTACTAAATATTTGTTGCAAGATATGACCATATCAGTTTTTTAAAATATTATACCGTTTTATACACAAATAACAAAATAATTGTGTGTTAAAATCTCTCCATCCATGTCTCGTCAAAACGACAAATTTCTGCTGATTCGGTTGGAAGGGGCCAAATTTGAACTACAAGTGTTTCGTAGTTTGCTCATAATTTTTTGAAAAAGTAATTTATGACCTAGTATCGATGGAACATAAAAAAAATTGGATGAAGGAAAAAGTTTTGACAAAGTGTTCTCAGAAATGAGCTATCATATATGAAGACTCATGAGTTTCAGGACGAATGACGAATGTTATGGCCTCATTCATGGCATAGTTTGTTAAAATGATTTCATATTGTGCATAAACGCGCAGCTTGGAATGTAGAACAATGTTGCCGAAGAAAGTTTCCATTCTATTTGCACAAAAGAATCATTTTGCATTTTTCGAGTCCCCAAAATTGGGTTTTTCTGTGAAGAACCTACAAAAAATATGGTGCAAATTTTAACCCTTACAATTATCACACAAAGTAGTCCATATGTGATGGATAATCCATAAGTATTAGGAATTTTCTCGCTTTCTACCTAATTTCGCCTATTTAAATGACTTTATGCCGATTTTTCGAAAGTAATTCAAATTTGAGCAACAACTATGTGATAGTTTGCTCTGATATTTTTACAAAAATCATTTTAAGGTACACAAGTGATTATATCACAGAACCATCGATAGTTTTGAAAAAATCGACCCCTTTCAATGAATGGCCATGGAGGCCATTTTGACAAAATTTTCGAAAAAATCAAAGAAAGTGAAAAATACTCAAAAAAAGAAATCCTTTGGCATGGAGTACTTTTATGTGGACTACTTTCTAGGGAAAATAATAAACATGATTTTTTACAAACTAAAAAAACATTCACAAAAAGGTCTATCATCTATAAACATGTATAGGTTTCAAGCCAAATGACCAAGTTATGGCCATTTCCATGCCATAGTTTGTGATAAAGTGCCCATATTTGACACATAGGTGTATCTTGGTATGGAAAACAATGTTGCCAAATTGAGTTGTGATTTTTTTTTTGAAATATCATTTTCTATTTTCTAAGTGCCAAAAATGGGTTTTTTTGTGAAGCAACTACAAAAAATATCATGCAAATTGAAGCCCTTACAATTATCACACAAAGTAGTACATATGTGATGGATAATCTCCAAGTATTAGGAATTTTCTCGCTTTCTACCCAATTTCGCCTATTTAAATGACTTTTTGCCGATTTTTCGAAAGTAATTCAAATTTGAACTACAACTGTGTGATAGTTTGCACTGATATTTTTATAAAAATCATTTTAAGGTACACAAGTAGTGATTATATCACAGAACCATCGATAGTTTTAAAAAATTCGACCCCTTTTAATGAATGGCCATGGCGGCCATTTTGACAATTTTTTCGAAAAAATCAAAGAAAGTGAAAAAATACTAAAAAAAAGAAATCCTTTGACATGGAGTAATTTTAAGTGTACTACTTTCTATTGAAAATAATAAACATGGGTTTTTACAAAATTTTCAAAAAAACCATTCACAAAAAGTTCTATCATCTATAAACATGTATAGGTTTCAAGCCAAATGAACAAGTTATAGCCATTTTCATGCCATAGTTTGTGATAAAGTGCCCATATTTAACACATAGGTTTATCTTGGTATGGGAAGCAATGTTGCCAAATTGAGTTGTCAAATTATTATTTGAAATATCATTTTCTATTTTCTAAGTGCCAAAAATGGGTTTTTTTGTGCAGCAACTACAAAAAATATGGTGCAAATTGTGACCCTTACAATTATCACACAAAGTAATCCATATGTAACGGATAGTCCCCAAGTATTAGGAATTTTCTCGCTTTCTACCTAATTTCGCCTATTTAAATGACTTTATGCCGATTTTTTGAAAGTAATTCAAATTTGAACTACAACTGTATGATAGTTTGCTCTGATATTTTTACAAAAAATCATTTTATTATATCACAGAACCATCGATAGTTTTGAAAAATTCGACCCCTTTCAATGAATGGCCATGGCGGACATTTTGATATTTTTTTTGAAAAAATCAAAGAAAGTGAAAAAATACTCAAAAACGAAATCCTTTGGCATGGAGTACTTTTATGTGTACTACTTTTCTAGGGAAAATAATAAACATGAGTTTTTCAAACTTTTCAAAAAAATCATTCACAAAAAGGTTTATCATCTATAAACATGTATAGGTTTCAAGCCAAATGACCAAGTTATGGCCATTTCCATGCCATAGTTTTCTGATAAAGTGACCATATTTGACACATAGGTGTATCTTGGTATGGGAAACAATGTTTCCAAATTGAGTTGTCAAATTATTTTTTGAAATATCATTTTCTATTTTCTAAGTGCCAAAAATGCCTTTTTTTTTTTTGTGAAGCAACTACAAAAAAATACGGTGCAAATTGTAACCCTTACAATTATCACACAAAGTAGTCCATATGTGATGGATAACCCTAAGTATTAGGAATTTTCTCACTTTCTACCTAATTTCGACTATTTAAATGACTTTATGCCGTTTTTCGAAATTAATTCAAATTTGAACTACAACTATGTGATAGTTTGCTTTGATATTTTTACAAAAATCATTTTAAGATACAAATGTAGTGATTATATCACAAAACCATCATAGTTTTGGAAATCTTCCGCAATGTGTCATTATATGTGACCTAGCTTCGGGAAAAAAATTATGTATGCAAATATATTTGAGCACAATATAATTGTACTTATAAATGGTGCAGATATATATGTGTGTAAATGTATTTGAACACAATAAATAATTATGTACGCAAATATGTTTAAGCATAATAAATAATTATCTATGCAAATATATTTGAGCAAAATATATTTTTACTTATAATGTTATAAATAAATAATTATGTATACACAAAAAATTCAAACTTGTCTTCAAACAAAAAATGTTGTGAGTTTTAGTACTACCGCGAAGGTACATACATATATCAAAAGTAACTCTAGCATGTACAAGAAAGAACAGCAGCACAGTTGGTTAGCTCAACGCATCCAACCATCGGACATGCTTGGTGCAGGGTTCGAATCTTGTCCCCGTGCATATCTTTTTCGGAGCACAAAAAGCATATGCCGACGGCCGCCGTAGGCATACATCTACAGCTGTTAGACTTCCGTCTGTGGACAAACGGGACTGCCACGTGGCGATGGCGTTGCCGACGGCCATTATAAGAGCCGTCGGTATAGACACTGTATGCCGACGTCCCCAATAAATAACCGTCGGCAAACAAAAAGCCGTCGGAAAAACCCCAAACGTTCCTGCCACGCATCGAATATGTTAAACCCCAAACGCCGTCGGAAAAACCCCAAACGCATGTTCCTGCCACGCATCGAATATGTTAATTTACCCCGCAACAAGAAACAGAAGCGCATGTTAGAGCATTTCCACTGGCGCGCCCAACTTCGCTCCCAATAGACGTTTTGGGCGCGCCGGCACGAATCCGTCCCCAGCGTCGCGCCCAATAGAGAAAACGCTGCCAGCAAGTCCCAATACAACGTCCGGCAACTCCGCTTCGCACACAGGTTCTGGGGACGCAAGCGGGCGTCGCGGTAGCGCTGCTCGCGGTGGCGGTCGCGGCTACGTCGCCCCTCGCAAATCTCGCGCGCGGCCGCCGGATTTGTCGGATGTAGCACGGGAAACTCAGCTGGCGCGTCGAGCGGCGGCGACCGTAGACAGGAGAGGGCGGCGCATCAGTGCGGAAGCTAGGCAGAAGGAGATAGATCTGCTCCGGGCGTCGATGCCGTAAGCCGCCGCCGGCGGCGCAAGTCAAGGGAGCACGAACGCGGGTGCCGCATCGTCGTCGAACCCAGCGTTCTTTGATGGTGGTGGCACCACCCCGCGTTCCGGGGGTACGGGTCTCGCCATTCTGTGATAGCAGTAGCCGCTCCGACTCGCCGACTGTCGGCGTCGGCGTCCCCATCGACCTCAACCAGGCTTTCACCGACTCGCCGGATCTCCAGAGAGGTCGGCGCCGCCATCGCGTCGATGTTAGCGACCGGCAATGCCTCTTTGGCGCGAACGACAATGGTGCCGGCTACAACGACGCCCACATGTTCGACGGAATGCCAAACGACGTCGACCACGACATGGTATGAAATCTATGGCTTTTACCCCCATGATCATCGTGTTCAATACATGTAATCGACGTGCGCGTTGTTGATTGCAAAGCTCGAAGGCTCGAAAGTGTTGCGTGACATGATCTGTGATGGGTCGGGGATCGGCGTCCTTGAGCCAGATTTGGAGGCCGGATGGTACAGTAAGGAGGAAGGGGGCGACGATGAGGTGGAAGAGGACATGGAGGGCGGCGGCGAGTACATGGAGGGTGGCGATGAGGATGAGAAGCCGGCGGCGACGACGCGGAGGCCCCGACGGTCCGGAGGGTGGCGATGAGGATGAGGAAGCCGGAGCCGACGTCGATGGACACGACGGGGGAGCCTACGACGACCACCGCGCCGATGGACACAACGGAGGAGCCTACGACGACCACCGCGCCGATGGACACGACGGGGGAGCCTACGGCGACCAGGACTTCCTCCGACGCAGACGCAATGCCACCGCCACGCCCTGGCTGGAAAGACGCCGAGACACAGGAGGGGTCGCTCGAGCCGGTGTTGACGATCGACTGATACTCTTGATCGACGTTCTGTAATATTTTCGCCGGACCTGGCGATGCTTTTGGGTGTGATCGCTGAGCCCAGCGACGCTTTTGGTTGTGTGAACCAACGCTATTCGAACTTGTGGGGTCGTTTAAATTTGAATTTGTGGGGTTGGGCTATTGGGAGCGTCGGCAACGGCTGCCAGCGCGCCCAATAGCGCCTGCCCGGCAACTTTGCCGGACGCTCTATTGGGCGCGCCGGTGGAGATGCTCTTACTCGTAGTATGCGTGAAGAAGACGGATTCCCGTGATGAATGACAATCCCGGTCCGGTGTAGTAGTGGTTGTGGAGATTTTTTTGGCTCCGAGCTCGAGGGTTCCGGCCAATTTAAAAAATTCGAAAACCATATTTATGTGTTTTTATTTTTTGAAAAAATACGGATGTAGCCAATTGTATATCTCATTAACGTGTAAAATAGCAACTTGAAATACTTTATATTTCAAACTACACAAATATAACAAAAGTGTGATCTAAGTATGCATATTTTCAAATCTCTAAGTTTTGTCATATTTGTTATTTTTGTGTAGTCCATAATATAAAGTATTTTAAATTGATATTTTGCACGTTTGTGGGAAACATCAATGGCTACATACGGATTTGTTTCACTATTTTTTAAAACTCACAAATATGATTTTTGAATTATTTTAAATGAAGGGAGCACTGGATTTCGGGAGTCAAAAACACTTTTCATAGTTCATTCTGCTAGTCTGCTTTATGTGTAGACATGTTTTTATACGACTTTATTTCATAGACCATGCATGCATATAAGCGCTTGTAGCACCATCTCTAGAAGCACTAGGAACAACACTGTTTCTACCCACGAGGGAGTTATTGTAGACATAGCATCGACTTAATGCACGTATCTTCACATCACTTCCCTCCTGTACGTTGAGAGACGTGTTCTATGGTGGCACTCGATCGAGATTTGCTGACCTTTGGTTGGCTGAACTTTTTTTTTTTTGTAACTTTGAGTAATTGACATGTGGGCCGCACACATAGTGGACCTCGCATGCTAGTGACTCAAAGTTATCTGACTTCGCATCCCACAAAGTAAGTCAATCCGTGTTGGGTGGCACTATGTCTTAATCTGCCATGTCAGAAATTCGTCCACCTGTGACACGGAGTTAGTTAACTGGAGGAAAAGAAGAAGAAGGCGTCTACACGTGAAATTCACTTTGTCACCGCTGGCTTGTCCGGCTCGTCGTGATCGGCGGTGCGAATACAACATGCATATACGTGACTCAATCAAGTACTCCCTCCATATCAAAATACAAGATGTTTTAAGCATCTCAATACCGACAAGATATGAGCGAAAAATATTTTGTCAAAATTTCGGACGAATTTCGTGAAATTAACGGTTCTCGGTGTGGGGCGAGAAAACTGAATATCGCCCAAACAATTCGGTAACATTTGAAAAAAAATCCCGTATGTAACGCTTCTAGTAGAAAGAAATGAAGTTTCCATCATCAAATTGTCATCAGCGAATTGTTATAGGTTGAAGGCAGAGTTGTCTGCAAGGGCCAATGTTTAAATATCCACTGTTACATATATTTTTGCTAAATAATTTTAAACGTCGTACTTTGAACTTAGACGATATTTTTTAGAACATTTATTCAAAATTTTGTTAATTTCTTGAAATTTGTGAATCTGGGCCAGTTGCGAGAAAAAACTAAAATGAAATGTTAAAACCTTGGATAGGAGCTGAAATGAGTGAATCTACACACTAATATGTGTCTAGAATCTAGATACATCCGTATCAGAAAAATACTACCCCCTCCAATAGTTTTTTATTGTCACAGACATATAGCTAGCTTAGTACTCCCTCCGTTACAAAATAAGTGTATTAAGTTTGTCTAAAAGTGGATGTATCTAGACATGTTTCATGTATATATATCCATATTTTAGTACTAGTAGTATTTTAAAAGAAAGTGAACGGTATTCTCAAGCCTCGAATCATTTTGGGTTCGAAGCAGTCACGATCCACGACTCACCCACCCTTGTCCAACATATTGGTATGCTTTACTACTGGAGTACTTTATTTATTTCGATGACGTACTGGGAGAGTAGAAATTCTTTTATATATTATTATTAAAGGGGCCACGTGACACACAATTTCCATAGAAGAGCGGAAGTTGTACTGAGAGAACTAGGTTTCTGGAAAATATGGAAATGGTATTTCAAGCTCCAAAGTCTCAAAAAATTCCAACTTTTTTACGTGGATGAGTAGATGTATTCTCTATCTTTCTGCACAGTTTAGTAGAAGAAAGTACAAGGGCTACCGAAGAAGACAGATTTGTTACTGTACAAAGGAAATAATAACTCGTTTTTTAGCCCGACATTTCTCTTTTTATGTAGCCCAAAATAAAGGTCATTTTTTACGAAACTTATGGCATACATGCTAGATTTGTATATGTAGTTGTATGCTTTATTTCACAATTATTTTAAACCTAGAAATATAGTATTCGATTCTCTGAAAATATGAGCTCCAGCGTGCTCTGGAGCTACAAAGAGTTTCCCACATGAAACTTAATTTTTGCGCTTGATTAGTAGTATTATTTACAGTCGTCCTGACAGGATCAATGAACACAAGTGACCGTAGGTTTTTTCCCCTGAAAAGACAAGTGACCGAACGAGGAAGACTTGCTTCGTCTTTTCTTCTTTTCAGAAGCACTCCCTCCGTTTCTCTTAATATAAGATGTTTTAGCTTTTTTAGTTTTCTAAAATTCATATGCATCTAGACGTTTTTAGTGTATATTCACATTTTAATCCTTATGTAGTCGATATTGCAATATCTAAATACCTAATCAACCTGCAACACTCAACATCATGCACTGATGTTCAAATTATTAACGCATTTGGTAGTATATAAGTTTTTTTAGTAAGGCTTTGTTTAATAGGGGGCAAGTAATTTAGTCCCCAAGTGGATTTGGATGGGAAGGGATTTGGTGAAATTCTTACTTTTACCAAATCCCCTATGAATATTCTTTTTCACCCCAATACACTAGCATCATGTAGTGTATTTAATCAACATAAAAAGAGGAGGTTCGCGGAGATATCTTGGAAAAAAACCCTTCAAAACCACAAGTTTGTCGTCAATTATCGAAATTTCATTAAAAAAAATAAATTGGTGAAGTCTCCGGAGGGTTCAGATTCAGTCTTCATCATGTGAGCACGAGTTTGTCGTATATTGACCGCTCTGCGCACTGTGTTTTTGTTTCTGATTTGTATATATGCACACCGATATTAGTTGGTGTTTGCGTGAGCCGTTGAGTAACAGATGGTCGTTCTAGAACATCCCGTTTGAAACGGAAGAATTTTATTGAAGTAGCCCACCGGCTATGCCCAGGGCAAGTGTGTCATGGTGGCAGTGGCACCCTATGCACTCCATCACTATGCTCAGGCCCGGGCCCATAGTTGTGCCGGCCGCACAGGGCCCTAAATTTTTGGGGCCCAAAATTTGATTTTTGAGTTCGTATACATGGACAAAATATACGTATCCAAAGTTATGAGCGAAAGGTTTAACGGCGTAGTGGTTTATTTGCTTCCGAGCTCCAGTGCTCTCTCCGGTTAAAAAATTTTGAAAATCATATTTGTGAGTTTCAAAAAATTCTGAAAAAAATCATGGGTGTAGCTAATGGTGTATCCCATAAACGTGCAGAATTTCAGTTTGAAATACTATATATTATGGGCTATACAAAAATAACAAAATCTGGTAAAACTTGAAGATTTGAAAATAGACATATTTATATCCACAATTTGTCATTTTTGTATAGCTCAAAATACAAAGTATTTGTAGTTGATATTTTACACGTTCGTGGAATATACTATTTGCTACACCTGGAGTTTTTGTTAGAATTTTTTGAAACTCATAAATATGATTTTCGAATTTTTTAAATTGGAGGGTTCACCGGAGCTCGGGAGCAAAAAGTCCCTACTGTGGTGGTCTGGTTAATTTGTTTCATCCAGCAGCATGTTGCTTCGAGTCTTCCTCAAGCTTATTTTTTTCCATTGTTTTAAATAGACTTCGCAGGCTGCCCTTGTCAATTCTTGTAAAAAAAATGTTGCATGCCAACCATGACTAAAAAAACAGCCATATACATTACCTGTTTGAGCTAGCATTAGGTCTTTAAATTTTAAAAAAAAATCTATAAAAAAGTATATTTCTCGGAGAGAAACGAAATTACCAGTTGAGCTACAATTAAGCGTTATTCTTGTCAAAAAAATGTTGCACGCCAACCACGACTCACAAAAAACAGCCATATACATTACCTGTTTGAGCTACCATTAGGTCTTTAAATTTTTTAAAAATCTACAAAAAGTATATTTCTTGGAGAGAAACAAAATTGCCGGTTGAGCTACTATTAAGCGTTAAGATTAAAATTTATCCCTTTTTCATACGGTAGCTATAATTGTTGGAGGGAAACGGAATTAACGGTTTGTTGGGATATACCAACTAGGGGTATCACCAGCATGAGTCAATCCGGCTAGTCCTGGGTGGCCCACAGTGGTGATAAAGGCTTTGCCTGCCAGGCGGCTCAGATAGCTGACGACCAAGAGAAGGCGGAAGCCGGCAAGGAGGAGACCCAAGACCGAAGCCCATGAAGCCATCAGGATTAAGGCGGTAGCCGGCATACTTGCCGGATAGGTTTAGAACTCTGTATACTTGCCGGATACGTAATCTCCCTGTAACCCTAGGTCCAGCCGCCTATATAAGCCAGACCAGGGACGCCTTTAGGGCAAGAACAGATAAGTTACGCAATCAACCAATCTCATTGTAACCTATAACACGGTTATTCGCCTCATAGTGAATTATAGCAGCACGTAGGGCTCCGCCACCGCCATGGAGCCTGAAGCTAGGTAAACTGTCGTGTACAATCCCGACCTCGACGACGCTCCCCTTCACCCCCTTGGTTCACCCTCGGCTAGAGGACCCCGTCTCCTATCTACGTTGCCGATACGACGACACGGTTACTGATGGGTTCAGAATAATCTAAAACCCCTCAGCTAAGGGGTTTAAAAATGAAGTTGTGGTCATACAAGTACATAGCCCAAGCCACCGATTGATCATGCTAACAACACAACAAAGCCGCCGAGAAATTGCGCTGGGCGCCAGTTCGTCTAATATTTCTTCCTGACTTTTTCCACGCTTGCGATTGGCTAGACGCTAATTCATTTTTTGTTCCTTCCTGGTTTTTTCCGCGCTTGACCGTTCGCAGAATTTAAACAAAGAGGGAGTAGGTCCTCATTTCAGACTTTGGCACAGGGCCCCAGATTTTGCTCGCCCGGCCCTGACTATGCTCATCCCTGTTTCAAAAGCAAGCACAAAGATGGCAAAAATCCTTCTATCTTCCCTTTCCGTGATGATCTAGAACAATCTGATTTATGGCAAACAGTTTATCAGTCAGGATCAGGTTATCATGAATATGATGTGCTCTCGTTAAGAATCATCATGATGGGCTTATTTCACTATACAATCTGACAAAAAACAGAGACATAATCATAGCTTGTTTTGCAGATGAACACCTTGAATTGCATCCGAATTAGGAGTATTATTAAGGTATTTGCAAAAAATGGACAACGTTTTAGACCGGCATGACCGGCATGTGTAAACCAAAGTACAGCGTATTTTTTAACGAAACTTGTGGCATGATTACTCTATGTGTATATGTGGTTATATACATTTTTTTAGCATTTTTAGATACACCATAGGGGAGCCGATGTATTTAGGCCCTGTTTACCTCCAGTGTATTTTAGACATCAGAGGGGATTATCTTGGATCCCAAAAAATCCTAATTTACCGTTTACTAATTCGGTTTTAGAAGAGATAATCCCTAGATATCCTAGCAACCACCTCACTTTTGCCTAGATTAAAAACTCTACCCCATACTAGTGTATTATGGGGGAAGAGAATTTGTTGGGATTGGGTGAAAGAAAGAATTTCATAAAATCCCCTCCCGTCGCTAATCCCCTTGGGAATGAAAATACACCAGTAAACAAGGCCTTAAGAAAGAGTAACAGTGCTCCAAACCCTTGAATCATTTTGGGTTAAATCAGTTGCGACTCACCCACCCTTGTGCGAGATATTCATATGCTTTACTACTGGAGTACTTTATTTATTTGGATGATAAACTGGTAGAGTAGAACTTATTATTATTATTATTATTATTATTATTATTATTATTATTATTATTATTATTATTATTATTATTAAGGCTTTGTTTAGTAGGGTGTAATTTAGTCCCCAAGTGGATTGGTATGGGAAGGGGATTTGGTGAAATTCTTACTTATACCCAATCCTCTCAAATCATTACGAATATTTTTTTCACTCCAATATACTAGCATGATGTATTGTATTTAATCTACAAAAAAAGAGGCGGTTCGTGGGGATATCTTGAGAATATCCCATTCAAAACCACAAATTTATTGTAAAATATCGAAATTTCATTTATTTTTAAAGTAAATTGGCGAAGTCTCTAGAGGGTTCAGATTCAGTCTTCATCAGCATATGTGAGCACGAGTTTGTCGCATATTGACGCTCTGTGCACGTGTTTGTCTTTCTGATCTGTATATATAATTATATATGCACGGAGATATAAAATTGGTGTTTGCGTGACCCGTTGAGAAACAGATGGTCGTTCTAGAACATCCCGTTGGAAAACGGAAGAATTCTTTTGAAGCAGCCGGACCAAGCCCAGGGCAAGTGTGTCATGGTGGCAATGGCACCCTATGCATTCCATCACTATGCTCATCCATTGGATCAAAAGCAAGCACAGAGATGACAAAAATCCTTCTAGTGTCCCTTTCCGTGATGATCTAGAACATTCTGATTTATGGCAAACAGTTTACCAGTCAGGATCAGGTTATCATGAATATGATGTGCTCTCGTTAAAAATCATCATGATGGGCTTATTTCACTATACAATCTGACAAAACAGAGACATGCTCATAGCCTGTTTTGCAGATGAACACCTTGAATTGCATCCGAATTAGGAGTATATCATTACCTGATCAACGTGCAATACTCAACGTGATGCTCTGATCTTTAAATTATTATTAAGGTATTTGCAAAAAATGGACAACGTTTCAGACCGGCATGAGTGGCGCCCTGGAGACGCTCTGCGGGCAGGCATACGGCGCCCGGCTGTACCGCATGCTGGGGCTGCACCTCCAGTCCTCGCTCATCATGTCCGCGGTGGTGTCCGTGCTCATCTCCGTGCTGTGGTGGTTCACGGAGCCGCTGCTCCTGTGCCTTCATCAGGATGCCCAGGTGTCCCGCGCCGCGGCGGTGTTCATCCGGTACCAGATCCCGGGCCTGTTCGCCTTCTCCTTCATGCAGTGCGTGCTGCGGTACCTGCAGACGCAGTCCGTCGTCCTGCCGCTCGTGGTCTGCTCTGCGGTGCCGTTCGCGCTCCACATCGCGCTGAACCACCTGCTGGTGAACGTGCTCGGCTGGGGCCTCGCCGGCGCATCCGCGGCCATCTCCACCACCTTCTGGCTCTCCTGCGTCATGCTGCTCGGATACGTGATGTGGTCCAAGCAGTTCGAGGAGACGTGGAAGGGCTTCTCCGTCGATGCGTTCAGCTACGTGATGCCGACGATCAAGCTCGCGACGCCCTCCGCCATCATGGTCTAGTCTGTTCACTGCTACACACTTGTCCCTCGTTTCCCCTGATTGGTCTGGCTATTATATAACTTGGCATTTTCGTACTGAGTGCAGCTTGGAGTACTGGGCGTTCGAGCTCCTGGTTGATGTAGCCCAACCTAGGACCATCACCATGTCAAGCACTCCAACACTCCACAAGTCACCATGGACATCAAAGGTGAACTCATTCCTCTTCGAGAACTAACTTCCGACCATTTTGAATGGTATACTACTTGACCATCGTTCTCTTTACACTTCTAGGTGTGTCACCACGGTTACGAGTCCACGGAAAGATGGCCAAGGCGCAATAGGAATAGAGTCCGACAAGACGGTGGCTTGGAAACGAAGAAGGAAGAGAAGCCGCAGCCTCGGCAGCGGTACTACCGCCCGCCGAGCGGTACTACCGCTGAGTCCCAGGAGTGGTACTACCGCTAGCGCTACCGTCGCCACTACCGTGCCGCGCCAAATGCTCTCTGGATCGCCAGCGGTACCTGCCGGTACCTGCATCGTACTACCGCTGGAGGACTTCAATCTTATTCGTGAGAGTCCGCCGGTACTACCGCTGGAGCAGCGGTACTACCGCTACCTGACCTGGAACGGTACTACCGCTGCCCCAACGGTACTACCGCTGCCTGCGTGCAGAAGCAGGGAATATTCCCTTGTATCCCTCCCCACCTACCCCTTTGTGGTCAATCCTATATATAGGCACCTACCCCCTCCAGATCAATATAGACTATGTTTTGAGATTAGAGTAGAGCTAGGCTCCCCACCTCAAGACGGTCTCTTTCCTCCCCTTGCGGGGATGGTTCCTCCGCTTGTGGAGAAGATCCCCTTGTGGATTTAAGACCTCTACTTATAGTTTGACTACTAGCCAATCTTTCATCTTCGGGTGACTTTATTGGAGCGGTTCGGTTGACCGCTGGAGAAACAACCATCCAAGATCCCTTCTTGTATCTACTTGCCGATCTCCCACCTTCGTGTGGATTCTATTGGGCCGGTTAGACCGACCGGTAAGGGAAACGGTTCTTGTATCTTGTGTGTTCTTGTGTTCTTGGTGTTCTTCCTCGTGTTCTTCGTGTTCTTGCGTGAGTTCGTCCCCTCGTTCGTCAATCCGTGAAGATCGGGCCACCCTAGAGGACTCTTTTCCTCATCATATGGTATCAGAGCATGGTTGCCACGGATTTGACTTGTGTTTCCACCGCCAAATCCACCAAATTTTTCTTTAATTTTGAGAAATTCGAAAATTTCCACCAAAAAAAGCCCTAATTTGCTTTTGGATCGATCTGAGCTTTGAGTGCGTTTTTGCAAGTTTTGATCCATAGATCTATTGCTTTACAAGTTGATCTACCTTCTTTTGCGTTCCCATAGCCTAATTCCATCATTTGGCCCTCCGATTTGCTGTTTTGAGCTTCGTTTTTCCGCCCAAAATCGCGAAATTTCCGGCTCGGGTGCAGTTTCTGGAGCTAGCGGTACTACCTCTGGCCTAGCGGTACTACCTGTACAGCGGTACTACCTCCATCTCAGCGGTACTACCGCCAGCACCTGGAACAGACACGAAAACAACATTTCAGCACCACGGTTTTGGCCATATCTTTTGCATTTGGACTCCGTTTTTGGTGTTCTTTGGCTCGTTTCGAAGCTACGATCAAGGCCTACGTCAACATTGTGGTTGCTCCATCATCTACCACCACCAAAATCCGTGAGCAAGCACAAAGCTTCTACAACAAAGGGTGAAGAACATCGACGAAAGATATAACATCGCCAACCTTTACCCCTTGTCATTCCGTTGAAAGCCACACTATATCTTTGCGCTTACCATGTCCTATTGAGGCTAGCTCTTGATGATTGCTTGGGCTTTGCACATTTGCACCATGTAGTTTCTGAGCAAAAGTTGTGCGCTAGTTCATCTATAATATATCTTGTTGTTGGCATCAAAAAGAAGTGTGTGTGCAAAAGAGAGAAAGAATCAAAAGAGACAAGAAGCAAAAAGTGTCAAATCAAGAAAAAGAAAAGAAGAAACACCACTTGTCATATCTTGTAGGAAAGCGCAAGCTCGATGAACATCTAGTAGGTGGTACATTTTGTGCAAATCTTGTAGCCCACTAAATAAATTGCAATCGAGCTAGTTGCTCTCCTTGTACTTGTGCAACACGAGCTTATAGTCTTCGCTAGGATCATATGGTTCATTAGCTCACTTCTTGGTTGCACGAGTCTCATTTATCTCTCCGTGTGTGTGTTTCCTATCTTTGGAGATTGACTTGTTTTGCTTTGTGATCATCGTGGTTCTCTACTTGCTTTGACAATATCTTGGTTTCCGGTTGGTTCAATTTGCTTTCCACCTACCATACCTTCCTACCAACTTTTAAGCCGTGTGTGTTTTGGAGTTTGCTTTGGATACTTGAACACAAGCATTTTTACTTTGTGATCATTTCCATTGGTTGTCCACGACGTCCAATACTATCTACAAGGTGAGAGATTGTGTTCTAATTCCTTTCCACTCCACATATATACACTTGTCTTGTGAGTTGACATGTCTAGAGAGAGCGAATGCAACTATGGAGCCTATGAGGAGTACTACACGATGAGCCACAATAACTATGATGTCTCAAACTTTGAGGACATGGGGGACTACTACGATGACTACACCGACAATGACCCCCATGACATGATGGATCATCACCAAGACTTCCGCTACAACTACTCCGAATACGACTCCGACTATTCGAGCGTCCATAACAAGGAGCGGTACCATGACGTCAAGAAACCTTCATCATATGGTATCGACTCCAAGTACATACGCATCTACCACCACTCCGACTACACAAGCTCCAACGACAATGAGGCGCAAGTGTCTTCACATGCCTCATCATATGGTACCAACTTCGACAACAACGACATGGTGGAGCGTCACGACTACGACTACCAATCCGATGACATGGTGGAGAACGTCTACGACTACTACTCTTGTAGCATGTGCGGCGACTTCGACAACATGCAAGAGGAGAGGACTCCCATCACCATCATGTTCAAGAGCGGCACCACCAAGCGTCATGGCACAACCTACATCTATGGTTCAAGCTCAAGACGGTGCTCCGACAAGAAGACCACCATGAGTTCATCTTATGGAGCTCCATCTACTTCCAAGAGTGCCGAGCTTCGCCATTCGCCATCAACTTCAAGAAGGGCCATGACAAGGCCATCGCCAAGAGCGACAAGCTTCGACATTCTCCTTCAACTTCAAGAAGGCGCCATGAGAAGGACAACGCCAAGAGTGCCAAGCCTAGACACTCTACGACAACAAGACGCCACCCCAAGAAGTGCATCGACAAGGCCAAGCTCCAAATTGTCAAGGATGCCATGGACGAGTTGGCCAAGAGCCTACATCCTTCATCTAGCTCATCAAGGCGCCACAAGAAAGATGCCACGGTGGACCACTGTCGTGGGTTTGTCACGTCAGGTGTCATAGATGACTTCGTAGGTGTGGGATTATGCGAGTCAAGCATCTCCGAGCTTGGGATCGCAGGAACAAAGATCAACACAGATTTACCCAGGTTCGGCCCCCTCAATGTGAGGTAAAAGACCTACTTCCTGCCTACCCTAGATTGGTATTGATATGATAATCGAGGTGTTACAATGGAGGCGATCCGATCTGGTACTCGCCGTATGAGCTAGGGTTTAGGGCTTGATAGCTTGACCCGCTCTAAGTCCTGCGAGTCCTCTTTATATACACAGAGGCTCGCTAGGTTACAAAAGGAAACTTCCCCATAAGGAATATCCACAGAGGCCTACTCGGAGACTACTTGGTCTTCACGTCCTCCGGGATATGTCTTCTAGATCTTTCCCCTTATGGCGGTTCAATATTGGGCTTGTTCCCAAGTGGGCCTTTGTCCGTGCGAGTAAGTTAAGTCGCACTGGGCCGCGGGTTAATCCAGAAAGTATTCCCCCGACATTAGCCCCCAAGCGTGGCCTGAACTTCATAGTATTTCTTGATCTTGAATGCTTAGGCCCGCTTTTCCTTGTTTCGCGGCTTATAATTGTGCAAGTTTGGCCTTGACTCGCACCTGGAAGATCATCTGACTTCGTGAGCTTCTTTGTTAGAGTATCCTGATAGCTTCAGAACTTGATGACGACCATCTTCAAATTTTTGATGATAATATGATGTAGCCCCCAAGGA
The DNA here is from genome assembly GCA_947311845.1 of Poa pratensis. Classification (NCBI taxonomy): domain Eukaryota; kingdom Viridiplantae; phylum Streptophyta; class Magnoliopsida; order Poales; family Poaceae; genus Poa; species Poa pratensis. The sequence continues at coordinate 38,152,593 of CAMZMU010000128.1, forward strand.
TTGAGAGGATGTTATGTGGTAATCATCTCAATTCTTCTCAGAGAACTCTGAAGGTCATCACCTGTAACTTGATATCATGAATAAAACAATTGTTAAGTTACAAGTAATTGTAATTGGTGTTGCCGTACTATAAGCAGTACATCGACCTCTAGTTAGGCCATCTGAATCCTTAAGTGGGCACTCGCGCGACTCAGTATTTCCTAGGAATATGTGTGTTCAGGGTCGAGAGCGGCCATGATAGGCAATCAAGCTCGATTGACGCCACACCCCAGTACTTTGGCCACATAATGCGAGTAGCAATCCAACTTAAGGTAAATTTGATAATTGCCAATAAATCGGCTGTTTCAGGGTAACAAAGACCCCAAGAAACATAATGATATTGCCATGATAGGCTAAGCTATGATAAGCTTTGATTATGATGACACATAAGGTCGCGCCTAGGTGGCAACCGAGTGTTATACATAGGGTTGGATCGCGCGTAGGTGGCGATCCATGGTGATACATGGGGTCGGTCGCGCCTAGGTGGCGACCAGAGATGATACAAAGTTTACGGCCGCGCCTAGGTGGCAGCCGGTTTCTGATACAAGGGTCGATCGCGCCTGGGTGGCGATCAGATGTTGCATAGGTCGCGCCTAGGTGGCGACCAAAGTTGAAGTTCTAGCCCTGAGTGGCTGTGATGATACTCAGCTATAAAGCTGGAAAGGATGATGCTTGGCTCTGATTAGCCTTTTCTTATGTATAGTACGGTCGCAGGTGTGCGACGTTCCAAGGGCGAGGTGCCTCGAGACGATCCTCGAAATCATGGCGTTCGCTGCTTTCTTCCCTTACATCCAGCAGGTAGTACGACCCATTGTTTAGCTTCTTGCTGATGATGTAGGGTCCTTCCCATGGAGAGGACAGCTTATGCATTCCCTTGTGATCTTGTTTAAGTCGCAGTACTAGGTCGCCTTCTTGAAAGGTGCGGGTTTTGATGCGTCTGGCATGATAGCGTCGCAAGTCTTGTTGATATACTGCTGACCTTGATGCTGCCAAGTCTCTAACCTCTTCTAATGTGTCCACCGAGTCTTGCCGAGCTATCTCATTATCTGTCTCGATGTAAGCCGCAACTCTTGGTGAATCATGTATGATATCGCTGGGCATGACTGCTTCTGCTCCATAGACCATGAAATATGGTGTAAATCCTGTGGATCTGTTAGGGGTTGTTCTCAAGCTCCACAGTACTGCTGGCAGTTCTTCCACCCAACATCCTGGAGATGCTTCGACCTTTTCAATAAGGCGCGGCTTAATTCCATGGAGAATTTCCTGGTTAGCTCGCTCAGCTTGTCCATTGCTCTGCGGGTGTGCTACTGACGTGAGGTCCAATCTTATCCCATTGTCTGCGCAAAATATCTGTGTAGCCCCTTCAGAGGTGTTGCTCCCATTGTCTGTAATGATACTATGGGGGTAACCGAAGCGGAATATGACCTTCTTCAAGAACTTGACTGCTGTTTCAGCCTCGCAATCTCCCACAGGTTCTGCTTCTATCCACTTTGTGAATTTGTCCACCATGACTAAGAGGTGAGTTTTTCCGTTTGAAGACCGTCTGAAAGGCCCTACCATGTCAAAACCCCATACGGCAAAAGGCCATGTGATGGGTATTGTGCGAAGTGCTTGGCTGGCATATGATCTTGCCTAGCGTATCTTTGACATCCATCGCACACTCTGACAATTTGCTCTGCGTCTGCTAATGCTGTTAACCAGAAGAATCCATGTCGGAACGCCTTTGCCACCAAAGATCTTGACGAAGCATGATGGCCACAATCGCCTGAATGAATTTCGTGCAAGATTTTTCGTCCCTCTTCTGGTGAGACACATCTTTGGAATGCTCCTGATACGCTGCGCTTGTATAATTCATTGTTGATGATTGTATAGGCCTTTGATCGTCGTATGATTTTGCGCGCCTCAATTTCATCGTCCGGCAGCACTCCGCGACTTAAATATGCCATGTATGGCTCTGTCCATCCTGGCTGTTCATGCAGGGCTGCGACTAAAGTTGAATCATCCTCTGGCTCTGCAATGTCAATTCTGCTGGAGGTTTGACTGATGGATTGTGCAGTTCATCCAGGAAAACATTGGGTGGGACTGACTGTCTGTTGGATCCAAGCCGAGACAGGGCATCCGCAGCTTCATTTTGTCTCCGATCAATATGTTCAACTTGGTATCCAGTGAAATGTCCAGCAATTCTGTCCACCTCTCTCTATATGCAGCCATGTTCGCATCCTTGCTGTCCCACGTTCCGGAGACCTGCTGTGCCACCAAGTCTGAATCGCCAAAACAGCGTATGCGACTGATGTTCATCTCCTTTGCTATACGTAGACCATGAAGCAGTGCCTCGTACTCCGCCACGTTATTTGTGCAGTTGAAGTGTATCTGTAACACATACCGCAGCTTGTCTCCCTTGGGAGATGTTAGAACAACTCCAGCCCCCGAGCCTTGCAACTGTCTTGACCCATCAAAATGCATGGTCCAGTATTTGGTTTCTGCCATGCTAGGAGCAACTTGGATTTCTGTCCAATCGTTAATAAAATCTGCAAGGGCTTGCGACTTAATTGATGTGCGCGGCTCGTAGCTGATGTGATGTGGTCCCAACTCGATCGCCCACTTAGCGACTCTTCCAGTAGCTTCTCGATTACGAATGATATCTGCCAATGGTGCTGAACTCACCACAGTTATTGGATGCTCTTGGAAGTAGTGCTTCAGCTTGCGACTCGCCATGAACACTCCAAACACCAACTTCTGCCACTGTGGGTAACGCTGTTTGGAAGCTGTGAGGACTTCGCTCACGTAGTATACTGGTCTCTGGACAGGGTATTCCTTTCCTGTTTCTTGTCTCTCCACAACCATGACAGCACTCACAGCGCGGGAATTTGCCGCTATGTATAGTAGCATTGGCTCTTTATCTTTGGAGCCGCCAGAACTGGAGCATTTGTCAATTGATGTTTCAAGGCTGTCAGAGCTTCGTCGCCTCTGCGTCCCAAACGAAGGTGTCTGATTTTTTCAACAGTCTGTACAAAGGTAGTGCTTTCTCTCCCAATCTTGATATAAAGCGACTCAAAGCTGCTACGCAACCAGTAAGTCGCTGCACATCTTTTATCTTTTCTGGCTTTTGGAGATCCATCACGGCCTTTATCTTGTCAGGATTGGCCTCAATGCCTCTTTCTGATACTATGAATCCCAATAGCTTTCCTGCTGGTACTCCAAAGACGCACTTTGTGGGGTTGAGCTTCATGTTGTATTTTCTGAGATTTGTGAATGTCTCTGCCAGATCACCAATAAGATCCTGGCTAACTTGCGACTTAATCACAATATCATCCACGTAGGCGTGAACGTTGCGACCTATTTGCTCATGTAGGCAATTCTGAATGCATCTTTGGTAAGTCGCACCTGCGTTCTTCAACCCAAAGGGCATGCTGACATAACAAAAAGCTCCGAAGGGTGTGATGAAGGACGTCTTTTCTTGGTCCTCCTCTTCATCTTGATTTGATGGTAGCCTGAATAGGCGTCCAAAAAGCATAACAGCTCGCACCCAGCAGTTGAATCAATTACTTGGTCGATTCTGGCAAAGCAAATGGATCCTTTGGACAAGCTTTGTTAAGACTGGTGTAATCAACGCACATTCGCCACGTACCGTTCTTTTTCATAACCAATACTGGTTTGCCACCCACTCCGGATGGTATACCTCTGTGATGAATCCTGCAGCCAGCAAGCGAGCTATTTCCTCTCCTATTGCCTTTCTCCTGTCATCATGAAAACGCCGTAGTGGCTGCTTCACTGGTTTAGCCGCAGGGTTCACTTTGAGGCTATGTTCTGCTAATTCTCTTGGTACCCCTGGCATATCTGACGGCTTCCATGCGAAGATGTCTTTATTTTCCTGGAGAAAAGCGACGAGGGCCTTCTCCTGCTCTTCTTCCATGTGTGCTCCAATGCTAGTTTGCTTGGATGAGTCGCCAGGAACAAGATTTATCTGCTTAGTGTCCTGGGCCGCTTTGAATTTCATTGGTGGCTCGGCAGATGGCGTGGTAACCACACTCATATCGTTTGGGTCCACCTGCGACTTATAACCTTTTAGTTCTTCCGCGGCACAGGCGGATTCTGCGAAAGCCGCATCTCCTTTCTCACATTCTATTGCTTTTTCTCTATCTCCGTACACTGTGATGACCCCTTTTGGTCCTGGTATCTTCAACTGTAGGTACACGTAGCATGGCCTGGCCATAAACTTAGCAAAGGCCGTTCTTCCAAACAAGGCGTGATATGGGCTTTGGAATTTTACCACTTCGAAGCTTAGGAATTCACTTCTAAAGTTCTCTTCTGTTCCAAAAGTTACCCCTAGGGTTATTTTCCCCACTGGTCGTGCGGACCTTCCTGGGACAATGCCGTGAAATACTGTTGACGTGGGCTGCAGGCTGGAATCCTTGAGTCCTAGACGCTGGAAAGTATCGTAGTACAAGATATTAATGCTGCTTCCTCCATCCATAAGCACTTTGGTCAGCTTGTATCCTGCAACGTATGGTGCCACAACCAGTGCCAACTTGCCAGGTTCCCGTACTGTGGCGGGTGGTCGTCGCGACTCCAGGTTACGCGTATTCTGACCACCTTAACCAAGGGTGTTGCTGGTATCACGGCGTTCACCTGCTGACTTCTCGGCTCAATTTCTCTTCTCTTTTGGAGGTATCGATAACTATTGTGTGATACTGCCCCGTCTGCCTGGGGTTACTCGCGCCGTGCTGCCCAATGTTTGTGTTATGAGCCGCACTAGGGTTTCCTTCATGGGAATTCCCCCCGTTGTGTTGGCTCTCTTCTTTCCACTTTTTGTAATAATGGCATTGCGCCTTGGTATGGTCCGCTGGCCGTCCATCACCTGTCGCATGAAGGTCGCATGGCCGGTTGAAAACTTCTTGCATATTGATTGGACGGGAGCCGTATCCTCGACCCCTTCCACGCTGGCCTCTGAATCCTCCACGCGTATTGGCGACGAGCCCTGAGTGACCATCTTCGCTTTTGCGTTTGTTTTGACTCGTGTTGTTGTGGCTCGTTTGCTGCTGCTGGGGCTTGTTGGAGTTTTTCTTTCCTTTTGCAGCAACCTCCTCTTCTTCTCCGTCTGACGCGTCTCTGGTTTTATCTGAGCTGGCATATTTGTTAGCCGCAGCCATCACCTCGCTGAGGCTCTTGACTTTATCCTTCATGCGACCCAGCTTATGAATCAGCGGCTCAAACTTGCAGTTTTTCTCCATCACCAGGACGGCTGAGCTTGGTGGTATATTATCTGAGGAGTGTATTATTTCTGCCACCCTTTTCATCCAATGGCGACTTGACTCGCCTTCCTTCTGGACACAACGCTCTAAATCTTCTATATTGCAGAGTCGCTTGCAAGTTCCTTGGAAGTTTTAATGAAGGCATCCTTCAGTTCCTCCCAAGTATTTATAGAGTTGGGAGGCAAATTTTGCAGCCATATGTGCGCTGCTCCTTCTAGCATCATGTTTAGGTAGCGTGCGCAGATCTCTTCAGATGCGTTTAGGATGCTCATGCCCATCTCGTAATTGTTGAGCCAAGTGGTTGGATCCATGCTGGCGTTATAGTTTGCCACCTTGCGTGGCCCTTTGAAATCTTCAGGAAAAGGTTCCGATCTGATCTCTCAGTGAAACACGCCGGTCCCTTGAGTCGCGAGGACAGGGCTGTGGCGCGCCTGCGGGGTTATCTGCGGGCCGCTTTTGCATCAATGTGCATTCGCCTGCGCTTCTGCGACTTGCTCCTGCGCCTCTGTGCGACTCCTGACACGTCCTCTGGTGGCCTGCTCTGGACGCTTCTTTCTGCTGTAATCCTGTGATTGGCTGGTACGAGGGGCAGCTGTGCTTCGGCTTCCGCCCTATTGGCTTGTTGCAGGACTGCCGTACTTAACATCTGAATCGCGCGCCGCGCCTCAGCATTGACCGGGTCATCGCCTGTTGGTACCATCTGAGTCAAGATATTAGCCGCAGCATACATATTATCGACAGGGTTCTGGTAATGGCCCTGTGGGGTGTGAAACCTCCTTGGTTGTTGCTGGGTCTCTTGATTTGTTGGTACCCTTCCTTCCGCAGTCGTCTGGATTCCCGTCCTGCGGCTGGAGTGAGCGGGATTTCCACTGTTGGTTGAGTCGCGCGCAGCTGTGTTTGCGGGTCAACCTGTTGTTGAGTCGCAGCCAGCGCGGCTACTCTCTGCCGTTCCTGTTGGATTCCTTGGTTTATCTGATCGAGCCTGCGGCGCTCTTCTTCCATCCTTCGAACCTCATACAGGAGCTCGGCCCTGGCGGCCTCAATTTCTGTTGCACGGAGGGCGGCGTTCGTGGCTGACACAGGGACAAGAAGTGGGTTGCTTGGGGGTGCCGATGCCTCGGTTTCTCCAGCAGTTCCTGATGCACCTGCTCCTCCGGCCATGTAAACCGCGACTTGTGCCATCTCTTGATCTGGTGATGATGTGATTTCTGGTGGGTAACCCCAGCAACTTTCTTCAAAGGCAGGTATGATGGACCCAAACTCTTGCGAGTCCATGCTTTCCACGGATTCTTCCCCGTCATCGGCGACTTCTTCTACTGAATCGCCTTCTGGACCGATCTAACGGACCTGCCACCGATGAAGCCGACGAAGACGTTGATGGATCCGAACGGGATGACGTGGCCGGTCTCCAAATAATCTGCTTCCGGCCCCCAGCTTGAATCGTCGATGAGGGGTGTGCCATTGACCGTGATGATACGGCCAACAACAAGATCTTCAGCTCCCTTCATGGATCCTGCGCGGAACGTGACGCTCTTGACCGCAGGCCCCACGGTGGGCGCCAACTGTCGTGGGTTTGTCACGTCAGGTGTCATAGATGACTTCGTAGGTGTGGGATTATGCGAGTCAAGCATCTCCGAGCTTGGGATCGCAGGAACAAAGATCAACACAGATTTACCCAGGTTCGGCCCCCTCAATGTGAGGTAAAAGACCTACTTCCTGCCTACCCTAGATTGGTATTGATATGATAATCGAGGTGTTACAATGGAGGCGATCCGATCTGGTACTCGCCGTATGAGCTAGGGTTTGGGGCTTGATAGCTTGACCCGCTCTAAGTCCTGCGAGTCCTCTTTATATACACAGAGGCTCGCTAGGTTACAAAGGAAACTTCCCCACAAGGAATATCCACAGAGGCCTACTCGGAGACTACTTGGTCTTCACGTCCTCCGGGATATGTCTTCTAGATCTTTCCCCTTATGGCGGTTCAATATTGGGCTTGTTCCCAAGTGGGCCTTTGTCCGTGCGAGTAAGTAAGTCGCACTGGGCCGCGGGTTAATCCAGAAAGTATTCCCCCGACAACCATAACATGTCTCCTACCTCTAGTGGAAGCTCCAAGGAAAGGTCGCCAAGGCAACAAGCACGCCGACGTCTACATGAGGAGAAGCATCCAAATGACTTTCGACGACATCCTTCCACTCAAGAGCGTCAACGTCGACATGAGAAGAAAACGGCGACAAAGGCACATCCTATGGTGTCCCCTAGTGCTACCACTTCAAGTGCGCCAATAACAGACGAGATCATGGCCAACTTCGACATCTTCATCGAGCAACTCTAACGTCGACGCCGGAAGAAGCATGGTCACACACGTGAGACCACAACCAAGACGGCGCCCTTCTCAAGCACTTCTCATGATATGGTTTCTACACCAAGTGCCACCACCACTTTGGTCCCCATATGGCAAGAAGAAGACCTTATATGTGACAATTGCCAAGGCCAAGACCATGATCCGCGAGAATGTTACAATCTCTTGTGCCCACTATGCAATAGAAGAGGTCACATGATGTGGGAGTGCAAAGTTGGTGAACAAGAAGGTGCCCAAGGAGATGACAAGATGGTCGAGCATGGGATTTTCCCTTCGACCAAGGAGGCGAGCATGGAGAATGCTATCACCTATGACCATGGGTCAAGTGATGATGATGCCGAGCATGGGATGTTCCCTTTGGCAAAGGAGTCGAGTGATGATGCCTACACTATGGCATTGACCTTTGGAGGCGAGATGGTTGAGGAGGTTGAGCATGGGAGTTTCCCTTCAACCTTGGAGGCGTATGGAGATGAGGAAACCGAGCATATCCCTATGAGCTTGAGTTATGAGATGGTACCAATCCCATGTGAGAATGAGAGCCACTTAGCCCACTTGAGTGAGAGTGAGAGTGAGTTGAGTGTCTCCACCATATGTGAGTTTGAGTGCTTTCACTTTGAGGGAATGAGTGATACACCACTTGAGTTAAGAGAGGTAGTTGATAGGTCTTGTGAGGCCATTTCGATTTCTAACAACTTACCACCTTCCTCTAGTGTGTTATCTCACTGTGTGCTAGGTTCCATGGATGATGATACGCCACTCCTCGACTTGACGGTGCCTGAAATGGAGAAGATGTACATGGAGGATGATGATGATGCCACCCCATGTCTACTTCAAGATGAACAAGTTGGCTACATGAAAGCCCCTACTACTTCAACACCTAATTCACATGAGTGGGACTACAAAGGTATGGGTGTTGATGTGACCTTGATCCCGCTAGTGGACATGATGAACTATGATTATTTGTATGCTATGGATGATTCTATTGATGTCACATATGATTCGTTCTTATTCCCATGTGATACTTTGTTTGAAACCAATGTTGATCATGTGGAATCACCTATTTGTGATAATTTTGCCATGAGCATGCCTTGTTACGAATGTTTCCATTTTTCTCCCATTGTGGCTTGCAACATGTTGAACAATTTCTCTTTCACATGTGTTGCTTGCACTAATGTTGAAATGCTAGATAATGAGATTGCCCCATAGCTTTCTCAAATTTTGAAGATGTTTTGTTTTCTCTTATGGACCTTGTTCCATCCTTCACTTTGTATTCTGACCATCCACATATGTCATATTGCCCAATTGATTTTTGTGTGGTTGGTGATGTGCAAATGAAGAGACACTTCATGATGGATGATGTGTTTATCTACCGTGCACATAACTTCTTCATATTGTGTATTGTGTGTGCCGGTAAACGCATGATAATGTCAACTTCAATTGAGCATGAGTTGACAATACGAGCTCTTGAGAGCATACATGTGAGTAGTGGATCCAATCCAACTCTCAAATCTTTATCATGTTTTGCATCAAACAAGTGGAACAATTTCTCTTGCTTATGGTTTGTTTGCAATCATGATGGTGTTTTTGGTCTTCCCTATGACAAGCATGTTTCCTCGATCTTTCACATGGATAATTTATGTGTTGCCACAAATATGATGAACTGTAGTGTACCTGCACTTAGGAAATGGCAAGGTACCTGTGTATAGTGCAAACCCCTGGATCGTTTCATTTGCACACACAGTTTAAGATGAATATCACAACATTGTATCAATTATTACACGAATGATCCAGACTTGGGAAAATAAATAGTTCGATACATCTTTGCATAGCTTATAGCTAGCTCAAAACAAATAAAGCAGCGGAATAAATCTTCAATGAGCCTCCATTCTTCATGATGCGCCACAGGCGAAAACATGTTGGTTGTAGACTCGAAACCCAAACGTGACCTTACTCATCGTCAGAAAAGTCTGCAACAAAATAATATTTGCAACAGAGTGGGTCAGAATCATTAAAAATGATCCTGGCAAGTGACACTATGTGGACTCATATAGGAATAACTCTATAACCTATATGCATATTTGGCTGGTGGAGTTTGAAGGCTGATTTGCATAAAAGCCAATTTTGCCTAACCCTTTGTAAAACTTTTTCCTTCAAACTTTTGAGACAAGATGGCTTGAAAACCATTGTCATAACTACCCTTGTTCGCCACCAAGTTTTAATTTCGAAATTTGAATGATGAAGCCTCCGTTGAATCCTTGATCAGCTGCTCAAATTGTCCGTAACCGGGGACACGGCTAAGTACTTAGTTTTAACTCTGCAGAGGTTGTGTACTTTCACCATTAGACCCAACAAACCCAAACTATCCTCAAGCACTCAATTTGTGCTAAGGAAAAGGAGAGAGTTGAGACGAGACTTTTCAGAAGCATTTCCTCATCCCATGCCGACTTGACGCGCTCCCATTCTAACCATTCTACCACCACCTGTCAAGTCGGGACGAGTCCACGCAACTTAGTCCGTCTAGCCAGAGCCCATATGACTAATGGCTGCACGGTAAGCAACTTCACTTAGAGAAAACCTTGGCCCCTTAGTACCCTGGGTGGCAACCACAAGTGACCATCCCTTAGAGGTCACCCCTAAGAGATGACACTCAACCTTTCCATCATCTTTTCATAACCAAGTCCACCCAGGTGGTAAATTAACTTAGTAGAATTGAGCTTTTCAATAAAACACTTTGCATAGCATCCAATAATCTACTAAGTTATCAAAAGGGATTCTAGACACAACTAGAGTAAAGGTATGGTGGGTTTAGCATATAGCCATAATACTATCCAACACATGCATATAAGAAATACACTAAGTAATGCATATAAAATACTTAGGAAAACTTCATGGGGGTGTGCCACTTGCCTTGGCAACAAGAAGAACAACAACAGCTACAACAGTCCTCGTTTCCCTCCGAAGTTTCTAACACATCAAACAATACATAATGAACAAACAAGTTTCACAAAACTTCTAAGGAAAAATATGTCATGCATGATGTGCAAATATTTCTAAGGACTAGAGATGCATGCATGCCATGTCATGAAATAATTCTAAGTTAAAACAAGACAATCAAAAGGTCTAAAATGACTAAGGACCAGGGTCCTCACACTTGGGTCGAAATTTAACTAAGGACTAAAACTACCACATCAAGTCCAAAATAATTTCTAAGGAAAGTAAACAAAAAGAGAAGTGTAAAATTTTCTAAGGAAAAAGTATGATATCACTAGTTGATGAATTTTCTAAGGACCAACATTTGTTATGGCAAGTACTTAGAATAATTTCTAAGGGGATAACCAAGTTTTCTAGATACTAAAAATTTCTAAGGACAAGTTTAGCAATTTTTAATGTGTTGAAAATTTCTAAGGAAAAATCCTAAGTGTTCTCAACATTTTATTACCCAAAATTTTCTAAGGAAGAAATATTTCGGTGGGGTGAAATATTTCTAAGTTATTTTGCATATAACATGGTCATAATTACTTAGCTAAATTTTCTATTCGAAAAATTAATGTGAAGAACAATTTTAATATAATTTACTTATTAAAATAACACCTAAAAGCAATAAAAACAAAATACATGCAAAAACATAGGAAAACACTTATACAAAAATACTAGAGCAATACTACGGCCATTACTTATGCAAACAAAAATATAGCAAAATATTTTGATTAATTATCAATTTTTATAATTAATTTTAACCAAAATATCAATTAAACCATTTTTAAAAATTTCTAAATTAATTTCGTCCAAGCCTCAAATTAAGCATACAGAAAGTTTCTACACATTATTATCTTTCCAAAAATATAAATTTCATAAATTTTGGCTAAAGCAATAAAAATTAATAATGAATCTAAAATCCAGGGACTAATCTGTGATGCGCAGGGGCTAAAACGTAAAGAAAACTGAAAAGATCTTCGCGATGGAGTCCTCCGTTGACGTGGCCTTTCTGATTGGTGCGGAGCTCCCCGTTGACTGGTCTTCTGCAGATCGTGGGCGTCGCGGACGCGGACGGGTTGCGGCGCGGCTTCGCGGACGGCTAGACGACGTGGAGACTTCTGGTTGGTGCGGAGATCTTCGCGGGCTGAAGCGGGTGCGGACGGTTGCGGGCGGCGCGGACGACGTGGCGACGTGGCATCTTCTTATTGGAGCATACCTTTTCACGACAAGTTCTAATCTACACCGTCTAAAATCGATCCAACGGCCTAGATCTTCTGGACCAATAGGTCACCGGTACCTTCGCCGGAGTTTCGCCGGAACCCTAATTACTACGGTGGCGCCATCGCCGGAGATCTGCTCCTCTACACTACGAAGCTTGCGGGGATGGACGGCTCATACCAGAAGATGCAGGGCGTCGCGGCGGATCTGATGGCGTGGTTGTTGAGGTCGCGAGCTTCCTTCTCCTCCTGGGATCGCTCGTCGATGTTGGGGATGGTGGCGGCGAGCTCCTATCGATGATGGATCTCTGATCTGCTGCGCGAGAGGATACAGCGAGTTGTCAGGGAGGAGCGTACGGTCGCGGAGAAGCGAAGGGGAGGGTTGCGAGGGGCAATGCGCGCAAGGGCTCACCGGAATACGGCGAGGTCGTCGACGGCAGTGGCGGCACGGCGGCGTCTCGTGCGGGCAGCCTGGGGGCTCTCGTCTCGATTTATTTGGGGCAAAATACGGCGGTGTCGTGGGGTTTAAATAGAGATCAAAACGCGTGCGATTACGTGCGAAACAAGCTGGATTCGGTTACGATTTGGCTAGGGTTTCATCGGTGAGGAAACCGTGTTCTTCACGTTGAAGAACGGGGATGACAGATGGGTCCCGCATGTCAGCGAGAGGGAGAGAGAGATGGGCTGGGCGTCTGCTACGTGCTGCGCGGCGCGGAAGAAAGAAGATGGGCTCGGCCCAATAACTCGTTTCGCATTTTTTTTCCAGAACTGTTTTTCTTTTCTTTTTTAAACAACTTCAAATAACTTTTGTATTTCAAACTCAAATTTACTCAAACCACTTTCAATAAATTTGTAAAAACATGCCCACATGTTTAGCATGTAATGGGGATATAATTTTCAAAATCTTTATTTAAAATTTGAAATAGTTTGAGAGGCATCTGCAGATACTTGCAATTTAGGTTTTTGGAGATAAATTCTCTAAATTTCATAATTTGAATTCAAACACAATGCAAACAAGATGCAATGACATGATGCATGATGCAAATGAAAAGTTTTAAATTTTTGTGAAAATTGGGATGTTACAAACCTAACCCCCTTAAGATGAATCTCGCCCTCGAGATTCGGTTTGGCTAGCAAATAGGTGAGGATGTTCTTCTCTAAGGTCATCTTCTCTTTCCCAGTTGCTTCTTCCTCTGAATGATGATTCCATTGTACTTTGCAGAATTTGATGGTCTTGGTTCTGGTAATTCTCTCTGCTGTCTCCAAAATTTTTATGGGTTTTTCCTCATAAGTGAGATCACTTTCCAGCTGAACTTCTTCTAGTGGCACTGTATCTCTCAGCGGAGTTTCTGCCATTTCAGGGTGACACTTCTTCAGCTGACTAACATGGAAAACATTGTGAACTGCGGAAAGTGCTTCCGGTAGTTCCAATTCATAAGCCACTTCTCCTTTACGTGACAAAACTTTATAAGGTCCAATAAACCTTGGTGACAGTTTTCCTTTGATTCCAAACCTCTTCACTCCACGAAGGGGTGAGACTCTAAGATAGGCTCTATCTCCAATATCATAAGTGACTTCTCTCCGTTTGGAATCAGCATAACTTTTCTGCCTAGATTGAGCTGCCTTCAATCTGTCCTTAATCAGCCTAACCTTTTCTTCAGCTTCTTCGATTATATCAGGACCAAACAGACTTCTTTCTCCTACTCCACTCCACAAAAGTGGGGTGGTGCATTTCCTTCCATACAGTGCTTCAAATGGTGACATCTCTATGCTGGCTTGATAACTATTATTATAAGAGAACTCAGCATATGGGAGATTATCATCCCAACTAGACTTATAGTCTAATGCACATGCTCTCAGCATGTCCTCCAGGATTTGATTTACCCTTTCAGTCTGTCCATCAGTCTGGGGGTGAAAGGCTGTGCTAAACTCTAGCCTAGTTCCAAGGACTTCATGTAACTGCTTCCAGAAATGTGAAGTGAATTGAGTGCCTCTATCTGACACAATCTTCTTTGGAACTCCATGCAAACATACTATTCTCTTCATGTAAATATCTGCTAGCTTGGCACTTGTGTAAGTTGTCTTCACAGGCACGAAATGAGCTACCTTGGTCAAACGATCAACAATAACCCAAATAGAATCATAACCAGACTTGGTTCTGGGTAGACCTGTGATGAAGTCCATCCCAATCTGATCCCATTTCCAGTCGGGTACTGGCAAAGGTTGAAGTAACCCTGCTGGCTTCTGATGCTCAGCCTTTACACGGCTACACACATCACACTTGGCAATATATTCAGCAATATCTCTTTTCAAATTGTTCCACCAAAACCTCTCCTTCACATCCATATACATCTTGGTGTTACCCGGGTGTATGGAGTAAGGTGAATCATGGGCTTCCTGAAGTATCAACTTTCTGAGATCACATCTTCTGGAACACAAATTCGTTTCATGAACCATACTATGCCTTCTTCATCTAGTCGAAAACCTTTGGCCTTGCCATCACCTAAATTTTTCTTGATTTCTTCCATCACTTTGTCTCCTTTTTGAGCCTCCTTGATTTTGTCCATCAAAAGAGGTTGCACTTCTAGAGATGCTACAAAACCTTCAGGTACTATCTCCAACCTAAGATCCTTGAATCCCTTGCATAGTTCTTCTGGCAATTCCCCTGCCGTGAGTCCGTTAACATAAGTTTTACGGCTTAAGGCATCAGCTACTACATTGGCTTTTCCTGGGTGGTATTGCAAACTCAGGTCATAGTCCTTAATCAATTCCAGCCATCTCCTTTGTCGCATGTTCATTTCCTTCTGTGTGAAGAAGTATTTAAGACTTTTATGGTCCGTGAATACTTCACAACGCTTTCCATAGAGATAGGGCCTCCATATCTTCAGGGCATGTACTACTGCTGCTAATTCTAAGTCATGTGTGGGGTAGTTGACTTCATGCTTCTTGAGCTGCCTTGAGGCATATGACACCACTTTGCCTTCTTGCATCAACACACCTCCAAGTCCTCGATGTGAAGCATCGCAGTACACTTGGAAATCTTTCTCTAGATCTGGTAAACATAGAATAGGTGCTGATACTAAACGTTTCTTCAATTCTTGAAAACTAGTTTCACATTCTTCGGTCCACACAAACTTCTTGCCCTTTTGTAGCAATTCTGTTAAGGCCTTAGCAATTTTGGAGAAATTTTCAATGAATCTCCTATAGTATCCTGCTAGTCCCAGAAAACTACGGATTCTCCCACATTCTTGGGCGACTCCCAGTTGGTTACTGCCGAAACCTTTTCAGGGTCTACTGCTATTCCATCCTTAGACACAATGTGTCCTAGAATCCTACTTGTTCCAGCCAAAACTCACATTTGCTGAACTTGCCATACAATTTGTGCTCTCTAAGTCTTTGCAAAACTTGACGTAGATGTTCCTCATGTTCCTTGTGGCTTTTGGAGTAGATCAAGATGTCATCGATGAACACCACGACAAACTTGTCTAAGAAATCCATGAACACTTTATTCATCATATTCATGAAGTATGCCGGCGCATTGGTTAAGCCAAAAGGCATAACTGTGTACTCATACAAACCGTATCGGGTGGTGAAAGCAGTCTTAGGTATGTCCAACTCTCTAACCTTCATCTGAAAGTATCCAGATCTGAGATCAATCTTTGAGAACACACAGGCTCCTTTCAATTGATCAAAAGGTCATTGATTCTAGGAAGTGGGTATTTGTTCTTAATGGTTACTTCATTTAAAGCTCTATAGTCCGTGACTAGCCTCTGAGTACTGTCTTTCTTCTCAACAAACAAGATTGGTGCTCCCCAAGGTGAAGAACTTGGACGGATAAAACCTTTCTGCAACTGTTCCTCCAACTGTTTCTTGAGTTCTTTCAGTTCCTCTGTCGCCATTGGGTATGGTCTTTGGCTATTGGTCCTGTGCCTGGTTTAAGCTCAATGAGAAACTCGACATCTCTATCGGGTGGCATTCCCGGCAGTTCTTCAGGAAACACATCTGGGTATTCCCTTACTATGAGCACATCCCGAGGCTAACCCCCTTAAGAGAATTAACCTTAAACTTCTTCATTTCAAACTTTGACTTGAATCTGATCATCTTCTTTTCTGGGGTGGTGAGGGTGATTGCTCTATTTGCACAGTCTATGATCCCTTCAAAATGGGTCATCCAATCCATCCCTAGAATGACGTCTAGTCCTTGGGTTTCTAGGATTAGGAGGTTTGCTGGAAACTGATGTTTTCCAATCTCAAGGTTAAGGTTTCTACAACCAGATACTAACATTTCTCCTCCTGGAGAACTGACTCTAATTGGGCACCCCATGTTTTCGACAGTTAACCCATGTTTGTTAACAAATGCTCTTGATATGAATGAATGCGATGCTCCAGTATCAAATAAAACTAATGCTGGACAGGAGTTGATTAGGAACGTACCAATCACAGCATCAGGTTCATCATAGACTTCTTCAACATTGATGTGGTTCACATGTCCCTTGTTGAAAGGATTGGGCTTGCTAGGAGTGTCCACTCTCTTCTCAGGGCATTCATTAGCATAATGTCCCTTGTTGTTGCACTTGTAGCAGAGCACCTGGCTGAGATCTTTCTGGGTTCAGAATTTGGGCGATGCTGTCCATTGTTATGGTTATGTCCAGCATGTCCATTTCCCCTGTGTCCTCCATTTGATCCTCCATTGTTTCCCTTGAATCCTCCATTGTGATTGTGAGCATGGGGTTTGTGAAAGTTGCCCCCATTGTGGTTCCCATGTTTATGACCATGGTTCCCATCATGAACAAAGTGCTTCTTAAATGAGGGTTCAGAGTGGTGCTTGTTTGAATTCATCTTCCTCTTCCTGTTTTCAGCTTTCTTCATGCTATCCTCAAGGGTGATTGCCTGATCAAGAAGTGTCTGATAAGTTGGAGCATAGGCCACAGTCAAAGGTATCTTCAGCTCATCACTTAGCCCTTGAGAAATTTAGCCTTCCTCTTTACATCTGTGTCAACGTCCTCAGGAGCATATCGAGACAAGGCATGAAAGTCATCCATGTACTCCTTAAGACTTCTGTTCCCCTGACGCAGATTGCGGAACTCTTCCTGTTTCAGATTCATAATGCCTGTGGAATATGAGCATTACGAAATCCTTCCTTGAATTCCTCCCAAGTCAAAGTGTCCAATGGGTGAGTAATCTGATAAGTTTCCCACCATTGGGCTGCAGGTCCTTCAAGCAGATGTGCGGTGAACCTAATTTTCTCAGCATCTTCACATTCAGCTGTCACCAGATCCTTTTGCACAGAACGCAGCCAGTCATCAGCCACAATTGGGTCAGTTGTAGTTGAGAACTTGTTTGGCCTAAGCCTAAGGAACCTGGCAAGTCTGTCCACTTGGGGAGGAGGTGGTGGTGGAGGTCCATGTTGATTTGCCATGAATTGTGCCATCATGGTCATCAGCTGAGTCTGGGCTGCCATCATCTGTTGCATCATAGCTTCGTTGTTGTTGTTGTTGTTGTTGTTGTTGTTGTTGTGTTGTCACGACGGGGAGGCATCTGTGGTTTTAGCATAGGTGAGTAAAAGATAGACAGGTCTATGAGAAATAATTCTACCCATACAAGCATCACATAGAAAGCAATCAAACAACACATCAAGCAAAACTTCAACTCCAAATTCTCAATTCGCACTAACATCAAAGGGTACTAGGTATTGTCCTACCACAAGTTGGTAGTTCCAAACAAAAAAAATCGAAATTTAAAAGGCGTAAGGTAAAATGGTAGTCTCACTAACTATCCTAGTCCTCAATCATGGTGCCTTCATCTACTTCTTCTTCAAATTCTTGGATTTCAAAGCCTTCCTGAATGAGCACGCTTCTGAGATCCTTCACTTCCTTCTCCAATTCTGCGTTTCTCTCTTGGAGTTCCTTCTTCTCAGCACGAAGTCGCTTGATCAAGTCACAATCAGCTTCAAGCTCCACATCATTGGTGGAAAGTTCTTCCTTCAAGTCCCTTATTTGCTTGTTTCTTTGCTTGACTCTCTTCTCTTGACTTATGAATTTCTTCTCTTGGGCCTTGAACTTCTCTTCTAGCTCCTTGGTCTTCTCTTCTTGCTCTTTTATCTTCTCATCATTCACTTGGACTTGGGCGCAAAGCTCATCATTCTTGTGGAGTTCCTCACTGGTATCAAAGTAAAGATCATGGACTAAGAGTTCTAAGCCTTGGAAATAGTCGCTCACGAACTCATCTTTGCCCATGTTCTCGGTGCCATAGCAGAAGGGTGATCCTTCATCGTCACGCCTTCCAAAAGGGAAGGAGTAGTGCCCCTCCAATTCATTGGAGTAGCGTCCACAAAGGCAAGCTATCACGTGTTGCATGATGATGTCGATTCCTCTCTCCATGGAGACTCCCATTACTCTGTACTCAATGGGTGCTTCGCCTTCACGTCCTTGTTGAAACACCCTGATTCCCCAAAGGCCTTCTCTTTTGAACTTCTTCAAGATGCATCCCTTGATCATGGGTGTAGGTAGCTTCAGGTGCTTGAGGATGTCGAACATGATGCTGCCGAAGCGGGTCACCGGGTAGTCCTCCTCGTCAATGTACTCGAACCTCTTCGTCATCCTTTAGTTTAGGAAGAAACAAGTATGAGATAAATGCATAAGTAAAGAATTACGAGTACTTAGAAGAAAAAGCAAGAATATATCATAGAAGCATTTTATACTTAGTAAATAAATTAAGTTTTTGGCCAACTTATTTCTAACCAAACCTAGGGTTTCGATCCTACAGGCAACACTATGCTCTGATACCATCTGTAGTGTACCTGCACTTAGAAAATGGCAAGGTACCTGTGTATAGTGCAAACCCCTGGATCGTTTCATTTGCACACACAGTTTAAGATGAATATCACAACATTGTATCAATTATTACACGAATGATCCAGACTTGGGAAAATAATAGTTCGATACATCTTTGCATAGCTTATAGAGTGGGTCAGAATCATTAAAAATGATCCTGGCAAGTGACACTATGTGGACTCATATAGGAATAACTCTATAACCTATATGCATATTTGGCTGGTGGAGTTTGAAGGCTGATTTGCATAAAAGCCAATTTTTCCTAACCCTTTGTAAAACTTTTTCCTTCAAACTTTTGAGACAAGATGGCTTGAAAACCATTGTCATAACTACCCTTGTTCGCCACCAAGTTTTAATTTCGAAATTTGAATGATGAAGCCTCCGTTGAATCCTTGATCAGCTGCTCAAATTGTCCGTAACCGGGAACACGGCTAAGTACTTAGTTTTAACTCTGCAGAGGTTGTGCACTTTCACCATTAGACCCAACAAACCCAAACTATCCTCAAGCACTCAATTTGTGCTAAGGAAAAGGAGAGAGTTGAGACGAGACTTTTCAGAAGCATTTCCTCATCCCATGCCGACTTGACGCGCTCCCATTCTAACCATTCTACCACCACCAGTCAAGTCGGGACGAGTCCACGCAACTTAGTCCGTCTAGCCAGAGCCCATATGACTAATGGCTGCACGGTAAGCAACTTCACTTAGAGAAAACCTTGGCCCCTTAGTACCCTGGGTGGCAACCACAAGTGACCATCCCTTAGAGGTCACCCCTAAGAGATGACACTCAACCTTTCCATCATCTTTTCATAACCAAGTCCACCCAGGTGGTAAATTAACTTAGTAGAATTGAGCTTTTCAATAAAACACATTTGCATAGCATCCAATAATCTACTAAGTTATCAAAAGGGATTCTAGACACAACTAGAGTAAAGGTATGGTGGGTTTAGCATATAGCCATAATACTATCCAACACATGCATATAAGAAATACACTAAGTAATGCATATAAAATACTTAGGAAAACTTCATGGGGGTGTGCCACTTGCCTTGGCAACAAGAAGAACAACAACAGCTGCAACAGTCCTCGTTTCCCTCCGGAGTTTCTAACACATCAAACAAGACATAATGAACAAACAAGTTTCACAAAACTTCTAAGGAAAACATGTCATGCATGATGTGCAGAATATTTCTAAGGACTAGAGATGCATGCATGCCATGTCATGAAATAATTCTAAGTTAAAACAAGACAATCAAAAGGTCTAAAATGACTAAGGACCAGGGTCCTCACACTTGGGTCGAAATTTAACTAAGGACTAAAACTACCACATCAAGTCCAAAATAATTTCTAAGGAAAGTAAACAAAAAGAGAAGTGCTAAAATTTTCTAAGGAAAAAGTATGATATCACTAGTTGATGAATTTTTCTAAGGACCAACATTTGTTATGGCAAGTACTTAGAATAATTTCTAAGGGGATAACCAAGTTTTCTAGATACTAAAAATTTCTAAGGACAAGTTTAGCAATTTTTAATGTGTTGAAAATTTCTAAGGAAAAATCCTAAGTGTTCTCAACATTTTATTACCCAAAATTTTCTAAGGAAGAAATATTTCGGTGGGGTGAAATATTTCTAAGTTATTTTGCATATAACATGGTCATAATTACTTAGCTAAATTTTCTATTCGAAAAATTAATGTGAAGAACAATTTTAATATAATTTACTTATTAAAATAACACCTAAAAGCAATAAAAACAAAATACATGCAAAAACATAGGAAAACACTTATACAAAAATACTAGAGCAATACTACGGCCATTACTTATGCAAACAAAAATATAGCAAATATTTTGATTAATTATCAATTTTTATAATTAAATTTTAACCAAAATATCAATTAAACCATTTTTAAAAAATTCTAAATTAATTTCGTCCAAGCCTCAAATTAAGCATACAGAAAGTTTCTACACATTATTATCTTTCCAAAAATACAAATTTCATAAATTTTGGCTAAAGCAATAAAAATTAATAATGAATCTAAAATCCAGGGACTAATCTGTGATGCGTAGGGGCTAAAACGTAAAGAAAACTGAAAAGATCTTTGCGCTGGAGTCCTCCGTCGACGTGGCCTTTTCTGATTGGTGCGGAGCTCCCCGTTGACTGGTCTTCTGAAGATCGCGGGCGTCGCGGACGCGGACGGGTTGCGGCGTGGCTTCGCGGACGGCTGGACGACGTGGAGACTTCTGGTTGGTGCGGAGATCTTCGCGGGTCTTCGCGGGCTGAAGCGAGTGCGGACAGATGCGGGCGGATGCGGCGGCGCGGACGACGTGGCGACGTGGCATCTTCTTATTGGAGCATACCTTTTCGCGACAAGTTCTAATCTACACCGTCTAAAATCGATCCAACGGCCTAGATCTTCTGGACCAATAGGTCACCGGTACCTTCGCCGGAGTTTCGCCGGAACCCTAATTACTACGGTGGCGCCATCGCCGGAGATCTGCTCCTCTACATTACGAAGCTTGCGGGGATGGACGGCTCATACCAGAAGATGCAGGGCGTCGCGGCGGATCTGATGGCGTGGTTGTTGAGGTCGCGAGCTTCCTTCTCCTCCTGGGATCGCTCGTCGATGTTGGGGATGGTGGCGGCGAGCTCCTGTCGATGATGGATCTCTCGATCTGCTGCGCGAGAGGATACGGCGAGTTGTCAGGGAGGAGCGTACGGTCGCGGAGAAGCGAAGGGGAGGGTTGCGAGGGGCAATGCGCGCAAGGGCTCACCGGAATACGGCGAGGTCGTCGACGGCAGTGGCGGCACGGCGTCGTCTCGTGCGGGCAGCCTAGGGGCTCTCGTCTCGATTTGTTTGGGGCAAAGACGGCGGTGTCGTGGGGTTTAAATAGAGATCAAAAACGCGTGCGATTACGTGCGAAACAAGCTGGATTCGGTTACGATTTGGCTAGGGTTTCATCGGTGAGGAAACCATGTTCTTCACGTTGAAGAACGGGGATGACAGATGGGTCCCGCACGTCAGCGAGAGGGAGAGAGAGATGGGCTGGGCATCTGCTACGTGTTGCGCGGCGCGGAAGAAAGAAGATGGGCTCGGCCCAATAACTCGTTTCGCATTTTTTTTCCAGAACTGTTTTTCTTTTCTGTTTTTAAACAACTTCAGATAACTTTTGTATTTCAAACTCAAATTTACTCAAACCACTTTCAATAAATTTGTAAAAACATGCCCACATGTTTAACATGTAATGGGGATATAATTTTCAAAATATTTATTTAAAAATTTGAAATAGTTTTGAGAGGGCATCTGCAGATACTTGCAATTTAGGTTTTTGGAGATAAATTCTCTAAATTTCATAATTTGAAATCAAACACAATGCAAACAAAGATGCAATGACATGATGCATGATGCAAATGAAAAGTTTTAAATTTTTGTGAAAATTGGGATGTTACATGAACACTTGTTCTTTCCAATGGTTTGTTTGCAACCATAATGACATTTTGTGCATGTCTTGTCATGAGTTCATTTCGAGAAATTGCTTGAACATTGACCTTGCATATGCGTTGACTTTCACATATTTGTGTTGTGCTGATATGGTCCTCTATCTTGCACACACATGGTTTGCTTGGTCTTTGATGTGTAGGTCGTACCTTTGGATGAGCCTCCATGAGTTGTTTCAACCACGCATTCCTATGACGGAAGTTCATGCAAGAAGAGCACATCGGCATCTTGCTAAGGTGACTTCCTTCTACATAAGCGCTCATGCGATGACCTTCAAGAATTGGCTACTCTTTGAGTGTTGTTTCGTCTTTCTTGTGAGTCGTGTAGGTTACTTGAAAGGCGAAGGGACATTGAAGAAGTGCCACATCATTTCCATCGACTACATGGTGAACCACACGACAAGGTCTACACGTCTACCTCCTTGCCATGATGATGAGCAAGAGTCGAGGACGACTCTTTTTAAAGGGGGGAGATGATGTAGCCCAACCTAGGACCATCACCATGTCAAGCACTCCAACACTCCACAAGTCACCATGGACATCAAAGGTGAACTCATTCCTCTTCGAGAACTCACTTCCGACCATTTTGAATGGTATTCTACTTGACCATCGTTCCCTTTACACTTCTAGGTGTGTCACCACGGTTACGAGTCCACGGGAAGATGGCCAAGGCGCAATAGGAATGATGTCCGACTAGACAGTGGCTTGGAAACGAAGAAGGAAGAGAAGCCGCAGCCTCGGCAGCGGTACTACCGCTGAGTCCCAGGAGCGGTACTACCGCTAGCGCTACCGTCGCCACTACCGTGCCGCGCCAAAGGCTCTCTGGATCGCCAGCGATGCCTGTCGGTACCTGCATCGTACTACTGCTGGAGGACTTCAATCTTATTCGTGAGAGTCCGCCGGTACTACCGCTGGAGCAGCGGTACTACCGCTACCTGACCTGGAACGGTACTATCGCTGCCCCAACGGTACTACCGCTGCCTGCGTGCAGAAGCAGGGAATATTCCCTTGTATCCCTCCCCACCTACCCCTTTGTGGTCAATCCTATATATAGGCACCTACCCCCTCCAGATCTATATAGACTATGTTTTGAGATTAGAGTAGAGCTAGGCTCGCCACCTCAAGACGGTCTCTTTCCTCCCCTTGTGGGGATGGTTCATCCGCTTGTGGAGAAGATCCCCTTGTGGATTCAAGACCTCTACTTGTAGTTTGACTACTAGCCAATCTTTCATCTTCGGGTGACTTTATTGGAGCGGTTCGGTTGACGCTGGAGAAACAACCATCCAAGATCCCTTCTTGTCTCTACTAGCCGATCTCCCACCTTCGTGTGGATTCTATTGGGCCGGTTGGACCGACCGGTAAGGGAAACGGTTCTTGTATCTTGTGTGTGTTCTTGTATTCTTGGTGTTCTTCCTCGTGTTCTTCGTGTTCTTGCATGAGTTCGTCCCCTCGTTCGTCAATCCGTGAAGATCGGGCCATCCTAGAGGACCCTTTTCCTCATCATATGGCATCAGAGCATGGTTGCCACGGATTTGACTTGTGTTTCCACCCCCAAATCCACCAAATTTTTCTTTGATTTTGAGAAATTCGAAAATTTCCACCAAAAATTGCCCCAATTTGCTTTTGGATCGATCTGAACTTTGAGTGCGTTTTTGCAAGTTTTGATCCATAGATCTATTGCTTTACAAGTTGATCTACCTTCCTTTGTGTTCCCATAGCCTAATTCCATCATTTGGCCCTCCGATTTGTTGTTTTGAGCTCCGTTTTTTCGCCCAAAATCGCGAAATTTCTGGCTCGGGTGCAGTTTCTGGAGCTAGCGGTACTACCTCTGGCCTAGCGGTACTACCTCCACCTCAGCGGTACTACCGCCAGCACCTGGAACAGACACGAAAACAACATTTCAGCACCACGGTTTTGGCCATATCTTTTGCATTTGGACTCCGTTTTTTGTGTTCTTTGGCTCGTTTCGAAGCTACGATCAAGGCCTACGTCAACATTGTGGTTGCTCCATCATCTACCACCACCAAAATCCGTGAGCAAGCACGAAGCTTCTACAACAAAGGGTGAAGAACATCGACGAAAGGTATAACGTCGCCAACCTTTACCCCTTGCCATTCCGTTGAAAGCCACACTATATCTTTGCGCTTACCATGTCCTATTGAGGCTAGCTCTTGATGATTGCTTGGGCTTTGCACATTTGCACCGTGTAGTTTCCGAGCAAAAGTTGTGCACTAGTTCATCTATCATATATCTTGTTGTTGGCATCAAAAAGAAGTGTGTGTGCAAAAGAGAAAAAGAATCAAAAGAGACAAGAAGCAAAAAGTGCCAAATCAAGAAAAAGAAAAGAAGAAACACCACTTGCCATATCTTGTAGGAAAGCGCAAGCTCGATGAACATCTAGTAGGTGGTACATTTTGTGCAAATCTTGTAGCCCACCAAATAAATTGCAATCGAGCTAGTTGCTCTCCTTGTACTTGTGCAACACGAGCTTATAGTCTTCGCTAGGATCATATGGTTCATTAGCTTACTTCTTGGTTGCACGAGTCCCATTTATCTCTCCGTGTGTGTGTTTCCTATCTTTGGAGATTGACTTGATTTGCTTTGTGGTCATCGTGGTTCTCTACTTGCTTTGACAATATCTTGGTTTCCGGTTGGTTCAATTTGCTTTCCACCTACCATACCTTCCTACCAACTTTTAAGCCGTGTGTGTTTTGGAGTTTGCTTTGGATACTTGAACACAAGCATTTTTACTTTGTGATCGTTTCCCTTGGTTGTCCACGACGTCCAATACTATCTACAAGGTGAGAGGTTGTGTTCTAATTCCTTTCCACTCCACATATATACACTTGTCTTGTGAGTTGACATGTCCAGGGAGAGCGAATGCAACTATGGAGCCTATGAGGAGTACTACACGATGAGCCACAACAACTATGATGCCTCAAACTTTGAGGACATGGGGGACTACTACGACGACTACACCGACAATGACCCCCATGACATGATGGATCATCACCAAGACTTCCGCTACAACTACTCCAACTACGACTCCGACTATTCAAGCGTCCATGACAAGGAGCGGTACCATGACGTCAAGCAACCTTCATCATATGGTATCGACTCCAAGTACATACGCATCTACCACCACTCCGACTACACAAGCTCCAACGACAATGAGGCGCAAGTGTCTTCACATGCCTCATCATATGGTACCAACTTTGACAACAACGACATGGTGGAGCGTCACGACTACGACTACCACTCCGATGACATGGTGGAGAACGTCTACGACTACTACTCTTGTAGCATGTGCGGCGACTTCGACAACATGCAAGAGGAGAGGAATCCCATCACCACCATGTTCAAGAGCGGCACGACCAAGCGTCATGGCACAACCTACTTCTATGGTTCAGTCTCAAGACAGTGCTCCGACAAGAAGACCACCATGAGTTCATCTTATGGAGCTCCATCTACTTCCAAGAGTGTCGAGCTTCGCCATTCGCCATCAACTTCAAGAAGGAGCCATGACAAGGCCATCGCCAAGAGCGACAAGCTTCGACATTCTCCTTCAACTTCAAGAAGGCGCCATGAGAAGGACAACGCCAAGAGTGCCAAGCCTAGACACTCTATGACAACAAGACGCCGCCCCAAGAAGTGCATCGACAAGGCCAAGCTCCAAATTGTCAAGGATGCCATGGACGAGTTGGCCAAGAGCCTACATCCTTCATCAAGCTCATCAAGGTGCCACAAGAAAGATGCCACGGTGGACCACAACATGTCTCCTACCTCTAGTGGAAGCTCCAAGGAAAGGTCGCCAAGGCAACAAGCACGCCGATGTCTACATGAGGAGAAGCATCCAAATGACTTTCGACGACATCCTTCCACTCAAGAGCGTCAACGTCGACATGAGAAGAAGACGGCGACAAAGGCACATCCTATGGTGTCCCCTACTACTACCACTTCAAGTGTGCCAATAACAGACAAGATCATGGCCAACTTCGACATCTTCATCGAGCAACTCTAACGTCGACGCCGGAAGAAGCATGGTCACACACATGAGACCACAACCAAGACGGTGCCCTTCTCAAGCACTTCTCATGATATGGTTTCTACACCAAGTGCCACCACCACTTTGGTCCCATATGGCAAGAAGAAGACCTTATATGTGACAATTGCCAAGGCCAAGACCATGATCCGCGAGAATGTTATAATCTCTTGTGCCCACTATGCAATAGAAGAGGTCACATGATGTGGGAGTGCAAAGTTGGTGAACAAGAAGGTGCCCAAGGAGATGACAAGATGGTCGAGCATGGGATTTTCCCTTCGACCAAGGAGGCGAGCATGGAGAATGCTATCACCTATGACCATGGGTCAAGTGATGATGATGCCGAGCATGGGATGTTCCCTTCGGCAAAGGAGTCGAGTGATGATGCCTACACTATGGCATTGACCTTTGGAGGCGAGATGGTTGAGGAGGTTGAGCATGGGAGTTTCCCTTCAACCTTGGAGGCGTATGGAGATGAGGAAACCGAGCATATCCCTATGAGCTTGAGTTATGAGATGGTACCAATCCCATGTGAGAATGAGAGCCACTTAGCCCACTTAAGTGAGAGTGAGAGTGAGTTGAGCGTCTCCACCATATGTGAGTTTGAGTGCTTTCACTTTGAGGGAATGAGTGATACACCACTTGAGTTGAGAGAGGTAGTTGATAGGTCTTGTGAGGCCATTTCGATTTCTAACAACTTACCACCTTCCTCTAGTGTGTTATCTCATTGTGTGCTAGGTTCCATGGATGATGATACGCCACTCCTCGACTTGACGGTGCCTCAAATGGAGAAGATGTACATGGAGGATGATGATGATGCCACCCCATGTCTACTTCAAGATGAACAAGTTGGCTACATGAAAGCCCCTACTACTTCAACACCTACTTCACATGAGTGGGACTACAAAGGTATGGGTGTTGATGTGACCATGATCCCGCTAGTGGACATGATGAACTATGATTGTTTGTATGCTATGGATGATTCTATTGATGTCACATATGATTCGTTCTTATTCCCATGTGATACTTTGTTTGAAACCAATGTTGATCATGTGGAATCACCTATTTGTGATAATTTTGCCATGAGCATGCCTTGTTACGAATGTTTCCATTTTTCTCCCATTGTGGCTTGCAACATGTTGAACAATTTCTCTTTCACATGTGTTGCTTGCACTAATGTTGAAATGCTAGATAATGAGATTGCCCCCATAGCTTTCTCAAATTTTGAAGATGTTTTGTTTTCTCTTATGGACCTTGTTCCATCCTTCACTTTGTATTTTGACCATCCACATATGTCATATTGCCCAGTTGATTTTTGTGTGGTTGGTGATGTGCAAATGAAGAGATACTTCATGATGGATGATGTGTTTATCTACCGTGCACATAACTTCTTCATATTGTGTATTGTGTGTGCCGGTAAACGCATGATAATGTCAACTTCAATTGAGCATGAGTTGACAATACGAGCTCTTGAGAGCATACATGTGAGTAGTGGATCCAATCCAACTCTCAAATCTTTATCATGTTTTGCATCAAACAAGTGGAACAATTTCTCTTGCTTATGGTTTGTTTGCAATCATGATGGTGTTTTTGGTCTTCCCTATGACAAGCATGTTTCCTCGATCTTTCACATGGATGATTTATGTGTTGCCACAAATATGATGAACACTTGTTCTTTCCAATGGTTTGTTTGCAACCATAATGACATTTTGTGCATGTCTTGTCATGAGTTCATTTCGAGAAATTGCTTGAACATTGACCTTGCATATGCGTTGACTTTCACATATTTGTGTTGTGCTAATGGTGTAATGAACATGAATGGACATGTCATTGATGATATGGTCCTCTATCTTGCACACACATGGTTTGCTTGGTCTTTGATGTGTAGGTCGTACCTTTGGATGAGCGTCCATGAGTTGTTTCAACCACGCATTCCTATGACGGAAGTTCATGCAAGAAGAGCACATCGGCATCTTGCTAAGGTGACTTCCTTCTACATAAGCGCTCATGCGATGACCTTCAAGAATTGCCTACTCTTTGAGTGTTGTTTCGTCTTTCTTGTGAGTCTTGTAGGTTACTTCAAAGGCGAAGGGACATTGAAGAAGTGCCACATCATTTCCATCGACTACATGGTGAATCACACGACAAGGTCTACACGTCTACCTCCTTGCCATGATGATGAGCAAGAGTCGAGGACGACTCTTTTTAAAGGGGGGGAGATGATGTAGCCCAACCTAGGACCATCACCATGTCAAGCACTCCAACACTCCACAAGTCACCATGGACATCAAAGGTGAACTCATTCCTCTTCGAGAACTCACTTCCGACCATTTTGAATGGTATACTACTTGGCCATCGTTCCCTTTACACTTCTAGGTGTGTCACCACAGTTACGAGTCCACGGGAAGATGGCCAAGGCGCAATAGGAATGGAGTCCGACAAGACGGTGGCTTGGAAACGAAGAAGGAATAGAAGCCGCAGCCTCGGCAGCGGTACTACCGCCCGCCGAGCGGTACTACCGCTGAGTCCCAGGAGCGGTACTATCGCTAGCGCTACCGTCGCCACTACCGTGCCGCGCCAAATGCTCTCTGGATCGCCAGCAGTACCTGCCGGTACCTGCATCGTACTACCGCTGGAGGACTTCAATCTTATTCGTGAGAGTCCGCCGGTACTACCGCTGGAGCAGCGGTACTACCGCTACCTGACCTAGAACGGTACTACCGCTGCCCCAACGGTACTACCGCTGCCTGCGTGCAGAAGCAGGGAATATTCCCTTGTATCCCTCCCCACCTACCCCTTTGTGGTCAATCCTATATATAGGCACCTACCCCCTCCAGATCTATATAGACTATGTTTTGAGATTAGAGTAGAGCTAGGCTCCCCACCTCAAGACGGTCTCTTTCCTCCCCTTGCGGTTCGGTTGACCGCTGGAGAAACAACCATCCAAGATCCCTTCTTGTATCTACTTGCCGATGTCCCACCTTCGTGTGGATTCTATTGGACCGGTTGGACCGACCGGTAAGGGAAACGGTTCTTGTATCTTGTGTGTGTTCTTGTGTTCTTGGTGTTCTTCCTCGTGTTCTTCGTATTCTTGTGTGAGTTTGTCCCCTCGTTCTGAAGATCGGGCCACCCTAGAGGACCCTTTTCCTCATCACTGATGTTGATCGCCGGCTTGCTGCCGAATTCCACAGTGAGCATGTCGTTTATCGCCATGTGGTATGTTAAGCTTCAGAAACATTATTCAGTCATGTTGTATAAGTACGTAGACCAGGATCCATGATTCGTGGTACGAATCGACTTCATCCATGTTTGATTTCTAAATGCAGCGTGAGCACGGAGGCCATTGCCTACATGATCACCTACGGGTTCAGTGCCGCTGTGAGGTACGTACACTGTGTTGTCCGGTTCCGGAGTCCAGGTGTTAGCGTCCACTAAAATTTAACCCAGCACTCGGCCTAGTTTCAAATGTTTATGCGCACATGGCCCAACTACAAGCGAAGAGCCCATTCCATCCCAAAAGTCCGGACTGGTAGGAGGAGGAATCTCTCCCTTATAAGTTGGGTGTGGCCTCTTCCCCTAGGCGAGTTGGGACTAAACTTGAGCAGCCTCCACTAGTCAACAGCAACCCTAACATCCCATCCCCCTGGGAAGCCCCCAGGCAGGCATGGCAGTGCTGGCTCTGATACCAGATGTTAGCGTCCACTCAGATTTAGCCCAGCACTCGGCCTAGTTTCAGACGTTTATGCGCACACGGCCCAACTACAAGCGAAGAGCCCATTCCATCCCAAAAGCCCAGACTGGTAGGAGGAGGAATCTCTCCCTTATAAGTTGGGTGTGGCCTCTTCCCTTAGGCGAGGTGGGACTAAACTTGAGCAGCCTCCACTAGTCAACAGCAACCCTAACACCAGGTCGTCCGCAGTTTCTTCCTCTGTCGCTGTTAGCACGAGCTTTATTCATGTTTCGTTGCTTGCCCCTTTTGCAGCACCCGGGTGTCGAATGAGATCGGGGCCAGGAACATAGACAGGGCAAAGAACGCGGTGGCTGTGACTCTGAAGATGTCGGTGTTCCTGGGTCTCTCCATCATCCTGCTGCTGGGCTTCGGCCACGGCCTCTGGGCAAGCCTCTTTAGCGGGAGCGCGGTGATCGCGGCAGAGTTCGCCGCCATCATGCCGTTCATGATGGTCTCCATCGTGCTCGACTCCGCCCAGGGCGTGCTGTCAGGGGTGTCAAGGGGCTGCGGATGGCAGCACCTGGCGGCGGTGACGAACCTAGTGGCTTTCTACTTCGTCGGCATGCCGCTGGCGATCCTCTTCGCTTTCAAGCTCAATTTCTACACGAAGGTATGTGATTAATGACGCTCTCGTCTTTGTCAATGTGCAGCATATGCAGCTTGAATCAAACTAGAAAATAAGGAGCTAGAGCACTGGGCTGGTGTAAAAATCTTCTAAAATTTTGTTTTGCAGGGTTTATGGTCGGGTCTGATTTGCGGACTGTCGACCCAGACCACTGCGCTGGTGGTGATCACAATCCGCATGAAATGGTCCAAGATCGTGGACGCGATGCAGCAAGAGATGGCAAACTACATCGCTTGAACGATGGTTCTATGTGTTAGTTCATGATGTAAATCACGATCAGACTGTGGTTGTGCATCCGCGGTAGCAGCATTCATGAATTTTTGTGAGGTAGCCGGAGTGTGTGCGTTGATTGAACTCGATGGTGATCCTTGTTGCGGCAAGTTTGATGGAGTGTGTGTTGATTGTGTTGTTGCCACTAGGGCCTAGCAACACGATCGAGAGGTGGACGAAGAACAATGGCAGAAAATGGACACAGGATTTCAGCGCACGAACACCTTTTTCTTTCTTCAACCCGAGCTCAAATCCTCGTGGTGATCAACAATGGAGTACAGGGAGAGGCTTTATAGGCCGTGGCTCGCACGTATGACACCACGCCGCGCACACACGCGCCCCACTACGCCACGAACCACGCACCCCCAGCTCGCGCCATGATCGCGCTCTGACGCGATCAACGCGGCCGTGCCCGGCGCGCCCAGGACGCGGTCACCCGTTCCTCTCGCTAACAAACTCGACGCAAACTACGCGCCCACCGAACGCACGCACATGGAGTGCCCATACACACCACACACACACGCTCGAACGCACCCGACACGCCACGGCATGCACCATGCCGTGCACGGTCTAGGCCTCGGCGCACTGACGCCGGCCACCGTGCACGCCATGATCGCCATGGCTTATTGCCAACACTGCCCCTCCTAAGCCATGGCCTAGTCGAGGCCTGGCTGGTCCTCGACGTCGCAGATGAGCGCCTGCTCCTTCTTCTTCTTCCTACAGTCGCGAGCAAAGTGGCCGCGGATGACGCAGTGGTGGCACTTGCCGCGCCTGCCCCAGTCCGCGCTGCTCGATGCGTCGTCGTCGTCGCGGCCGCCTCCACGTGCACGGCGCTGAGCCTCCCACTGCGCCGCCGTGAGCAGGAGCTACCCATCGCCGCGCTCACCTCCACCAGCAGCTACTTTGCACCGCGCCGTGCGCTCCTCGAACGCCTTGAGCCGCCCGAGCACCTCGTCGAAGCTCACCGTCTGCAGATCGCAGAACTGCTCGATTCCGGCCACCGCCGTGTACAGGGCGTCAGGCACGGTGTCGAGCAGCTTCTTGACCATCTCGTCGTCGCCGAGCGTCACGCCGAGACTCGAGAACTTGGCTGCCATGCCGCTGATTTTCCCGGCGTAGACGTCCAGCGCCTCGCCGTCCGCCATAATCAGGCGATCAAATTCGCCGCGGAGCGTCGACAGGCGCGCCGCCCTGACACGATCCACGCTGACGAACCGCGCCTTGAGGCTCGCCCAGACCCTCCGTCGCCATCTTCTTTGACGAAACCTGCAGGAGAATGTCCTCCGCGAGCCCACCGAGCAGGTACGCCCTCGCCGGCTTGTCCTTCTTCGCGACGATCGCCGCCGCCGCGTCCGCCGACGGAACCACAACCTCCCACAGCCCCTGCGCGTCGAGGTTCGCCTCCACCTTGATCGCCCAGACCGTGTAGTTGTCGCCGGTGAGCATCGGGCACGAGAGCGGCATCACGCTCCCTCCTCCGTCAGCAGCCGGAACCATCACCATCTCCTCCTCCTCTAACCTCGCTCTGATACCAAATGTTGTTGCCACTAGGGCCTAGCTAGACGATCGAGAGGTGGACGAAGAACAATGGCAGAAAATGGACACAGGATTTCGGCGCACGAACACCTTTTTAAATGTTGTTGCCACTAGGGTCTAGCTACACGATCGAGAGGTGGACGAAGAACAATGGCAGAAAATGGACACAGGATTTCTGCGCACGAACACCTTTTTCTTTCTTCAACCCGAGCTCAAATCCTCGTGGTGATCAATAATGGAGTACAGGGAGAGGCTTTATAGGCCGTGGCTCGCACGTACGACACCACGCCGCGCACACACGCGCCCCACTACGCCACGATCCATGCACCCCCAGCTCGCGCCATGATCGCGCTCTGACGCGATCAACGCGGCCGTGCCCGGCGCGCCCAGGACGCGGTCACCCGTTCCTCTCGCTAACAAACTCGACGCAAACTACGCGCCCACCGAACGCACGCACATGGAGTGCCCATACACACCACACACACATGCTCGAACGCACCCGACACGCCACGGCGCGCACCATGCCGTGCACGGTCCAGGCCTTGGCGCACTTACGCCGGCCACCGTGCACGCCATGATCGCCATGGCTTATTGCCAACAGATTGAACTCGATGGTGAGCCTTGTAGCGGCAAGTTTGATGATGTACTATGAGCTCGTTTCATGGATTCATGGATTTTTGTGAGGTAGCCGGAGTGTGTGCGTTGATTGAACTCGATGGTGATCCTTGTAGCGGCAAGTTTGATGGAGTGTGTGTTGATTGAACTTGATGGTGAGCCTTGTAGCGGCAAGTTTGATGGTGTACTTTGAGCTCGTTTCAGTCTTGCGACCATCTCCGGTTCTTTCTACATTTTTTTGTTATATATATTGGTCTGCCGGCAGGTTGATTCTTGTTGAGGAATTAGTTATACACAATGAGCTTTATTTATTATCTTCAAGTGAAAAAGTGTATTCTATGTGCAAAGTGAATGAGCATGTTTCCGCGTCGGATAAAGAACAAAAGAAAATAAGAACTCATGACTCATCGAAGTTGTGGCACTGTCGTTTGAGCCATATTTCGAGGGGGAGAATATAAATTCTAGTTAAAAATGAAATCCTTCCTCCATTAGAGTTCTCAGACTTAGAACAATGCATAGATTGCATTAAAGAAAAGTATGTAAAACAAATAAAAAAGGGTGCAAATCGAAGCACAGGAACACTAGAAATCATTCACACTGATATTTGTGGACCATTTCCTGTGAAAAGTGTGGATGGCTATGACTCGTTTATAACATTCACAGATGATTACTCCCGATATGGTTATATTTAGGGTTAAGTGCATTTTTGGTCCCTCAAGTTTTGCAAAAGTCCAACTTTGGTCCATTAACTCTATTCTGGTCTAAACGTGATCCTCAAACACTTAATTTGTGAGAGTGATCAGAGAACCCTTAGGTGAGATAGTATTGTATGGGAGAGTGATTGAGATTTGTGCCATTGAAACGTGCATGCTAATTGCATAATGGATTCCCACATCGGATGAGCCTAGTGTTTGAGGACCACGTTTAGGCCAAAATAGAGTTAAGGGACCAAAGTTGGACTTTTGCAACACTTGAGGGACCAAATGTGCACTTAACCCTTATATTTATCCAATTAAAGAAAAGTCTAAAGCGTTGGATAAATTTAAGATATTCAAAGCTGAAGTAGAAAATAAAAGAATAAAGACAGTGAAATCTGACCGTGGGGGGAGTACTACGGTCGGCACACTCCATATGGCCATGTCCCTGGACCTTTTGCGAGGTTCATACAGGAGACTGGCATAGTGGCCCAGTATACAATGTCGGGCGACTCTCAGCAAAATGGAGTAGCTGAAAGGCGTAACCGTACACTTATGGATATGGTGCGCAGCATGATGAGTTACTCCACCTTGCCATTGGGATTATGGATGGAGGCGCTTAAAACCGCCATTCACATTCTCAATAGAGTACCAAGCAAGTCGGTGCCCAAAACACCGTACGAGTTGTGGACAGGAAGAGTACCCTCTCTACAACACTTTAGGGTGTGGGGGAGTCCAGCTGAGGCCAAAATATTTAATCCAAATATTGCAAAGTTAGATCTAAAAACAGTCAGTTGCCACTTCATTGGCTATCCTGAAAGATCAAAAGGTTTTCATTTCTACTGTTCAGACAGATACACAAAGTTTGTAGAAACGAGACATGCAGTCTTCTTAGAGGACGAAATGATGAGGGGGAGCATGCTAGCTCGGAAAATTGATCTTGAGGAGAAGAGGGTGTGTGTACCTTTTCCGATGAGGGGGAAGTCGTCGTTCTCGGTCTCTGCGTACCCGCACGAGTCACGACGGTGAAGAAGAGGAGTGAAGAACCAACACGAAGAGGCTATCTCCGCCCTCACAAACCTGCAAGAGAGAAGAGGATCGGGATCCCTCCCAGCCCCACCCCGCCGACGGAGGAAACGGCGGAGCGTCGACAGCCGGGCCGAAGGACAAAGTCCCTACATCACGTGGACGCCGCCGTCGCCAAGGGGAACTCCCACGGATCCGACACCGCTGCGAAGAACATCGACGAGAAGGAGCTCGAACCGAGGAGACCAGAGCGCCGCAAGCGCCGCCGCCGGCCACACACACCCACGCCCTAACTACACCCCACACGAACAGATCCGGGGTTCCCCCACCCTTCCGCCGCCGGAGCGGATGGAGAAGGGGGAGGGAACCCACAGCGGCGCTGGGGAACCGGGAGGGAGACGGGGAAGGAGACGAGGGGACGAGGGCACGGGGTCGGGTTATCTTAACAAAGTCGTATGGTTAAAGCACTTCCTCAAGTCTCTCAACCTCAGCCCTCCATGTGACGTATGTCTTGTCAACTTCTCACACGCTATCCTTTTTTTTTAGAAAAGGAAAATTTGTTATTCCCAGACTCTGCATCGAGTGATGCACTCCATATTCTCACACGCTATTTAGTGAACCTTCCTTTCTCGTTTTTCATAACCCTTGGCAGAAATAGAATGATGTTGTGTTGGACAAGTGAAATGACAGAGGTAGAGATAAGAATTGACATAACATACCACAAACATTGGGTGAAATTCCAAATGCAATGATATGCCCAATTACATGTCAGCCAAAGTTGGGTACGAAATCATGAATATTAATTCATGATTCTGACTCAAAATGATGGCTACTAAACGCACTCTAATTAAGAGAACATGGAGTGGGATCGCGTGGTACACCTTATAAGCAATCTCATACCACAAAAGGTTATAACACTCTGCTGATACAAGTACTTATCCTTGTGTGCCGCCTTTAGGTGTGGATCCCACTTGGTAGGGCGGAAGACAATGCGTAATGTTACAGGATATAGATCTTCTCCTTATTATACACATAAATACCCATGGTTCGCATTATAGCACCGGCCAACATCTTTAATAGGTAGGGTAGGGACAATATTAATTGGTCATGCAGATAAGATTCAAGGTGTTCCTAAAAATAAAGAAGAACCACATATTCGGAATAGAGGATATTGTTACTATCTATCTGGAATAATATGTTTCTTGAGTAATGAATTTGATAGCTGTTGTTAACAACTCGATAGTTTCTTTTGAACAACCCAACAACAGGTTATATACAATCTGATTATTGTTTGTAAATACCCAACAACCATTTATCTAAACAACCGGAAAACTATATATGGAAATTATGTTAGCTGTTTGTAAGCAACTCGGTAGTTGCTCGTGAGCAATCTGGCAACCGTAAACAACCTGGTGCATGTTTTTGAAAAGTTCCAAAGTTAATTAAATAACATGGCAGCTCCTTGAATATAGCCTAGGTAGCACATACAAAAAGTGAGCATTCTAATAGCGAGGGAAAATTCACTTACTCTTGCCACCGGAAAAACATTTTAATAAAATATCACAAATCCGGAAAAAAATTTGGCACGTACATATCAGCATTCTATGTGTGCACGCCAAGCTTCGTGGAGAACCGACATTTTTTGTGGCATGTATAAAAAAAATAAAAAATGGTCTCTTGGATAGTCTTTTCTAACATCATATTTTGTCTTCTTACACACGACACAAAAAAATCAGTTTTACGTGAAACAAATTTGTTAGCACATAGAATATGAGATTTACGTGCAAAATGTTTTGCCTGAATTTTTCAGCTTCAGAACGTCTAGTACAAAGTTTGTTTTTATCCTAGCATCAGTGTCACTCTTTTTTTAGATTAACGATGGTGAGCAAATTGTTTTTTTTTAGAATCGATGGTGAGCAAATTGTTTTTTTTAGCATAAACCACATCTTCATTTATTCAGAACGAATATTTTTGGGAATACATAAAAATTCAGGAGGCTGTATAAACCAAACTAATCTCCCTGCCTCCAGCGTGGTGGCAGACCGAGCCAGCTTATGGGCTTCGCCATTTGCTGTTCTGCTCTCATGGCAGAAGCTAGCATTCACAAACTTTTGTGCCCAGGTGACACACTCATTGGTAATCTTGCCATACCTCCCTTTATCTTCACCCCTTGACTGAAGAATACTGGCAACTTCCAAACAATCCGTTGAGATCTTCAGTCGCTGGACATTTAAATCACTTGCTAAAGCTAGTGCCTCACGGCAGGCCAAGCATTCCAAGATTGCAGGATCAACAATGCCATCCACCGTAATGACAGAACATCCCAGGAAAATGCCTTGATCATCTCGTGCAATAGCCGAGCATGCACCCTTGTTTTCTGATTTAGCTACAGCAGCATCCACATTTATTTTAACCATACCATGTGGAGGAGCTATCCAGATCGGACACCTCTGCTTCACAATCTTCTGCTCAGTATTTTTCTTCTCAGGCACAGTCATATTCAGGTCTGCTAAAAAGCTCCTGATAAAACTGTAAGTGGAAAGCGGGCTCTGGAATTCCTCATCAAAAATCGCCTTTCTTCTAGCATACCAGATAGCCCACATCGTGACCAGAATCGAAATGAACTCCTGCCGACTGACGGTGTTCATTGTTGGATATTTTTGGTGATCTAGGCTGCTCTCCTAGGTCAAACTTTTCGGCTGCTACAGTAGGGCGGTACTACAGTAAAAGTGCTACAGTAGCTCTAATGTGTTGTCTTGATCGGAGACATCCAATTTTGATCCAACGGTGCTGGTTCCCCTAGTGCATAGTGCTAAACAATATAAAAGGTGAGATAAACCTGGAAGTGAGTAGAAGAAGGCAGAAGCTCTCTCGGGGCCTCTCTCTCTCTCACTCTCACACACACACTCAAAACTAAGCTACCGATCAAGCTAGCACTAAAGCACTAGGAAGAACTAAGCACAAATTGCTCCTAAGCAGTGTGAGCATCAACAGAAGGCATGGCTGCTTCTTCAGATCAAGGTAATCCTTTTATCCATTTCTATGTTGTGGCTCAAACTTGAGCTAGTTGATCATCCAAACATCAACAATGGTATCAGAGCACCTAGCTTCAAGTTTGAGCTCTCCTATGCTCAAATTCTTGCTTAATCTATTATGTTTCTATCCTCAAGTTCATGTTTAGATCAAGCATGCCTTGCTGTTTATAAGGTTGTTCTTCCTGGTGAAGTAAAGTAAAGTTTTTAGCCCTGTATATCTTAAGTTTAGCCCTAAATCTTGAAGGAATGAATACTGATAGATTAAATTAAGCTCTAGGGTTTGCAATTGATGAATTTTAAATGGGATTGATGTATTTCAGTATGCTTTTAAGCAAAATTCCCAATTTTATGAAACCCTAGAATTGAAATTCTTCAAGTTTCCCTCTGTAATTAAGCTAGGGTTTTCGAATTAAGCAAGTCTTAGTGGGGAATTGCTCTTCAGATCAAGTTTTTGATGAAATCCCCAAAATTACCGAAACCCTAGATCAAGAATTTCCCCCAAATTAAAGAACCCTAACCCTAATTTAAAGATTATGGCGGTGGAAACTTACCTTACGGGTCTCGTCGCCGTCGCTGGCCACGGCGGCGTCGGAGCCATCACCTTACGATGGCAGGTTTGCTCGGGCTCGTACCCGAGCGATCTCGCCGTCCGCCGCACCGGACCGTGGCGTTGCTTCCTCGCGCGCTTGTCGCCGTTGAACACCGCTGCGGTGCTGGATGCACAGGTTGCCAACGCCGTGGCAGGGACGCCTGCTTCTGCGCCGTCGCCTTGCAAAGGTGCGCCGCCCAGAGCCGCTCGACGGAGGTGCGCGCAAGCCAAAGCCGCACGCAGCTCCGGCGAGGGGGCCTGGTTGACGCCAAAGCTTTCCTCCTTGGTCGCGATGTGCTCGCTGTCGTCGCTCTCTATCCGGTCGCGCTCGTCGCCGTCGGGTAGCAGAGAGGAGAGGAAGAAAATGGATTAGGGTTACGCGGGGCGGCGGCGACGCGCTGGTTTTATCCAGACGCGTGCGCTCCCGGCCGTCGGATCGGCATCCGACGGTTCGCATCGCAGCTGGCACCAAAATGGGCTGTAGCCCAGGTGGGGATCGGGGGAGTGAGGGCTGGGCTGGGTTTCGGCCCAGTTCAGCAAAATGGTTATTCTGAATTAAAAAAAAAATTGGGGCTGAATAAATGAATTTTCAGGGTATTTTTCTGTATGTTTTAATTATGCTTATTATGTCTATTATTAGTCATGTTTTAATTGCCATGCTTAGTTTTTACATGTCTTTAATTATGTTTATTATCAAGTTTGTTTATGATTTATGAATTATGGTGATTTTTATCACTATGATCATTATGGAATAAAGTTTCCGCTGCGAAATAAAGTTTAATGCATCCTCAAATAAAGTGTGGTTTTATGCTTTGTCATTCTGACCAAAGTTGTTTGACGGGCATTTTAACCGCAAAATTCTTTTATTGATCCGTTTCACTTCTGGCCAAAGCTGATGTGAACCGGGTTAGTAGAAGGAAATTAATGTGAGGATTATTAATGTGTGGCTTTTATTTATCAATTTGGCCAAAGCTAATTGATGAATATTTGTCCACAAAATTTTGTTGTTCATTTTCATCTCTGGCCAAAGCTGTTTTGAATTTGATCAATAATTTAATAATAATTATGATGATGCTTACTAAAGCATTTTGAATTTTTCTTTTGCAGCAACTAATGTCTCTAATATTGCTGGAATGCTAAATGGCATCGAACAGCTAAATGGTAGCAATTATGTTATGTGGAAGGAGAAGCTGGAGATTACGATGGCCTTACTCAATATTGATTATGCTCTCCTTAATGATCCTCCTGAGGCACCTAAAGAAGATAATGAAAATTATGAAGCCCTCAAGAAGGAATATGATGTTATTAAGGCTAAGTGGGATGACTCTAATCGCAAGTGCCTTATGATGATAAAGGGCTCCATTACACAGAGTATGAGGGGAGCCCTTCCTGACTGCGAGACAGCTAAAGGGTACTTTGCAAAAATTGAGCATCAGTTTAAAGGGTCTTCTAAAGTTTATGCAACAAGCCTTATTCGAAGACTAATTGATGAAAAATATGATCCCACTGGAAGCCTTCGAGAGCATATTATGAAGAAGTGCAACATGGCCGCCAAACTTAAGTCTATGGAGATGGAGATTTCTAGTGGTTTCCTCGTCCATTTTATTATGTCATCTTTGCCTCCTCAATTTGATCCATTTATGATCAACTATAATGCGATGGATGTCAAATGGGAGATTGATGAGATGATGGCGCGATGTGTGCAAGAGAAGAAAGGCTAAGGCTGACAGAATTGAGCATATTAATCAGTTTGCTCATTCACAGAAGAAAAGGTATAAAAAATTTGTGAATGAGTATATGAAGCCCAAGCCTAATAAGTTTAAGGAAAAAGGCCAATCTTCAAAAGGTTCACAACAGAAGAAGCCAGAAAGAGCGCCTAATGCGGAAGAAAATAAATCTAATGCTTGCCACTTTTGTGGAAAAGGTGGACATAAGCAAAAGGATTGTTTTGGCTTCAAGAGATGGCTCAAAGAAAAAGGTACCGATGTTATTACTTTTGTTGAAGAATCCCTTTATGTTAATTATGCCACCAATACTTGGTGGATTGATTCAGGTGCAACAATTCATATTGCAAATTCGTTGCAGGGATTCAATATGAGGAGGACCCTAAAAAGAGGGGAAAGAACAATTAGAGTTGCTAATGGTGTTGAAGCTTATGCCGAGGCGCTTGGAGATTTCACTCTCATACTTCATGGTGGTTTTAGGCTTCAACTAAATAATGTTCTCTATGTACCCTCGATGAAACGGAATTTAGTTTCCGTCTCATGTTTAGATGATGATGGTTATGAGTGTCACTTTGGGAATAAGCAATGTATAATTATGTATGACAATAATAATGTTGGTCTTGCGTGTCGACAAGACAAACTTTATGTAATATCCCTATGTGATGATATAAATAATGTGGGTTCTACCTCAAATTTAAATGTCGGTACCAAACGCAAACGTAATGATAATGAGACTTCTTCGAAATTATGGCACTATCGTTTAGGCCATATTTCGAGGGGGAGAATTGAGCGTCTCATTAAAGATCAAATTCTTCCTTCTCTTGATTTTACGGATGCGGATGTTGATCATTGTATTGATTGCATCAAAGGAAAATATGCCAAGAAAATTAAGAAAGGTGCAAATCGAAGCACGGGAGTTTTGGAATTAATTCATACGGATATATGTGGTCCGTTTAATGTGAGATCGGTGGATGGTTTTAATTCATTCATAACGTTCACCGATGATTTCTCCCGTTATGGATATATTTATCAAATTAAAGAAAGATCAGAGGCATTAGACAAGTTCAAGATTTTTAAAGCTGAGGTTGAAAATCAATGTAATAAAAGAATTAAAGTTGTAAGATCTGATCGTGGTGGAGAATACTACGGCAGACATACTACTTATGGCCAAATTCCTGGACCGTTTGCAAAATTCTTACAGGAAAATGGCATTGTAGCCCAGTACTCAGCACCGGGCGAACCTCAGCAAAATGGGGTGGCTGAAAGGCGAAACCGCACACTTATGGATATGGTGCGAGTATGTTAAGCCACTCCACTCTGCCGGTAAATTTATGGATGGAAGCCCTTAAAACAGCAGCACATATTCTTAACAGGGTTCCTAGTAAATCGGTGCCCAAAACACCGTATGAATTATGGACTGGGAAAAAGCCAACCCTGAATTATTTTCATGTATGGGGCTGTCCTGCTGAAGCAAGGATTTTTAATCCGGTTATGGGAAAATTAGACCCCAAGACAGTCAGTTGCCATTTTATTGGTTATCCTGACAAATCTAAAGCATATCGATTTTATTGTCCAAATCAGGCAACTAAATTTGTTGAAACAAGACACGCAGTGTTTCTGGAAAATGATGTGATGAGGGGGAGCGTAACACCTCGGGAAATAATTTTGGAGGAAAAACGGGTATATGTCCCGGCTCCAATAATTTTAGAACCTATTTTCCCGGTGTCTGCTGATATTGCACCTCCTGTTAATAATACACCTGCTGAGACTCCTGTGACTATTTCAGATGTCACACCTGATGATACTTCTATTGAAGATACTCAGCAGCCTCAAATTGTTGATGATGTGCCAAATAATGAACCACTCAGAAGGTCACAGCGGGCTAGAAAGTCTGCTATTCCTGATGATTATTTCACTTATATGAGTGAGGATGTGAATGAGTCAATGTTGAATAATGATCCCACCTCATTTAAAGAAGCTATGCAAAGTAAATTTTCGTCTGAATGGCTTAATGCCATGAAAGATGAAATGAAGTCCATGAGCATTAATGATGTATGGGACTTAGTAGAAATTCCCAAAGGAGCTAAAATAGTTGGAAGTAAATGGGTCTATAAGACCAAACGTGACTCCAAGGGTGATATCGAAAGGTTCAAAGCCAGGCTTGTGGCAAAAGGTTTCACTCAAAGAGAAGGGATTGATTATAATGAAACATTTTCACCCGTCTCTACCAAGGATTCATTCAGAATAATTATGGCACTTGTGGCTCATTATGATTTAGAGCTGCACCAGATGGATGTTAAAACGGCATTTCTAAATGGTGACTTGCATGAAGATGTATACATGGCACAACCGGAAGGTTTTGTTGTGGAAGGAAATGAACATTTGGGATGTCATCTGAAGAAATCCATCTATGGCTTGAAGCAAGCATCAAGAGAGTGGTATTTCAAATTTGATCAAGTCATAAAGGAATTTGGTTTTAAGGAAAATAAAATGGACAATTGTGTTTATGTTAAGTTCAGGGGGAGTAATTTTATCTTCCTGATATTATATGTTGATGACATACTCTTGGCCAGCAGATATAAATATGCTAATGGAGACCAAGAGATTTCTGTCATCTAAATTCGATATGAAAGATCTCGGTGAAGCAGCTTATGTTTTAGGAATTGAAATTCACCGGGATAGATCCAGAGGAATCTTGGGGCTATCTCAGAGAGCATATATTGAGAAGGTACTGAAAAAGTACAACATGCATAAGTGCTCAGCCTCGCCTGCTCCTATTGTTAAGGGCGATAAATTTGGGACTTTTCAGTGTCCAAGAAATAATTATGAATCTGCGCAGATGAAGTCAGTTCCCTATGCATCAATTGTTGGGAGCATTATGTATGCACAAGTATGCACTCGCCCTGATTTAGCATTCGTGACCGGGATGCTTGGCAGATATCAGTCTAATCCAGGTCAGGATCACTGGAAGGCTGCTAAAAAGGTTTGCGTTATTTGCAAGGTACTAAAGGCCTCATGCTTACTTATGAAAATCTGATAACCTTGAAGTGGTGGGTTATTCGGATGCTGATTTTGCGGGGTGTGTTGACACTAAGAAATCCACATCAGGTTATATTTTCACCCTCGCAAATGGAGCTATATCATGGAAAAGCTCAAAGCAAACTGTCACTGCATCGTCGACAATGCAGGCAGAATTTGTAGCATGTTATGAGGCTACCGGGCAGGCGGTATGGTTGAAGAATTTTATCCCGGGACTGAGAGTGATTGACAGCATTTCCAGGCCTCTCACTCTGTACTGCGATAATCAACCCGCAGTGATCTATGCGAGTAACAACAAGTCAAGTGGTGCTGCCAAACACATTGACATTAAATTTCATGTTGTGAAAGATAGAATCCAGGATCAGACAATAAATGTCAAGTACATTAGTACTAAGTTCATGT
The DNA here is from genome assembly GCA_947311845.1 of Poa pratensis. Lineage (NCBI taxonomy): Eukaryota > Viridiplantae > Streptophyta > Magnoliopsida > Poales > Poaceae > Poa > Poa pratensis. The sequence continues at coordinate 38,196,086 of CAMZMU010000128.1, forward strand.
TAGCGGATCCGCTCACAAAAGGCTTACCACCCAGCGTATTCAGAGAGCATGTTGCCGGCATGGGTTTGGTTGAAAGCTTTTAATCCTGGAGAAGTTGGAACTATTATGGCACCATCTCCCCAAAGAGCTCATTTTGAGATCGAATGGGAACCATAGTCACTTGGTTTAGCAGTACTTAATTGACTGTTGTAATCTATTGTCTTGGTGTACCATTTTATCAAAAGATGAGTCTGTAATGTTTATAATGTTTATGTAAAGAATTATGTAAATAAAGTTAATGTATAATGTAAATAAAGTTTATGGAGCTCATAAATTAATGAGGTTCATTTTGATATGAAGTGATGTACTATAGTCACTGGATTAAATGGTACCTAATAGACCATTGTAATCTTTTCGTCTTAGTGCATTATTTTGTTGAAAAGTGAGCTTATAATGTTCAGCCTTACGATCAAGGGGGAGAATGTTGGATATTTTTGGTGATCTAGGCTGCTCTCCTAGGTCAAACTTTTCGGCTGCTACAGTAGGGCGGTACTACAGTAAAAGTGCTACAGTAGCTCTAATGTGTTGTCTTGATCGGAGACATCCAATTTTGATCCAACGGTGTTGGTTCCCCTAGTGCATAGTGCTAAACAATATAAAAGGTGAGATAAACCTGGAAGTGAGTAGAAGAAGGCAGAAGCTCTCTCGGGGCCTCTCTCTCTCTCTAACTCTCACACACACACACTCAAAACTAAGCTACCGATCAAGCTAGCACTAAAGCACTAGGAAGAACTAAGCACAAATTGCTCCTAAGCAGTGTGAGCATCAACAGAAGGCATGGCTGCTTCTTCAGATCAAGGTAATCCTTTTATCCATTTCTATGTTGTGGCTCAAACTTGAGCTAGTTGATCATCCAAACATCAACATTCATTACTTCAAAAATCCACAACTTTGCATCTTCTTCCTGAATCATGCTTACATGTTCAGTTAACTGTTCCTCACATAGCGCCCAAACAGACTTAGCCATCCGACAGTCCATCAAAGCATGTCTCCACGTATCATCTGCTGAACCACATATTCCGCAGCCTGCAGTAGGTGCCATATTTCTGTGATGTCTAACAGAGCCAGTAGGCAAAGAATGCCTAGCCAACCTCCATAAAAACACCTTAAGCTTTGATGGTAGTTGAATTTTCCACATCGACGTCCACTGGGTTTCTACCAGTGTATTAGAATTAGCCGCAACACCATCAAGCCAATCCTCTCTTCTCTTTGTAGTTTCTACCAGCATCCGGTAAGCGGACCAAACTGAAAAAAACCCCTTTTTCTCATAATGCCAAGCCCAATCATCCACCTGACAGCGAGTACTCAACGGAATATTGCATATAACTTCCACATCCATCTCAATGAAATACTCCTTCAGGAGGTCAACATTCCACTTTGCCGAGGATGAATCAATAAAAAAACTGACTTTAGGAACTGCATCATCCTTTAGCAAGCAATCGGCTGTAACATAAAATCCCTTGGTAGCCAGTTATCATTCCAGGGATGGGTGTCATCTCCAGTCCTAATTCTCTTTACCAAACCTTGCTTTAAAACATCAGCTCCATCCAGAATAGCTCGCCATATCTGTGATGGATGACTTCCCAGCGTAGCACTCAAAATATTACCTTCTGGAAAGTATATGGCCTTTAACAAGCGAGCACTCAACAAATCTGAAACTTGCAAGATCCTCCACGCTTGCTTTGCCAACAAAGCGAGGTTAAACAGCTCTAAATCACGAAAACCTAGTCCTCCCATATATTTTGGACTAGTCATCACATCCCAGGAAACCCAATTTACTTTCCTTTTGCCACCTTTGCTTCCCCACCAGAAATTCCGAATTAGAGAGTTAAGATGGAGACATAAACCTCTTGGGAGACGGAAGCAAGACGTCGAGTAGGTTGGAACAGCCTGCACAACTGATTTTATAAGAATCTCTTTTCCTCCCATGGACAACAATTGTTCCATCCATCCTTGAACTCTTTTCCACAACCTATCTTTCAGAAAATTGAAAGAGCCATTTCGAGAACGACCTACATCAGAGGGCATTCCGAGATACTTCTCATTCAGAGTTTCATTTGTCACTTCCAAAATCAACTTCACTTGCTCCTTAACTGGGTTCAGACATCCTTTGCTAAAAAACAGAGGATTTGTCCCTATTAATTCTTTTCCCCGATGCCATACAATAATCATGCAATGGACTATGAACTTCCCCTGCTCCACCATCACTCTTCTTGAATAGCAAGAGGCTGTCATCCGCGAACAACAGGTGGTTTACTACCGGAGAAGATGGTGAGCAAATGGACCAGACGTTCTGAAGCTGAATCTGTTCAGGTGGCGTTGTTGGGCTTTTGGCCCACGTGTACGTGTATCGCGACGGGTTGAGGTTCGGATCATACGTTGAAATGGCCCACACTCAGCGATCGATCGGGGCTCATTTGGATCTAATGGGCTGGCAGCCCACGTTCGGCTGGAGCGAATCGAGCCGAAACGGTTCCACACGAGGAGATCGATCCGGAGAGCCGCTTTGCGTCCTGAGCTGAACGAACGGAAGGATCGGATCGGCTACTTCCTTCCACTAGCTCCCTCCGCGACCGATCTCCTCTTCTTCTCCCGTCCCCTTTCCCCCGCAACCAGCGGCGCCACACACCACGAAAACCCCTCCGCTCTTGTCGACATCGACATGTCTTTGGCTCCGATGCTCGACGCCAGCGAGGCCGATCGAGCCCGTCGTCGACGTCGTCGGCAAGCTAGGGCGGCGGCGAGTCGAAGCCGCGGTCGCCTGCGTGGCTGCGTCGCGTGATCGACACGGAGGAGGCGTGGGCGCAGCTCCAGTTCGCGGTGCCGATGGTGGTGACCAACATGTCCTACTACGGCATCATGACGGCATCCCGCTGGTGTCCGTGATGTTCTCCGGCCACCTCGGCGACGTCCCCCTCGCCGGCGCCACGCTCGGCAACTCCTGGGCCACCGTCACCGGATACGCCTTCGTCGTAAGTGCTGCTGCCACATCATAACGCGACTAGGCATGATCGACGACGCATCCATCATAACGCAACAGCTCCCACGTGCCTTCGTCCTACGCATCACAGTAGCTAGAACACGGTACGTACATCTACGTGCGAGCGGGAAGCTCGGTCCGTGTCTCGGGGATTGGACTAGACTTGTGGCTGCGATCGACTTCACTGGAAACGGGGCGCATGTTCCTGCCACGCGCGCAATCGTCGCATCGAATACGTTTACCCCCACAACAAGAAATGGGGCGCATGTTTCTTTTTTTTTCCGTCAAAAAAGAAAATAAACGGGGCGCATGTTTGATCACATACGCCGTTTCCGTTGCTGGTACATCTATACGTTTTCATCTACAATTTTATAGGATATTTGGGAGCTCGAGTGAGGATTTGTGGCACCAGAGCTTCAGTGATTTCGGTGTTTCAAATAATTAGAAATGGTAGTTTGAAGTTTTTTAAAAACTCGGAAAATATATATACGTGTTCCGTATACTTGTGCAAAGTTTCGTTAAAAAGACGATCTATTTTTGGCTACATAAAAAAACAAATTTTTGGTTGTATAAATGAATTTAAGAAACTCTTATTTTAACCCGAAAGTTTTATTTTTTGTGTAAACCAAAGTACAGCGTATTTTTTAACGAAACTAGTGGCATGATTACTCTATGTGTATATGTGGTTGTATACATTTTTTAGCATTTTTAGATACACCATAGGGGAGCCGATGTATTTAGGCCCTGTTTACCTCTAGTGTATTTTAGACATCAGAGGGGATTATCTTGGATCCCAAAAAATCCTAATTTACCGTTTACTAATTCGGTTTTAGAAGAGATAATCCCTAGATATCCTAGCAACCACCTCACTTTTGCCTAGATTAAAAACTCTACCCCATACTAGTGTATTATGGGAGAAGAGAATTTGTTGGGATTGGGTGAAAGAAAGAATTTCATAAAATCCCCTCCCGTCGCTAATCCCCTTGGGAATGAAAATACACCAGTAAACAAGGCCTTAAGAAAGAGTAACAGTGCTCCAAACCCTTGAATCATTTTGGGTTAAATCAGTTGCGACTCACCCACCCTTGTGCGAGTTATTCATATGCTTTACTACTGGAGTACTTTATTTATTTGGATGATAAACTGGTAGAGTAGAACTTCTTATTATTATTATTATTATTATTATTATTATTATTAAGGCTTTGTTTAGTAGGGGTGTAATTTAGTCCCCAAGTGGATTGGTATGGGAAGGGGATTTGGTGAAATTCTTACTTATATCCAATCCTCTCAAATCATTACGAATATTTTTTTCACTCCAATATACTAGCATGATGTATTGTATTTAATCTACAAAAAAAGAGGCGGTTCGTGGGGATATCTTGAGAATATCCCATTCAAAACCACAAATTTATTGTAAAATATCGAAATTTCATTTATTTTTAAAGTAAATTGGCGAAGTCTCTAGAGGGTTCAGATTCAGTCTTCATCAGCATATGTGAGCACGAGTTTGTCGCATATTGACGCTCTGTGCACGTGTTTTTCTTTCTGATCTGTATATATAATTATATATGCACGGAGATATAAAATTGGTGTTTGCGTGACCCGTTGAGAAACAGATGGTTGTTCTAGAACATCCCGTTGGAAAACGGAAGAATTCTTTTGAAGCAGCCGGACCAAGCCCAGGGCAAGGGTGTCATGGTGGCAATGGCACCCTATGCATTCCATCACTATGCTCATCCATTGGATCAAAAGCAAGCACAGAGATGACAAAAATCCTTCTAGTGTCCCTTTCCGTGATAATCTAGAACATTCTGATTTATGGCAAACAGTTTACCAGTCAGGATCAGGTTATCATGAATATGATGTGCTCTCGTTAAAATCATCATGATGGGCTTATTTCACTATACAATCTGACAAAAAACAGAGACATGCTCATAGCTTGTTTTGCAGATGAACACCTTGAATTGCATCCGAATTAGGAGTATATCATTACCTGATCAACGTGCAATACTCAACGTGATGCTCTGATCTTTAAATTATTATTAAGGTATTTGCAAAAAATGGACAACGTTTCAGACCGGCATGAGTGGCGCCCTGGAGACGCTCTGCGGGCAGGCATACGGCGCCCGGCTGTACCGCATGCTGGGGCTGCACCTCCAGTCCTCGCTCATCATGTCCTCGGTGGTGTCCGTGCTCATCTCCGTGCTGTGGTGGTTCACGGAGCCGCTGCTCCTGTGCCTTCATCAGGATGCCCAGGTGTCCCGCGCCGCGGCGGTGTTCATCCGGTACCAGATCCCGGGCCTGTTCGCCTTCTCCTTCATGCAGTGCGTGCTGCGGTACCTGCAGACGCAGTCCGTCGTCCTGCCGCTCGTGGTCTGCTCTGCGGTGCCGTTCGCGCTCCACATCGCGCTGAACCACCTGCTGGTGAACGTGCTCGGCTGGGGCCTCGCCGGCGCATCCGCGGCCATCTCCACTACCTTCTGGCTCTCCTGCGTCATGCTGCTCGGGTACGTGATGTGGTCCAAGCAGTTCGAGGAGACGTGGAAGGGCTTCTCCGTCGACGCGTTCAGCTACGTGATGCCGACGATCAAGCTCGCGACGCCCTCCGCCATCATGGTCTGGTCTGTTCACTGCTACACACTTGTCCCTCGTTTCCCCTGATTGGTCTGGCTATTATATAACTTGGCATTTTCGTACTGAGTGCAGCTTGGAGTACTGGGCGTTCGAGCTCCTGGTGTTGATCGCCGGCTTGCTGCCGAATTCCACAGTGAGCACGTCGTTGATCGCCATGTGGTATGTTAAGCTTCAGAAACATTGTTCAGTCATGTTGTATAAGTACGTAGACCAGGATCCATGATTCGTGGTACGAATCAACTTCATCCATGTTTGATTTCTAAATGCAGCGTGAGCACGGAGGCCACTGCCTACATGATCACCTACGGGTTCAGTGCCGCTGTGAGGTACGTACACTGTGCTGTCCGGTTCCGGAGTCCAGGTCGTCCGCAGTTTCTTCCTCTGTCGCTGTTAGCACGAGCTTTATTCATGTTTCGTTGCTTGCCCCTTTTGCAGCACCCGGGTGTCGAATGAGATCGGGGCCGGGAACATAGACAGGGCAAAGAACGCGGTGGCTGTGACTCTGAAGATGTCGGTGTTCCTGGGTCTCTCCATCATCCTGCTGCTGGGCTTCGGCCACGGCCTCTGGGCGAGCCTCTTCAGCGGGAGCGCGGTGATCGCGGCAGAGTTCGCCGCCATCACGCCGTTCATGATGGTCTCCATCGTGCTCGACTCCGCCCAGGGCGTGCTGTCAGGAGTGGCAAGGGGCTGCGGATGGCAGCACCTGGCGGCGGTGACGAACCTAGTGGCTTTCTACTTCGTCGGCATGCCGCTGGCGATCCTCTTCGCCTTCAAGCTCAATTTCTACACGAAGGTACGTGATTAATGGCGCTCTCGTCTTTGTCAATGTGCAGCATATGCAGCTTGAATCAAACTGGAAAATAAGGAGCTAGAGCACTGGGCTGGTGTAAAAATCTTCTAAAATTTTGTTTTGCAGGGTTTATGGTCGGGTCTGATTTGCGGACTGTCGACCCAGGCCACCGCGCTGGTGGTGATCACAATCCGCACGAAATGGTCCAAGATCGTGGACGCGATGCAGCAAGAGATGGCAAACTACATCGCTTGAACGATGGTTCGATGTGTTAGTTCATGATGTAAATCACGATCAGACTGTGGTTGTGCATCCGCGGTAGCAGCATTCATGGATTTTTGTGAGGTAGCCGGAGTGTGTGCGTTGATTGAACTCGATGGTGATCCTTGTAGCGGCAAGTTTGATGGAGTGTGCGTTGATTGAACTCGATGGTGAGCCTTGTAGCGGCAAGTTTGATGGTGTACTTTGAGCTCGTTTTAGTCTTGCGACCATCTCCGGTTCTTTCTACGTTTTCTTGGTTATATATATCGGTCTGCCGGCAGGTTGATTCTTGTTGAGGAATTAGTTATACACAATGAGCTTTATTTATTATCTTCACGTGAAAAAGTGTATTATGTGTGCAAAGTGAATGAGCATGTTTTCGCGTCGGATAAAGAACAAAAGAAAAGAAGAACTCATGACTCATCGAAATTGTGGCACTGTCGTTTGAGCCATATTTCGAGGGGGAGAATAGAAAGTCTAGTTAAAAATGAAATCCTTCTTCCATTAGAGTTCTCAGACTTAAAACAATGCATAGATTGTATTAAAAGAAAGTATGTAAAACAAATCAAAAAGGGTGCAAACCGAAGCACAGGAACACTAGAAATCATTCACACTGATATATGTGGACCATTTCCTGTGAAAAGTGTGGATGGCTATGACTCGTTTATAACATTCACAGATGATTACTCCCGATATGGTTATATTTATCCAATCAAAGAAAAGTCTGAAGCGTTGGATAAATTTAAGATATTCAAAGCTGAAGTAGAAAATCAGCATGATAAAAGAATAACGACAGTGAGATCTGACCGTGGGGGGAGTACTACGGTCGGCACACTCCATATGGCCAAGTCCCTGGACCTTTTGCGAGGTTCTTACAGGAGACTGGTATAGTGGCCCAGTATACAATGCCGGGCGACTCTCAGCAAAATGGAATAGCTGAAAGGCGTAACCGTACACTTATGGATATGGTGCGCAGCATGATGAGTTACTCCACCTTGCCATTGGGATTATGGATGTAGGCGCTTAAAACCGCCATTCACATTCTCAATAGAGTACCAAGCAAGTCGGTGCCCAAAACACCGTACGAGTTGTGGACAGGAAGAGTACCCTCTCTACAACACTTTAGGGTGTGGGGGAGTCCAGCTGAGGCCAAAATATTTAATCCAAATATTGCAAAGTTAGATCTAAAAACAGTCAGTTGCCACTTCATTGGCTATCCTAAAAGATCAAAAGGTTTTCGTTTCTACTGTTCAGACAGATACACAAAGTTTGTAGAAACGAGACATGCAGTCTTCTTAGAGGACGAAATGATGAGGGGGAGCACGCTAGCTCGGAAAATTGATCTTGAGGAGAAGAGGGTGTGTGTACCTTTTCCGATGATTCAGGAGCCATTTTCGCACCACCTGTTGTACCTGCACCGACAATTCCTGGGATTGAGGTGCAAGCACCTGTTGTAACTCCACCCGTGACAACTATGGGTGAAGATCCGGAACCTGTCCGTCAGGAGCCGACTGAACCCGTTGTTGAGCATGAAAGAGAGGTGCAGCAGCCACTTTTAGAAAATGAGGCCCTTAGAAGGTCTAAAAGAGTTAAGAAATCAGCTATCTCTACTGATTATAAAGTTTACAATACAGAAATAGCTCATATGGAATGTGATCCCACTTCATATGAAGAAGCCATGAGAAGCCCTCACTCATCGAAGTGGGTGAGGCAATGGAAGAAGAGATGAAATTGATGAGTTCTAACGATGCTTGGGACTTAGAAGATATTCCTAAAGGAGCCAAAACAGTAGGCTGCAAATGGATATACAAAACTAAGTATGACTCAAAAGGAAATGTAGAAAAATATAAAGCACGACTTGTGGCAAAAGGATTTACATAAAGAGAAGGGGTAGGTTACAATGAGACATTTTCTCCAGTCTCATGTAAGGATTCCTTCAGAATCATAATGGCACTAGTTGCACATTTTGATTTAGAGCTACATCAAATGGATGTAAAGACGGCATTTCTAAACGGGGATTTAAAAGAAAATGTTTACGTGAAACAACCCAAGGGTTTTATCATGGAAGGCAAGGAAGATATGGGATGCCGCCTGAAGAAATCCATTTATGGATTAAAGCAAGCCTCTAGACGGTGGTATCTAAACTTTAATGAGACAATTAAAAGTTTTGGATTTAAAGAGAATGTTGAGTATAACTGCATTTATGCAAAGTTTAAAAATGGGAAATATATTTTCCTAATATTGTATGTGGATGATATCTTGCCTGCTAGCAGTTATGTTAGTCTACTACAAGAAACAAAGAAGTACTTATCCTCAAATTTTGATATGAAAGATCTTGGTGAAGCATCATATGTTTTGGGCATAGAAATTCACTGAGATAGGAAAGATGGAGTTTTACGACGATCGCAGAAGGCATATTTTGAAAAGGTTCTTAAAAAGTATAATATGCATAAGAGTAGTGTCACACCTGCACCTATAGTCAAGGGCGACAGTTTTGGGAAATTCCAATGTCCCAAGAACCAGTACGAGATCGATCAAATGAAAGGAATACCATATGTTTCGGCTGTTGGAAATGCACAAGTGTGCACTCGCCCTGACTTAGCTTTTTATCACCGGAGTACTCGGTAGATATCAAGAGAATCGAGGCCCAGAGCACTGGAAAATGGCAAAGAAAGCATTGCGTTATGCGCAAGTCACAATGGACCTCATGCTAACATACAGAAGATCTGATTCCCTATAGATAAGATGGTATTCAGACGTAGATTTTGCGGGAGACAGAGATGATAGAAAATCCACGTCTGGATACGTGTTCACTCTCGCTGGAGGGGCTATTTCATGGAGAATCTCCAAACAGTCAATAGTTGCATCGTCCACGATGTATGCAGAATTTATAGCAGCTTATGAGGCCACAGGGCAGGTGATATGGTTAAAAAAAATTATACCCGACTTGAAAGTGGTAGATTGTATTGACAAACCACTAAAGATGTACTGTGACAACCAGCCCGCAGTATTCTATGCTCACAACAACAAGTCGAGTAATGCTACCAAACCAATAGAGATAAAGTATTATGTTGTGAAAGATAAAATCCAGAATCAAACTATAAGTCTCGAGCATATAAAGACAAAGGATATGCTTGCGGATCCGCTTACGAAAGGCTTACCACCCAGCGTGTTTATGGAACATGTAGCCGGCATGGGTTTAATGGAAAGCCTATGATTCCTGTATCATGAGAGGCCCGAAAGGAACAGAATTTGTTTCAAAACAGAGAAGTACATTGTAGTTGTCTGATTCTATCGGCAATTGAGCTGTGACGATGAAACATGCTCTATGTACTAATCGGTGATGAAACTAGTAGAGGAGAAAAGTACATAGTTAAAAGTAAAAATTTAGATCAAGGGGGAAAATGTTAGGTTGATCTCCACGATGCGGCCTGATACGTCTCCAACGTATCCATAATTTCTGCTGTTCCATGCTTATATTATACCATTTGCTACATGTTTTATATACACTTCATATCACTTTTATGCATTTTCTGGGACTAACCTATTAACAAGATGCCACAGTGCCAGTTCCCTGTTTTCTGCTGTTTTTGGTTTCAGAAAGTTACTTCTGGAAATATTCTCGGAATTGCACGAAACAAAAGGCCAAGTCCCTATTTTTCCAACACGTACACGGAGTCCGAAGGAGAGACGAAGGGAGCCACGAGGTGGCCAAACCACAGGCCGGCGGGCAGTGGCCCACCGCGCCGCCTGGTGGTTTGGGCCCCTCGGGGGTCCGCCGACATCGCCCCTTCGCCTATTTATTCCCCGAGACGTGAAAACCCTAAAACACCGAGCCTTTCATCCAGAACATATTCGCTGCCGCCGCCGTCGTCAACCCTAACTCGGGGGGTTCTGAAGCTCTTCCCGGCACCCTGCCGGAGAGGGGAATCATCACCGGAGGGCTCTACATCGCCATGCCCGCCTCCGGAGTGATGCGTGAGTAGTTCATCCTTGGACTATGGGTCCATAGCAGTAGCTAGATGGTTGTCTTCTCCACTTGTGCCATCATGTTTAGATCTTGTGAGCTGCCTATCATGATCAAGATCATCTTATTGTAATGCTACATGTTGTGTTTGCTGGGATCTGACTTATATTGATACCTATGTGGAGCTGAATATTATATTATCATGTCTATGTCATTTGTGATCTTGCATGCTCTCCGTTACTTGTTGAAGCCTTGGCCAAGTGAATACTTTGACTCCAAGAGGGGTATTTATGCATGATAGTTGGGTTCAACCTCTATTTAACCTGGGATAGTGACAGCAAGTTCTAAGGTTGTAGATGTGTTGTTGCCACTAGGGGTAAAACAGCAATGCTTTATTCAAGGATGAATGTATTGTTTACATTACGCACATTACTTAATGCAATTGTCTGTTGCTTGCAACTTAATACTGGAAGGGGTACGGATGTTAACCGGAAAGTGGACTATTTAGGCATAGATGCATGCTGGATAGCGGTCTATGTACTTTGTCGTAATGCCCAAATGAATCTCATAGTAGACACCACAACTCACACATGCATGTTATATGCACTTATCAATTGTCAATTGCCCAGCTGTAATTTGTTTACCCAGCATGTTAGTTATCTTATTGGAGAGACACCACTAGTGAACTGTGGACCCCGGTCCATTCTTTTACATCTGAAATACAATCTACTGCAATCATTGTTCTCTACTGTTTTATGCAAACAAACATCATTTCCATTCGATACGTTTAACCCTTTGTTTTCAGCAAGCCGGTGAGATTGACAACCTCACTGTTAAGTTGGGGCAAAGTAATTTGATTGTGTTGTGCAGGTTCCACGTTGGCACCGGAATCCCTGGTGTTGCGCCGCACTACACTCCTTCACCAACACCTTCGAAGCAACCTCGTTTTCCTACTGGTTCGATTAAACCTTGGTTTCATACTGAGGGAAAACTTGCTGCTGCACTCATCATACCTTCCTCTTGGGGTTCCCAACTGACGTGTGACGTACAAGCATTGTTTCTGGCTGTTGCCGGGGAGATATTCCCTCGTCAACTTAGAGCTAGCAACACGTTTTCTGGCGCCGTTGCCGGGGAAAACCGAATTGCTTCTGCAAGGGGAGTCTCTCACACCCAATCTCTTTACTTTGTTATTTGTCTTGCTTAGTTTATTTTTATTTAGTCTTGTTTGCTCTCTTTATCAAAAACACAAAAAAATTAGTTACTTGTTTAATTCGGTTTGATTTTGTTTTTCAAAATGAATGCTCCTGAAGTTGAAGTTCGTTCTTTTAGGCAACTAGGAGGTGAAAATTTGAAAGATGCTTGGTATAGAATTAGTGATGCTCATCATAGATGTACTAAGAAACACTCTACCACTATCCTCCTTAGGAACTTTTATGTTGGTATCTCTAGTTGGTATAGGTATGTTCTAGACACTCTTACAGGTGGAAATTTCTTGGGTACTCCTGCTTTAGAAGCCTGTAATATTATTGAAAGTTTGGTAGGAACACCACCCACTAAAGATATTAAAATTGAGATCACCTTGGAGGATGTTATAAATAAGTTAGACTCTATGGAGAATTTTTTTCCAAATTTTCTTGATTGTATTGGTAAGACTAATGAATCAATAGCCACCATCAATGAAAGAATCACTGTTCTTGAGGATAATAATATCCATGACACCCAAAATCATAGAATTGATGAGTTAGAGGAAGCTATTGAAACCTTAAGTTCAACCTTTACTTCTCTTAAGTCTAAAAAGGAGAAAGTTTATGTGGGTAGAGAGCAAAAGTTTATGTATGTTCCTAAAGTGCCAAAACCAAAGACTCATTATGAGCTTAAAATTGATAAAACTTTTAGTACGGTTAAAGGTAATGAAACACCTCCAGGAACATCTAAGATACCCATTGTTACAAGCTGTGTGTTGGAAGAAGCTTTTGATGATTTGAATGATTTGCCACTTGACAACACTTGATTTTCACTTTCTGCGCCTAGCTGAAAGGCGTTAAAGAAAAGCGCTTATGGGAGACAACCCATCGTTTTTATTTGCTGTTATTTTTGTTTTCTTTGAGTCAAGGAGTTTTGTTACTTCTGTAGCAACTCCTTTGTATCTTTATTTTATCGCAATGTTGTGCCAAGTAAAGTTCTATATTGAAAGTTGATGCAAGATTTGGATTTCTGCGCAGTGACAGATTTTTAGCTGTCACGGATTTGAGCTTATCTCCCTGTAGAAAATTCAAAAAATTCTGAAAAAATCACGCATATTCCTGAGATATGTACGCAACTTTCATTATTTTAGGCCAGATCCATCTGAGCAACTTAAGTGCCTCGAAAAAATTCGTCATTCCAGACTGTTCTGTTTTTGACAGATTCTGCCTTTTGTTTTGCATTCGCTCTTTTACTGTGTTTGTGTGGATTTCTTTGCTCCACAAAGCATTGGTGGCTGTAGCTAATGTCCAGAAGCTTTGGGATTGATTGTATCATTACAGAATATGAGAATTTTTGATTATGCACTAACCCTCTAATGAGAACTGTCTTGAGTTTGGTGTGAAGGAAGTTTTCAAGGATCAAGCGAGAAGGGTGATATTATGTGATCAAGAAGAGTGAAAAGCCTAAGCTTGGGGATGCCCCCGTGGTTCATCCCAACCATATTCAGAGAGACTCAAGCGTCTAAGCTTGGGGATGCCCAAGGCATCCCCTTCTTCATCAACAAACTTATCAGGTCATCTCTAGTGAAACTATATTTTAATTCTTTCACATCTTATGCGCTTTACTTGGAGCGTCTGTGTGTTTTTATTTTTGTTTTTGTTTGAATAAATTCGGATCCTAGCAATCCTTGTGTGGGAGAGAGACACGCTCCGCTTTTTCATGTGAATACTCATGTTCTTCACTTATATTTGTTGAGTATTCTTAACTAGCTACTGCAGTGCTTTTAGCTCCTGTTTTTCATGCATCTCTTCGAGCTGTTAGCACTTGTTTATAAATACTCTCTTGCTGCATTATATTATCATTTGGAGAGTTTATGTTTAAATAAATTGATTGGTGTTTGTTTGGAAGAAAGAAAATGCTACATGTAGTAGTTGGTATTGGAAAAGACATATGCATTCTTGTAGATCATTGTCTTGTTTCGATTTGATACTTTGCAATTGTTTTGAGCTCTCAAGTAGATCATGTTTAAGCTCTTGCATCATGTAGTTAAAGCCTAGTAGTGGAGAACTACCGTAGAGCTTGTTGAGACTTGGGATGCATATTTGTTCTCTCTAAGGTCTAGATATTTTCTGGTAAAATGTTTGAGCAACAAGGAAGACAGTGTAGAGTCTTATAATACTTGCAATATGTTTTTATGTGATTCTTGCTGTACCGGTTTATACTTGTGTTTGCTTCAAACAACCTTGCTAGCCTAAACTCTGTACTGAGAGGGAATGCTTCTCGTGCATCCAAAACTTGAGCCAAAACCCATGCCATTTGTGTCCACCATACCTACCTACTATGTGGTATTTCCTGCCATTCCAAGTAAATATTTCATGTGCTACCTTTAAACTATTCAAAACTTTATTACTCCTTATTTGTGTCAATGTTTTATAGCTCATGAGGAAGTATGTGGTGTTTTATCTTTCAATCTTGTCATTTACTTCTGACAGACTTTCACCAATGGACTAGTGGCATATACATCCGCTTATCCAATAATTTGCAAAAAGAGCTGGCAACGGGGTGCCCAGCCCCAATTAATTACAACTTTCATTAATAATTCTCTTCACATGTTTTGCCCTGATTTATCAGTAAGCAACTTAATTTGCAAATAGACACTCCTCCATGGTATGTGAATGTTGGAAGGCACCCGAGGATTCGGTTAGCCATGGCTTGTGTAAGCAAAAGGTTGGGAGGAGTGTCATCTATAAAGAAACTAAAATACATGTGTAAACAAAAGAGAAGAGGGATGATCTACCTTGCTGGTAGAGATAACGTCCTTCATGGGAGCCGCTCTTGAAAGTCTGGTTGACAAGGGGGTTAGAGTGCCCACTACCATTCGTTGACAACAACAAACACCTCTCAAATACTTATTTTGTGCTCTCTATATGCTTTCGAAAACTTAAAAAGCTCTAGCACATGATTTAATCCCTGCTTCCCTCTGCGAAGGGCCTATCTTTTACTTTATGTTGAGTCAGTTTACCTACTCTTTCTATCTTAGAAGCAAACACTTGTGTTGTAACACCCCGAAAATTTGAACCTAATTTTAGTGGTGTTTTCCGACACCTGAAAAACTTTTTCCTCTTATTCTAAATATTTCACCAAAACTTTTGAAGATGAATTGACTTGGAAATTGCTTTCTCGAAATTTCCCCTAAGTCCACGAACCACTCCAACACCCGTGATAATTTTTGTGCTCCGGTTTTCTCTCGAAAACCCTAGCCCTAATTATCGAACCCTTTTAATCCTTTTTCTCCACCTACAAAAGGAAAGCCCATTTCCATAGCTCTAAAAATTCCACCAAAAATACCAGAGGACCCCATGTACATATAAAGACAACCCATGCAAAAATATTGCATACTCCAATGCAATATTTCCAAGTTAGGCCATAATTTCAAAACTGCCACTTCTGATCCAGAAATGTTTTAACCAAGCTAGGCACCTCCAATAATTCTGATAAATTCAGGGTATGCATATTTTGGCATTTCCTCCATTTCATCTTTTGGAGACAAACCCGTTTGAGCAATATTTAGACCACTTCCTTTGTAAGCCCAAATTGATGC
The DNA here is from genome assembly GCA_947311845.1 of Poa pratensis. Lineage (NCBI taxonomy): Eukaryota > Viridiplantae > Streptophyta > Magnoliopsida > Poales > Poaceae > Poa > Poa pratensis. The sequence continues at coordinate 38,211,543 of CAMZMU010000128.1, forward strand.
CATTTTGAGTTCTTCCAACAAACCTACACCTAGAAAATTCCAATGACCATGATACTTGGTGATCTTGACCACATGGTCCTTAGACACACAAATCCAGGAGGCCACCCCAAGGGGAATGGTAGAAATCTCTTTTCCTAAATCATGCCCTTATGGCCATTTTTGGCCATCTTCTTGAAACCCAATTTCCCATCACCCAAATGGTCTCGAACTCCATAGACACTCTTCCCGGACCAAAACAACCCATGCCTATTTTTTGGGAATTTTTCTGGGATGTGCAAGGCCCCTGTCATTTCATCGAGCACCTTCGGTATTTTTGGTTTTCGGGAAAATCTGTTTTACAAAGTATGGAATCCCTATGGGATTTTTGTTTGGTTGTGTTCCTCTCATCGTTACAAACCCAGGGGTGGAAACCTTGTTCCATTTGGACCCCCGAGTCACCGGGAACGCAGCAATGTCGCCGTGTCGCGCTCTGGACGTCCGGGACGCACGCTTAGCAAACCTAACTTTCCGTTTACTGTTTTGTCGGTGCCTAATCCCCGCTGCAGTGCACACACGTGCTCTCCTGTGCATCCAGCTCCTCTCCTTATCCTTCCACCGACAGCACAGGACGAGGGGAGACCTTTTTAAGCTCCTCCCGTGTCTCACCCCTCCTCCCATTTTCTTCCCTTCCCTCGGAATCGTGCGAGAGCAACTCGAGCTCTGCCTCACAGGCATGCCTCTCCCTCCCCTCCCCGTGCTTGGTTTCGACAGAGGAAACCGAGCCGTGCCCGAGCCCGGCCATGGTCGCCACGACCATGTCGAGGACGAACCCGAGCTAGCACAGCCTTCCCCGCACCCCTAGCCCTCCCCCTGGCCGTGGTTCATCGCCACCGTTCCATTACCCTTCTCGGTTCGTCTTAGGAGCAGAAGAGGAGGGAGATCAGCCCGAGGCGCCATGGCCGGAGCTTGGAGGTCGACGCGATGTCGTCCGTACTCCTCCGTGTCCGGGGACCCCAGCCGTGGTCGTGGTGTGACGCGGCGGCCTCGTCTCGGTCACCCGCAAGCAGCGCCAGAGGGAGAGCGGCGACAGAGGAGCCGCCGAGGCCTCGCTTCCGTCCAGGTGTGGCCGGCGGCGCACTGGCGGAGCGCGCTCCCGTGGCGGCGCTTCGGAGTCCCCCTCTCGCCCGTGCTCGCCCTCGACAGAGGCGGCACGATGGGGTGGCCCTCCCGCATCACGGCGGCCAGCGGCACGCACCAGGGCGGCGGCGGCAGGCGGCGGCCGAGCCGGCCCGAGCCGCGCGAAGCTCTCCCGAGCGTGGTCAACGCGGGAAGAAGAAAGGAGATAGAGAAAAAGAAAAAAAAAGAAAGAAAAGAAAGGGGAAGAAGAGGGCAGTCGCCGACATGTGGGCCCTGGCCCCACCTGTCGGATAAGTGGAGGCGCCCAGCCTGGTTCCCGCTTCCCAGATGCGAAGACGTATTTTCCGAGAACTACGCAACCAGCCCAGCCCAGAACAGTTTCGACCCGCTCTGTTTTTTTTCAGGGTGAGCAGCGGATAGCTAATGTTCGCACGTCATTATCTTTTTAACCGTAGCTCCGATTGAGGCGATTCAAATTCCTAAATTCATGGTTTGAGGAGAGTTATGCAGTGGAGCTGTCCTTTTCCATTTTTGGAATTAGTTATTTTGTGGCCTATATTGATGTGTTGTTTGACCCCCGGGGTTCAGGCGTTCGTCAAGACCCCGACCCCCGACGAGTACGAGACCTCCCCGAACCATCTGGAGCCGAGTTTTCAGGCAAGCTAAACCCTTGCTATGAGCCGTCCCGCAATGTTGTTTGTTATTTTCTTGTTACCATGCCAAGTGTTTATATCTGTCTGCGTTCAGTATATATGATATGTCGGTCTGCTATTGTTGTGTTCATTATGTTACTTCGAATATTGCCCCTGCCATGTTTTATTTTTCATCATGTATGCATTAGAATGACGTGTGAATTAATTGTGCGCCTCGCACTTGCGCGGCTTTGTCGAACCCTCTAAATAAACAACTATAAAACCTGTGTCCCTATGATTGTTTGCTTCTTCTTCTTCGCCGAGGTGAGGAGCGGACGAATGTCGTCTTATGATCCTCGGAGTTGGGGGCATTTGCCAAAAGAGTTATTTGCTTCTTGTCCCTCCGTCAAACGTGGTTGGCGCAAGCCACCTAGACTGCGACGCTTGGGAGCTGACTTTCCATTTGGTTCTTTTGCCGAGATTGCTGACACCACGTCGAGGTAATCCTCGAGTGGAATGGATGCTTTCTTTCTTATGATTGCTTTTCGGTTAATTTTGGAGACTATATGCCCAAATCCCCACTTCCTGGTCAACGGTCGGACGGTAACGCCGCCAAAGACTTGCGCGTGGAGGAACGGATGCGTAGCAGACTCCGCTAACCAACTAGTTGATCTGTGATGGCGCTTGTGATTGATGAAACTTGATTAAAGGAAACACCCCTCCAAACAACGATAGGGTCAGTCCACGGTGCCACTAATCTGAACATCGAACGCACTGCCACTGTCGCTCACATGGGCGGGCCTTGACCTACGTAACCTATTGAGCCTCCTTTGATGACACCCTTTTGGCAAGTCTAGTCGGTTACCATAGTTGGTCGGGGCTAGTCTTGCGAAGGTTCCGGAGCTAGGCGTCGCTCATGGGTTGGGGACGTGCCGGATTCACTTCTGCATAAGGCATAGAGTTATGTCGGTGGCTATACAGGGAGTGTCTTGGTAGCGTGAACGGTCAGGTGAGTGTATCTTGCTGAGTTCGCCTTAAGGATGATATCCTAAAGTACCGGCTGAGTGTGGTGCACTTAGGTGGGTGGTAATTGCAACCTCTCGAGAGTGTCAAATCTGGATGTCTAGCCTCGTTCCAAGGTTATGGAACAACAGTTCAGTGTCGGTCACACTGTGTGTCTTTGTCGTGTCAGGAGGTTAAACCTAAGGCTTGTTTGAAAGAAAGATGAACAACCTGATTTCACTAAATGAACAATAAGATGATGCAGGGAATGTTACTTGTGAGGTGAATGGGATGGCGGTGTGATGCGTTGGAAGCCTATAGTTAGGCCAGAGCCAACATCAACCGTGCATGCCCTGGAAGATAGCCAGAGTTGGCTGGATTGATAGCCAGACTTGGCTGGAGTGATAGCCAGAGTTGGCTAGAGGCTTGGAAGCCTGATTGTGTTGACAGGAGTAATTATAAGATTTGGTACCCACTGATACACTCGTCTACTCGTCACAGGTAACCTCTTTGTTTGATCGCCGGTATACGATCCAACCCCACCTGGCTTGGACTCTGTACTGGTGATATTCTTGTTGTTTGCTTACGCCATGATTTGCTTGTGATGCCATGCTACCTTTATGTTATCATATTGGTCTATCTCGAGTAGACTCTTGCCATGTTGTAGGATTTTATTTCCAATGTATATCTTGTTGCATGATTGTTGGATTGTTTGTGGTAAGTGGCGATTCTTGCTGAGTGCATATTAATGTACTGACGGGCCTTGTGATTGTGGCCAGGTTTTGTCGAGGATTCATCTTCCACCTTAGTAAGGATTTGAAGCAAGAGCGTGCTAGGATCAGTAGCCCAGCCAGAACCTGTGGAGTGGAGCCGCTCCAAGCCGTAGCCTCTCATATGTCTTCCGCTGCTAGTTAAAAACTCTGTATCGTGCCATGCTGGGATTGATATTTTGTCATTCCTTGATGGCCTTGTAAACCATTTGTAGCACTGATGTGCCTGATTGTGTAATGATTTCTATTATGTTACACTGTTGTGATGTGCGGCCAGTTATCTTGGGATGGCGCACGGGACGACTGCCTCTCTGGCAAGATGTGCCAGGGAGGGGTGTCACAGACATGGTATCAGAGCACCAGGCTGGCTGTAGACTACCCTAGCATGGAAAACCCCGCCTTACTTTTGCCCGACAATGAGCCCGATGGATTTAACCCATCTCCACCTAACCGGCATGGCTGGTGTCGGTCCACAGTAAGGTGAAGTAGGACGTGTCCCATTCCCTGAGTGAGGCTCGCCGGTTTCTTCCAAGAGAAGGAGCCGACACAACCCCGTATATGAGACCCTGTCTTAGCTGCCGTTTATCCCCACCCTCGCCTGCTATCCTTAGCCAACCCAGCTCTCTTGAAGCAGGATCCCGCAAAGGAATCCCGCATTCTCATCTCATCCTACACCCAGAGCCAGAGGAATCCGATGGCAAACCCCAAGGTCATCCTGGAAACCACCGCCGCTGAGTATGGCGGATTCCCAGTGATTCTTCGGAAGGCCGTCTCTGATACTCTTGGCAGGCCTGATCTCCCTCAGTATGTGGTGTTCAAGAACTCACTCTCGCTAGACGGGAGTGAATTTCGAGCGAACGTGCATATCGGCTCGTGTCCGTTGGGCACAAGCATGACGTACCTGATCCCAGGTAGGAGCATGCCCACTCTTGGTCAAGCCATCCAGATAGCAGCCTATGAAGGTCTCGTCCGCCTACGGTACTCAGAACCCGCAATGGCGAAAAGTCGAGCTTTCCACTTTCTCCCAGCCCGACCCCAACCTGGCGCGGAGGCCATCCAAACCTCCATCGAAGGCGAAGCCGACCCTGCCGTCATCACCCTGGTCACCTACGCAGCTGCAATGACCAGGTTCAGCAATTCTCTGATAGAAGAACTCGCAACCACAAGGCGCAGCCTTGGTCACGCTCTCTTGCAACAGTTTCGAGCAAGGAACCCACCTACCCTCAACCATGGGCAAGCTCGAGGTACCGGAGCCCCAGTCCCAGATGACTTGCTGGAACGCAGTCTGGATGTGTCTGTGGCGCAAGTACTAGCCCGAATTCGGCAGCAACCCCAAGAACCAGGTGTTGTCCTTGAAGGCAGGCCGATGATTCCCCACCCACCGGAAGATGCAGATGTGGACACCACTCTTCGTCTTGGCCCCGCTCCACCGACCACCAGAGGCCGTCAAGCGGAATAGAGCCCCTGTTTGTTTAGCCTGAGTGACGCTCGTATGCTGGTAGGTGAGAAGCCATGAGCTTGTTTGTTTTGTTGTTTGTTTCCCTTGTGTTGGTTGTAATGCAAGTTTGTTGTCTGTTTCTTGGTTGATGTCGGACCAGCCGAAATAAAACTTGGTATTCTTATCCTCTGGTTAGCCACTTGGTTGACACATGATGGAATATCATGCCTTTCTTTAGTTAAAGGTTTTGAAGAAAAGACAGATCACTTAAAATAGGGACAGTATATGTGAACCCAGACGCATATACCCACCTGTGAGTTAATGCAAACTTTGAATGGGATAATTTTGTAGTATGCAAATTATTTTGAGTGTGTTGCACAAGTTTAACTATTAAGTGGAAGTATTTGATGAGACACTGTAACCACGGTGTCCCGCTCACTTAATGTTGGCTCGCGCATAGGTTTGAAAAACTCCTACATGTAGTACCCCAAGGTTCCTCACCCAATATGAACCTTGTCTGGACGCATGTTAGAGAAAGGGGCCCGAGCCCTCCACGAGCAACTCCGTCCCAAGCCATAAAATGCTTGTTGAGTGTTCTTCCTCGCTGGAACACAGAAGGATTTTTGTAGAGTGTTTTCTGTCTATGTTTGCTTGTGCTTGCCTATACGGTATGGTTGAAATGATTATGCCATACTGCTGCAGCCGTTTTGTTTTGGGCCATAAAATGCAGAAATATTTTATGAAAGCATGTTTTGCTACAAGTAGAAATTCTCCTACCCATGCTTGTATCCCTGCCATTTAATCTTGCTGCAAGACACGAACTGTACACGGATGGACAATTTCTGAAATTGATGATGCAAGTTCTACTCCAACTAGGACACTGCGACTGCTTCAACGTGAAGAGGTACCCCGAGACGTGTTATTTTCCTCGTATCCCGGAGTTCTATAGGGAAAATTTCTTTGCAAAAAACAAACTTTGGGAATGGCTCTATCCCACAAAATTTTGGTGTTTGTGATCCCACTCTTGTGGTGCGAACATCGTTGTTTGAAGACAAACCTTGTCTCTTTTTTTCCAAACCTGTATATACATGAAAGGGGCACCTGCCATGTATGTATAGCTTTGCAAAAATAAAACCTTTTGTTGTACGCACATGAAAGGGGCACCTGTCGTGTGTGTATAACTTTTCAAAAATAAAACCTTAGGAGAAGGTTATGATTAGCATATCCCTGCCTTTTGTTTATAAAGGTTTTTGAGTTCTTACTCACCCAGTTGATTTTGTTAGATTATTTGATAATTTGGTTGTAGATCTTGTTTGATCTTGCCCTGTTTGTGCAAAACCTTAGATTTTAAATTCATAAGCATGTGAGTAGATCCTATGTTGATTGATTGACTGAATCCCTGCCGTGCCATCTGTTAAATGCCTTGAGTAGGATAGAAGTAGCAAGCTTTGAAAGTGTATGTTTTAGGAAAAGTCTTGTTGACCCTTTGGTGAACCAAAATTCTATTATTTTAGAAAAAGTTTTAAACTGGGGTATAAATGGATCGTTCAAGATTATCTTGTATAACCTCCTTAATCTCGAGGACGAGATTCCTTTTAAGGGGGGAAGGTCTGTAACACCCCGAAAATTTGAACCTAATTTTAGTGGTGTTTTCCGACACCTGAAAAACTTTTTCCTCTTATTCTAAATATTTCACCAAAACTTTTGAAGATGAATTGACTTGGAAATTGCTTTCTCGAAATTTCCCCTAAGTCCACGAACCACTCCAACACCCGTGATAATTTTTGTGCTCCGGTTTTCTCTCGAAAACCCTAGCCCTAATTATCGAACCCTTTTAATCCTTTTTCTCCACCTACAAAAGGAAAGCCCATTTCCATAGCTCTAAAAATTCCACCAAAAATACCAGAGGACCCCATGTACATATAAAGACAACCCATGCAAAAATATTGCATACTCCAATGCAATATTTCCAAGTTAGGCCATAATTTCAAAACTGCCACTTCTGATCCAGAAATGTTTTAACCAAGCTAGGCACCTCCAATAATTCTGATAAATTCAGGGTATGCATATTTTGGCATTTCCTCCATTTCATCTTTTGGAGACAAACCCGTTTGAGCAATATTTAGACCACTTCCTTTGTAAGCCCAAATTGATGCCATTTTGAGTTCTTCCAACAAACCTACACCTAGAAAATTCCAATGACCATGATACTTGGTGATCTTGACCACATGGTCCTTAGACACACAAATCCAGGAGGCCACCCCAAGGGGAATGGTAGAAATCTCTTTTCCCTAAATCATGCCCTTATGGCCATTTTTGGCCATCTTCTTGAAACCCAATTTTCCATCACCCAAATGGTCTCGAACTCCATAGACACTCTCCCGGACCAAAACAACCCATGCCTATTTTTTGGGAATTTTTCTGGGATGTGCAAGGCCCCTGTCATTTCATCGAGCACCTTCGGTATTTTTGGTTTTCGGGAAAATCTGTTTTACAAAGTATGGAATCCCTATGGGATTTTTGTTTGGTTATGTTCCTCTCATCGTTACAAACCCAGGGGTGGAAACCTTGTTCTATTTGGACCCCCGAGTCACCGGGAACGCAGCAATGTCGCCGTGTCGCGCTCTGGACGTCCGGGACGCACGCTTAGCAAACCTAACTTTCCGTTTACTGTTTTGTCGGTGCCTAATCCCCGCTGCAGTGCACACACGTGCTCTCCTGTGCATCCAGATCCTCTCCTTATCCTTCCACCGACAGCACAGGACGAGGGGAGACCTTTTTAAGCTCCTCCCGTGTCTCACCCCCTCCTCCCATTTTCTTCCCTTCCCTCGGAATCGTGCGAGAGCAACTCGAGCTCTGCCTCACAGGCATGCCTCTCCCTCCCCTCCCCGTGCTTGGTTTCGACAGAGGAAACCGAGCCGTGCCCGAGCCCGGCCATGGTCGCCACGACCATGTCGAGGACGAACCCGAGCTAGCACGGCCTTCCCCGCACCCCTAGCCCTCCCCTGGCCGTGGTTCATCGCCACCGTTCCATTACCCTTCTCGGTTCGTCTTAGGAGCAGAAGAGGAGGGAGATCAGCCCGAGGCCGCCATGGCCGGAGCTTGGAGGTCGACGCGATGTCGTCCGTACTCCTCCGTGTCCGGGGACCCCAGCCGTGGTCGTGGTGTGACGCGGCGGCCTCATCTCGGTCACCCGCAAGCGGCACCAGAGGGAGAGCGGCGATAGAGGAGCCGCCGAGGCCTCGCTTCTGTCCAGGTGTGGCCGGCGGCGCACTGGCGGAGCGCGCTCCCGTGGCGGCGCTCCGGAGTCCCCCTCTCGCCCGTGCTCGCCCTCGACAGAGGCGGCACGATGGGGCGGCCCTCCCCGCATCACGGCGGCCGGCGGCACGCACCAGGGCGGTGGCGGCAGGCGGCGGCCGAGCCGGCCCGAGCCGCGCGAAGCTCTCCCGAGCGTGGTCAACGCGGGAAGAAGAAAGGAGATAGAGAAAAAGAAAAAAAGAAAGAAAAGAAAGGGGAAGAAGAGGGCAGTCGCCGACATGTGGGCCCCGGCCCCACCTGTCGGATAAGTGGAGGCGCCCAGCCTGGTTCCCGCTTCCCAGATGCGAAGACGTATTTTCCGAGAACTACGCAACCAGCCCAACCCAGAACAGTTTCGGCCCGCTCTGTTTTTTTTCCAGGGTGAGCAGCGGATAGCTAATGTTCGCACGCCATTATCTTTTTAACCGTAGCTCCGATTGAGGCGATTCAAATTCCTAAATTCATGGTTTGAGGAGAGTTATCCAGTGGAGCTGTCCTTTTCCATTTTTGGAATTAGTTATTTTGTGGCCTATATTGATGTGTTGTTTGACCCCCCGGGGTTCAGGCGTTCGTCAAGACCCCGACCCCCGACGAGTACGAGACCTCCCCGAACCATCTAGAGCCGAGTTTTCAGGCAAGCTAAACCCTTGCTATGAGCCATCCCGCAATGTTGTTTGTTATTTTCTTGTTACCATGCCAAGTGTTTATATCTGTCCGCGTTCGGTATATATGATATGTCGGTCTGCTATTGTTGTGTTCATTATGTTACTTCGAATATTGCCCCTGCCATGTTTTATTTATCATCATGTATGCATTAGAATGACGTGTGAATTAATTGTGCGCCTCGCACTTGCGCGGCTTTGTCGAACCCTCTAAATAAACAACTATAAAACCTGTGTCCCTATGATTGTTTGCTTCTTCTTCTTCGCCGAGGTGAGGAGCGGACGAATGTCGTCTTATGATCCTCGGAGTTGGGGGCATTTGCCAAAAGAGTTATTTGCTTCTTGTCCCTCCGTCAAACGTGGTTGGCGCAAGCCACCTAGACTGCGACGCTTGGGAGCTGACTTTCCATTTGGTTCTTTTGCCGAGATTGCTGACACCACGTCGAGGTAATCCTCGAGTGGAATGGATGCTTTCTTTCTTATGATTGCTTTTCGGTTAATTTTCGAGACTATATGCCCAAATCCCCACTTCCTGGTCAACGGTCGGACGGTAACGCCGCCAAAGACTTGCGCGTGGAGGAACGGATGCGTAGCAGACTCCGCTAACCAACTAGTTGATCTGTGATGGCGCTTGTCGGCGGAATCGCCGCGATAGTCACCCGGTCGACGCAAACCAACTAAAGTATTGCTTGAAATATATTGTTGCTAATGTTTTGTTGTTTGATGATATATGATATTGATATCGTGATTATTATGCTGGACTAATCCTCTGTTTTGGAACTTGTGATTGATGAAACTTGATTAAAGGAAACACCCCTCCAAACAACGATAGGGTCAGTCCACGGTGCCACTAATCTGAACATCGAACGCACTGCCACTGTCGCTCACATGGGCGGGCCTTGACCTACATAACCTATTGAGCCTCCTTTGATGCCACCCTTTTGGCAAGTCTAGTCGGCTACCATAGTTGGTCGGGGCTAGTCTTGCGAAGGTTCCGGAGCTAGGCGTCGCTCATGGGTTGGGGACGTGCCGGATTCACTTCTGCATAAGGCATAGAGTTATGTCGGTGGCTATACAGGGAGTGTCTTGGTAGCGTGAACGGTCAGGTGAGTGTATCTTGCTGAGTTCGCCTTAAGGATGATATCCTAAAGTACCTGCTGAGTGTGGTGCACTTAGGTGGGTGGTAATTGCAACCTCTCGAGAGTGTCAAATCTGGATGTCTAGCCTCATTCCAAGGTTATGGAACAACAGTTCAGTGTCGGTCACACTGTGTGTCTTTGTCGTGTCAGGAGGTTAAACCTAAGGCTTGTTTGAAAGAAAGATGAACAACCTGATTTCACTAAATGAACAATAAGATGATGCAGGGAATGTTACTTGTGAGGTGAATGGGATGGAGGTGTGTTGCGTTGGAAGCCTATAGTTAGGCCAGAGCCAACATCAAACGTGCATGCCCTGGAAGATAGCCAGAGTTGGCTGGATTGATAGCCAGAGTTGGCTAGAGGCTTGGAAGCCTGATTGTGTTGACATGAGTAATTATAAGATTTGGTACCCACTGATACACTCGTCTACTCGTCACAGGTAACCTCTTTGTTTGATCGCCGGTATACGATCCAACCCCACCTGGCTTGGACTCTGTACTAGTGATACTCTTGTTGTTTGCTTACGCCATGATTTGCTTGTGATGCCATGCTACCTTTATGTTATCATATTGGTCTATCTCGAGTAGACTCTTGCCATGTTGTAGGATTTTATTTCCAATGTATATCTTGTTGCATGATTGTTGGATTGTTTGTGGTAAGTGGCGATTCTTGCTGAGTGCATATTAATGTACTCACGGGCCTTGTGATTGTGGCCAGGTTTTGTCGAGGATTCATCTTCCACCTTAGTAAGGATTTGAAGCAAGAGCGTGCTAGGATCAGTAGCCCAGCTAGAACCTGTGGAGTGGAGCCGCTCCAAGCCGTAGCCCCTCATATGTCTTCCGCTGCTAGTTAAAAACTCTGTATCGTGCCATGCTGGGATTGATATTTTGTCATTCCTTGATGGTCTTGTAAACCATTTGTAGCACTGATGTGCCTGATTGTGTAATGATTTCCATTATGTTACACTGTTGTGACGTGCGGCCAGTTATCTTGGGATGGCGCACGGGACGACTGCCTCTCTGGCAAGATGTGCCAGGGAGGGGTGTCACATGTGTCAACTTTGTGTGCATTGATTCTTACATGTTTACTTATTGCACTTGTTATATTGCTTTATGTTGACAACTATCCATGAGATATACATGTTACAAGTTGAAAGCAATTGCTGAAACTTTATCATCCTTTGTGTTGCTTCAATGCCTTTTACTTTGAATCTATTGCTTTATGAGTTACCTCCTATGCAAAACTTTTTGATGCTTGTCTTGAAAGTACTATTCATGAAAAGTTTTTGCTTATATGATTCATTGTTTACTCTTTATCTATTTGTTAGCAAACTATAGACCATTGCTTTGAGTCACTTCATTCATGACATGAGTCTTGCAATATATTGATCAAGATTGTGTGAAAGCATGTCTCCTCAGAAATTATTTGTTGTTATCGTTTTACCTACTCGAGAACGAGTAGAACTAAGCTTGGGGATGCTTGATACGTCTCCAACGTATCCATAATTTCTGCTGTTCCATGCTTATATTATACCATTTGCTACATGTTTTATATACACTTCATATCACTTTGATGCATTTTCTGGGACTAACCTATTAACAAGATGCCACAGTGCCAGTTCCCTGTTTTCTGCTGTTTTTGGTTTCAGAAAGTTACTTCTGGAAATATTCTCAGAATTGCACGAAACAAAAGGCCAAGTCCCTATTTTTCCAACACGTACACGGAGTCCGAAGGAGAGACGAAGGGGAGCCACGAGGTGGCCAAACCACAGGCCGGCGTGGCAGTGGGCCCCACCGCGCCGCCTGGTGGTTTGGGCCCCTCGGGGGTCCGCCGACATCGCCCCTTCGCCTATTTATTCCCCGAGACGTGAAAACCCAAAGGCACCGAGCCTTTCATCCAGAACATATTCACTGCCGCCACCGTCGTCAACCCTAACTCGGGGGGTTCTGAAGCTCTTCCCGGCACCCTGCCGGAGAGGGGAATCATCACCGGAGGGCTCTACATCGCCATGCCCGCCTCCGGAGTGATGCGTGAGTAGTTCACCCTTGGACTATGGGTCCATAGCAGTAGCTAGATGGTTGTCTTCTTCACTTGTGCCTTCATGTTTAGATCTTGTGAGCTGCCTATCATGATCAAGATCATCTTATTGTAATGCTACATGTTGTGTTTGCTGGGATCTGACTTATATTGATACCTATGTGGAGCTGAATATTATATTATCATGTCTATGTCATTTGTGATCTTGCATGCTCTCCGTTACTTGTTGAAGCCTTGGCCAAGTGAATACTTGTGACTCCAAGAGAGGGTATTTATGCATGATAGCTGGGTTCAACCTCTATTTAACCTGGGATAGTGACAGCAAGTTCTAAGGTTGTAGATGTGTTGTTGCCACTAGGGGTAAAACAACAATGCTTTATTCAAGGATGAATGTATTGTTTACATTACGCACATTACTTAATGCAATTGTCTATTGCTTGCAACTTAATACTGGAAGGGGTACGGATGTTAACCGGAAGGTGGACTATTTAGGCATAGATGCATGCTGGATAGCGGTCTATGTACTTTGTCGTAATGCCCAAATGAATCTCATAGTAGACACCACAACTCACACATGCATGTTATATGCACTTATCAATTGTCAATTGCCCAGCTGTAATTTGTTTACCCAGCATGTTAGTTATCTTATTGGAGAGACACCACTAGTGAACTGTGGACCCCGGTCCATTCTTTTACATCTGAAATACAATCTACTGCAATCATTGTTCTCTACTGTTTTATGCAAACAAACATCATCTTCCATACGATACGTTTAACCCTTTGTTTTCAGCAAGTCGGTGAGATTGACAACCTCACTGTTAAGTTGGGGCAAAGTAATTTGATTGTGTTGTGCAGGTTCCACGTTGGCACCGGAATCCCTGGTGTTGCGCCGCACTACACTCCTTCACCAACACCTTCGAAGCAACCTCGTTTTCCTACTGGTTCGATAAAACCTTGGTTTCATACTGAGGGAAAACATGCTGCTGCACTCATCATACCTTCCTCTTGGGGTTCCCAACTGACGTGTGACGTACAAGCATTGTTTCTGGTGCTGTTGCCGGGGAGATATTCCCTCGTCAACTTAGCGCTAGGACGGCCCAACGGTCGCACCGAACCCACGATCTATGCGCCCTGATCGGGGGCGCCCAACCAATCCATGGTTGGTGGGCCCCTGTGGCATGCGCTATAAATACTGGTGGGGGGCCGGCTGCACGAGGTACGAGGTTCCACGGGGCGCCACCACCCCACCGACATACCCACCGATAAGGGTTTCCGCGCAGTGCCCACGGGAAGTACCACCTCCGCCACTGCTACCCACTGCCGTCATTGCCGCCGTCCACCATGGCCGGCAGCTCGAGCTCGGCATCACAAGGAGAAGGTACACGAAACCTCCTCCCCATCTCACGGTTCTGCTCGTATCGATCTACCCTAGTGATCTAGGGAATCAACAAGTTCATGATGTAAATCACGATCAGACTGTGGTTGTGCATCCGCGGTAGCAGCATTCATGGATTTTTGTGAGGTAGCCGGAGTGTGTGCGTTGATTGAACTCGATGGTGAGCCTTGTAGCGGCAAGTTTGATGGAGTGTGCGTTAATTGAACTCGATGGTGAGCCTTGTAGTGGCAAGTTTGATGGTGTACTTTGAGCTCGTTTCAGTCTTGCGACCATCTCCGGTTCTTTTGTTATATATATCGGTCTGCCGGCAGGTTGATTCTTGTTGAGGAATTAGTTATACACCTATTATAATCCAAAAACTATAGCGAAAAAATATAACTGCAGCCCCACTTCTATTTAGTCCTGAATCCAAGATAAAAATGAAGGTTGCAACAAAGAAAGTCAAAAATAATGATTAAGCTTAGTTGAGATAGCACTATAGCAGACATATAGTATCATCTTAGTGGAACAAAGAAAAGCCACGCTATGTGAGGTACTCCCTCCGTTCAAAAATTATTGACGTTTGGGTTTATTCTAAGTCAAACTTTTCTAAGAGTGAACAAATTAAAGTAGAAGTGTGTTGATTTGTACATCGTCAAATATATATAAATATATTATATGATAAATTGATTAAAAATAAATTGGTATTGTAGATGTTGATATGTTATTCTGTAATTTTGGTTCCTTGTCACCTTGACTTGTACGGCCTTGGTCAATTGCATCTTCACTGTCTTTGGCATCGTCATCTCCCAATAATGATGCAAGAGAGAGAAGGAACTAGCTCTATGTCAACCTAAGTTATGGTAGTGTTTGACTTGACTTCTCTAGTTTCTCAATATATGTTTGTTGTTTCTCTTCGATGAACATGACATCCCGATTTTTCACAATTTTCGTGCTTACTACATCTCCACAACCTGAAACCAAATTATTCACATGGACTGCAAAGACTAGCTGAACTATCATATATCACTAGTACAGAACGACACATCGGAAACGGGCCAAAAAACCCTTCGACAACGGAGAAAGGGTCCGTGTCCCCGCCTCTGTCACTGATGTGAAGGCCTTCATCAGTAATGGAGGCCAAAAACCGTTTCCGATGAGGTCTCCATTTGGCAACGGTTGTGCGCAGATCTCCGTTTCCTTAGTTTTCCTTCATCAGATACGGAGTTTGCCATCCACCCGTTTGCACTGAGCATTTCTCATATTTCGGTTATATGCCATAATACATGAAAGGCTGATTGCACAATGCAATAAAACATTATTCAATTCATAACATAGAACAAATGCCATCATTACATTGGTATACAATAATATCACTGTTTTTTACAATTTGACTACAATCATATCCATCACACATTGGCATAATGTAATATCACCTATTACACTTTGACTACAATCATGAACTCTAAACCTATAAGCAACTAACCTAACAAGATGGAAGGCTGGCTTAATTAAGCCAGCCTTCCATCTTTGACTTGGAGCTCACCTTCTATGAGCTCTCGGTCGTCGCAGTACCCACTCCAAGACCAGTATCCACGAAATTTCCTTGCCTTAAGTTTTCTGGTTCTCGGAATGATAGATTGGTACTTTTATGCAGTGTTGCCGAAATAAACTCCTGCGTGAAAGAAAAAAAACTATTAGCGAAATGTACAAAATACATCTGGATATTAAAAAAATCGGTGGCTATTTTCCAGCAACTGCTTTGTTCGGTTGCCATTTTCGAGAAACTGCTAAGATCAACGGCAAATATCCAGGAACTGCTCTGTTTGGTGGCAGACAGTTCGCATTCCTTCCTTCTCTTCTTCCTCGTTCCACCCCAATCCCCCACCCGCCATGGACGACCGCAACAGAATAACAGAGACAACTACCGTCCATACCCACGGCACCGTTCTGGAGGTGGTGTACACGAACGAGGAGCATACCGTGGAGCGGATCCTCAACAAGTACGAGGAATGGCTAGCAGAGGAGAAGCATCGGTTCATCGGCCTTGACATCGAGTACACCCGTTATCGTCGGCGCATGGCTGTCCTGCAACTCGCCATGCGCCAGCATGTCCTCGTGTTCCACTGGTGCAAGTCCAAGAAGAATTGTCCAGAGTTGGGCAAATTCTTTGAACGCAAGAATATCACCTTCGCAAGCGTGGACATCACCAACGACAGCAAGGTGCTTTCTTCTGCCGGCTTCCACATTCCACCGGAGTACTACGTGGACATCCAACTCGTATACAAAATCAAGGGTGGAGACGAGAGGGACGGAATGGGTGATCTAGCGGCAGACCTCATCGACAAATTATACGCCAACATGAAGAAGGAGTTCCCATCCAACCAGCACGGTTTTTGGGAGCGGATGCCGCTGCACAAAGTTAACCTCGACTACGCAGCAATAGATGGGTACGTGACCTACGAGTTGTATCGCAAGATCCTAACCTTGAAGGACAGGCTACGTCCAACATGGCAGGAAATGCTCTGCCCTAGGTGCAAGAATGCCCTAGGTGAATTGCAATAGGCTTTGGATGTGGGTGTTTAACTAGTTTGTACAGTTGGTGCTTTAACAATAAGTGTTTGTAATTATCAGAACATGTATGTGTGAATTTGCACTAGGAATTTGTTTATGTGATGAAATGCTCATACGTAGAACCTAGTTCATCGGCATCACAGCCGGTCACAGAAAGATTTATACCTTTCACCCGGCGGGAGATCGAGGAGGTGCAGGCCTCTGCCAGATGCGCTGAGATGCTACCAGCGCGCTGCGACGCAATCACCTCCTCCTCCTTCTCCTTCGTCGACATCCACCTCCTCCTCCTTCTCCAGATCAGACACCACCTACAGATCCTCCACCACCTCCAGATCGGCCACTTCCTCCTCCAGATCGGCCACTTCCTCCTCCAGATGGGTTTCTGCTGGTAGATCCGCCGGAGGTGCTGCACCACCACCTCATGAATGACCTCCTCCACATCGGCCTGGCTCAGAAGAAGCCGGGCATCACCGGAGGAGGAGGGCGTCAGATGGTGGCGCTGCCGCATCATTAGCGGACGCATGGCCGCCTCCAGATCGACCTTCCCCTCACGAAGGGCTGCCGCTAGAACGGTGCTGCCGCGGCGGCTAGAGCCGCGGCCGCGATGGCCGGATCTAGAAGCGCCGACAGAGGAAGCCATTAGAGAGAGTGAGGAGAGTTGAAAGCCACAGTGTGCGGCGGCTAGGGTTGGAAGAGAAAAGTGAGAGAGTGATAATGAGAACGAGCCGGCAGTATATATAAGCACCACATTGGCAACGGACATTTTATATAACCGTTTCCATTGATTTTACACCAGCGAGAGAGTAAACTTACTACCCAACTTACTAACAGGTACTCTAAATTACATATGAACGCAGAGACCACTTAGCAGCTAATGCTACTACATACGGACTTGATAATGAAGTAAACGATTACATATATGCTACTACTAGCTAATGCTACTACTAGCAGCTGCTGATGAAGACTCGGGCTCGTCGTCGCTGTACACGAGTGCGTCCCTCCGGCATAAGGTACCGTCGAAGATCTTGATGAAGAACCCGTTGTCGCCGTCGAACTCGAAGCACAAAAAGTGCCCCTGCTCAAGCTTGTACGCTTGGGCGAATGACTTCCATCCCTGGCCGAGGTACAAATTCCCCCGGCACTCACGGCCGTCTTCACCGCCCAGCTGCCGTTCTCGCAGTCCTCCATCTTCAGATGCATGGTAGCTGCCACCATGCCTTGGAGCTTCTCTGCGAACGCCCTCGGGAGCCTCAGGCGGCTCTCGATGCCCTTGTACAGGATAACCAAGAACTCGAAGCCGCGCAGCTCCGGGGACATGTCTTCAGAGGACGGTGAGGGCGACACCGACGGCGTGGCATTGCGGCTGCGCCCCCTACCACGGCCGCGCCCTCGTCCACGGCCGCGCCCACGTCCACGGCCGCGACCGCTGATGGTACCTCTCGCCGGGGACATGTCTTCAGAGGACGGTGAGGGCGACACCGACGGCATGGCATTGCCGCTGCGCCCCCTACCACGGCCTCGCCCTCGTCCACGGCCGCGACCGCTGCTGGTACCTCTCGCCATGGATTTGGACGGAGGGGATCTGGCGAAGTTTGAATAACTGTAGGCGATGGACTGGGGCTTCAAAGAGACCGCTGCTGGTACCTCTCGCCATTTATACTCGCGGGTCTGCTCCACCCACCTCCCCATCTGCCCATTCGCTAGCCTCCACGTATCAACATTTTCAACGGTTGGAAAATTCTATCCGTTACCATAGAGGCAAATATTGGAAACGGACAATTTTATTAACCGTTGCCAATATAATAGGTGACGGAGATTGGAAAGGGTCCGTTGCCAATGTAGGCGGGCCTAGTCAGGTTTGTACGCACCGGCCGCGCGGAAAGCGCGATTCTCCGTCGCCTAACACCTGCCGTTTCCATAGAGGGGTATCCGATGTGTCGTTTTGTACTAGTGTATATGCAACCAAATGATCAGGAAATTGCATTTGTAGGTATGATTGTAGGTGATAAAAATTCCCGAAGTGCGTTAAAATGTCCATAAACCTACAAATTAGAATGTCAAATGAGATCCCACATACATCTCACTTCTAGTATGTGTGATATAGATAAGATCCTATTTGTATTCTATACATATAGCTAAATACCCGTGCATTGCTACGAAAAATCTTCCTTTTTATCCATCTTTTCAAACTTTGTTAATTACTTCTTTCCTTCTAAAAAACGAATCACACCATTTTTCCCCTTGTTGTCTAAGTTTTTTTTTTCATTTACTGCTCGACTTCCTTCTGTGAGGATGAGATGAGAATGGGGTGGGATAAACGACCAGCATCAACTCCCATTAAATAGTAAGACTATCACAACTGAAAATATATTAACTTGATGTATCATTCACGAGCCATGAATATTTGTAGTTAAAGCTTTTGATATCCTCCTTCTCTTGATGGACACATTGTCATATCGTTTCCTTTGGTATCATCCGCCAGCACAAATAGGAAAAAAGTAGTGGATGTTGTCTGTGACATGGCAATATATACTAGGGATGTAAATGGATCGGAGCATATCTCTTTTCATATCTTTTACCATATTACTTTACCAGATTCAAAGCAGAGTAGACAGTGTTCTGATAACGATAACAAACTCGGATCAGAAGCGTACAAATACTAAGTAAATATGCTCGTATAAACAGACTTTTTCCAACAAGCATGATAAAAAATATGAAAGAATGAAACGCTTTACTCTGGAAAAATGCACACTTTTTCACACAACACAATAACTATGATGCGTGCTAGCACCACATGGTAAGCATCCAAATGCAAACGATACAATAGCAATAAGCGAAGAAGCAATCCGTAAAAGCGCAATACTGATAATAGGGTTTCACAACAAGGAAAGGAACCTGCACAACTGGACGATGAAATTAACTACGATGTTTGCAACTTGATGCTGGACTAATTATTGATAACCTTGTTCCAAGACCTGAGATAATCCGGAGAAACCCAGATAATCCATACCCACTGGATATCAGAAATTTAAGATCCCTAGAGTGCTCGTAAGATATCCGGTTCACTACGTCAGCATCAATATCTGGCGAGTGCCCTAGGCCCTATTTGGATACAGAGCTTAAGTAGATATGGTTTACCATAAATTTAGTGGATATGGAAACCTAAATCTTTGCTTGGACATGGTATAGAAAGATCAAGGAAAAATCTATTTCCAAAAGCCAAAGACACTATGTTTAGATAAAAACGACTTGTGAAAACGCACACAAAACTTGATCAGGACAAACTCTAATTGTCTGCTCCTTCCTTAACGGACTCATATCGGTGATTCTGCTTTTTCGCCACCGCCTTCCGCGCGCCATATTTTATCGCCAATGTATACCCAACCATTGGCACAACAAAGAGCAGGAAGCAAGCATACAAATCAGGGCTGGAAAATCTAGCTTCATAGTTTTAAATCAAATGTTGAATACTTTTGGAGCTTCCCTCAAACAGAATTTGACGGAGCTATAGTGATAAGTTTAGCTGATTTCTTTTGGAGGGAGGAGCCAGAAGTCTTTAGATCCTTACCTGGGAACAAGACAGTTGAAGATCATGCCATAGGAAAAGGGTGGAGACCAGTGCCACGACCCTCGTGGTAGACGGCGTCGAGCCTGATCACGATTTGTGAGGGTGTCTGCAACAACCCGTATCGTGGATGGCGTCGATCATGTCGCAAATGAGAGCACTACTATGTGGCGCCGACTACGATGACTGGAGGGTCCCACTCCACACAAATTCACTCTATTCAAGTGCACGCCATATTAAAAAAGGGTGGAAATTGACAAACATAACCATTTTCTGAATGTTTAAGACAAAATAAACTATATCTGAATTTTTTTTTCACAAACTGACCCTTTTCCATGATGCTCGCCTATGAGCCTCATGTTAAGTTGTATGGCGCCCCGTGGTAGGGCGTGATGGTACATTACATTTCGGCTTGACCTATGGTTGCGTTATGCCACCATGATGCCCTACTTCAGGGAGTCATGCAATTTAGCATGCGTCCTACCAAGTGCGTCATATAAAAAGGTCAAGTTGTTAATTTTTACACATTAGATTCATTTTGTGCTCGAGTTCATAAAAGGTCAAGTTGTGATTTTTTTACACATTTGATTCATTTTGTGCTCAAGTTTCAAAAAAAGAGAGAGGGTCAAATCTCTCCATTTCGCCTTAAAAAACGACGTGGTGCGGTCTTGGAGCGAAAATCAACGGTACCAACATCCGTAGCAGGGCATGGTATTCGCACAGAGGCTGGAGGCGTCCATGACAGCCGGGGGTCCATTCCAACTCCGCACCGCCCAACTCTACACGCGGGCTCGAGTTTTTTTTTTTTTTGAGAGCCTCTCTTAAGTATACAAGCTGTAGAATCTGTTCGGACACACAGGAACTCACACCACACACACCACACGCACGCACACACCCCTACCTATGTGTCTAAACTAGACCTACAACCTATATCCCTAATACGCCTTGAGAGACTTGCCGAAGACCGCTGCTTCGGGACCGACGGGCACGTCGACCTCGCCTGTGGCGCGTGGACGTTGAGAGGCATTTGTAGACTGCATGCACTGTTCAGGGAACAGTAACGCTACAGTGTCATCGGGTGAACAGTGCAGCTGGTGAGACGCTCGAATTTGCTCCCGCTGGGAGTCGAACTCGAGTGGGTGGGGTGGCCACCGCCAGCCCTCACCACTGGGCTATCGAGCCACGCGGGCTCGAGCTGCTTCCACTCCAGGCCGACTCCAACCAGTCGGCAGTCCGCCCCCCAGCGGCCAGCGCCAACCACCCCCACACGGCTCCCAGCAATTCCCCACCGGCCACCACCACCAGGCACCAGCAAAACCGTTGCTTGGTGTCCGCCGAAACAAAAGTCGCCGTCATCTCCCACACCCCGCCCGCCCGTTTGACCCCTCCCGCCCGTCCCTTCACCCCCCCCGCTTTCCCTCCCCTCCCTCTCCTAGGTTTAGCGCCCCACCCCCGAACCCCACCGCACCAACCGACCGGCGGCCATCCACCCGCTCCCGGAGCCGCGGCTGCTTCGTCGGCTTCCTCCCCCCTGCCCCCGTTCATGGTGGCCGCCGCCTCCTGACGATCGGAGGATGAGACACGCCGCGGGCGCCGTGCCTAGGGTCGCTGCGGTGGTCCTGCTGGTGCTCGCCCTCCCGCCTCTGGCCGCGGCGCTGCGGCCGCTCAGGGAGCGCGTCGCGTCCGCCTCCTCCGGATCGTGGCCCGACGAGGTGAGCAACGCGCTGTTGGATTGCCAAACTTTTCCCCAATCCCCTCTCACGCCCGTCAGGGTTTTAGCCGAATTTGGTCCTCCAGGTAGAGCAATATGAAACTGCGAGATGGACAGACATATTCGTTTGGGCTTAATTTGGTCTCCGTAGGTGTAATTTTTAGGTTCCCCTTATTCTGGTGCTTATTCGTGTTAATAATGGTTCAACAGCAAGGCAGGCTTGTTAGGTTTGGTGTCCCCAACTAGGCTTTTCTACTCCTGATAGTCATTCTAATCGAATGCCCTGCATGTTCTATTGACTAGCGATTCACCCAAGCAGCGGTGGGAGTACAAGTTGATAATGCATGGGTTACATAGTACTAGCTCTTAATGCTTCGATTCGCTGAGCTGTAACAATTACTGATCCAGCAAACAAAAGAATGACGACTTACATTGGTTCTGTTTCATTTTACGATGTTGGGGCTGTTAACTGATGAGTTTACCAGCAGCGATTTAGCATGAACTTTATATGTTTATGAAGTTGAGCTTTATTTTGCGGAACTGTGCAATTGAACACAATGCTCATGACCACTTGTTTATGCAGCATGCATTCTTCAAGAGGGATGATAATGACATGAGTCCATATTCATGGAATATTACAGGAACATATAAAGGTGAGTCATATATTTCCTCTTCTCTTTTCGGGCGATAGCTATAGACCTGTTTATTTGACCAATTAGTTTGTCAGAGTGTTAGCCTGTCTTTCTGCTAATAAACTTTGTTTTGCCACTGGTCCACTGCACACATTACATTAGTTATGTAGCTGCCTTAAGGTCTTGATGTATCAAAGTATGTTATGTACGCTGTGGGCTGTGGGCAAACGTATGACCAAAGCATGGGGTGATTGCACTTAATTTCTCAACTCCAGTATGTTGTGCCAATTTTTACGCAATGGAATGACTTTTGCTGTTACCAATTTTTCCTTAGAAGCTAATAATAAGCTTGAACTTAATAAAATGCTCATGAGACATTTTTTGAATTGTTCATTACCCTAATATTGTTTTGGTATGTATAGAATGCTCTACTGCTTACTTAATTGTCAGCATGGTTTGTGTAATAACTTCACCGTTCTATGGTTCAGGAACTTGGAGCTTTGCTGGTGCAACAAATGGTTCTTCTAGATTTCTTGAGTTTGTGACATCTAAGGGTGACTCGGTTTTGGAGTTACTGAGTACACCAACAAAGATAAGTGGGGTACACTATGTTCAGGTAAAGGAAGCTCCTTTCTAATGACTTCTGTTACCATGTGAAAACAATGTATTAATCTATAATCCCTCCCCCTCCTCCAGTGCACCAAGTTTTTATTTTTGTTCTGCCATCGACATTTTTCATGATGAATCCCCTTTCGTTGTAACCATGGGTATCATTGTGATCCTGATCAATTTCCTGTACATGCTATACTGATCATTTTGCTTACCATGTTGTCATAACCATATATGACAGGGAACGATCACATTCCATGATGTTATTGACAATGCTCATGATCGCGGGCCTGCTCAAATAAGGTTAGAAGGCGTGTATATATGGCCTTTTAGACAACTGCGTATGGTGGCAAACAGGTAAAGTTTCAGCTTCCTTGTATTATTTTCCTTCATAAAGAGGCTTCATTTGACATTTGGTTCTCATGGCTTAACATTATATTATGTGCTATTAACTACATCCTCCTTAAGGGAGTAAGTTCAGCGCAAACAACTCTAATAATTGGAAACACATCAACTAATCTCTTAGTCCATGTTACCTTTGACGAATGTCAGTTAATGATCTCATGATTATATCCTTCATATCCTTTTTTATGTGTGTTATATTGCATGACTCAATCTTCGTAAGGTAGTAGTGCAGTTTTCAACCTCTTCAGTTTTGATGATGGAGTGCGATGTGCCGGTGTTACATTGGTACTTGCATTTTGTCGTTAAAGTATCATGAAGTGGGCCTAGTGGCATATGTGAACATTCTCATTTTAATATAAGTAGTTTGTGGATCATCTTTTTTCCACATGATCTAACTCAACTACATTGATCGTTTCAGTGGCACAGATGGTGAACCACTTCAAGAAGAGGATTACTTTTTGTCAAATCCATACCATTTGGTAAGCAGCAGAATTTGCTTGGTCTGTCAATGTTGAGTCTATGGATACTATTTCTGTTATTTTACATAATACTCTCTATATATTGCTTCTTGAGTTCTCATAGCACTCCACAATCCTGCGTTCCTTTACTAGCTATAGATGTGCATGTAATCCCATGACATGAACTCACTCCGTTCCTAAATATAAGATGTTTTAGGCTTTTTCCATATTCACATGTATCTAGACACGTTTTAATGTGTATGTTCACTCATTTCAGTCCGCACCTAATCAACATTTGAAACACCTAAAACATCTTATATTTTAAAAGGGAGGGAGTAATTTCATAAAAGTAGTTGTAGTAACTTCTTAAAGTTATAAACATTATTATGAAATATATTGTTGCCTGCTATCAATAGTAATATGCCCTTCTTAAAATTAATGGAAGATGCTATGTCTAATATGCTTGAACCTCCTATTTATTTGTTTATCAGCTGAGGATTTTCTCCTCTCAAGTGTTCCAAGATTCTTCTGAAGAGAAGAACCGAAGGAAGAATTGTAAGATTCAGTTCCTACACTGAATATTCCTTTTCACCAGATGCGAATGCGACTTTGATGTTTGCCACTTCTTCCTTATCAGCTCTCACATATGACATGGAGAAACATTGCAACATAGAAATTGCCGCGAAGGTGGTCCAAGTATCGTCTAATCAAAATGGTACTTAATTTTATTATGGTGTTTTTAGATTCATTTGCTACTAGTAATCTGTTTTCTGTCAGCCAATTTTAGTTGTGCATGTGTTAAGCTTTCTGTTAATAATGTCATCTTCCAGATTCCAGTAACATCTACTAAGTGCTTTCGTAACTGTATCTACTTTTTTTTAACTAGAAGGAGAGCATGAGAAGTACCGATTGGAGGGCTTGATGGAAAGTCCTGCAGTGGATGATGATGGAGAGTGCTTCTCATCTATCTTACTAAATGCAACGTCATTGAATGTTGAAGCTTACTACAACAAAGCAGTGAACTATACGCTGATGGTCACTTTTGTATCCTTTGTGACTGTTTGACTTACTTTCATATTTCATTAAATCCTATGTCAGTCTCTCCTCTGTGTTATTTCTTAACTGGAGCACTCTAGATCTCGTTTCTCCAAGTTTTGCTGCTTATTAGACAAATGGAACATAGCAACACTCAATCTGTAAGCTCCCTTATTGCGATCATTTCTTTAGCAACACTAAAGTCGTTTTGCTCTACATGACTTCCAAGCTTCAAGTTAAAGTCATGTTGCTCTACGTGACTTCCAAGCTTCAAGCCTTTTGAGATACATCTGTATTGCTTGCAGGGGTCTGCTAAGGTTTCTATTCTTATGATTGGGCAACAAGCTATCATGGATGCATATCTTTGTCTGCTGCATCTGACTGCTGGGATATTGGTTGGTGAGTCTTATGTCATTTGGAAGTTGTCTGTTTCTTTTGGTCATCCCTTTTGACGACTGCTATTACTGCACACTCTTTGCTGGTAAAAATGAAATTACATGCATGAACTGAAAAATACTAACGTCGCACCAATAGGTAGGCGCTGGCATCATTTGTTAGTTACATACTGATGTTATATTCAATCTCCACGATATTCTTGTTGAGTTATGTTACCCAAAAGGTGTGGCGTGCAATAATATCTTGTACAACGGATTATGCCATATATTTGATTTTGACTAAGTTTGATGGAAAGCCGAGCCGAAGGCAGATAATGCGCATGCTATGCTTATATGTTACTTAGCAAGTAAATATTGCTTAGAGAGATTTCACTCATAGCTGTCCCAAAGCTATAACTGTTGCCTGACAGGACAGTCTGGTAATTGTGCCAAGTACCAGTGATCACTGAAGTATTGTCAACACTATGAAAGATTGGCCTGTGCTTTAGATTTCTCTAAAAATACACCTGCAATGCTAATATGAACAAATTGAACTATTGAATATTCTTACCACTTCTGCATTCTGATTATGAAATTTATATTGTGTGACAGTTCTTTTCTCTGAAGCCGTGTTTATTTTTTTAATGATATTTCGTGTTATCTCTTCAATGCCTGTTCAAATTTTACATATTTTAACTTTCTACAGAGTCTCTCTTCAATGCCTTCGCAACAGCCGCCTTCTTCAAATTTGTTGTTTTTTCTATATTTGAAATGAGGTATCTCCTTGCTATATGGAAAGCAAGTAGACCTTTGAACAGTGGAGAAGGGTGGGAAGTAATGAGGCGAGAACTGTCTGTGCTTTACAGCCGCTTTTGTAAGTACTAAATATCATTTGGTTTCTTCATCTTTTCTTATGAATCACAGTAGTAGGTCAACCACTTGCAACCAATATAGACGTCCAGTCGTTCGCGCATAAAAGAAAAGCACACTAGCGTGATTATTGCTGTGTATTTACAACGTACTCTCGAAACAACTCTGATAAAATCTGGATCTTCTGAAATTTGACATCAAGTACCTAGCAGGCTAGCACCAGTCTGACCATTGTTTAAAGCCGATTCTTTCCTATGCCATATATCTATTTGCCATTTACCTTCTCCTGCATCTATAACAAGTGGTGCAAAAATGCAACCGGATTCCTCTTTATTTGCATATCATTGATACTTATGTTTGTACTGCATCCAAATCTGTCATGTTTAGAAGATTTTAGGGGGTTTGAGCTCACAGGGTTTTTGTTCTGACACCACCACTGCCTGTAAGGGCAAGTAACACAGTGCCTCGTGTGCAAAGTTGGTAAGAACAGTGCCTGGTGTGTGCTAGTTATGGCATTTAAACCTGAGAATGGTTTTTGTTTAACCGGGTGGTATGGGTTGGTTTCTGCACGTGGGTTTGTTTAGTTCAGGTATTACTGGGTTGAGTCCGACCAGAGTTTAGTTTGGTTTGGTTTACCGTCGAAAGTAATTGGGTATGGGTGGGTATAGGTTGATAAAGTTTCAGTCAAAAACAGTTTGGACCCGTGGTTAACATCCGGTGGTCAGATTGGTTTGCACGCGCAGTTTGTGCTGTCGATGGCTGCTCCCACTCGCGTCCATCGCGAGGCTATGGCGCCGATCGACTGTTCGGGAGGAAGCTACGGGGGCACCGCTGCCAAGCTGGCCGCCTGGGGGCGCTCGCAGGCGAGGACGAGACTGCGGCTCGACTCTCCACTGGTGCTCGCCGGCGAGGACTTAACTGGACTTGACCCTCCCCTGTCCCCTCTGGTGCTCGTCGGCGACGAACTGGACTGCAACGCGACTCTCCCCTGTCCCCTCTGGTGGGCGCCGGCGACTGGACTGCAGGGCGACTCTCCGCAGTCCGATTCCAAATCCAATCTGGTCCCAGAACGCTAGATCAAAGCCATGACCTCCTCCGCCGCCAGGCCGACGTGTGCCTCCTCCCGCAAGCGGACGGTCACCGCCAAAGCCGGGGACCAGGCAAGAAGAAGCATCCCCGGGCGACCAAGCAGCAGAAGGCGACCAAGGCGCCGAGGACGACGCCTGCGCCGACGAGCCGACGAGAAGGAGCTGGCGTTGGCATTGACTGGATTGCAGCCTGACTCGCGCCTCTGGTGCTCGACGCGGGGACTCTCTCGCTGCCAAGCGCGATTCCAATGGCCCTCTCACAGTGATTTGGCTCAATTGCCGGCGCCGCCATGGCCAAGTTTTTTCTGCCTTCTCTTTGACTGTTAACACGCGCACGCACACGAGAGGAACTTGATGCTGACACGGCTGCGGCGTGACAGCAGGACAAATCACAAGCCGACCGCATCGCACCGCTCAACCCATTTGAGCTAACGGGTTTCAACCAATTTCACTTGATGGTTCCAACCCACAGGTTGCCAGTCGGTTCAGTTCAGTTGGGTGGAAAGCTTAAACAGGTTCGGTTTTAGTTGGGCTGAGGGTAATATCAAACAGTTAAGTTGAGGTTCGGTTGCCAATTTTATTTGTGCGAGTTTGGTTCAGGTATGGTTGAGTTATGAAACCATTCTCAGGTTTGGCATTGGTACTAATGTAACGGACCCATTAGGTTGAAGTATATCTTTTGCTGACATGGAATGCCTATGTTCCATATTAGCACGTAATTAAGATGCCAATGTCTGTTAAGCTTATACTATAAAACACCAAATTAGCTAACATTTGGCACATGTTCACACCAGAGTTTAGGTTCTTATACCTATTATTAAGTTCATGCACCAATCAGTAGAACAAAGTCTTAAACTGATGGAGAGAAGGTGGGCAATCTACATATATTTTAACAATACAAACTTCATCCTTTTCTTTTCTTTTCGCAGATGGCATTCTTCTGGGAGGAATCCTTCTCATGTATGAGCTGCACAATTTCTTACGGCCACTTCTGTTCCTGATGTACTCCTTTTGGATTCCTCAAATTGTCATGAACGTCATCCGGGATACAAGAAAACCCCTGCACCCTCAGTATATTATAGGCATGACTGCTACCCGGGTTGCCATCCCGCTGTATATATTTGGTTGCCCTAGCAACTTCATGCGCATTGAGCCCGATAAGAAATGGTGCATCGCTGTGACATTATTCATGGGTATCCAAGCAGCGGTGCTCCTGCTCCAGCATTATCTTGGTTCTCGCTGCTTCATTCCCCGCCAGGTAATTACTACCATGATAATTCTACCTTGGCACTCCACACTCTATTCTGGTCTTTTCGAAATGTACTTTAGTTGCCATTCATTTAGCTGATTTGGTTTCTTTGAAGGTATTTTAGTTGCCACTGTTAGATGCATATTGAGCTCCAGTTAATTCAGTTATCAGAGAGCTGTTAGATGTTGTTTTTAACACTGCTCATCTCTTTTGGCTGCGATCTGCAGATCCTCCCTGAGAAATACTGCTACCACAGGAAGGTTGAGGAAACCGCAAATCAGCCCATCGATTGTGTTATTTGCATGACTACAATTGATCTCACCCAAAGAACAAGTGAATACATGGTAATTGTGAAATCCTTTCTGTGTGATGTTATAGAGATGTAAGCTTGAAGCGCTCACTGTTTCTCCTATTGTAGGTGGCACCTTGTGAGCATATATTCCACTCGGGATGCTTACAACGCTGGATGGACATCAAGATGGAGTGCCCAACTTGCAGGCGCTCTCTCCCACCAGCCTAGAGGAGGGATCCTTTGTACAATATATAGTTAACAAGTAGGTACCCCAGCTTATACAAGGTATTGCAACCTTTACAATGCTTGTTTCCTGTATCCAGAAAAGCAGGTTTGTATCACCCAAATTCATCGTCCTGTGCTTTCTTATTTATTTAGGTGGGAATTGAGGTGCAATACGGCAAGGCTGCAACCATGGTTGATTTCTCAAAGATAACTGTAGAAATTTATGCTTTCAGTTTCAGGTTGTGTGTTGTACAAAATATTGTATGAGTATCGAGGGGAGAAATCTTCCTTGGCCATGCCTGCATCTCACATCACCATGTCTTATTGCCTTTTTCTTCAGCACGACTAGCCTAGTTCTATCGCTCGGTTGGAAGGTGCTCCCGTATATAGTTAAAAAGAGAGCAAATACAGTACAACACAATCCGAGCCTTGATGAGTGGTGCATCGCCCATCGGACAAAGAGTAAAAGAAAACACACACACAGCACTAGTATGGGATGTCTCTATTCCACCATAATTTTAAGTCCGAATTTGATCCACTTACTAAAATATAATACCACTGAAAATATGACCTCTGCAGCATGTTGTTTCTTATCGTGTGGATAGATCTAGATGTTAAATCTTGGAGAATTCCTTATATGACACTCCTTTAAAATCATGTTCCTTATTTGACGTCGGTGAAAATTTTCTTCCCTATATGGTCTCGTCCCAAAATTTCTTTTCCTGTATGACACTCTAGTACATTTTGTTCACCAAATAGGTATGAAAAGACCTTTTTATCACTGGTGCATAATGTGAAGAGATTTTGCAAACTTTCCTGTGAAGAGAGGCATGTTAGCAATACTAATCGATCGGCACAATGTCATGTGCGTGTGCGTGTAGGTCTCTTGTCCGAGTAGGCTAGAGGACTAGAGGTCATCACCGTTTGGTTCTTGCGCCGCGTCGCCTGGGTATAAATACTCAAAGGCACGCACGACAAGGGCTAGTAGCAATGGATCAGCTGTGTAGGTCTCTCGTCTGCGTGCGTACTTGTTGTGCTTGCTAGCACTAGCAATTGATCAGTTGTTAGCTAGCCTAGCGGCCGGTTTGTGTCTACAGAACGCGTCGGGCGGATCCGAAGGAATGGTACGTACGTTACGCGCGTCGCCGGAAGTCTCGTGTCTCGCCGGAGGAATCTGATAATTTGGGCCACCAAACTGACAGTTAGTATTAGTATGTCACGACCCTGCACCTGAAGGCGGCGTTGAAGGCACAAAGGAGGATCACGGCACGGCGTCAGGACCGTGACAAGCAAGACCTGACAAGGAGGGCTCACATGTCAGGAGATCAACTTGGAAAGGGGATCACCAACCAGTACGCCGCGTGAGCAGATCATCGTTGAAGAATATTCTGAACAAGTCCCGTGTACGGGCAGCTCTCTCTTTCCCTCACGTCACAGCCTGCGAGCTGTTTCTCGACCCTGCGTGACGTGGGTCTGTATCGGATCGAAGCAAACCTGTAAATTCGAGACTAATTCGTGTGTGTGAGAGAGATCTGTGATCAGTAGTGTAACATATGGTATCAGTAGCCACTCGATCTAAAACTCTCGGCTGAATTCCACTTCAAATTCGGCGGAGGAGAGCATGGGCGGCGTGGAGGACATCCGATCTGAGATCCGAGGTGGGGGCTTATCCTAGTAATTCCTCTCGGGTAGATCGGGGTCGAGGCGGCGGCGGCGGGGGCACGCACGCAACTGCGCATCGGGGCGGAGGCGAATTGGGGGCGGTAGACTGCTAGCAAGGGATACTACGGACCCTCGGCTGGTCGCAGATATCTGCTGCGATCGGTAAAATCCCGAGATATGTGGGTTTCCAGCGATCATAGGAGGCGGAACTCAACGGCGACGCGCCCTCGCACCTGGAGCGGCGACGTGGAGCATCTGCGACAAGGTGCTAATGGATCAACTTCAGGAGGAATTGAAGCAGCTCGCCTCGCAATTGACCAAGCAAGGTGATGAAACCAGCACGGCACTCATGTCGGTGCGTGACTCTCTCAAGGCGATGGCCACCACAAATGGACAAGTGGTGGAGAACATCCATGGCCTGAACAAGTGGGCTCCTGCCATCGACGAATCTCTCCGACACCTGCACAAGACGGTGGAGGAGGTCGGCTTGCGAGTGGCCGTACTCGAATCCGAGCGAGTCGAGCTCACCCCTGAGGCCAATGGCCACGGCGATGCATCAACTACTCAGGGCAATATGTCCCTAGCCCAAGCGGCTTTGGCACCTGCCCTGGCAAAGGGTACGCGTGTTTTTCGCAATTCGCCAGTCACTTTTGATCTAGGAGAACAATCTAGGCAGGGGAATGAGGAGTGTGAGTCTCACATGTATGATTCTCGCAATAGGCATCGCATTAATAGACCACCTAAATTTGATTTTCCTCGTTTCAATGGCGACAATCCTAAGTGGTGGAAGAAAACATGTGAGAAGTATTTTCATATGTATGGAGTAGAGCATGAAACCTGGGCTGGGTATGCGACAATGCATTTCATTGGCAACGCCGCACTCTGGCTCCAGAACATGGAAGCTGAGGGAGACATGGACAACTGGGAGGAGTTGTGTGTCGCAGTGCATACCAAGTTTGGTAGAGATAAACACCATAGGGCGCTAGAGGCTTTAGAGAGGTGTAAGCAAGAGGGTTCTGTAGAGCAGTATTACTATAAATTTGAGGAGCTTAGACACAAGGTTTTAGTGCATAATAGGCATTATGATGAGGCTTTCTTCGTCACTAAATTCATTAGTAGACTGAAGAAGGAAATTCAACGTGCTATTCGTTTACATAAACCACGAAGTTGATGCTGCTCTCTCTCTCTCGCTGAAACGCAGGAGGAAATGCTAGAAGAAGCAAGATCATCCCATAGTGGCAAATTCAAGCAGGAGTACTATAAACCTTCATTCTCTCGGGGAGGATACTCTGGAAGAGGAATATTATCTGGGTCTGTTGATGAAGCGAAGAAGCCTCCAGATAAATCCCCAAACAAACCAGTTTGGGAAAGCAAGTTCCAAACACTCAAGGTGCAACGCCGTGCAAAAGGTGAATGTTTCAAGTGCGGGGACAAATATCAGCCTGGCCACAAATGCAAAGAAAATGTGCCACTGAATGTGGTACAAGAGCTAGTGGATCTGTAGCAAACAAATGAGTCAGAGAATGACAGTGAGACTGAAGGCAACATCACTGATAGTGATATTATGTATACTAGCTAAATGCCCGTGCGTTGCCACGGCCTATTAATTTTTTATGCCATCACACATGTGTTTGTACAGAAGATAAATTTTTGATATTTATTCTAATTCTTTTAAAACATGGGGTGCTATTATATTTTTAAACCTGTTTTTTAATGAATAAGAATATTTTAACCAGTTATATTCTATTATTTTTTAGCTGCCAAATCGATGGAATATAACAATCTGTGTACAAATAATTAATAAAATGTCAACTTATTAATAAAACAAAACGATCCCAGTATCGTCGTGCACTATAAGGCCGCTCTCCTCCAAGCAGAGGTCATCTTCTAGCTACAGCTGCTCTGGAGCATCGAGTGGGGTGGGTCTGCTCTTAGCTGCAGCTGGCTCAGGAAGTCAGGAGTAGTACCGATCCATCTCAATCCGAAAAAAAGTACTACACAATCATTTATTTATCTCCGGTAATTCACATCTCTCTCTTTTTATCGCTCTCGATTTTCCACAGCTGACGACATTATTTTGGGAACTGAACCACACGGCGAGAGAAAAACGAGAAGTTCCCAGGGCTCGTGTACGGGAATCACCCGGTGCCCATGAAAGACCAGTCAATCTGCGAGGTTGGCGAACGATATTGTCGTTGGGATGCACTCGAGCCGATTGGGAGCTAGGTATCGAACCACGCGCGTAGGACACCGTACCTCGTCGCCCTGAAACAGAGACGCAGGCGGGGGCGGCGTGGCGGCCGGGACGGCTTGGGAGCGGCGAGGAGGTCGGCGAATGCGTGGATATTATGCAGGTCACCGGTCCCGGTCCCGTGGTCGAGCTCCTGCAGTCTGGCCGCGCGGTCGTGTTCCTGCAGTCCGACGCCATGGTCGAGCTGCTGGTCGTCGCCGGTCGCCTTGCCTCGGGGGATGGGGCACGTGACCTGCTGGTGTGGCCCAAGGGCTCAGCCCCGCAACCCGCCCATGGGGATTTGGCGGCACCAGAGAGGGTGAGATTGAAACGGGCAGCGCTGGGCGTTTGCTCATGATTTTCTTCCGAGAAATAGATTAGGAAAAAGTCAAACTGTTTTTTCACTTATAGGTGGCATGGTGCGTAATTTATATCAACTTCAGGGGCAGTTCCATCATGATGCACTGCCGCCGACCATCACCTTTAACGATATTATATAGTAGAGATATCACAGTGTGCCATGGCAGGCACAGCAAAAAAAAAGAGTTTCAGGTTGCAAGGTAATATCAATGGCAAGGAAGTTTTGTTGCTTCTCGACTCGGGCAGCTGTGGCAGTTTCATCAGCAGTGACACCGTGGCTAGATTGGGCTTACAAACCACACAAATACCAGCAGTGACTGTCACAATGGCAAATGGGACCAAGGCAGTGGTCGACACAGGAGTGTCTCAAGTCAATGGCGCTGTTAGAAGGCAACATTCTGCACTGACATGAAGGTGTTTGACCTGCCACACTATGATATCATTGTGGGTATGGACTGGCTGCAAACTCTGGGCCCTATGTGGATAGATTGGGACAAGAAGACGTTCAGAATCGAGCAAGATGGCAAGAGGGTGACTGTGAGAGGTGTCAAGGACAAAACCTCTGAATGTACACTCATCGATTTTTCAGACATACTGCAACTAGAAGAACAACACGCCATTGCTCATGTGGTGGAATTGCACTGTACAAATCAGCATAAAGATGAAGCAATTCCAGCTGACATTGAACAGCTGCTGTCAGAAATGACCACTGTTTCCTGAAACCGCAAGGGTTACCTCCATCCAGAGCATATGACCACAAAATAACATTGTTGCCTGGGGTACAACCAGTGAATGTCAAACCTTACAGGTATTCACCACAACAAAAGAATGAGATAGAGAAGCAGATCAAAGAGATGCTAAAACAAGGGGTGATTAAACCAAGTCAGAGCCCGCTATTAGTGAAGAAGAAGGATGGGAGTTGGAGATTCTGTGTGGATTATAGACATCTAAATGCAGTTACAGTCAAGGACAGATATCCCATGCCGGTGGTGGATGAGTTACTCGACGAGCTGGTAGGCGCAAAATTCTTCACAAAGCTGGACCTTCACTCAGGGTACCATCAAACACGAATGGTAGCCGAGGATGAGCATAAGACTGCATTCAAGACCCACAATGGGCACTATGAGTTCAAGGTAATGCCGTTTGGATTGTCCTTTGCGCCTGCAACATTCCAAGCTGCCATGAATACCATATTTGCTCATCTCATCCGCAAAACAGTGTTGGTTTTTGTGGAGGACATATTAATATACAGTAAATCACTGGAGGAACACAAGCAGCATTTGCAGGAAGTGTTCAAGCTGTTGACTGAAAACAAGCTTCACATAAAAAAGTCCAAGTGCTCATTTGCCCAAAAATCCCTAGAGTATTTGGGACACTTCATTGGTGAATCAGGGGTGGCCACAGACCCATCTAAGATAGCAGCTGTGCAACAGTGGCCTCAGCCACAGAATTTGAAAGACTTGAGAAGAATTTTGGGGCTAACTGGGTATTATAGGAAATTTATCAAGCACTATGGCATCATATGCAAGCCGATGACTGATCTTTTATGTAAGAATGTCCCATTTGTGTGGACACCATTGGCACAAGATGCTTTCCTAGCACTAAAGCATGCAATGGTCACGGCACCTATTCTGGCCCTGCCTGATTTCGACAAGGAATTCATATTGGAGACGGATGCCTGTGCAACTGGAGTAGGAGCGGTGTTGATGCAACAAGGGCATATGATTGCTTACCTTAGCAAGGCTCTCGGAGCAAAGAATCAGACCCTGTCTATATATGACAAATAATGCCTAGCAGTTCTCATTGCTTTGGACAAATGGAAACCATATTTGCAGCACAACAAGTTCACCATTCATACCGACCAGAGGAGTCTGATTCATTTGGGTGAACACAAGTTCAACACTCCCATGCAACAGAAGGCGTTTTTCAAGCTAAATGGGCTTGCAGTACAAGATATTGTACAAGAAGGGCATCACCAACAAGGCGGCCGATGCTTTGTCGCGTCGCCAACATACCATGCAGATGAATGCCATCTCGGCAGTGCAGCCGAAATGGTTGGAAACAATGGTTAGTGCATATACGCATGATGAAAAAGCAAAACAGTTGCTGTCTGAATTGACATTGACAGGGGAAAACGACTAAGGGTATACCCTGTAGGAAGGTGTGATCAGATACAAAGGAAGAATTTGGCTGGGGAATCATGAAGAGGCACACAAAGCTGTAATGTTGGCATTGCATTCAAGTGCTATTGGGGGTCACTCAGGAGTGCTGGGAACATATCAAAAAATCAAGAAGCTTTTCTATTGGCCTAACATGAAGGCAGCAATTACCAAGTTTGTGCAGGTGTGTTCCACATGCCAACAAGCTAAAAGTGAAAGGGTGAAAATGCTAGGGAAACTTAATCCTCTGCCCATTCCGCCAGATGCTTGGCACACGGTCAGCCTTGATTTCATTGAAGGATTGCCAGTATCCAACAAGTATGACACTATACTGGTGATCGTCGACAAGTTTTCCAAATATGGACACTTTGTACCTCTGAAACACCCTTTCACAGCTCATACGGTGGCGCAGGCTTTCCTGGATAATGTCTATTGCCGACACGGTATGCCCCAGGTACTGATCTCTGATCGCGACAAGGTCTTCACGAGTGCCTTTTGGCAAAGTCTATTTAAGCTCGCCGACGTCACTCTGAATCTGAGCTCGTCCTATCACCCTCAGACGGATGGTCAGACCAAAAGGCTGAACCAATGCTTAGAGACATACCTTCATTGTATGATCCATGCGAATCTGAAACAATGGTCTCGCTGGTTGCCACAAGCAGAATACTGGTATAACACTACCCATCACTCTGCATTGGGTCGTTCGCCATTTGAAGTGATGTTTGGGAGATCACCAAGGCATTTCGGAGTGGAACAACGAGTTGCAACTGGCAATACAGAGTTGGATCAATGGGCGAATGAAAGATCTCAACTCATCACTGTCATTCGTCAACACCTAACCAGAGTTCAGACAAGAATGAAGATATAGGCTGACAAGAACTGCTCTGAACGCGAGTTTGAGGTGGGAGACAGTGTCTATCTGCGGCTGCAGCCATATGTGCATACGTCGGTGGCGGAGAGATCGTCTCAGAAGTTGGCGTTTAAATACTTTGGGCCATTTCTGGTGCTGCAGCGAGTGGGCAAGGTGGCGTACAAGTTACAGTTGCCACCATGCTCTCGTATTCATCCGGTGGTGCATGTTTCTCAACTGAAGAAAGCACTCAAGGACACGGAGCAGGTTTGCTCTGAATTACCAGCATGTTTACTTGGCAATGTTTCTGTCCAGCCTGTGGAAATCTGTGCAGATCGCTTGGTGAGGCGCGGCGCCAAGCAAGTGCCGCAAGTGTTGCTTCATTGGTCGGGGCTGCCGGCGCAATGCATCACCTGGGAACCCCTCTACGCGATGGTGCAAGCTTTCCCATCTTCACCGGCCTGGGGACAGGCCGAAGCTAAAGGGAGGAAAATGTCACGACCCTGCACCTGAAGGCGGCGTTGAAGGCACAAAGGAGGATCACGGCACGGCGTCAGGACCGTGACAAGCAAGACCTGACAAGGAGGGCTCACATGTCAGGAGATCAACTTGGAAAGGGGATCACCAATCAGAAGAATATTCTGAACAAGTCCCGTGTACGGGCAGCTCTCTCTTTCCCTCACCTCACAGCCTGCGAGCTGTTTCTCGACCCTGCGTGACGCGGGTCTGTATCGGATCGAAGCAAACCTGTAAATTCGAGACTAATTCGTGTGTGTGAGAGAGATCTGTGATCAGTAGTGTAACACTATATAAACACATTATGCACTAGGGATAAAAGGGTATTTTCATGCTTTTTTGGTGAGCAAAATGCACTAGAGTGTCATATAGGGATTTTTTTTTGGGAGAGGCCGTACAAGGAAGAAAATTTCACCGGTATCAAATAAGCAACACAATTTTAAGTGAGTGTCATATAAGAAATTTTCTCTAAATCTTGTGGCTTGGTTGTGTCATTTCATTCGAAATATTTTGTTTTATTTGACCTGCAAATCGCTAGATTGTGTCGATTGCCAAGGTGTATTTACAATCCCAGTTTGTTGCTAACAATAGTGGCTTCGGCATGCAGATTTTTGTTTGACATTACTCACTGCATTCGGTGCAGATCTACTACTAGAATGCATGTATGTATGTCTACATTTACGTATACACACAAGAAACATGAGTATAGACATGATATTTTGGGGGGAGGACCATGCATGTATGTATGTCTACATTTCCAGTTGACGGAGTATTATTTATAGTTATCCATTCAATTGCTGTGGTAAAATAATATACGTTTCTCCAACCAATTGTTGTCTTTATGTCATTTATTAAATAAAATCAGGACTCTGCTCTCTCGAAACAGGCTTTCGCCCCACTTTATAAATAAAACAACATGCCAAGCAAATCCATACACAGTTACAAACACAAGGACGGTACTAGAAACCGCTTGCTGGGGCAGCAGCACAAGTAAGCCCAAGGGGAAGAAGCAAGAGAGGGGTGTGTGGGTGTGTGTGTGGGTGTGTGTGTGTGTGGGGGGGGGGGGGGGGGGTGAGAGAGTTACATCGGGGGAGGGAGAGAAAGAGAGAACAAAAACTAAGCCCCTCCGGCGCTAGCTGGAAGTAGTAGAGGAGATGCGCCGAGCGGTCTCGACAAGTTTAGCGAGCATGTCATCCAGCTGCCCCCTGTCCTGCTGCGTAGACAACGGATGCCACTGCTGCAAGAAAGACATAAATTTAAACACCGAGTCAGAAACACGTCGGAGAAAGCCCCGCTCGATCACCATCTTATTGCGAATTGTCCATATGGTCCATGTCAACGCGGCAAACACCAACCAGAAGAGGCGTCGCCTCTCCCCGGTACGGTTCGCCTGGATTTCTAAGAACTCGCCGAGATCTGAGGCCTGCCAAGCAGGCCCAACCGTCTCGTGGACGAATTTCCATAGAAACCTGGCAGCGGGGCCGAGGAAAAGGATGTGGGTTCCCGTCTCGGGGATCCCACACATGGGGCAAAGCCCATCACCCCGCCCCTATCGCTTGCGTACCTCCACCCCTGAGGGGAGGCCCTCAGGA
The DNA here is from genome assembly GCA_947311845.1 of Poa pratensis. Taxonomy (NCBI): domain Eukaryota; kingdom Viridiplantae; phylum Streptophyta; class Magnoliopsida; order Poales; family Poaceae; genus Poa; species Poa pratensis. Next base: position 38,249,467 of record CAMZMU010000128.1, read on the forward strand.
GTCTGCTCTCGAGATGTCCTTATTAATTTTTTTCCGGTTTAACAGGAAACTCTGTGTCGTCTTAAAAAATCATGCCTGCAACATGTTTTGTAGGTCTCATAATTTTATTTCACATCATATTTAATCAATATAATAAAATACTATGTGAAACCCACAAGACATGGAAACACTTATTGTGGATCGGAAGAAGTACGTTGTTCGCTCGAATGTAACGTGTGCTGTAGCTTTGTTTTGACTGGATCCTATATAGAGATGATACACGATATTTTTTACATTCCATTGTGCATATAATTTTCTTCCATTGTCTCGAAGCAGTTGGTACGCACGTTTGGTGGGGCGCACGACATAGGTCCCAGCGCGCTTAACTCGCCGCAAGAATCGGGCGACGATCCATCAGCCCAGCGCCCTTCTCCCATCCTACCCGCACCCGTGAATCCGCCACCTTGTTCACGCCGCGGGCGGTCGCTCAGCTCTGCCACCCGCATTGTTTCGGGGTAGTACGAGACTGGCTGACTACCATCACATGACATGATGAGCTGTACAGTGCGCACGTCTCAGCTACGTCCTGTGCGACTGCCGCACCACGACAGTCACACGTCCACACCTGATCCAGCTAATTTAAAAAATTGAAAACTATACTTAATTTTATTTAAAAATTCCCGTATGTAGACAAATGGTGTATCCCAGTGACGTGGAAAAAAATCAATATCAAAAACTTTATATTCCGAGCTACACAAGAGTGAAAAAAGTGTGAATCCGAGAGTGCATATTTTCAAAATTTCATCAGATTTTGTCATTTTTGCGTAGCTCAGACACAAAGTATTTGAAATTGGTATTTTGAATATTTGTTGGATGCACCATTGGCTATATATATCCGAGGTTTTATTTTTCATTTTTTTGAAACCTGTAATTATTTATTTTGATTCTTTAGAATAACGGGATCCTTCGAACTCGGAACTCAAAAGCACTTTCTGGACATTCTTGAGTGCGAATACTTTAGAACTAGTTGCATATGAACCTCATTAACGGATATCGCACCTACAATACTTAAAAAAAGTGAAGTAAATTATGTACATGTATTATGTTGTATGCATCTCCAAAACTTCGTTCCAAAATATGACCATATGTGATATGTGGAAAAAACAAAAATATCTAAGTTAATACCACAGATTGATAAAAGTCATTTGTTTTTCTTTGTGTATGCCACAAAAGTTTATAGATACACAAGGTACGACATAACCTATACACATGATTTATTTTGCATTTTTTTTTAAAACTCACAAGTGGGACATCTGATCCAACGATGGACGCAACTAGTTGGAAATTTTTAGCTTCCCGACATTCTCGCCTTTAATCGTCCGTGTTACGCGGCATAAATTCCCAGGTCGCTCCAAAATTCTTAGACTAGTCATAGTGGGAGGAATATTGCTAGTAACTTCAATGCCACGTAGGCAAAAAAAATGATGTGTCAAGTAATTAATGAAGAGAGAAGATGTTGGAGTAACATAGATAGTTACCGGAACATCACACACCCCAAGGCAAAATGAGTCTACAACTTAATAAATGCTATCATGCATGACACCACAAATAAGTTACTACCCACTATAGATATAATAACAATAGGTAGTAACATAAGTATGTTACCACTCAATGTTACTCCCCACTATGACTGACTTAGATCCTCGGGTGGTACTGGTAGCTCGTGACTTGGTGAGTTGTATCGTGTGGTGGCCAAGAGCGTGAGCAGCTCCCTCCCATGCGGCGCCTCCATTATGATAGTGGGGAGGGGGATACAGTGACAGCATCAACGGCCCCAATCACCATAATTATCGCACAGGCACCCATATTTGGTTCCGTCCAGATCGCCGTATTCTGTAATCCAGTTTTAGTCTTACAGTTTGGACAGCTCAATCCGAGAGAAGAAGAGGCAAAAGAAAAGGAAGAAAAAAAAGGCTGTTCTTTCTTCTTTGAGAGGGGGAGGCGCGATGCGGCAGAGATTTCCTGGCGTGCCGCTGCTGCTGCTCGCCGTCTCCGCCGCATCGTCGGCTCTCCTTGGTGCTCTTGCCGCTGACCTTAACAAAGGTGAGCTTTCTTGCTTCGTTTTATCTGTTTTAGCTCAAAAGTTTGCTGTTCCTGCTGAAATCTTGGTAAATGTAGCCTCGTGTGAGGGGGACTCGCCAAGTATTTGCGTTTGTGCGACCGGTGCTTGCGTTCTTACCCAAATCAAGAACTCTCCCTGATTGGGTAGTTTCTGCCTGCTTCGCCTCTTTGCTATCCTTGATAGGTACTGTTAGAAAAGGTGGATCTTCCCCCCAAATTCATAGATTATTGGCCTGATTTTTTACCGTTGGCGAAAATCAGGCTCCGTTTGGTTCCATAGCTATTTTCTGGGAATACCATTCTGTTTCCAGATTTGCGTGGACTGAACTTCCCCTTTCTTTCGTTTGGGGCTGTTAATGCTGTTATGTTTGAGGAAATGAAGAATTTGGTTGCGTCGCATTTTGAGAGTTTGTGGAACACCCGCCCTTTCATTCATTAGTTCATATGGTATGCTTCCTTATATCCCTTGGAAATAGTCCAGCCATTGGCTCTTCTTGCTCACACTGGTGTGCTAAATATGCCATTTAAGCAAACGACTGAGCTTCAATTCATCTCTCTATTATTGTACTTTCATGATTCAATGAAACTCTTGCACTATCTGTACAACTCAAATGGTACATTGGTTCTACAGTAACTGCTTGTTTGACGCTTCTTAGCTATCTAGCTATTCAATGTAGTTCTAAATGCTTGTTCATTTTCAGAACCATTTACCATTCGTATAAGCTGTGGGAGCTTCGACGATGTCCACACGGCGCCTACCAACACATTGTGGTACCGAGATTTTGGCTATACTGGTGGCAGGTTTGCAAATGCCACTCGCCCGAGCTTCATCGTGCCCCCGCTGAAAACTCTTCGATATTTCCCTCTGTCTGATGGCCCTGAAAACTGTTACTACATCAACAATGTTCCCAATGGGCACTACCAAGTCAGGCTATTCTTTGCCCTTGTGGCTGATCCTAATCTTGACAGTGAGCCAATATTTGATGTTTCTGTTGAGGGCACTCTGTTCAGTTCTTTGCTTTCCGGCTGGAGCAGTGACGATGAGAAGACATTTGCGGAAGCCCTGGTTTTTGTCCAAGACTCTAGCTTATCGGTTTGCTTCCACAGCACAGGTCATGGGGATCCATCGATTCTTTCTATCGAAGTTCTCCAGATAGATGATAATGCCTATAAGTTTGGTCCGCTATGGGGAAAAGCGACAGTGCTGAGAACTGCTAAAAGATTGACATGTGGTTCCGGAAAGCCAGCTTTTGACGAAGATCTGAACGGTATCCACTGGGGTGGTGACAGGTTCTGGTTAGGGTTGAAAACTTTGTCATCTAGTTCTGACGATCAAACTATATCGACTGAAAATGTTATAGCAGAGACATTGCTTGCACCCAATTTTTATCCTCAAAGAATGTACCAATCAGCTATCGTGGGTACTGATAGGCAACCGAGCTTATCCTTTGAAATGGATGTTACCCCAAACAAGAACTATTCTGTGTGGCTGCACTTTGCAGAGATTGAGAATGGAATAACTGCAGAAGAGCAAAGGGTATTTGATGTACTAATCAATGGTGACACTGCTTTCAAGGATATCGATATAGTTCGGATGACAGGGAGCGTTTTACTGCACTTGTTCTGAATAAAACTGTCGCTGTCAGTGGCACAACACTAAAAATCACCTTGCAGCCTGTTGAAGGAACACGTGCCATTGTTAGTGCGATTGAGGTGTTTGAGATCATTCCAGCTGAAATGAAGACCTTAACTGAAGAAGGTCGGTGATTGATACCAAATTAACCTTCCTTTATTTTAAGCGATAAAAGTTTATGTTGGTAATTATGTTTGGATACCTTCTTATTGGTGAACTGTCTGAAACTGCCACTTGATGCAGTTTTTTAGATGACATTTTTTCTTAAAAAGTCAAGTAGGACATTTTCCACAATAATGAATTGATGGGTGACAAGATGTATGGTTTAATGAACTAGCTTTTGTTGAATGTAAACAAGGAGAACAACTTTTCTCTGTCTTTAAATTACAGCTAATCAAATGATTATTGGCAGAGGACAGAGTTTAGCTACTAGGTTTCTGTATTGATTCTCTCATTTGCCATGCTCTGTAGTGACTACTCTGCGGACTTTGAAGGGTTCACTTGGTCTTCCTCTACGATTTGGCTGGAATGGCGACCCCTGTGTTCCTCAGCAGCATCCGTGGAGTGGAGTTGATTGTCAGTTTGATGACACCAAAATGAATTGGGTCATTGATGGCCTGTATGTTCCTTAACTCATACTTCTTTATATAACAAGAATTTGTAGTTATGATCAGCATGCTCAAACGTCCTTTATTGGATTCAGTAGTTAATTTTGTTTGAAATAACCAAGGAGGCCATACAGGACTATCTTCTTAACTATCTGAGGTTAAAAATTCTGTATGTTAGGGTTTCAGTTATTTGAAACTAGACTTGTCCATGCGCATCGTTGCCAGTTTGACATCAGGCCTGGCCCGATTGTTCTTACAAATATATAAAGAAATAAGATGTTATTTAAGATGAAAATATAATTTTCATATTATGTTATGAACCCGGGTGTAAGCTACTTTGTATCTTCGTGATACTTTGAGTAATAAAATGCCCTTTATCGAAAAATATAAATTTCATATTATATATAATGTACATAAATAAAACACTTCTCGGTTCGGATCTGGCCTTGACAGGCCATGCGTTTTCATGTCTGGCACCATGAACACAGGACACATCTAACAATAGTACATTGGTTTACATGAGCAAGATTGAAGATACAATGCCACTTCCCAGCATCAACAAAACGTTTATAAGACAAATGATCGGAGACAAAAGTTGTACCATAGGTGCACCAGTCATCAACTAAAGGATCTTGTTTTCCCTGAACTAACACAAATGACATCACTTATAAAACTCCATGTATATGGGGTGAAGGCTGTGGTAACTGTTAAGCTTAACAGCACCTGTACAGCAGTTAGCACCTAGTTTGCCTTTTCTTTTCTCAAACACACACCTAATTTTGCCTAGAATGCTAAACTAACGATGCTTCATCATGTATTTTGGAGTCACCAATTTATTGCCCATGTGATATTCCATTCCGAGTATTCGACTGCCTACTGAACCAATATCAAAATTTCAGGCATCTCTGCTACACCTTGCATTCCCTCTTCCCTCTTCTCTCCTCTCTCCCTCTTCTCCCTGCCTACACATGTGTAAGGTTCTTCTGAAAGCTTTTGCTCTTTCCTCACCCCCGAAAACCTCCATCGCTGGCTCATGCTTTGGCTGAGCTTATCCTGCTATCCTTCTCCCATGGTGATGCGGCTGGGATGCTGTCGGAAGGGAAATCGTGGTGCACGACAGCATGCTCTTGTCATCAGATGGCTCCTTCTCTCCTTCACACCGAGCATGTGTCTTGGGGTCCTGAATGCATACTGCGGAGCATATCGTGCCTTGGGTGACCGACTAGGTGAGCTTGGTATTTTCTTACTCGGACCAGCAATCTTCAGTGTTGGATACTTGGATTCGTTTCCTGGTAACCTCGTGCTGTCCACCATCTGCATTCTAAGTTTCAAACACCCGCAATTGTACACGCTAGTTTATGTCTTTAAGCTCTCTGGCAGCGTTTCTCAGAGAACCAGGGTGTCCTGAGCACATAACACCTCGCCTAAAGGTTTGTGCTGCAGCCGAACAACACCAGGATGTGCTACTACTACATGCTTGGTAGCGATAAAGCTCCTTTTCTGTGTTGGCAAATACCAAGGCTGTTACAGATCAGTTTCATCAGAGGTTGGACTTCTCTAAAGTGGTGAGAGAGGGAGGAAAAAGAGCAACATGTTGAAGACGAGCCTTACATATATACATGTGCGTCCCACACGGCGGTGAGAGAAGGAGAGTGGCAGAGGAGATTTAGCATAACGATGTGATCATGTGGCGCTATTTAAGTGAACTTGTTTTTGAGAGTGCTGTGAGAGCAAAGTGGGTTAAATTTTATTATATTTTTGCAAGAGCATGTCTCTTCAATGATTTGTTGCATTTCCCTGTTTTAGGGCCTTACCCACACCTTTGCTTTCTTATATTAACTACAGTTTCATTATTTTCCTCTATGTCAATTATTGTTATTGGCAGTATTTAAACTACTACTTGGATGTGCAGAGGTCTTGACAACCAAGGTTTGAAAGGAGTTATACCTAGTGACGTATCTAAGCTGCCGCATCTTCAAAGCATGTAAGTTTGATTCACAACACCAATATACACGATCATTTCAGTTTCTTAATATAAATTAAATGTCATGATTATTGCTATGCTTTATATATCTTGAAGTACTCAAAACCTGTACTGTTAATGCATCTATTGTCATAAACCCGTGCAACATGAAGGACCAATGGGAATGGGCTGAAGTATCTAGAAATAATTTCTTAGTTTTCATAAACTCTAGGTCTGACATTTATTGGTTGTATCTGGCAATGAGGGCGGTTTCACACCGTTCTCTTGTTAAAGACATTGCATGGAGATTGCTCAAACTTGCTCTGCTGGGTGAAAACCCATGATGTAGCCTTAGTGTTTAAATCCAGCGACGGCGGCGCTCGTTAGTCGTCCTTTCTTGGATACGTCGCTTTTGGAGAACGTTTCTCGTAGTAGGTGCTGCCAATGGCGCGGTTGGTGATGAGGTTTTTCTGCTACGCACTGTTGATCGTTTCAGCATGACTTTTGAAGTCCTGTCTGTTTTTTTTTAAATAATTTGGCCTGTGTGCAACCTCGATGTCTCGACTAGCTCTTGGCATTGTGTTTTTGCAGAGGCGGGTGTACTTGATAATAATTTATTGTCCTTTATCGTAAAAAATGATCAATCAGATGCAGAAAAGCTCTACACAAAATCTGATTCCTTGATGGGTTTCAGGCCTTATCCATAGAAATCAGCTTTGTTTGTTTACTCATCTCGAATACATCTCGCTATTTTTGACTGGTGGCAAGTAGTTAACTCTTAATTTTCTCATGTTTTTATATGTGTTTGACTTTTGCCTGAAAAATAATTCCAACTATAGCACGAATCTTTGGATGATATCTTGTGTGACATGCTGAAAGCGAATTACGTTTAAGCTTTTCGTTACACAATGGTTAGGCCTCATCTGGAATGTGGGAATCCTACATGAATCATGTTGGATTCATACTGCTGCAAAATTCCTACTCTGCAAACAGGCCAATGTTCGTAACTCGATATATTTAAATCGATCGTGGACACGTTTGAGTTGTGTGGACTAGGGAACATATCCAATATTATTGATGATCCTAAATTTGAGGATGTGTTTGACGAAATCTAGATGTAATTACTTGCATTTCTTACTGTCTTTAGAAGCACTGGCACTTTCATTTTTGCCTGACAAAGTCAAATTCCCGTTTGGTCAAACAGAAACTTCAGCGGTAATAGCATAAAGGGCAATATTCCATCGTCTTTGGGTACCATCTCAGGGCTGCGAGTGCTGTAAGTTCTCTTCAACACTAAGTGATATTTATCTATATGTTTTCAGGAGCAAGCATAATCTTCATTATGTTTCAGCCTCTCAATCTGTTATGTCAATTGATATTGGATAGCTTAGAACATTAGTATAGTGATTCCAGAGTTTAGATTGCATCATGCGCTTAGGATTGTAAATATCTTGGTCCTTTTATTTTTCTTGTAAAATTTCAGGACGCTTTATTTCCTGGTCTGTGCTGATCTGTAACTCATCTTTTTAGAAATGCTTATATCTTTTTTATACCCTACAAAATGGAGCTGTTTTTGTAACCTTAGCATTCAGTTCATGTCATTGCGATCAGTGCTGTTTTTTCAAATCTGATTCGGCATAAAACTTGTCTTCTGTTAGAACAAAGTTCATTTTTTTTGGAAAGTCCCAATGTTTAATCCTTCTGACATCATCATATTTGTAGAGATCTGTCATACAACGAACTCAATGGTTCTATTCCGGAGAGCCTTGGTGAGCTGACATCATTACAGACACTGTGAGGGCACTAATTGCGCATGTTCTTCTGGTTGGGATTTATCGTGCTTGCTCCCTCTTAACTAGAAACTATCTTAACGCAGGAATCTAAATGGCAATGATCTTTCAGGAAGGGTTCCAGCCAATCTGGGAGGAAGACCTCTACACAGAGTTAGATTCAAGTAAGAACCTACTTCACTAGTTTCTATGGATAGTTTGTATTCTTGTTGCTGCATCCTCCACATACAAAGCAGCGTAAATCCCAATCTAGATACACATTTGGGTGTCTACTGCTTTTATTACTACTTGAATGGTTGGGAAGCTTACAAACTTCTGAAATGACAGCTTCACGGACAATGATGGGTTGTGTGGAATTCCTGGTTTACGTGAGTGTGGCCCTCATTTATCTGTGGCTGCAAAGATTGGCATGGCTTTTGGGGTACTTGTAGCTTTTCTGTTCCTAGTTGTATTTGCGGCATGCTGGTGGAAAAGGAGGCAGAACATTATCCGCGGTCAGAAATTAGCTGCAGGTAAGAAGCTATAATAAATCTTTGAAATCTCAATGCAGAGTGTACAAATTTGTTTTGATATAATGGACTGGGTGTATTTTCCCTTTTTGTAGCAAGGGAAGCTCCTTATGCTAAATCGAGGACCCACTTTACACGAGATGTGCAAATGGGCAAGCATCACCGCCCACATGAAAGTTCTCGGAGCGCCAGCCATGAAAGCACACCACATTTGCTTTCCTAGTTACTTGCTGCCAATATACTGCTTCCATTGTGCATTCTCTCCTGTATGCTCAGTTAATGCCTTCGTCAGCTCGAGTTGTAAGACAATTGTACATACTAGGTCAGGATGGTATATATACTGCCCTTTTTCGTCCAATTGTTTAGTCAGGGAGTATTGTCAAATGCGAAATGGTCCAGATCGTTCTATTTGTAGCTGATAGAACAATTCTATACTAACTACATTATCTTGCCGTGTATGCAAACTAGCTGACAGATATTTATTAAGCTAGCAAAATGCAAATTCAGTTGAGCTGTTGTGAGCTAAAGCAGAAATTTCACATGCTCTGTGTAGTAGTATACTGTTAAAATTACTATAGTTCCCAACGTCGGCTGACGATATGATCAATATATTGTAAATAAATATGGAGGTTCTATACAGGTATCTTGGGACAAAATATACCTTTTTGGATAAAAAAAACCATATAAGGTATGCAGAACCAAAACTGAAAACAAGCATTACTCCCCAGCAGCATAAGCCTGTTGCATGCCTTGCATAACAACCATCCTACTGGTCTCAAGATCTCACCAGGATGTTGCTTATTTTGGTAGCTCATAAAGGGAGCAACATGACAATCATAAAGAGTAGCTGATAACCGTCAGCACCGGCGATATTTTTGCAGCTGTGAATTAATCAATGCCCGAGACCTGGGATGCTAACCCACTCCAGGTGCATGACTATCTCGCCTGTCTCGGTGTTCCTCAGCTTCAGGAAGATGTCCTGTGAGATCTTGCCATCCTTCCATTTGATGTGGCTCTCTGCTGCCAAGCAGTTGTCATTCTCAGGGTGGATCGTCTTCATCACCGTGCCATCTGGGAGGCCGCTCAGGTTGTCCTTCAAGGCGATTTCGACAAAGTCGAGGATGCTGAACTCTGCGTCGCCCATGGTGTCATCCTTGGTGAAAGTATCATGGTCAAAGACGTCCTGTAATGAAAAATCCCAAAGAAGAGCTTAGTTTCAGGAACAAGAGGCGGCAAACGTTGATGATCTGTCTCGCCGAGTTTCTGAATTCCTGTAGGGAGAAAGCAGCACATGTCTGAAGGCCCAGTGAGCAGTGGAGGTGTTGATCGACTTACAATCTTAACCGGGAGTGTCCAGTTCGTGATAGAAAGGGTGAGTTCCTCGTTCCATTCTGGGTTGATGGTCTTATATTTGATACTGGACTTGACTTTCTGCACATCACAAGAAACGAAATGCCAGGTAAAAGAGATAGCTTTTGTTAGTCTGGATCGATAGTGCATAAAGATCCTTCAAGGGGCCGGTAATATGAGAGTACAAGGTGCTATCCGGCGAGATATTGAAGAAACATGATTAATATGAAGAAAGCTTTAAACTACCTACCTATATACTGTAGAAAAAAGAGGGTGGTAAATAAAGTGCACTTCTGAATACAAATATTGTCTGTCAATTTGAGGGGTCAATTCATCACAAAATTGCTCAAGAAACAAGGGGATTCACATCTAAATTTCAGATTTGCCGCTCCATCCATGCATGATCTCTAACCAGGAAGAATGATGTGCCTACCTGCTGGCCGAGGTGGATGACGACGTAGGGGTCGCTGCTGTGGGAGAGGGGGTCGCAGATGGCCAAGTTGAGCCCGCGCACCACCTTCAGCTTGAGCAGCCCAAGCAGGCGCTCCATGGATCGATCGGCGAGCTGCGAAAGAAGATCGATCCGGCCAGGGATCGTGGGGGAGAAGAAGAAGACCGATCGTCGTGCACGAGTGGCGGAAGAATGGAGAGACGGGCTAGCAGGCATGCATGCACATCCAGCCTTTAGGAGGTAAGCGGCTGGACGACAAGGGCGGGGGCACGCCCTATTTCTGAAGTGTGCATCCGTGTGACGGAGTGCGTGGGTTTCCTTCAGGTGACGTACGGATCGACTTATCACTTGCTCGGTCAAAACGAAGGGTCGTACGTGACTGCGACCGTCTGCAATTTCTTGGCCATTGTATATATGGACTACGCAGAAAGAGGCACGTACGCGTAAGCCAGTACGTAGCGACAAAGTACGAAGAGGATTAGTTTTCCTTCTCGCTTCCTCATCACCGTGCCGTCATGGACATGGCACATCTCCTTCTCGACTGCAATGTAATCCTCAATTATTAAGAAAAAAAACACTCAAGGCACACCGGTACATGATCATCATAAAACCACAAGACCGTCAACACGGATCGGGACGCGTCCCACGCCGATTCGGTTACCGTCGTACGCAACAGGTGACTACTACGACGACCTTTTACGAGGAATATTCCTCTACAAATTTGTGTGAACTACTCAGTTACTACTCTGCCAGCCTTCGATCTATCCTCCGGTGATGCGACGACAACCAAACAAGTGGTTTTGTGTGTCTTTTCTATAATAACGGGGACAATTGTCCCTTGTATGGATGTGTGTTTTGTAATCGTTTTCTTTGGTTGATATAATCCAGATGTTAATCCTTAAAGAAATTCATAGAAGAGCGACAAGTTGAGATTGAATTGCAGAAGAAAAATTACCACATAATCCTCTCTCAACTGTCCTCACACGAACAATGGTTTGAACTAAAATATATTGTTTAGATTATATGCCTAAAGTGTTGTCGGGCTCAAAGCCACTAGTTACATGACCTAAAGATAGCCACCCTTGGTTGCCGAAATCCAACATATCTCACTAACTTAACTTAATGGAATTTATGATGCAGAGAACATTATATTCAGGGTAGATATCGAACTTTTTCGTGCACTTTGCGTGCACGTATTAGAGGATAAAAACGGATGACATTTTCAAACCGCCAGTCCGTCTCAAAATTCAGTTTCACCAAATAATTTAGCTTGACGAGACTTTTGAAACTAGATCCCATGTTGGCATGTTTCGACAAAAAACAATTCGGTCAAAAGTTATCATGCCGCGGCACATAAATTATCACGTACGTAAAGTACCATACTATTTACGCAGAAGTTATCGGGCATAAAAAACGGTTCTCCCAACCTTCTCTCCACATGCACAGGCGTGCATGTACTAAGGACAAAAAACTGATGGCATCCTAAATTCTTCCCATTTTAAAAATTCAAAATGTTTTGTTTCAATTGTCGATCCGATTTAAAATATGTTTTCACCATTAAATCAAGCGTGACGAAACCTTCAAAACTAGATATCATATTGGTATGTTTCCAAAACCTTTTTTGCGTCGCAAGTTATTAGGGTACAACGCATAAGTTATCATACTCCCAATATGCAAATGCGTGCATCCTAGATTAATTCTTCCCATTTCGAAAATTCAAAATAATTTGTAACTTAAACTGTCAGTATAATTCAAAATCCCTTTTCACCATTAAATGAAGCGCGATAAGATTTCCGAAACTAGATCCATGTTGGTATATTTAAAGAAATTGTTTCGGGCAATAGTTATCAGGCCATGTCAAGTTATCAGCGGTATGGTAAGTAATTAAGTTACAGTACTATTTACATAGAAGTTATTGGGCATAAAAATGGTTATCCCAACTTTCTCCCCACATGCACATACATGCATACACTAGATGACAAAGGTTCACGTCATCTTAAATTCTTCCCATTTTAAAATTCAAAATGTTTTATAGCTCAAATCGTTGGTTCGATTCTAAATCCGTTTACACCAGAAAATCGGTCGCCACGAGATATTTGAAATTAGCCCATGTTGGTATGTTGACTTCTTTTGGGTCAAATTTAAGAACCTGCAGTATGTAAATTTGCAAGACTAGTCGTAAGTAGTTACTTGCTTCACATGTATATGTTATTTTGAACGTTTTGACTACTTTTTTTAACTCATAAGTTATCACCTGGTAATTTGTGAGTTATCATTCTATTCTAGCTTCAAGAACTTATCTACCTTGGGTATATCGATGGATTTTTTGAACTTACTAGTTATCAAGCTTTAACATGTGAGTTATTGGTAGCTTTACCAGAACAGTCGGATCGTGCATACAAAAAACAATGAAGCAAGTTGTTGGGAGTCCAATCGAACATGAAGGTCACGAAATTTTTCAGTGCACACCACACAAAAATTATGTATTATGTTGGCATAGGTATGACATCAAACATTGTGGTAACTGTACCATAAACATCAAGATAACAACATCAATAACATGATGGTAACTATAAAATTTACCTAGTATGTGTAAACAACTCACTCATTAATGAAGTTTGATTCGCTTAAAAACATAAACTTTTGCAACAAAACAAAAGATTTGATCCACTCACCACGAGAACATCTAACCAACCAACATAAAACAAAAACATAGAAGCCTAACAAATAAACTACAAAAGATTTTTGATATACTCCGGTGATTTTGACTTCTCCAACTGTGCATCATGCAGCCAGCATCGCCTCCATCACCGGTGCACATGCAGCACGACTTCCTTCTTGCTCTCTTTTGCTGACGTGTCTAGTCCATCATCGGCACGTTTCCTTCGGTACAAAATGACAATCAGAATTCAGATTAACATGTCAATTTAGTTGGTTCGGTTTTCCGGAAAATCCGGTTTGCGTGAAACCGCCATACTTTTTAGAGAAAGATGAAGTCAGTCAACGATATCAGTTTAGCCATTTGTAGATCGTTGGAGGTTTGGCACTTCGAGTGAAGTACCTAGATACCCGTCTGGGGAGTGCACGATGGTTCTCTTTCTGACCCCTTTTCTTTGTTTCCTACTATTTTTGGTGGGTTGTAATTTTCAGGCCTATTTGATTCTTACAGAAAACACAGAGATCAGAAAGTCATGTCCAACTTAATCGTATATAATTTTGAAACCTACATAAATTTCCGTCAAGGAGCGTTTGACAAATAACAAATAAACTGCGACATGAGGTTTGAGGGGATGGAAACTTTTCTCCAAAACATGGTGCAACACAATCGTTAGGAAAAATTCCTAATGATTTCAATCCTACAAAACAAACGATCCATGTAAATTCTCGAAAATTCCTATGGAATTCATTCGAGTCAAATGAGCCCTTCTCCTGCCTGCTGAATGCGAAGAGCCAGTAGCAATTCGACTGGATATGTTTTAAAAAAATTAGAGTATGTACATTGTCGAAATTAAACAATTCTCACCGGTGAGGATAGATACAATTGAACTTGGTCGCCGCGATTCATAGAAAAAACCGGCCAGTTCACAAAAATGACCGATAAATTTCAGCTTTCAGCCGAGTTTTCAATTTGCGCACCAAATCAATAGTAATTACCCAATTTCACCCCTCTATTAATCTCGATAATATGGATATTGAATCAACATGGATGGATGAACTGGGATACACTTAGAGCATCTCTAACCCATCCCCTTTCCATTAGAGGAGAAAAACGATTCCTAAAAGTTAGATTCCTAAATTTGCTCCTCTAAACTTTGGCCGCCGGATTCGATCCCCAAAAACTTAGAGGAGTAAAAAAAATTCATCGCAAATTTCAAATCTCAACACCACATGTCAAGTATTCATATTACAAACATGCATAAATATTATCCAAAATACATCAAATCCATCATGTTAACTCCAAAAGTGAGGCCTTCACCATCTCGGCCACCTCCTCCACCATCTCAGCCACCTCAAATAGCACCTCGGCCACCATCACCACCACCACCACCAACACCACCACCACCACCACCACCACCACTCTCTCGGGCCAAGATCCTCGCACGAGCAATCTCCCAATATGCCCTAGCCTTGTTATCCAATGTGCTTGGGTTCATGAACATGATGTTGCGGTCGGCATCCTCCCTCTCCTTGGCCAACTTCTCCCTCTCAAGTGCTAGCCTCTCCTCCTCTAGCTTCTTATCCTTTTTCACCCTCTCTTCTTCGAGTGCAATCCTTCGCTCCTCCACCGCCAACTTGGACAGCCACTTCTCCTCCTCCAACACCTTGATCTCATTCCACCTAGCCTCCTTGTCCTCCTTGCGTTCGGCCGCCAATGCTTTCTTGGTCTCGATGATGGCATTGAACTCTTCCTTGTAGGCACCGACACCACCCCTCTTCTTCTTCTCCTTTGCAAACTTGACACCCTCCGGCCTCTTGTTGAGGTCTTCTTCATCATCATCATCGGCCTCATCCCTTTGGCTTATCCTAGCCCTCTTTGGCGTGGTCTCATAGTTTCTCCGAACCCACTTCTCATTGCCTTGGAGCTCCTTGTAGCAATGGTGCAATGTGAAGGCCTTAAATCCACCCCTCTTGTTGCGGTGCTTGTACACATCTTGTTGGAGAGGCCCCCACTCGGTGATTGGCACCCCACTCGGTGGTGCATTGGTAACATACTCCACGGCCCCGGCCCAACGGTTGCAACACTCAAGAATTGTGTCCCAACGATGACCAAGTGAGCCTTGGGTTTGGTATGATGGCACGGTCACCACCTTGTGGTAGTAGTCTTCGATTCTCTCCCAAAACCTCTCCTTCGATTGATCGGCGCCAACCGAAGCATCGAGCGAGACATTCATCCAAGCGTGGCACAAAGCAATATCTTCTTCCTCGCTATAGTTAGCGGATCTTTTGCCCGGGCCCTTGGTCTTGCTCTTCTTCATGCCCTTCCTCGGCGCCTCCACCTCGGTCAACTCCTCTTCGGCCTCCTCGGTGGCCTCCTCGGTGGCATCCTCTTCCCCGGTGAAGTAATCGGCGTCGGCCTCCTCGGTGGTCTCCTCTTCATCGCCCACATCATCATCGCCGCTAAAGTTGAGGTCGTTGAGGCCTTGATGGTGAGAATCATCGAGTTGGGACATGAACTCGGCGACGCTCACCTCAGTGGCACTCGGCGTCGGCGGGAAAGTCCGGCGGGGCCGTGGAACCAAGCTCCGGTGACATTCTAGCCTTGGGTTGGGCGAATCCCGGCGCTGGCGACGGGTTCCGGCGGTTTTTGGCGGGAGGGGAAATTTTAGGAGTCGGGTCGGCGGCCGAGCAAATTTGGGAGAGAGGGGTGGGATTAAAGGAGCCGGTTTCGCATATTTGCTCCTCTAACGGTTTTTGCGGCTTCGGTTAGAGCCGCCTTCGGCGGTTAGAGGAGAAAGAAAAGGGATTCGGCCGCGGAAAGGGGATGGGTTAGAGATGCTCTTAGAAGGGCCTCTGCCCATCGACGAAGCCGGGCGGCCAGTATTCGCAGACCAACATGCTGTCGCCGGAGTTACAAGTGACGCGGCCGCAGCCGACATCGGTCGTGTCCTTCCACATGACGGCCTCGTAGTGGCCGCACATCTGCCCGTCGTCGCAGCTGTTGGATTTGTACTGGTAGTACTTCTTCTCGTCGCCCCAGATGTCCACCGTGTCTTTCCACGTCCCAGTCCCCGAGATCTGCATCAGGTTCTCCCCGTAGGGAGTCGTCGAGTGCACCTGCGCACAGTCCCCCTTCCTGGAATCCGCGTAGTCCTGCGTGGCCCGCGCCAGCGTCACGTTCCACCTGCGTTAAACGCCGCCGATTATCGGTGCCATCGCCGTGAAACGCATACGGCATGGACTAGCTGTTTGATGGTGACTAGCTTACTTGAGCGGGGGCACGCCCTCCCTGGCGCGGTACACGTTGTGCTCATTGAGGATGACGGTGACGTCCTCCGGACTGACGCCGCCGCTCGTCGGCTGGGTGCTGGTTTGCTTCGTCGCCGGCGCCTCGGGCCGTAACCTCCGTGTTTTGACGCGGAGGTAAGTGTCTTTGAAACGAGGTAAAAGTTTTGCCTTTTATATTGATATAGGAGAAGCAAACATGACACGGCCGAGACCAAAAAGAAAAAAGTCATACATGACAGGGCGTACTAGACGAAAGAAAAGTAGCCCCGCTAGGATCCAAATCACCCTACTCCGTCTATTATCTCAGAAAGATATATCGTCATATCTTCAAAACGCAACTACGCGGCGCGATCTGGGGGTCGGGAAGCAGATCAGGCGGAGACGTCCAGCGCCGACGGAGCCGGAAATCGCTTCCTCCTGGGACAGCAAGACCAATCAAAGCTTCATCCGCTGCCGTCATGGACGGCAAGTTCAGCCCGATGAGGGTCCTCAACCCGTTGATTGACGAATCAGAGAACGGAGCCTTCTTGCAGGTGTTCATGAATTCTTTCGTAGCCTCCACCAGGGGCATATCTCCAAAGTCGACCCCCATTTTCTTGTGGAGGACACGCTGCGCTTTGCCGACCGCAGGAGTTGAGGCTTCGTTGCGAGCCTGCTGCTATGACGGTCGGGGCGGGCAGTGCCGCATCAGCACGTGGCATTGGCGGAATAGGCGTGGGCAGCAGCAGCCGGCAGGCTGAACAGATCCGCGACACTGCGTATCACGATGCCAGATGAGGGAGCCGTACCCGCAGCGTCAGCAACATCATCATCATCACTGTCATCATCAGTATCGGCAGCGAGGAGGTTTCCAATCGTAGCAGCCTCCGCGTCAGCGTCAATGACGTCCGCGACGCGGAGGTAAGCGTCGGCTGGGTGCTAGTTTGCTTCGTCGCCGGCGCCTCGGGGCCGTAACCTCCGTGTTTTGACGCGGAGGTAAGGATGCCGGAGAAGAGCAGCCACATCACCGTGGCGATCACCGGGGAAACAACTCGCTGTTGCTGCTGCGCATGCATGATTGATTAACTGGGCTTGTACGCAGAATCTGCCCTTTCTTTTGTTTCTCTGGTTGATCGGCGCCGGCTCCGGCGCGTACGTGTTTTAGTCTTGGTATTGAGAGCTAGACGCTATTTCTGGCGCGAAATTAAGGATTAGCGGTGCCGAGCTCACGAGTGCTATTTCTGAGGGGTAATGAACCATCTCCTTCTCTCATCTCTTCGTCCGATCTCCGAACTATCTTTGAACTCTGAACATGCATGCTGATTACACAAAAGTCACTGGTGACTCATGCAAATATTAGTACTATTCATGATCGGCGATTCCGGCCCTATCAACTTGCACCGCTTCTTCATGACATGTCAAAGACCCATGGCTTGCCCACAAACTTCGCCCGGTCACATTTGAGTGTTGAACAGAGCATATCAGAAGATATTCGTAATCCAATCATTAATGTCTCATTGCCGTCCTAAGATATTCGTAGCATCGAGAGATCGGATATAGCAGCCAGGCATATGCACTAACCGAAGAACACGATAAACAATTGAGTTTCCGGACGAACCGGTCCAGTCTCATGGAGGAAAATCGATACCAAGAATGACGGAGCCGTGTCAACTGAAACAGAAGCGGGCATTGCTGTAATCTGACGGAAGCCCATTGGTCCCCCGTGAGAACTCCCACAGTACGCTTCCACGTTGCAAAACGCCGATTTTCTGCGTGCTGGATCGAGCCGCCAAAGTATACTCGATCGCTTCAATCATCTCGGCGACTGTCAATGGATAATTATTGTCGACACCGACGGAGTCTTGGCGACCTCCAAACGCAGCCACTATATATACGCAGGACGCTGGCTCAATCGTGGAAACAGGCAGGGCAAGAGAGATTCAGCTTTGGCAACCATGGGAAGTGTTCCAGCAGCCACCCCCACCTTCCGCGAGATATGGCGCGCACAGCACGCGGACGGACCCGCCGCCGTGCTCTCCATCGGCACGGCGAACCCGGCGAACTGTGTGCCCCAGGACGAGTTCCGGGACTTCTACTTCCGTGCCACCAACAGTGACCACCTCACTGCCCTCATGGAAAAGTTCAAGAGAGTTTGTAAGCACGCAACGCAAGCTTCAGCCAGCTTCTTTACTCATCTTTCATTTAGTCCATTTTACTGATCGTTTCTTATGCCTCTATATGTAGTCCACTGACATGGTGACATTTACAGGCCAGAAACTAGGCGTTCAGAAACGCTACCTGCACCACACGGAGTTGCTCCGCGCCCACCCAGAGTTCCTCGACCACGACTCGCCGTCCTTGGACGCGCGGCTCGACATCGTCGCCACTGCCGTGCCGGAGCTGGCCGCACAAGCCTCTAAGAAGGCCATCGCCGAGTGGGGCAGACCAGCCACCGACATCACCCACCTCGTCGTCACCACCAACTCCGGCGCCCATATCCCGGGCGTCGACTTCCGCCTCATCCCGCTCCTCGGGCTCCGCCCCTCCGTCCGCCGCACCATGCTGTACCTGAATGGCTGCTTTGCCGGCTCCGCCGCGCTGCGCCTCGCCAAGGACCTCGCCGAGAACAACCGCGGCGCGCGCGTCCTCGTGGTATGTGCGGAGCTCACCGTCATGCTCTTTACCGGACCCAAGGAGGGCTGCTTCCAGACGCTCATCAACCAGGGGCTCTTCGGGGACGGCGCGGGCGCAGTCATCGTGGGCGCCGACCCGGTGAGCCCCGTCGAGCACCCGCTGTTCGAGATGGTGTCCGCCGCGCAGACGGTGGTTCCGGACTCCGACCACGCCATCAACATGCACCTCACCAAGGGCGGATACGGCGGCAACATCTCCACGAGGGAGGTCCCGGTGTTCATCGGGGACAACATCGAGCAGTGCCTCCACGACTCGTTTGGACCGCTCGGCATCGGCGCCGAATGGAACGACCTGTTCTGGGCAGTGCACCCCGGATCGTCTGCCATCTTGGACCACATCGACGCGGTGCTGAAGCTCCAGCCCGAGAAGCTGGCGGCGAGCCGCCGCATGCTGAGCGAGTACGGGAACATGTTCGGCGTCACCATCATCTTCGTCTTGGACGAGCTGAGGCGGCGGCATAAGGAGCAGCAAGGGGTCGGGGTTCCTGAGTGGGGTGTGATGATGACCTTCGGGCCGGGGCTCACTGTGGAGACAATGGTGTTGCACGCCACACAGCATACGCAAGCATCAAAGTGAACAGGAACAAAGACTTGCTTAATTATCACTTGTGTACTTACTTGACGTTATCGTTCAGGCGAGTTCGTTTACCAGGGCTATCCGTAAACTTCCCTGCGTGCGTAATAAAGTGAAAGTTCAATGGGTAGTTTCAGGATTTTCTCTGTTTTGACTTCCGACTTCCGTACTGATTGATTGGTACTGGCAGATCAAGTTGCAAACGTAACCACCCGTGAACGCCCCCTCCCGTCCCCCATGGTCAGCATATAATGAAATATAATTATAAACAAGATAATCATTTGTTTCCCGAAAACGCAAAAAACATTACGTTCCAATGCATTGATAAAAATAATGCATATGTACAAGCCTATACAAAGGCCTCCCCGCACCGTACAACTCAACACAACAAACTGGACTAGGAGAGAAGTTGTCCGAGGCCCCGTGCTACTGCGCTCAGCCATGGATGAGCCTCGGTCTTGATAGTTTCTATCAAGGCGCCTACTAAGGGTTAAGCGTTGTCAAAGACGATTACGTTTCGTTGTTTCCAAATTCACCACGCGGTGAGCATAATCATCCGAAGAGGTGCCCTTCCTCAGCGTGAGAGGGGTGGAGTGAAGGACCAATGACCATAAATCCCTGAAGTCGTCTCGCGCAATTATCGGTCTGGATGCGGATCATATCCATGAGAGCACCTTATGCCAGATCGTCCTCGAAAAAGAACACCCCATGAGAATGTGGGACATCGACTCTTCCAACTTTGCCCATGTCTCGAAGAGCAACTTAGAGGCACTTTCAAAAGTGCACCAAATTCAATTAGAGACACTTTGAAAATCTGCCCAAAAATAAATAGAGAAAGTGACTCAAATTTTTTGGAGCCCTTTCTTGAAGTGCCCCAAAATCCTTTTGAGGCACTTTCAGAAAGTGCTCAACTTTTTTTATTAAAAGGAGGTGAAAGAACTACCCAAAATCCAGTAATTTTTTACAATTTCGTAGCAAAATTCACATATTACACAGAATGCATAATTCAAGATTCAAATTTCAGAACATGATTCACAATTTACCCTGAACTAAATTGAAATGATGAGAAGAGCTTCAGAAACACTTTTTTTTTTTTGAAACCGAAGGCAAAAACTTTGCCTTATCCATTTATTAAGCAGAAGGTGCCTAGTTTATTATCGGAAGAAACCGGGCGAAAACCATACAACAACACAACCCCGCCGGGCGAAACCCCCACAATCTCGAGAACAACTAGAGCCCAACTCAAAACACCACTCCGTAAAGAGCCGGTCAGCCATCCACCCTTGCCGGAGAGAAGAAGCCGTAACTGCTATGGGAGGAGCAGATACGGGACGCTCTAACGTAGATGAAAGCGACCAACCCACCGGGAGCCCCGACGACGACCAACACCATGAGCAACCTTGTCGCCCACACGACACAAAGGTGGAGCACCCGCGATGTTGCAGAATTCTCGGAGCCGCCGCCCCGACATCCACCTCTCCGTCACGCCCTGCGCAATCCACCTACACCACCATCCGAGGCCGCCGCCTCGACATGCCACCGCTCGCACCCGAGCTATAACGCCGCACGACCTAGCCGCCCGCAGCCCAAACTGCACAGAGCAACTACCCGTAGACCACGGCCGCCACACCACGTCCGAGACCGCTGCCTCGACATAGTGAAGATCGCCCCACGCTGGACGCATCGACCGAGCCGACAACCTCGCTGCACTCACAGCTCAAGATATACCACCCAAGCTATGACGAGTTGCGGCCCTGCCTCATAGCGCCACCACTCGCGATGGTCCCCGAGGCCGCCGCCTCGGCACACAAGCACACTTTTGACATTGTACATTCAGGCCACTGAGAACACTGTTCAGGATTGATATAAAGTTATAAACTCAGAACTAGAACAAGATTCACAATGACACATGGGAAACTAGAACATGTTCAGTGCAAAGAGATTACAATGTACAACTGAATGATGAAGAGGTTAGAACAAAAAAGAAAGAAAGAAGCACTATAAGAGCAAGTCGTTAATTAATAATTAGGCACTACAAATAAGCACTGTAAATAGAATAGATGATGTTTGCAAACAGAGATGGTGCTCCACATAAAGTATGAAAAGACAAAAGTTATACCTCATGATAATGTAAACAGCTATAACTTATGATGTTTAAGATAACTAGGAGGATGAAATTCATGGAACAATTTTAGGTGCTAGAAGGAAAAGCTAAACGAATTGGCAGCAGCAGCAGTAGTAGATCCAAGCTTGGTCGTGTCCTGGGTCTTTTGTACTACATGCATCCTTCTACAACATGGGTCGGTACAAATGCAATGGATGAAGCTACAGAATTTCAACTAAATAGAGCTGAAACATGATTGCAAAAAGGTAATGAGAAAATAGGACAAAGAAACCAAAATCACCCAAATTCAGATGGACTAGCATGTTTGTGATCTCGAAACACTATTATGGAACGCATACATGTTGACTGTTTGGGTGTCTAGTCTTCTTGTCAGAACCATATCCAAATGTTCGGCATCAAGGTGTAGCCCTTGAACATTCTCCTGATGCATGAAGCGATACCCATCGGCTTCACCAGCTTGTCTGCGCTTAAGAGTAGTAAATTAATTAACATTATGGATTGCAGCTTCAGCAACTATATCAACACATGCACATGAAGAGGAAAACCAAGATGATATCCAAGCATTCAATGTATTACCAGAATAATGAAACAATTTATAATAACCACAACGTTACCCTCGATGTGTTAGATGATCATACTGAATCCTTGCAATATAAATTTTATGATCATGCTAAATGCAACAGGAAGGCATGCACAACATACATAACCTGTAGTGACATGGCCGAACCGGCACGTGAAAAAGTTTTAAAAAATGTCAAACAGACCATTACGTGCCCAAATGGGATGTGGCGTTGGGTGCACTGGGAGGACATGGCCCAACGCCTATGCATTCTTGTCCGTGGCGCCCCCCAAACGGAGCAAAACAGACAATGGAAGGAACCAGCCACATACCGCTGTTCTCCACCATGGGGATAGGGGATGACTAAGATGCTAACCTATCACTCTTTGTTGTCAACCGATACACGCAACACGCCAATGTTCGAATTCCTCCTTGATCCGTCGACAGATTTCGGCAGGCACCATAGAGATCTAACTATCCAGTCACAATAACAATAAGTAGAACAGTGTTCGTATGCTAAAACTAATATAGTTCAAAATAATTGGAATTTTTTTATCCGGAATCATTCAGTATCTTCAGTACAGTAGCTCGAATATTCATACTTGGCATGCTTCCGTCAGGTAAAGACTCAAGCCAGCTTTTCAGAAGAGTGGGTATTCCATGATCGAAATAAATGGGGACGGTAGGTGTCGGAGCTTTGTCACTTTGTCTCTTTGAGATTTGAGGGTGATAAGGTTGTCTCTTTGAGATTCCCCCAGGGTTATGTAAAGTACATAGCAGGTCCATACTAACATCATTCTTTCAACTGAATACCTCAATACCAGCATTCAGTCAATCCTAGCACATGGCGTATGTAGATTCACTAGATTCACCGAGGAAGTCCATAAACATCCAAACCAGTATTGAGGTAAGAAACACTACTGCTTATTAACCAAAGCCTATAAGGGTTAACGCTCAACGCTGCACAAAAACTCTCCTGTGTTCCTCTCTCTCTCTCTCTCTGAATTTCGATTTCAGGCCAACAAATAACTGGGGGTAATAAATAATGGTTGTATGCATCATGCAGTGACCAGCATATCCCTTTTTGAAAGAAAAATAGAGATGACATGTTTTTTTACACAAATCTTGATATGGAAAGCGTTGAACGGTGAGAAGACAGTGGGTGTAGGTGAGTGCGAGCTCAACCAAAACTTCTGCTTCTGAGCGCACATGGCGAGCTTCACAAAGCTAAGAACATATGCTTGCTTGTAGCAGATCGTTTCCATCTCTGTCAACTTTCCTTTGCGAGCTGGATGAATCTATTCCTCGCCCGGCAACGAAGGACCGAAAGTGCTTTTCACGAAAACACTGTCTCCCTATGTCCATCGCGAGGCGGTGGCGCGCAACGAGAAAGAGCATCGATCAGGGGGAGGTAGCTAACAAAGGATGGCGGAGGCGATCATCGGGCCGCTGGTGGGGAAGCTGCAAGAGCTCGTGGTGAGCGAGGCTCGGGCGCTGGTGGCCGTGAACGACGACATCCGGAGCCTCCGTGACAAGCTCATGTGGATGCAGGCTTTCCTGCGCGACGCCGACCCGCGGCGGCGCGTCGTCGCCGACGAGATCACCAGGGTGTGGCTGCACCAGACCCGCGACGCCGCCTTCGACGCCGAGGATGCCGTCGACCAGTACTTCCTCCAGGTCGACCTATCCAGGTATCGTGCGAGTCGCATCATGTCGCCGCCTTTTTATACAGCTTGCTACGTCCGACGCTTCGAATTGTTTATCTACCAATTGTTGCTTAATTTAATCGTTGACTACCTAATTGGCCGTGCGTTGCTACGGATAATATGAAGTGCGCTGTGACTAAACATATAAACATAATGCTAAACATAATGCATGAGATGAATATTGAAACATATCGACTCACTAAGCCAAGGGAAAGAGCATGTGTTGCGAGTTGCGACATGGGAACAAGAAAGTATAAGTGGCGCATTTCGTCGAAACGATTTGGGTGTAACCCCTTTGCTTATGCTTCCTGTTCAAATGCAAAAAAAATTATATCTCTAGATAGAGGTTGTCAGGCAAGACCTAGATTGCTTTGAATTTTACCGTAAACCCATTTGCCAATATGCATTTTAATTCATATATCCCAAAAGGAAAACATAACGTTTTTTAACAAATTCGATGGCAACATTACATTTATCGCAAGCAGAGGCGGCGGAACAAGATTCTTGTGCATATAAAGAGATGTGTTAGGAAAAAAATCATATAACCTAATGCCAAATTGATAATATATTATTGTGTTTTTTTTATTTGCATATGAGGTTGTCAAAGATGACGTAAATATGTAATATTATGTCAACACCTACGGTGTAAAAATAGAAAAAGAACAAGGTCCAACCTTGGCTATGTGTTTTAATGCACATGTACCTTCATAGAAAAAAAATGTAAGACCAATTTTCTCAAACAACTCCGTAATAAAGTTGATAAAGTATGTTATAGGTCAGGAAAAAAATTCAGAGCCCACAGATTGCTATCTGCTTCTCAATGGAACTGCTAGAACTTGTTGCTTAGAAATACTTATTTATTTTATCTTTAGCACTTCATAAGATCAAGAATGCATATAGTGACTGTTATCACCGGAAGAAAAAAAGTGTAGGGAAGCATCAAGAATATTGCAATGTTAACTGAAATAAAGCAACGACAAGCTAGCTACTCTTGTTATATCTCACTCCGGAACAAACAGCAGCAAAGCTAGTGGAATCGCCGCTGCAAAGCAGCAGCAAGCTGGCTAGGATCGACATCGATGATACTGCATCTGCATCCTCTATATGTCAGGTTTCTCTTCGCCTCCATCGTTTCTGCTCTGCTATGGACCTATGCCTCCATCGCGATAGATCCCTGTGCCTCCACATCTAGCTTATGTTTTGTATCCTCCGCGCCTAGTTAATCTGCTCCTCTAACTGCAACGCCCCAAGACCCTAGCACCGCAGTGTCACAGCGCGACGGCCCTCCCCTGGCAGCCTACTCCATCTTGCCTCCCTCCAGTGATCTCCTCTCCGCGTGCCCTTGTAGACATCGCTGGCCCTTAGCCCCTCCCATGGCAACCTCGGCCCTCCTAGACGAGTGGTGGACGGTTCATGTCTCTCTCTAGGAAAACGAAGCAGGGAACAATCTGTGAGGGATGGAGACGACATCTTGGACGTCAGGACGTGATTAGGTGAGGATTGGATGTTTGGGTAAGTTCTCACTTCTCAGAGGCTTGAAAGAGCTGCGCGCGGGAGGCGAACTTGGACGTGGTTTTCGCCGTCGCGTCCGATCGCGCGTGCATTACTGGAGGGGAATGGGGAGTTAGGGCTGGTGGAGCTAGGGGCGGCGCCATGGGAGAGGGGAGAGATCCGATCGGGGCAGACAACGGGAGGATACGAAACCGTTTTGTATAGTGATCGTGCGGATTATCTGAGCAGTTTTTCCTTCCGATCGGGAAAGATGACGGTGGCATGAGATTGGGTTTCTAACTCGGCCTAACAATGCAGGGGTAGAATTGGGAATTCAAAAAAATGTACCAACCATCACCTTAAGCCGTATTATATAGTAGAGAAGTAGAGAAGAGATATAATAGTACTACTTTATTTATCAGGATGGTGTAATAGAAGGGTTCACCTTTTTCTTTCATTTTCTTTGGCTCCGAAGGTACCCAAGCTGGACGCGTGCCACTATAAGGTTCTTTGCCGGATTCACAACTCAAATACGCGTGAGGCGCAACCTCTCTAGCAAGATCGAAGCTATCAACTCAAGGCTCGAGGACATCATTAGCAACAAGGACAAGTATAAGACCGAGGATAGCACCAACACGTCACTTGTGGCATGGAGAGCTTCCACGACCATTTCTGTTGCCCCAACCAAATTGTAAGCACTACCCCTCTACACTCTTCCGGGTTGTCGTTTTTGTAATATCGATGTAAAATTGCATGACAATGTTAACTATGAAAAATCATGAGAAGATAAGAAGTAACACCTATCACTAAGTCGACCTCTTCCACAACAACGCCATCAAGAAGAGATACACACAGTCACGCCATGGTCGTCTCGTTCGGCCAGAGTTGACCAGGACACGTATTTTCATCTTGTATGTCGAGACCAACCAACCAATGCTATAACAACATGGACACAACACCCTCAACAAGGTAACGACATGAGTTCATCCCTACCAAGTCAAAGCAATAAGGGCCAGAACATGAGTCTTCACCCCGGACACGAAGCCGTGTTCCAAATACCATCTTGCAAATGGATCTTCCCATAACAATGCCCGCCACAACTCTTCACTGAAGCGACATGGTGTCCACTGGAGAAGGCCGCACACCTCATTCGAAACCCCTCGATCGCAATCATCCACCAAACATGCGCATGACCGAAAGAGCCACCTAGGAAACCACCTCTGAGGGGAGTGATCCGTGCCGACGAGGAGAGAGTGGAGCTAGAATATGGGTGTGACGTCTTACCACCTAATATCATTACTACCGCCGAGAAATTTGCGCTGAGGATGTGCCCGTTGCCACAAAAGCTCGAATGTCAAACTGCCGATCTATTGCGGGCATCCCTATATATCAAGACGGATCTATCCAGCCGTAGAACAATGCATGTTTCCACCACCAAAAGTGGTGTAAGGGCATAGTTCCGCCACACACCCAATATTTTTAGTGTGTAAGCAACATCCTTTGCAACAATTTTCCATGGTCTGTGAAGTTCTGTAAAAATGATGCAATATTTCAAACACTCTCATGTAGAAAAAGTTGACGTATGCAAAAAAAAGCCATCATTTGGCTGCAGAGAGATGAAATAATGTGTCATCGTTTGCAACATGAAAAGAATTCAAGCAACATATGTGCCCAATGAAGAAAACACAAAAGGTAGTGGAATGATTCCAGGAAAATAGGATCAGCTATAGCTACCTTTGAACGTGTCCATCTAATCCTCTCCTCGCGGCTTGACGGTACGAGAGGGAAACGCCGGAAAAACCTCGTGCAACACATGCGGAGGTAAAGGTCGTTCTACTGTTCCCTCCAAAAAAAGGTCGTTCTACTCGCGCTGTATAGGACTCACGGTGGAAGCGCTGAGTAGTGGTATTCATCCATGGAGGTGTCTCTGGCGGCATGGTACATGGCGTCGACTGTGGAGGATGGTACATCAGACGGAGACATATAGAGGCACGTGTAGGCCTACGGCAGCGTGCACTGGTCGTGGTGAGCGTGGAGGCATACGTCTGCTTCTTGATGGTAATAACAAAGTTGATTACATCCTTGTTGGGATTCCAAATGCAGAGTGTTCTAGCAAGACTTTTCTTCCCACGAGATAACTCAGGGTTTAATACCAAAAACATGAAATTTATGTAGCGGTTTACTCCTTCAAACAACCTGTAAAAGATCTAAAAGCTGCCTTGATGTCCCTAACTCCACCGAAGTAGGTGTCTGTTAAAATAATAGTGAGAGAAAAGTAATTAAACAACTTGAAAACAATAAGAAAAATGCGTCCACACAACACCAAGGTTTAGGTACAAAGTACGGAATATTGCCTTACATTCTTTGACAGAATGTTGAGCGTTAGACGGATACAACGATGTTCCTAGACATTTTTCCCTATTGGGGTATGTCAAGAAGGTTTCGAGCATGCCTCATGTTCGAATTGTCACTGAGCTACTAACACTACAAGATCCCTCCAAGTAAAATGCATGTTCCCCTTCACGCGTCCCATCTCCTACATTGATCAAGTCTAGGTATATGAATGTGGTATTAATATAAATTATAGTACTTCAAAGAAAAACATAAAAGAAGATTGCATTTGAATAAATCATCTCATAAGCAAAGGACTGAACATAAACATTAAACATCAATGACCATAATCATGTAGGGAAACTCATATGTTTCTAAATCAATGAAAGCATATAGAGAGATTCAATCAAGATACTGTCACAAACCCATAGTCTAGCGGCGGACTGCTACCTATTTGTTCATCATGGAGACAAAAATGGAGATGATGGAGGTGCGACCGAGAGAGATTCCAGCGATGCCTCCCCCTCCAATATTGCTCCGGCCGCAGACTTTGTCTCTTTTGTTTCGTGTTCTCTCTCATTTCAATCCCCTC
This sequence comes from Poa pratensis, assembly GCA_947311845.1. Lineage (NCBI taxonomy): Eukaryota > Viridiplantae > Streptophyta > Magnoliopsida > Poales > Poaceae > Poa > Poa pratensis. Next base: position 38,277,867 of record CAMZMU010000128.1, read on the forward strand.
TCGAGAAAATTCCCCAGGGTATATATAGGGTTTTCATGCCAAGACAGAGCCCTCAGCCAAAGCGTGGTGTAAATTTATGATCTAGGGGACTTATGGGCCCATGGCAGGTCATGTTATGTAGGTGTGGCTCTGTCGAGGAGGCCCATGCCCCCTTGATCGGTCTCTCGGTCTGTTCTAGTGTGGGTCCTCATTTTTCTTGATAAAAAACTTTTGCACGATTTTCCCCCGATTTAACTGAACTGCCCAAGGTTCTAGAAACGTAAGAATGTGAAATGAAGGGGTTTCTGCCTTCTAGGAAAAATAATAAACAAATCTTATTAGGTGTAAAATTCCAATAATCAAACAAATCATTAAAGGAAACATAATAATCATTGCAAATAACAGGTGAACTAATATAATAAACTTTAAAAGGCATAGATACATTATGGACATTCGACATCTCCAAGCTTAATCTATGCTTGTTCTCAACCATGAAGATGAAAATGGCTTTTAAAGTTTTTTATCATAACATACTTGGTATAATACATAAACCAATCAACGTTCTACATCATTATTTATCATAAAGATAAAATATCAGCAAGCAATTGACTTAATTAATCTTAAACTAATTTCACCCTGGAGCAAGATTAGCATAAAGATCAACTTGTATTTTACCTTCTCGTGCATCATGAAACAAAATCACAAGATCGTGTAAGTGAGAATGCGCAAGTGAAACATAAAGTAAAATGGATTTTGTTGTATTGGTATTATATAATAGGAGATTAGAGATATTTAGAATAGAAGACTAGAGATTTTGCATCGTTTGACTCTTTTATAAAGAAAATAGATAGGACCTTGGCACAGTGAAGTAGGGAATTGTCACGCGCTTGATTTTATAGAAATTATATTTTTAAAATATTTTGGAAAGTGCTTGCTCATGTCAACGGTTTATCATGGCACGGGTTCCATTGCCCCTATTATTGGTGTCTTTAACTTAATTTATTATGTCAATTTGTTTTTTCTCCCACCCTTATACAACTAGGTTTGTGCCCTCATCTTACTCGCATATCAAACTCTTTCCTTTTCTCATTTTTTGTTCCTTTTCTGTTTCTCAATTTTTCTTTCTTTTCTTTTCATCACCTAACTTTTATGAGCAGGCGTGATAATCTCATCTTATTCTTATTTCTACCTAATGGGTGGATGCACCTATCAATTTTGTGGTGAGCCCACTTTTCTACTTCCCCATGAATTATGAGCAAAAACAAAAAAGCTTTAAATGTGTTCAGCGCGATGATGATAATTTACTTGGAGTGGCAATTAAATACAACATATAGGTAGATATGATGGACATAAATGGAAACAATTTTGGCTTAAGGGAATTTGGATGCACACAAAATTATACCATGCTTAGTACGTGAAAGGCTAGCAAGAGGGACATTTAACAACTAAGGAGAGCTCACAAAAATGACACAACACACTTCAGCTCATATACCAAAATATTAATTAACTACCCATTATGATGAGTGATTGTATAAATTATACCATCTATTATGAAACTTGCAAGATATTATCTATCTACAAAAGAACAATCAAACGTAGAAAGAAAACGTGATCATATTAAATCTTGCAGTTATTTAACATAAATTTGCATGCAACTTAGGCAGAAATAGTTTTCAACGACCCATAACAGTTCTCTAATATATAAAGCATGAATTTCATAAGAAAACAATGATGGTGCGTCCAAGAAAAAAAAATAGAGACGGTCCAAGTTCAATGAAAGCAATTATGGTGCTAAAAAACATGGATAAATGTTTGCAAACCATTGGCGTTTGTCGGGATGCCGGGGGCATCCCCAAGCTTAAGGTTTTACCATTGCTTCACATTACACCTCATATTTGATCTTTGGTTATGTTGGAAAAAACTTCACCACAATATTGTCTACTTTTGGTTTTTTTTTTGCATGGTAATACGTGTCTCGTTTATAAAATAAAGATTTCCACGAGTCATTAGTGCACAATATAATAACTTCTTAGCTACAACATAAATCATAAAATCATTTCTTTTCAAAGTCCAGAAGTGTTGTATAAGTGGGTAACATCCAAAATAGCGTTTAAGACCCATAGGAATCAAACTGAACATCGAAAAACCCGACTTACAAAAATTGGAGATTCTATTTTGTAAAACTGCAATTGGAAGAACGATTTTTTAGGCAAATTTAGATCCAAAACTAGCTATCTACAGCAAGGAAACGCTACAACAAAAAACATAAACAACTTGCCTCTTGGAAGCACTTTCTTTAAAGCGAGAGAGCTAGGATTAATACCTTATTTCATATTTCGATATACTTATCTCCGTGAGTACCATACCTTGGTCGAATTTTAATGCCATGAGATACATTTATCTTCTTCCTTGGAAACTGCTCCATGGACTTATTGTAAGAGTATAGGAGTTTAATATTCCATTCTTTCCTATTAATCATTACATCTAAATTTCTCAGAAAGAGTCTTCCAAAGATAACAGGGCATGAATTATAGCATTCCATAACAGTAATAATAAAATCCACAAGCACATGGGAAACTCCAAATGGAGGCCGAGCTATTGTACCTAAAACTTGTGTGGTAGAGGAATCAGTAAGGTAATTTAAAGGACATGGTGACAGAGGACCAATATCTAACATTCATATAAATATTTTAAAATAGCTGAAAGAGCATCAAGACCACATAATCATTGCATGCAAAATGACCAATAAAAAATTGTATGGTGGGCTCTCCCATGCATCCCAAGCTTAGGTGGGATCATGGCGTATTTCTTGTATCTCTAGTTACTCATCCAAAAACTGTTTAGCAAGATATCTTCCAAAACCATATTTTGTAGTATTAACATAAGGGTATTTTGCAAGATTTTACAAAGTAGTAATTATATCAAGTAAGGTACAATCATCAAAATCTATAATAGGAGCTGAAGGTATATCGACAAGCATCTTAAGGTTTCCATGTGGTACTTCACTAATGGAGGCCAAAGTTTGCACCTAAGTTCCCTTATGACCCCACTTTCTTTTTCTAGCACTCAAAATATCACCTACAGTACTCCAAACATATTACTAACTCCATTAAAGCATGAGCATCGTGAATAGATTTTCCGTTCCTCTTAATAAGGGTTTCCAAAGAAATAAGTTTACTCATAGTTAAGTTGACAAATTCTCAATCTTATTTAATCTAAGATACAAGGAAGAACTGACAACATCTATGCTCTTTTTTCTTCGAAGATCATGCAAGACAACATTATTTTTATCTTCTAAACTTTGCAAAAGTATTTTAAGATGTTTCATCTTGTTCTCTTTCTTACCCCTTTGAGAAGTTCCAAAACTATTTTCAGAATATTGGAAGCATTATTAGGACAAGCGGCTAATAAGCTACCACCAACCAAGACATATATCATACTTCTAAACCAGCTATTTACACAAATAAAAAAAATCTTAGCAAGGTAACCTTGGTATACTTAGCAAGAGATCAGCATGCCATTAATCCTAAACCAAGCATATTTCAATGTTTCTCCGCTAAATTATTTAAAAGTCAGGATCCCATCCTCCACACGCAAAGCAACATCACTAGAAGTAGAATACTTCTTTTTATAATTTTTGGTTTATAGACGATATCTAGCAAAAGTAAGACAACTAAAACAACAACAAAAAATCTAAGAGAGTAGATACTAGCAATACCTTCCCCGGCAATCAGGCCACAAATGCACGATGGCACAACAATGGAAATTACCAACTCTTTGGGACTCCAAGTGCATATATAGTGTTGTGGTAACCGGCCTTTATTTCCCCACAAGGTGAACACAAGAAATGATATGTAGCGGTACACTCCTTCAAACAACCTGTAAAAGATCAAAAAGGCGTGATGCTGCCTCCACTCCACCAAACCAGGTGTCAGTTACAATGGCAGTGAAATAATAGTAATTAGACAACTAGAAAAAAAATAAGAAAGTGTTTTTTATTTTAGGAATAATTAATGGGCAGAATTTCAAATTCTAGCAAACTGAAGTAAACGGTGTTTTTTATATAAGAAATTAGACCTGGATTCATGGGTTCACTAGATCACTCTGGAAAATATATTTGGAAGAATGAAGGAACTCTGGATACGATATAGTGTAAAATGCAGAAGCGTATGTGTCGACTACAAAGAAAATCAGAACATCTTGTTGCTTTCATGCTTCTAGGCTAATTCACACTGCTTTTGTCCTTTATGTATATGCATTGGCAAAGATTGAACCTTTAACACTTCATGGCATGAAAAAACTTCTACATTTTCTATCTAATAACTCCTGAAAAAATTGCATGCAGAGATAATTTGCTGCAGCCACCTCTTGTGAGGCGTGAGGGGAAGCGCAAAGATTTTGACGATGCACTTCGCAATGAGACAGATCATCCAGTTGTGATATCTGTGATTGGGCAAAGTGGCGTTGGGAAGTCAACTCTTGTAAGAGATGTCTATGAAAGTCTGGCTATAAAGAACCACTTCGCTGCCAAGGCTTTGGCTACTTTCCCGCCTTATTCAAGTGCATCCAATATCCTGCAACTAATCCTAAGGGATCTTACTGAAGATGACTTTACATGCCCTGAAAGGGAAGTCATTAAGAATCTCCAAGAGAATCTAAAAGATAAGACATACTTGGTGGTGATAGATGGTGAGGTGAATACTACTGAATGGAAACATATTCTAGCTGCCCTCCCTGTTGACAAAGCAGGTAGCAGGGTAGTGAGGATGTCAAAAGAAAGGCCAGAAGCACCACCTGGAAGTTATTCTCATACTGTTGTTACTCTTGATCGTTTTGATAAAAATGCTACCACTGAACTGTTCCAAAGGAGAGTGTTGAGAGAAGAAAGTAGCCCAAAGTACAACATAGATGTGCATGATGGTATTGAAAAGGATTACCAGCAAGATATTTTTGACATCACGGAGGGATTGCCACTAGCCATTGTTCTTTTGTCAGGTCTTGTGCAAACAAAGGAGTTCCCAGTTGAGTGGAAAGTTGTATTTGAGCATCTTAAGTCCAAGCAATCAAAACGGCTCGATAGCATATTGTCCATGTGCTTTGATGATCTTCCATATGACCTAAAGTCCTGTTTTTTGTACTTTGCTGCATTGCCAACAAACATGTTGATTGAGGCACAGGATGTGGTGTGCATGTGGATGGCAGAGGGCTTCCTAAGACCAAAGGAGGGGATGACAATGGAAAAGGTTGGGTACCGTTACTTGAAAGAGTTGATTGCCAGGAATTTGATCAACCTTGAGCCTATGGATGAGAATAGTCCTGGAGAGGAGCTTGTGACCATCCAAAGTAAAGTTCATGCCTTCTTGCAGCTTGAAGCGCAAGAGGCAAATTTTGTTGAGATCCATAGTGGTGACGACATCCCTGCTTTGACAACTGCACGTCGCTTATCTCTACAAAATCGCATGGATAAATATGCTGCACTAGCCAATCCTATGCCTAAGCTACGGTCCATATTGTCTAACTTTGAAAAAGAAGAAATCAACCAGGAGATGAAAGCAGCGAAGAAGAGGATACCGAAGCTCAGCAACTTTCAACATGTGCACATTGCTCGGGGCACCAAGTCAAGTCTAAGGAGCACACCAGTTCTTATATACGACAGCTCCTTCAGGTATCTGAGTTCCTCCGCGTTATTAACTTACAAGGCTTGGAGATTGGTGACAAGTTGCCAGATGAAATTGGTGATGTTGTGCACCTGCAGTACCTTGGAGTTACGTCATGTTCTTTGAGAGAGATACCGTCAACAATCGGTAGGCTAAGTAGTCTCCAGACGCTTGATGTCCGGGACACCTCTGTTGAGAAGCTACCAGAATCATTTTGGAAGATTAGAACACTAAGGCATGTGTTTGGTCATGACCTTATCTTGCCTAAAAAGGTTGGGGATCTGAGGCACCTACAGACCCTTGATACAATCAAACCTGATGAGTTTGGTTGGGATAGCAATACACTTGCAAAGATGATATATCTCCATTCTTTGTTCATCTGGAAACTTTCCGAGGATCATCTGAAGGCTTTGTCTCGTGCTTTAAGAAAACTCAAGTACCTCGTGACATTGACAATACATGGGGATGTTGTTCCGTCAATTGTGTTCGCCAGCTCCTCCCTTCGTCGACTTGAGATTTTGGAACTCGATGGGAAGCTTAACATGTCATCTGTACCACTAGACATCAAATCATGCCTCCCTAATCTGCTTCTTCTGTCACTGGAGAAAACAATGGTGTCGCAGGACTTCATCAATAAGTTGGCTGAGCTGCCTTTCCTTGCCAATCTCACTTTGGATGTTTACTCATACAAGGATGAAGAACTTATTTTTTCTCCCAACGGATTTCATAGTCTGAGGAGACTAACAGTTGACTTGGTAGAGCTGAAGAGAGTGGAAATAGGTGAATTGGCGCTTCCAAAGCTAGAAGATTTGGATATCATGATCTACTCTCAGGAGCTGGAAATCGAGATCGTCGGTAAGCCTGAAATTATAGAGAAGCTTAAAGGTGAGGATGAAAAAGTTTATAAGAAGATCAAACGAACTCCAAGGATTGATCGGGCAGCTGGAAGACAGTGAATAACTTGTCTTGTCTTCTCTCCTTGTGGATATCATATACTTAAGTCTAACAGCTTACTCGGTAGAACCGAAGAAAGTTGAAGTGAATCGAAGCTACCCGTCCTCCAGATTCGAATATGATTATCGCTTCCGAAGATATTGAAAGCGAGATCATCGGTCAGACTGAAATTATGGAGCAGCTCAAAGGTAAGGAGATGAAACCATTATAATAGGATCAAACAAACTATAGGGACAGAAGATGATGAATAATGATCACTACACTGTATGATATTTATTGCTTGTATGCGTGCTGCAGACAATATGTATTATAAATAAATAGCTATACAATTGGTGTATGTCATGTACTAGTGTGCATCTGCACCTCGTTGTTGAATGATTTTCTACCACAAATTACTGGTGATTGATGAACCACCGATCTTATCATCATGTGTTGTCCTGAACGATTTGAGAGGTATCAGACTATGAGGTAAAGGAAGACGTTCCATAGTGAGCTTCCACTGGTAGAGAATGTCAACTCGGACACGGGTCGAAACCCATATCTGAAACGAACCTAGCGCCCGTCGCTATCATCCGGTCGCTGATTGAGAGAATATCCGGTGAAAACTAACTTTCAGTGAAAACGACGAAAAAATCATGTTTAAAAGTTTTAAAAATTCTCAACAAAAATGCATTACGTTGGAAAGGTAGAGTTCTATAAACTTGCTGACTTGTTATTTTCATATCTCCTAAACATTTTTTAGTTTTAACTTACAAATTTGCATGTCTATAAAACTCTACCTTCCTAGCGTAATGCATTTTTGTTGAGATTTTTTTAGAACTTTTAAACATGGTTTTTCGTAATTTTCACTGAAAGTTGGTTTCCACCAGATACTTTCTCTCGCTGATGCGGGAGACACATCGGCAACGGATCCAACTTGTTTGTGTTAGTTGTCTCAAATCAAACAGGCCGTGTCCATTGTTGATGTGCCCCACATTGCATGGACTCACTCTTCTTTAATGCACCGTTTCTCGGCGTCCCCAGAAATCCGGGCCCTGTGCAAACGCGAAATGGGGACCTACACTTTAAAAAATTCACAACACATAGCAACAATAAAATTTAAGATTCAGCCGCTGCTAGCAGTCAAAGTTTCTATTTCCAGAAGACATGATTTTTCATGTTTTATAAATCAAAACGTGAGTAATATGAAAGAATTCAAATAGTACATGAATTGAACTTTAAACATATCAAGACAAGAATACTAGAAAAAAATCTTGCAAACCTTGATCAGCGTTTTGAGTCGGGGCGGCCAGAATTTATTTGGAATTGGACTGGAAGCTGATGGCGAAACGAAGCAGTAGCAGGAGTGGCGGAGCCAGAATTTCCGTATTGGGTATGTGAAGTTATTTTTGATTTATTTGAAGCTCTATCAAGAACTAACCTTTTCCTGTTTTTACATGTTCTTCATTATTCAGACCTACAAATGACAATGGCTAGTTAAATTATCCAGCAATCTCAATTGGGGAAAACGAAAAACAGAAATAAAAAATGAAGCACTCACGGTGGGTGTTTCACTACCTCCGCGCCTCTGCCACGCTACTGACGCGGGTGTTGGCGTCGGCACGGGCGCGCGTGCGCCGCCGCTCAGGTCGGTCACGAGTCGAGGCCTCGAGGGTCACGAGGAGGACGACAAGGCCCGGTGGGAGCCCAATTTGGTATTTTGGCCCATATTTGAAAGGCTGAACGCGGCTTTTTTTGTCAAAATATGGCCTCAGAGCAAAACTAATCCCAAGTAGAGATTTCTTGCACCGGAGTTTCAGTGTTCCTGTAAATTTTTTGAAATATATATTTAAAAGTTCTAAGAAAATTATGAAAAAATCATTCATGTTCTCGATGATGTAACTATAGACGTACAAAAGCACAATGCGAAATACTTTATGCTCTGTTTGGATGTTTGCATTGAGAGACTAGACATTATATTGGGTTGAATGTTCAATACCCAGGATATTGATATTGAGACTAAATATCAATATTTCTGTTTGGATGTGTTAGATATTCAGACCTCAGACAAGATATTGAAGTTGAATGTCAAATACTTGTTTGGATGGTATAAAAGTGATGAATTTGAGTTTTTGAGACGTTGATCATTATAATGTTACATTAATGCAAAAATTGCAGATAAATTCTAGATAGAGGCGTGCTTTAGTTGCAGCACAACAAAACGGCTGATTAGTTTTCCTTGATAAATTGCACAGATGCATAGGGATTAGTTGTTCCCATATAAATTCCAGTAACTTAATATCTGCTTAAGATTCCGAATTTATGGTACACACAAATCTTGTCTCCTGGATGAACCGTTCGGTGTTCTTGGAGGAGTGGTCTTGTTGCAGCACAAGGACGGCATCAACTGGTTTCAATGAACCCATCATCAGAGAGAGCCACAGTGACATCTTTACATTCCAGCAAAGTGACGTTCTCATCTATACTGGCAGTACGACAAACTTCACACTGAAATCGGTTGATCCTTCTGCAACCGAGACCTTTATTTGGGCCTCCAACGCCGAACAGAGATGTGCATACTTGAATGCCAGCGTGGGCCGTGGAGCATGGACCAGACACCATCTCCTCCAGAATTGAGGCTCCGTACCTGACCAGGGAAGCTGCAGCTCCGGATTCACGTGCGCCGGCCGCCGGCCGCCGGAGCTCGTCCAATCGACCTGTACCTGCACGAAGAGGGCAGAGGGAGATGAGACGGGAGGGATAGACGGCGGGAGAAGGAGACGACAGGAGGGAGAGACAGCGGGAGGAGGAGCTCGGGCAGGAGGCCGGGATACCTGCTGCGCCGCCGCCGCTGCTTAGGTCGCTCGCGACCTATCGAGAGGGAGACGGGAGAGGAGCGAAACAGAGCGGTCGGGGAGGAAGCGAAGCGGTACGCGAGGCGAATATCCCACGATGTCGAGGCTAACCCCTCGACATTAGCTGGGCTCTTTTTAGCCTTCCGGAGCGATGGTTAGATACTGACATCGAATAGCCAGCTTGAATATCTAGCACATCCAAACACCTTGATTTGTATATTCTGGACTGAAAACTCCCGAGTATCTAATATCCAGTCTCAATGTAGAGGCATTATATTTAACCTATAAAAAATGATAAATTTACAGATCTTATTAAGTTATCAATGTATAGTTTCAAATCTCCCCATTTTGTCTTTTTAGACTATAATATAAAGAATTTTGCATTCATGTTGTGCACTCGCTTGTATTATACATCATGGAGAATATGCATAATTTTTTTCAGACTTTTGAAACTTTCAAATATATTCTTCATTTTAAAAAAAATAGCAGGAGCACTGGAGTTCGGGGTGCAAAAACCACTTTCCGCAGTTCTAGCCCCCGCTAAAACAATATCCAAATCTGCCCCCCCCCCCCCCTCCCCCGAGGTCGGCTCCAAAGACCCTTGTTTTTCTTTAAGTTTTCAGGAGAATTAGCGATTTTCGGCGCCAAAATAGGATGGTGCCGAACTGCACAAGTTCGTCTTCATTCTCTTTGGAGCCGATTTGGAAATAGTTTTGAGAAGGGGCCATACATGTGTTTAGTTTCTTAAAAGTGCCAGATTTGGCAAAAACAAATACGAACGTGACGTGGGCATACCTGATGCGGCCCAGCCGAAGATATACCTGGAGGCCCACCTGACGGCCCAACAAAGCCCAAGAAGCTACAACTTGGAGTACAAAACAATAACTCATGTAAACCCTAACTGGCTGCATATATAAAGCCAGACAGGGGCACCCCCACAGGCATATCCATACGAGACACAACATACACGCATAGACATAGCAAAACCACGTCTCACCTCATCGCCATTGCGGCCACCATGTAAACATCACCATTATCATCAATACAAGATCAGACAAGCAGGATGTAGGTCTTTACCTCACAATGAGGAACCGAACCTGGGTAAGTCCCTGCTTGTTAGCCATCCGAAACTATCAGCGCGCCATCTTCTCTCCCTCATGAAACCCTAGGTATCTCGACCTTGTGATTTGTCGTGGCTACCCCATGTCAACTGGCGTCGTCTGTAGGAAGAACGCGTGTTGAAATCGCAGTTTCGGTGGCTCCAAACTACATCAACAATTACACGGCGGCGTCCCGGATGCGCCGCCTCGGCCATCCAATCTTCACCGACAACAACGCAGCGCTCCGCCGGTGCGATCAAAGCTGGCGGTGGCGTTCGGTGTGCGCGGCACCCGCGATCCAATCTAACGGCAGCGATCCGTCTGTACGCTCAGCGTGCGGCGGCGCCATGCACGATCCAATCTGCCGGGTGGCGTTACGGGAGCCAATCCGTGGCGATCCAATCCACGGGAGCCAATCCGTGGCTGACGACTACATCAACAAACGCGGCGAGGCATCCTGCCACAGCTAACTCTACTACACGTAATTAGTCGGGTTAATCGGACGCGCTGATCAAGACCCGCTGGTCCAAAGACGAGTGCTACCAGGCAGCGGTCCCTGGAGGCGGAAGCAACGAGGGCATCAGGCTACACATGCATGGATTTTGCGGCCGGCGTGCTAATCACTTGCATGGATTTGCCGGCCAAAGTACTAATCAAGCAATCAGGCTCCAATCAAAGGAAAGAGAAAAAGCTAGCTACGTACATGGCACGACATCAAGTAGAAGAAAAAGAAGATCGGGTGCTACTAAGCACTCAGGTGGATCAGGTCCCTGTGCAGCACCGCCGAGTCGCCGTGGTTGGCTCCAGCTTTGTCTGCGGTACATCCTGTTGCGGCCTGCTTCAAACTTTGACTCCCTTGACTTTGTCGATCACGACGATAACGATCAACATCGACGGAACGTCGCATCGCCTTCGACCGCGCGTACCCGACAGACCGTCAACTCGAGAAGAGGGCGGCGTATGCACGCGCACCCGATACTCGAGGGGCTGGCGATTCATCATATACAACAAAACAAATACATATTCGCACCCGACAGGCGACTCGGGTGCCTTCATCGACTCAGCATCATCAACCACGGCGACAACGATCAACGTTGTCGGTGCCGACACATACAACCGGCTCCCTGGGTGGGCGCAACAAACCCTAGGGGGCCGGCCCTTCGACATCATTGCTGCACCCTCGGGGCCTGGTGCCTCGTCTTCATCGACTCTAGTGTCTTCATCGACTGCACATCGACGACTCCGTCCAGATCGACTCCGATCCGTTCGCATCGACTTGACCTGTCGCATCAATTCTTGTCGGCTCAGCGCCGCACAACCACGCTGGTGAGGCTATCCGGATGGTCGTACAATCATGATTTGCACACGCAAGCGGCCAAAAAGCAACGGTCAGTTGATGATCGGGCAACTGACAACAATCCAATCGTCGGTAAAGCAGGCATCTACGACACCGACACAGAGAGCCCGCTCCCTGGAAGGGCATCACGTACCCTCGGGGGCTGGCGCTTCGACGTCAACAACGACATCAACTTCATCACTGCTATCGACAAGGCGACTCCCGTGCCTTATTCGACTCCGCATCGTCGACTCCGCCTCGCCGACTTGACAAAAAGGACTCGGGGGCTGGACGTGCAGCCGCCGCGTTGACTCCCTCTTCAACCACAAAGCGTCTACATCAACTACTCGACACTCGGGGGCTGGCGTTTATCGACTCCACTGCGTCGTCTCCGTCCGCTGCGTCGACCCCGGTCCGCCACGTCCACTCTTTCAGCTAAAGGCCGTGACTCCGCCACCCAAGACTCGGGGGCTGCGCCATACAGGGTGTACAATTAACCTTGTCCGGACCCGACACTCGGTGGCTGGCGCCTTGCCTTCAACAACTTCGCCGCGACACAACTCCGCGACGTCGACTCCGTCCACTACGACGTCCACGACTCGACAAGATCGGCATCCATGACTCGACAAATTCTACAACCACTTTGACGAGTCAACCTCGGCAGTCTGCAGATTTCCGTCACTCATGAACAGCTAAGTAAATTTCATATTTTATTTTTTCAATTCTAACCTACTTCAGTTGCATCGAACACTTGGGGCGGGCGCTCCCTCCGCCGCGTCGACTCCAGTCCGCTGCATCGACTCCCTCCGCCGCGTCGACTCCCACCTCCGCATGACTCCGCCGCGTCGAATCCGGTCCACCGTGTCGACTCCATCCGTTGCATGACTCTGCCGCGTCGACTCCGGTCCGCCGCGTCGACTCCCTCCGCCGCATGACTCCGCCGCGTCGACTCCCTCCGCCGCGTCGACTCCTTCCGCTGCATGACTCTGCCGCGTCGACTCCGGTCTGCCGCATCGACTCCTTCTGGCTAAACGCCCCACAATTCGCCTCGGCCGCACCCGACACTCGGGGGCTGCGCCATACAGGCCACGGAATTACATTGGCCACACCCGACACTCGGGGGCTGCACCATACAGGCTACACAGTTTATTTCAGCCACACCCGCGCTGCTCTACTACATCCGCCGCGTCGACTGCGTCCGCCATGTCGACTCCCATTGGGAGCGCACTCGCCGCCGGCTCGAGTGCTGCGCACCCGACAAATATCTACGCTAGCAGGCGCGAAGATTGGAGCACTCGCAAGATACTCGACAGCAACGCGCTGCCACGCACCTGACGAAATAATCCAGTAGGTCCTGTCTGGAGTCGACGAGATTAATCATGCCAACAGGCACTCGACAGCGTCGACAAGACAAATCCTCCTACGAGTCGATTAAAGCAGTCATACACTATACTTTTACAAAGGAGAATTTTACCTTCACTATTGCCCGGGTTGCATCCGCTGCAAGTAACACCTGGATGCCGCATCCACGATGCGAAGATAAGACCCACCGATCGGTCGAGTAGGGCCAGGGACCGCACCGGCTGCGCTTACCCTGTACATTTCCGTGTCTACGACATGATGAAAAATCCCGACGGACGCGTTGGGTACTTATCTTACTAATGCTAGAGTTTGGCTCTATAAGACCTCCGCGGCCTGAGCCAAGCTTCCCCAGCCTACTATAGCTAGCAAGGTTTTTGCCCTAGAGCAATTCACCAGCCCCGATCCGTCGAGTGCGCTGGACCTACTAAGCTCACAAATCTCAAGCAAATAGAAACCAGGAATGAGTCGATGCACTTCCGACTCACAACCTGATCAAAGGAAAAGGCACCCGGTACATCCTCCACTATGAGTCTCTGCCCGATTCTTTGAATCGACCAGACACTCGAGGGCTGCTCCCATCGGGAGCGTTGGCCGCGCACCCGACATACTACTGAGTCAAAAGCACCAGACAACGCAGCAAGGGCACGAAGACTGAGCCCAAGTTGAGCACCTCCTTGGACAGCTCAAATTTCATCGACTACTCCCATCGGGAGCACACTCGCCGCCGGCTCGAGTGCTTCATGCACTCGCCGTTGGCTCTACTGCGTCGCAACATAATTTCTCAAAGTCGGGTTCTCTACAGCCCGCAACATAATTCTCAAATTCGGGATCTCTATAGCTCGCACGGGATTTCTCAAAGTCAGGTTCTCTAAAGTCTGCAGCGGATTTCTTAAAGTCGGGTTCTCTATAGCCCGCATCGGATTTCTCATAAATGATTCAACTCCCAAAGCATGGTAAATACAGTCATCCCATGGCCATCAACACACATGACGCATCGACTACGCCTACTCGACATGCTGCTCTTAGTCTCAGTCCGATTCTTAAAATCGACCAGACACTCGGGGGCTACTGACGTGGGCAAACCCTTCGGGTCCCCCACCATTTGCATACCCGATGCGGCCCAGCCGAAGACATACCTGGAGGCCCACCTGGCGGCCCAACAAAGCCCAAGAAGCTACAACTTGGAGTACAAGACTAACTCATGTAAACCCTACCTGGCTGCATATATAAAGCCTGCCAGGGGCACCCCACAGGCATATCCATACGAGACACAACATACGCGCATAGACATAGCAAGACCACGTCTCACCTCATCGCCATTGCGGCCACCATGTAAACATCACCATTATCATCAATACAAGATCAGACAAGCAGGATGTAGGTCTTTACCTCACAATGAGGGGCCGAACCTGGGTAAATCTCCGCTTGTCAGCCATCCGGAACTACCAGCGCGCCATCTTCTCTCCCTCACGAAACCCTGGGTATCTTGACCTTGGGATTTGCCGTGGCTAACCCACGTCAGAACTCCACCGTTATATATACCTCTTGTAAACTGCCGGTTAGGATAAGTTCAATGTTGTAAATCCCCAGCATTTGCAACCTCACCCGATCATAGCAAATCTGCCGCCCGTGGTTTTTTCTTTTCCTCCATGGAAGGGTTTTCCACGCTAAAAATCTCATGTCCTCATTGGTTTGATCTCTTTTGTTCATCGTCTATTTGCCTATCACGTCGGACCTTCGACGGGCCTGATTTTATCGTTTGCACACCTCGTCAGTGATGCCACCTCGGCAACGATTCCACCTGGACAACCCCATATAGACCCGTCCAGGAAATGGTGGTTACATGTGACGCCCCAAAATCGGTACTATGCAGATTTAAGCGATCCCGCCAAAATCCGCATAATAACGATTTTAGGTCGCCCACCAGACATAACGTGCACGTCGAAACATGCGCGTTATGTGGGTGGAATTGTGATAACATTACAACAGTTCACGAAAAGAATCCACAACAACAACAGAAGGAGATATATATATACAAGAATGACTCAAACGAGTCAGGAAAACAACTGATACATTACAAAGATCCAAAGCACAGCAAAAGCGAAATAGCGTCTGACTACGGACAAGATACAAATTGGACTAAGAGTCCTGAAGATAAGCATGGCGTCCATATCCCTGCCCAGGCCGAGCCGGAGGGATAGCCAAGCTAACGTCGTCAGACTTCAAACCTGTTGACTGCACATAAAAGTACAACCCAAAGATGGGTCAGGCACAACCGCCTGGCAAGCAATGCTCAAAAGATACCAACACAAAGGCTACCAAAAGTAAGGGGAGGTGGACTGTAGCGGCAGCAGCAGCACTAAACAACCTATAGAGACACTCTACAACTTCCGTCTACTGGAGAGGGATAAGAGAGCGCATTAGAACCAACTAGCTTCTAACACCAAACATAACACTTCCCAGATTCACCCCCTCAACCAAGTATGAGGAAGCAATCGAGGGAAACTCACACAGTTGTCAAATTTTAGTTACATCTTATTGTGAGAATAAGTCTAACTTACTAGTCAAGTTAATTAGAATCATTAGGTGTAAGTTGTTTATGATCTTGTTAGCCAGCATCCGATCCAAGTTGTCCATAACCGTGGACTCGGCTTCTTGAAAAGATTTGAACCCTGCAGGGGTGCACTACTGTTAAGCCATACGCACGTTCAACCCTTAATGCCCATGAGTAACACACTTCCGTCGGTGTGTCGGCAGGATGTCGCGACAAGACGTTTTCCCTTCACTACCAACAAGTCCAGGGAGCCACCCATCTGAGTTGTTACCCGCGTCCAGAGTCCGGCCGATAACTCCATAGCGGACTCAATCGTTTGCGCCTACGCACTAGATGGAACAAGCCATAGTAGGAATGTCCACTTCGTGACGTACCGCACCTATATGTCCCCCCATATCATCGAACCTCTCATCATCAATAACATGCACATGCATATGAGCAAATGGAAAGCCCGAACTAGTTGCAGCTCCTGGACAAGTTGGTAGATCCGGTACTAAGTCGAGGGGGTTCCCATGGACCCCACATGTGGATAGTGCGCTCGTACTTGGATAAGAGGACAAGAACCGAGTTCCTAGTGCGACACTCAGCAGAAAAAAAAACACCAACGAATTGGCCTTCCACCGGGTACCTTATCATTTAGTTCATCTCCCACAAACATTATCATTATTTTAAGTAAAGTGAGCCAATCTATCATACTAAGCAGGTGATACATAAGAAAGACAGATTGCAACAACAGACCTAAGCATGCAACCACGACTCGCAAGGCTAACAGTAAACAAACAACAGGGTGATAGGATGTGGGGATAAGGCTGTATGTGGCTGCATGGTAAACATTAATGGGATCGAGACACAAGCATCATAATATAAGGATAGCATAGAACAACGGCAAGAATGGAAGACAATGTTATGGTAGCAAGTGAGCAAAGCTTGCCTGGACACACGGTAGAGGTAGCAGAACTTGTCGTTGCTCACATCATCTCAACGTCTTATCCACGAAGAAGCAACAAACACTGGAAAGCGCAAAAGATGCATCTTACAACTACGGCAAAAGATCCAGCATGTTCATGATATGATGCATGGCATGGCAAGATGCAAGACAAGATGCAACTTAAGCCGAAATTAAGCGGAACCGGGTTCCGACAATTAATTTAGGTTCAAGTTATTTATCTAACCAACAAATTAAATGTTGATTAACATGGCGAAGCAAGGCATGGGTGATCTACACAAAATTAAATGAAGTCGGGACATTTTTCGACTGTTCCCGCACACTCCATATTTATTTATCAGATGAATTGCTAATTACCCACAACCCAAGATATGCATCATATGCATGAATGATATGAGATGCACAAGATAGGTGACATTTTATAAAATAGGTATAGGCTCGGGTTTGGGTTCGCACGTCGGGAAGAGGGGTCAAGGAACTCCGGGGGTCAAAGCCGGAAATCTTCGGGTCGAAGAGGAAGTAGTCGAAGTCAGGGAAGTAGTCGTCGCCGAACTGCAACATCGTCGTTTGACGGTGTCGTGGAAGTGGTCGAAGTAGTTGTACTCGGGTCGTCATTGTACAGGGCACCGGCTTCGGTGTCGGTGGTGTTCTTGACAGGTTCGGTCTTTGGCGGCGACGGGGTTCACGAACACGCACGAAGGTGGCCAACGCAAACACGACGTCACGGGCGGGGGTCTTGTCGACGGATGGGGTACACGGTGCAGATCTTGCCGGCGGTCACTGAAAGGGCATGGCGCCCCCATGTGTGGTTTTGGTAATTAATGACAATCCCTATGGACTAATGGTTGCATTGAGTTTTACTTGTAGTGTTTGTCCATAGACCATGCTTGAACTCCATATGTTGGATTCAAGGTTGATGCCATGAGTATATTAATATAATGAAGTATTTGGCATCAAGATCATAGAGTTGAGCATATTGCAAGTATGTCTTGAAGAAAAGAATTATGTGATCATTCATGGTTATCTTCAAGACATCATCTATTGAAAAGAGAAGAAAAGATACAAGGTTGATCAAGTATTGATCAACACACAAAGCTACAAGATGTACCAAGTGGGATCATGTATCTCTTGGTATGGTAAGATTGTCCATATAGCTTTGTGAACTAACCCATGATATGTGTGTAGTATTTCTATGTGTGGATAGGTATCTTTCTATGGGCTTGCATCAAATGAAGATTTCATATGACCCATGATCGATGACGTAAAGTGATGATCGTCATCAATGTTGAGAAGCGCAAGTTCAAGAGGAGCATCTCGAAGAAATCCTAGGCTTGAAGCTTGCCACCCATTTAGAGATAATGTTCATGTGAAGATGTGCCTAAGAGAGGCTCTCCCATAGTGGAGTATGGGGCAGCAATGTTTGGGTCTTCACCAAGCGAAGCGCAATCAAGAAAGGTGGTCCACTTGAAGAGATCAAGATTGACGTCATCTAGCTCAAGTGGAATGCGCAAGGCAAAGGTATGATAGGGTTTCTATTTTACCGGTCTCGTGGTACTAGTTGGGAGACCGGGTTATAGGATAGATACCGTACTATCAAGAGGGGCTCTCGATTGAGCTTTAGTGTATCAGTTGGAGAGAGCTCAAACCTTTGCATACTTGCCTTCATCATCTTTCTTGGTTCTTATTTGGCTTATCTCTCTATGGGGTTTTGGAGCTTGTTGTGACCTTCATAACAAGCTCAAGTTCTCCGAAAACGGATTTCGTATGAAAAACTTGTTGCGTTTTCGGTTTTGGAGTTTCTCCCGTTTCATCTTCTATAGAGAGGTTTCACCTTTCTACATTTGGTTTTATACTCCCTTGTTGGACTATGATGTTTTCCTGCATCATCTTGTCGTGCTCGTTGTGGTGATTCCAACGAGCCCAAGATCATCGAAATCGGAGTCCGGATGAAAAAGTTGTGGGTGTTTCATTTTTGGCAGCTGGGTGGCCAGCCCCCAGACCAGCCTAGGCCGGCCCCAGGCTGGCCGGCTCTGCTGGGTGACCAGCCCCCAGACCAGCCTAGGCCGGCCCCCAGGCTGGCCGACTCTGCTGGGTGGCCAGCCCCCAGGCCAGCCTAAGCTGGCCCCCAGGCCGGGCTCCCGTGCCCCTCCAACGGTCACTTTTTCAGGGGACCTATTTAAGGGGGTTTCTTCCCCAATGGTTCCCTATCTCTTGAAGCTCGTTTTTCCTCCATTATTGAACCTTCTTGAGCTTTGCTAACTCTCTATGCCTCCATGATTCTTGCCTCCATTTAGTGGAAAAGAGAGAGGAGATCTAGATCCATTGTTCCACCAATCAATCTCTCCTCTAAGTGAGGGGAAGCCTTTTGATCTAGATCTTGGAGTTCCATTTGTTGAGTTCTTCTTGTTCTTCCTCTCTTCTCCCCCCAAAGCATTAGTTGCTTTGGTGGGATTTGAGAGTGAAGGATTTTGAGCACCTTGTGTTCTTGCCCATTGCATCGGTTGCATCGGTTTGAGTTCTCCACGGTGATACGTGGAAATCGAAGTTGAGAAGCTTGTTACTCTTGGGTACTTGGGGTGCCCTAGAGCTTGTCCTCTTGGGTACTTGGGTGCCCTAGACGGTCCTTGTTGATCTCGGAGTTTTGGTGGCTCGCGGGATAGTTGGGAGCCTCCAATTAAGTTGTGGAGTCGCGCCCCAACCTTGTGATTCTTGTGGCTTTGGGAGCCGCGGGAATTCGGTGAGAGCCTCCAATTAAGTTGTGGAGTGTGCCTCATCCTTGTACGGGTTCGGTGACCACCCTCAAGTGTCCCATAGTGGTTCGTGGCACTCTACATTGGTAGGCACGAAGGAGATTACGGTGTGCCATTTGACGGCTATTCGGGGATCACTTTGTGACTCCGCACCGCTCCAACGGAGACGTAGCTTCCATTGGGAAGTGAACTTCGGGATAAATCATCGTCTCCAAGTGCCTCGGTATTTCTATACCCGAGCTTCTTACTTATGCAATTTACTTTGTGATAGCCATCGAGCTTGAAGTAATATATCTTGCTATCACATATTGCTTATCTTGTTTAGCATAAGTTGTTGGTGCACATAGGTAAACCTAGCTTGTTTAGGTTTTGTGCTTGATAAATTAAACGCTAGTTTTATTCCGCATTTATTCAAGCCTAAACCGTAAAGAATTTTAATCGCCTATTCACCCCCCCTCTAGGCGACATCCGTGTCCTTTCAATTGGTATCAGAGCGGGTTCTCTCTTATTGGCTTCACCGCCTGGAGAGTAAAGATGTCGTCTAGTGAACTAGTGCACAATGCTTCTTTTATATTAGATGGCACAAATTATGATGTTTGGAAAATTCGCATTCTTGATATTTTCGGGTCATTGACCCATACATAGAGCGAATTCTAGATAGGGGTTATTCTCCTCCAAGGAATCCCAAAAGATTATCTTTATTGGATGAGAATAATTCCTATCTAATGCTCAAGCTTCTAATGTGATTTTCAATGCTTTGAGCGATGTAGTTATTATGTCGGTCTCTCCTTTTCGGAATGCTCATGAGCTTTGGACCAAGCTTCAAGATAAATATGATGTGTCCAAGAATTGTGGAGATGATTGTTGTCCCTCCACTTCCGGCCGTGATGAGTTCTCAACTTCTTCTACTTCACCTACATGTGGCAAGCCACAAAGTAATGCAATGGTGAGTAGTGATAGATATTGCAATAATGATAGTAAGCTTATTGTTGATGATACTTCACCACTATCTTATTGCAATGATTTATCTTTGGACTTAAACGCATCTAGAACCAAAAATGATCTACATGCTTGTGTTGATAGTCCTTGCATATCATGTACAAATTGCTTGATTAATCCTTGTGATGATATGCTCTCTATATCTTGTTGCCATGATAAAAATGGTTCTATTTCCTCTAGTATTTGTTTGGCTAACAATGTAGAGGAAACCGAACACTCCATGGAACAAGATATGGATTTAAATGGTGACTCAAGTAATTCTTCATCGTCATCATCATGTACTCACTTTTGCCTTATGGCTAAAGCTTCCGAGGTATCTCCTACTTTGGATCCCAATATATCTCATGATGATAGTGATGAGGAAAATGAACAAAATGATAATGATGCTTCCATACTCGAGAAGGGTAAAATGGTTATTCTTTCTCTTTCAAAGAATAAAGATGCTCGTGCTAACTTCTTAGAAATCATGTCTACCCTTGTTAAGCGCAAACTTACCATTGAGGAGTTGGAAGCTCACATTGATGAAAGCTTAACCGCGAATACAAGTATGCGGAAGAGATCGCCGATCTCAAGGAAGCTCTTGAAGAAGAACAAACCAAGAAGACTCTTGAGGAAACTTTTGCTCTCGAACTTTCTAGAGTAAAGGGATCCCATGATAGATCTCTTAAAGTGGCAAATGATTTCAAAATAACAAATGGTAAGCTTATAGATGCACATGCCAAACTCCTTGAGGATTTTGAGCACCTAGAATGGCTCTAGGGTCATAAGGGTGAGCTCATCAAACTCACCGAGTCTCATGCGCAACTTAAAGCTTCTCACTCTAAAGAGCTTGCCAAGTTACTTTCTCCTATTGTCATAAATAATGATGCTTGTGCTACTAACTCTATCTCTTGTGAAGCATCCATATTAACGGAGAATGTTGAGCTAAGGGCTCAACTTGCATTGCTATCTAGCAAATATGGGAAATTGGAAGAAAGCCATGAAAAGCTCTCGAGCTCTCATGAGGATCTTCTAGTCTCCTATGATAAGCTAAAGTTAGCTCATGAGGCTATTATTACAAAGGTAAATCTGTGAGCCTCATGTGGACAATGGCACAACTTCTACTCAACATGCTTTATTGCCATGTGCTAGTCCTAGTAATTCATCCACTCATAATATTGCTACATCTTGTGATGAATTACTTTCCATGCCTTTTTGCTCTAACAATGAAGCTTCTACTTCCTCTAGTGTTTTTGTTGATACTAACCATGTAGAGGAATTAAAAGAGCTCAAGGCCCAAGTCACTTCTTTGAAGAAAGACTTGGAAAAGCGTCATGATGGGAAGCCCACACTTGACAACATGTTGAGTGTGCAAAGACGCCCAATGACAAGAGTGGACTTGGATTCAACTCCAATAGTAAGAACAAGTCCAAGTATAACAAGAAAAAGAAGGGCCAAGAACAAGTCAAGAATTCGGCCAAGATCACTTGCTTCAAGTGCAAAGTTGAAGGGCACCATGTTAGATCTTGCCCTTGAAGAAGAAATCTCTTAGCAAGAAGCAACAAGGGAAGAGGCCTCAAGTTCAAACTCAAGTTCATCAAGATGAAGAACGGTCCCTTCCCAAGAAGAACCATGGCATGCCTCCTCATGATGAAGCTTCAACTAAGAAGAAAGGAGGAAGCAAATGTTGCTACATATGTCGTGAGAAGGGTCATTTTGCTTCTTCATGCACTAGTGGTAACTTATCCAACCCCATAATAATTGATAATGCTTATTCTATTAGGAAGGATAAGTTGGCAATGTGTTTGCCAAATATGTTGGTACTCAAAGTGGTGTCAAGAAAAGACCATTTGGGTTGCCAAGCCTATTGTGACTAACCTCTTAGGACCCAACTTGGTTGGGGACCAACAAGTTAAAACTTGATCAATAGGTGTTGGTGGAGGGCATTGGAGACTTGGCTACATCATGAAGAATTAAGGGATCTTCATCAATTATATTCTCTCAAGCCAAGTCATTTGGATTATATTGTTCTATCTCATATCCAATGTTCCTCCTTGCGGTAACTTGTGTTTAAATCATACATACATTGAAAGTTGCTTGCACCCTTGCATGTGTTTGGTTTTGTACCTTGCTAATGTTTGCATGTGTTGTGCTCTCTACTTACTTTTCTTGAGTAATCAAGTATGTGTATGTTGGTTTGCACACCATGTATGTGTGAGTTTGTGTTGAGCCATTTGTATCAATTGCTTATATCTTAATTGGCTCTTTTTGAGAGATTAATGGACTATCCCATTTTGGGGGAGTGATATGTTTGCACACTTCACAATCCTAAAAATGTGTATACATGAGTACTACCACTTAGTGTTGATATATCAATTTTATCTAGTCTCTATATGGTATGTCATTCTCATGAGAAATTCAAATTCTATAATGTCCATTAATTATCTCTAGTTGAGTTCTATTTGCCTCTTGTGGAGAATGAATGTTTATCACATTATGGGGGAGTAATAAGCTATGTGCATATTACAAGCCTAGAAAATGTGAACATGTGAGGTATTGCCACGTAGAATTGATATTCTAAATTATCTTGCTCCTATGCGGCATGGTGCTCAAACAAGTTCCACTTTGCTTAAATGATTTTGTTTGCTCATAGTTTGGATCTTGTTTGAAAGAAATGTTCTTGGTATGGTTCTCCTCCAACATGATATTATATATATCCATTTGGGAACCGATTGCTTCAAGCAACTCTTTATAGTTGCTTTGCTTGTTCGCGTGAATACTGAAGCTATCAAGAACATATATCTACCTAAGCATTGCTCTTAAATCTTATCCTTTGCCTTATGCTTATTTTGTGAATATGATCTTGAATTTCACTCCAATATACCACCGAGAAATATCTCCATATACTCCTTGTCCTTGACAAGTGATACTCATAATTGTGGTGAAATTTGTAGATCGTCTTCATGTTGGCTCTTGATTTTATTGCCTTATTTCTTGCCAAAAATTAATTGTTTAACTCCTTTCTTCCTTACCTCTTGTGGATCATTTTGCTTTACTCAAACTTTCCTAGTGTTTTATTTGGTGTAGGAGAGGCATTGATCCCATCATTGTGCACCTTGCATTCAAAGGCTACTTATAGATAATGCACTATTCTTGGGTGAGCTATCCTATATTGAGTACAACTTATATTTTCATTAGTATTGGATCTTATTGCTTTTTCTTGATATATGACTAGTGTTTGAATAGATATTTGAGAGCGATGATTCCATGTGTGTGCATTGTGTATTCAAATACAAGATCATAAAATAATGCACTTTTGTTGGGAGAGCTATCATGTATCTTTTTAAACACTATTTATATTCTATTTGTATTTGATCCTTTCCATTGGTCTTTGATCCCGATGACATGTCTCATGGAAGACAAACCTTTTTGGCTTGGTACTTTGTACCATCATGAAAAGTGTAGAGGGTGTGGTTTATTTGTTGGAACCCCGCTCTTTCTTTTTGAGAGTTTGTCCCAATTGGCATCTCTCTTTGGGAGTGGGTTATATCATTCGTTGATTAACATCTCTCTTCTTTTGGTATCTCTTTTGGAAATTTGATATCTAGTCCTTTTATATATTGATTAATTGGTATCTTATTTTCTTTTTGATATCTTATCCAATTGGTATCTTATCAATTATGTGTTGATTTGCTTTTAGTTTCAATTGGCTTCTCTAAATCAATTTTTGATTTGGATCTTTGATATAATTTGGACCCTCTTTGATCTCTTAATATTTGTCCAAATTGTATCTCCCTTTGGTTATTGAAGGTCATAGGCATGCATATCTACTACATGTTTATTTTATGGCATGCTTTCCTTCTTTGTGCCAATATATAGGGGAAACTCCACGGAATCCTAAATCGGCTAAGATGTGCATGAAATTCAATTTCATATCTATATGCACATATTTATGTGGAGTTCCTTCTATGTATTGTAGTTTGACTAACTACTTGGACCCAATTAGTTTGGGAACAATTTTACTTGAATGTGTTTTAGGTACATGGAGATGCATTGGATGCTTGTCTCATTTACAATGAAAGTATCTTCACCACATGCTTATTGGAGCCAAGCGAGGATGGTTGATGAAATTTTATCTACTACATCAACCCAATGTCATCTCGGTAACAAGTATTCACCCTCATGCATACTTTTCTAGCATCCAACCTTGTGTAGGTTGCATCATGGCATGAAAAGTATTTATTTGCTTTTGTTGTAGCTATTGCAAATTCAATGTAGCTCTTATGATACTTGTTGCTTTCCTCAACGCGTCCCAACTATCTCCTTTCCCTTAGTGATATTTGTGATGCTTGTGTTGAGGTTGAATTTGAAGTTCATTATTATACAATATGAGAATATTGAGCTATGGGCTATGATCCTAAACAAACATCATATGTGTATATGTTATGACTTCCCTTTGGATATCGTGTTTCTTTTCCTTAGTAACTAATTTTATGTGTACATGTTTCTTTGTGGACACTTAGAAACTTATATACATGAGAGAAATTACATCTTTACTCGATATCCTAATTCTTCGGTGTCACCTCTTTTACTCCGTTTTTGATTCTTTGGCGTGACTCCGAAAAGAATTTGATTTATGAGTGCATATCCTATTTTGTCACATCTTGGTGCTCTCATCTTGGTGAATATCTTAACTTGTCTTTACAAGCCAATAATCTTCACCTTGGTTTGCATCTTATTGAGCTTGTGAATTCATTTGTTTTTGTGTTTTAGAGGATACCGAGGAGTGAGGATTCCATGTTTGTACACCTTGTATTCAAATACAATAATTCTAAATTGTGTACAAATATTGGGGAGCTCCTCTATTTCTTTAAAACACTCTTTTGCTCAAATCATAATATCTTGTGTTTATTTGGTTAGTTGGATCTTTTTGATTGCTTACTTTTTATTTGGAGAATTGTAAAAAGTTTTCCATATCATTCTTTTGCAATCTTTGGATCCTCAATATAGTTTGTGCTCTCTCCAACTATTCGTCATTGGATATGTGTATTTGATTTCACTCATATTTTGAGAAATGCACACGTTATGGGGGAGCTCATACTATATTGACCTTCTAAGATTTTTCGCCCATTTTGGAAATGGATGCCAATGGGGGAGAAGTTTTATAGGGTTTAAGGGAATTTGGTGTTATGCTTTTGTTTTGGTCATAAGCATTTACCTTTCATGCTCATGCATCCATGCTTGTTGATTTGCATGTTGCTTAATTCATTATATAAACCCTTGTAAAAGAGATTGTCATCAATTACCAAAATGGGGAGATTGAAAGGGCATGGCGCCCCCATGTGTGGTTTTGGTAATTAATGACAATCCCTATGGACTAATGGTTGCATTGAGTTTTACTTGTAGTGTTTGTCCATAGACCATGCTTGAACTCCATATGTTGGATTCAAGGTTGATGCCATGAGTATATTAATATAATGAAGTATTTGGCATCAAGATCATAGAGTTGAGCATATTGCAAGTATGTCTTGAAGAAAAGAATTATGTGATCATTCATGGTTATCTTCAAGACATCATCTATTGAAAAGAGAAGAAAAGATACAAGGTTGATCAAGTATTGATCAACACACAAAGCTACAAGATGTACCAAGTGGGATCATGTATCTCTTGGTATGGTAAGATTGTCCATATAGCTTTGTGAACTAACCCATGATATGTGTGTAGTATTTCTATGTGTGGATAGGTATCTTTCTATGGGCTTGCATCAAATGAAGATTTCATATGGCCCATGATCGATGACGTAAAGTGATGATCGTCATCAATGTTGAGAAGCGCAAGTTCAAGAGGAGCATCTCGAAGAAATCCTAGGCTTGAAGCTTGCCACCCATTTAGAGATAATGTTCATGTGAAGATGTGCCTAAGAGAGGCTCTCCCATAGTGGAGTATGGGGGAGCAATGTTTGGGTCTTCACCAAGCGAAGCGCAATCAAGAAAGGTGGTCCACTTGAAGAGATCAAGATTGACGTCATCTAGCTCAAGTGGAATGCGCAAGGCAAAGGTATGATAGGGTTTCTATTTTACCGGTCTCGTGGTACTAGTTGGGAGACCGGGTTATAGGATAGATACCGTACTATCAAGAGGGGCTCTCGATTGAGCTTTAGCGTATCAGTTGGAGAGAGCTCAAACCTTTGCATACTTGCCTTCATCATCTTTCTTGGTTCTTATTTGGCTTATCTCTCTATGGGGTTTTGGAGCTTGTTGTGACCTTCATAACAAGCTCAAGTTCTCCGAAAACGGATTTCGTATGAAAAACTTGTTGCGTTTTCAGTTTTGGAGTTTCTCCCAGTTCATCTTCTATAGAGAGGTTTCACCTTTCTACATTTGGTTTTATACTCCCTTGTTGGACTATGATGTTTTCCTGCATCATCTTGTCGTGCTCGTTGTGGTGATTCCAGCGAGCCCAAGATCATCGAAATCGGAGTCCGGATGAAAAAGTTGTGGGTGTTTCATTTTTGGCAGCTGGGTGGCCAGCCCCCAGACCAGCCTAGGCTGGCCCCCAGGCTGGCCGGCTCTGCTGGGTGGCCAGCCCCCAGACCAGCCTAGGCCGGCCCCCAGGCTGGCCGGCTCTGCTGGGTGGCCAGCCCCCAGGCCAGCCTAGGCTGGCCCCCAGGCTGGCCGACTCTGCTGGGTGGCCAGCCCCCAGGCCAGCCTAGGCTGGCCCCCAGGCCGGGCTCCCGTGCCCCTCCAACGGTCACTTTTTCAGGGGACCTATTTAAGGGGTTTTCTTCCCCAATGGTTCCCTATCTCTTGAAACTCGTTTTTCCTCCATTGTTGAACCTTCTTGAGCTTTGCTAACTCTCTATGCCTCCATGATTCTTGCCTCCATTTAGTTGGAAAAGAGAGAGGAGATCTAGATCCATTGTTCCACCAATCCATCTCTCCTCTAAGTGAGGGGAAGCCTTTTGATCTAGATCTTGGAGTTCCATTTGTTGAGTTCTTCCTTGTTCTTCCTCTCTTCTCCCCCCACAAGCATTAGTTGCTTTTGGTGGGATTTGGGAGTGAAGGATTTGACCACCTCTAGTGGTCTTGCCTTCATTGCATCGGTTGCATCGGTTTGAGTTCTCCACGGTGATACGTGGAAATCGAAGTTGAGAAACTTGTTACTCTTGGGTACTTGGGGTGCCCTAGAGCTTGTCCTCTTGGGTACTTGGGGTGCCCTAGACGGTCCTTGTTGATCTCGGAGTTTTGGTGGCTCGCGGGATAGTTGGGAGCCTCCAATTAAGTTGTGGAGTCGCGCCCCAACCTTGTGTTTCTTGTGGCTTTGGGAGCCGCGGGAATTCGGTGAGAGCCTCCAATTAAGTTGTGGAGTGTGCCTCATCCTTGTACGGGTTCGGTGACCACCCTCAAGTGTCCCATAAGTGGCTCGTGGCACTCTACATTAGTAGAGGCACGAAGGAGATTACGGTGTGCCATTTGACGGCTATTCGGGGATCACTTTGTGACTCCGCACCGCTCCAACGGAGACGTAGCTTCCATTGGGAAGTGAACTTCGGGATAAATCATCGTCTCCAAGTGCCTCGGTATTTCTATACCCGAGCATCTTACTTATGCTATTTACTTTGTGATAGCCATCGAGCTTGAAGTAATATATCTTGCTATCACATATTTGCTTATCTTGTTTAGCATAAGTTGTTGGTGCACATAGGTTAACCTAGCTTGTTTAGGTTTCGTGCTTGATAAATTAAATGTTAGTTTTATTCCGCATTTATTCAAGACTGAACCGCAAAGAATTTTAATCGCCTATTCACCCCCCTCTAGGCGACATCCATGTCCTTTCAGTCACGAACATGGAGAACTTGTCAGGAGCGTCGTCGTTCATGGTTCGTCATCGTGGCGAATCTTGTCGTCGGTCACAGACACGGACACGGTCGAGGTTCATGGCGTCGGTCTTGTCGGTGGTCACGGACGCGGGGAACACGGCAACACGGCACCGGAAAGGGAGGCGTGCGCGAGCGTCGTGTCAAACAGGAGTTTCACGAGGTCACGGGCATGGGCACGGACATTAGCACAACAGGAAAGCAACAGGGTTCCCGCAAGGAAGGCTCAGGCTTGAGGATCAGAGGAGGCTCGCCGGCGTCGGGGAGGCTCGAGTCGGGAACGAGGCCGGAGAGGGAAGGATGCGGCACCATGGCAGGTGGGAGGAGGCCGACGGCGACCCGCGCGGACGTGGAAGGAGTCGGGGGGCGCTGAGCGCGCTGGAGTCGGGGGGCGCTGAGCGCGCTGGAGGAGGGAGGTGGCGGCTCGGCCGACGGCGAGGTCGACGGGGCGGAGGGTCGACGGAGCTTGGCCGGAGCCGGGAGGGAAGGAGGAGGCGCTGCGGGTCGCGCGCGGCCGAAGTCAGGGCCGGCCGGGGCGCGGAGAGGATGCGGAGGTGCGCGACGTCAGGGCTCGCGGCCGGAGGAGGCGCGAGGGCGCACGGGAGCGGGACGGCTGGGGCCAGCCGAGGAGAGGATGCGGGCGAGCTCTCCCGTGCGCGATGAGCCGGAGGAGGGCGTGGCGACGGCCGGCGGCGTGGGCCGTGGACAGAGGGCGAGAGGAGGAGAGCTCGGCTGGAGGAGGAAGAAGGAGAGCAAAGGAGAGAAGGGGCGGCGGAAGAGGAGAGAGATGGAGGAGCAGGGAGCAGCTCGGGGAGCTCTCCCGTGTGGTGCGGCGGTTGGTGGTGTGATGCGGGTGAGGAAGAGGAAGAAGATAAGGAGAGAGAAAAGAAAAAGGAGGGAGGCAAAGAAAAAGAAAAGGAGAAAAGGGGGCAGGGACCCGATTGCAAAACAGAAAGAAGAAAAGGAGGGTGGAAGGACCTGGATGCAAAAAGAAGAAAGGGGGAGAGGGTGGCTGCAAAACGTAGGGGGAGGGAGAGGAAGTTTCCAGGGGGAAACCTAGGGTTTGGCTTAGGTGGGCTTTGGGCCGAAAGTGGCCCGAATGGGCTGCTCTCTCCCACTCAAAACATTTTTATTTTGCAAAACCTTTTGACAAAACAAATTTTACAACGGAGACTGACCAAAAGAAAAGGAGGGATTTATTTGAGCAACAAAAAATAGATTTTACCAAAATAATTTTATTGTCAAATTAGTGCAATGCTGATGATGTGCGATGCCATGATGATGCGGAAAAGAAAAACAAACAAATCAAATTGGGAAAAAAAACCCGAGACGTTACATTACACAAATTTCTTAATGACACGGTCACATGGTACACATCGCTAGAGCACGTGGCATGGGCATGGTGCGGGGAGCGGGGAAGAGTCACGTGTTTGGTTGGTTCTGAGGCCTCCAAACAGGCCGAATGTATGTAAAAATGGTTTGTTTTGTTGGTCGCACATGGGGGTCCGAACTCGCCCTTAAATTAAAGCACCTAAAAACTTAGCACGAGGGGAACGCTCGATTTGGCAGTTTCTCCAGAGCCGGGTCAAGAAGAGCGCTCGCGGGTGGGGGGGAGTATGTGGGGATGCAGCGATGGTGATGGTGGGATACAAAATATTGGTGGAGTGAAAGCTAGTCTCCCCACCCTCTTAGGTCACCTCGAGCCGGAGGAGCAAATCCCACCGAAGGAGGCGGCGACGACTTAAATATGCAGCACACAAGGGAGGCGACTAACATCTCAGGTGGCGACGACTTAAATCTGCGGCGGTGACGGCGGCACGGACCAATGTCTACTACCTATCGGCCACCCCGTCTACGGCGCGGCTTCTCCCATGGCGATAAGCACCATTGAAGTCACCCCTACCTTCTCTCTACTGTCAGGTTGTTATGCAAGGTGTCGAGTACCACTCATAGCTAGATTTCAAGGCTTATGCACCTTGATTTCACTAGGACGTACAGACAACACTTATCATTCAGGCAACATCACTCCTAACTGATTCCATTATAAAGCAGTTTGTTTCAATTATAAGGAGTGTAATCAGATATGATCCAATGTCTGTCTGAAACTAGAAGAGGATGGAAAATTTGAACGACATCTACAACTCCAACAATGTAGAGGCTATGCACATGCTTGGAATGGGTAGAATCCCTTTTGCCAAACTTGTGCAGTAATTTAGAGCATCTCCAATAGGTGATGTAAAATAGTAGCCAAAAAACAGCATGATGTAAAATATACATCACAAAAAACGTGATTTTTACATCACTAAAAGTGTCCAACTCCAACAGGTGATATATTTTAGGGCACGAGATTCCCTGTAGGTGATGCATTTTAATCACTCAAATCACGTAAACTTCTTCTTCTCCGTTGATCTCGATATCGATGGGTCCTCTTCCACGGCCGATAGAGCGGCGACCGGGGCGGTCTGGAGAAGGCGGTGCCGGTGGCGATGGGAGGGGCTGGAGGGTCATCGACGGCAGGGATGAGGTCAGGGACAGGCACAACAGCGGGAGGCGGCGACGGAGGCGGAGGCGGGAAGCGCGTCCACCTCCTCTTCCACGACGACGGACGGGAGGCGGCGGCGATGACGACAAGAGGGGCTGGAGGGTCGCCGATGGCGGGGATGAGGCCAGGGACGGGCGCGGTGGCGGAGGCGGGAGGCGCGTCCACCTCTTCCACGATGACCGACGGGAGGTGGCGGCAAGGAGGGTGGGCGGCGTCGACGGATCGCCGGCGGGCGGCGTGCGGGCGAGGGAATGTTATGGTGATGTATATTTGCATCACCTGAGTTAATTTTTACATCGTGCCCTAAAATTGTTTTGCCCAAATTTACATTACGGGCTGCTGTTGGAGACCAATTTTTGGTCCCTGGTGATGCAAAAAGTTGTTATCTATTAGTTTGCATCACCGATTTGAGATGCTCTTAGGGATAGAGCGAGCACGTAGCAATGTTGCTGTAGGCGATAATCAGAGTTTCAGAATGATTCACATCACATTCAGAGCAAGACAGTGTCCCGGTGTTTCAAGCAAGTCTTTTATGCGGTTGCTAAGAGGAGAGATGATCAACACATATGAAAAAAACTATAGCATGACATCATTCGTTAGTTCATGCTTTGAAACTTAAAGATTTTGTTTTTGTTGGTGTTTTTTTTGAAGGATTGTATTGGTGTTCAATAGCTAGTTTCAGGATTTTGTCTGTTTTGACTTTCGTACACTTTTTTTTTTGCGAATCAACTTTCGTACACATATATTGATTGGTACTGATGGACCAAGTTACAAACTCGTAACCAGCCCTAATTAAACACTCCCTCTAGTCCCCTTGGTCACATATAATGAAATACTATAACTAAACAAAATAATCATGATAGTCTAAAAGATAGAAATTGATTATTGGCCTTCTTGGACGAAATTGTCCTTATGATTCGATGATCGTCCGTATGACATAAAATTGTGCTTCTTATACTTGGCAGCATTGCCAGCAAAGAAGCCGATTGGGGCAGGTGAGTGATAAATTTCATGTTGGAAAACTGTACAGTAAAGAATAAAAAATAGATTGGCGCTTATAATCATCATCATACACATATACTCGCTCGATGAATGATGGACTGCACTACGCAGCGGCGCCGCACGTTTGTCCTTCCGAGTGGCGGCTGTAGCCAGCTATTGCGCGCGGTGTGACCGAGCCAAAAACGCGCTAATCCTAGTATCCTACTAACTACAGTACTCCGTAGCACTCATCGCGAGCACGTCACCACGCAGACCCAAAAAGCTGCAGCGGAAACAGTGCTACACTGCTAGTTGCAGTAGACCGGCATGCATGCAGATTTTGGAATTAACAATCATGGAAATAAAGTAGGGATTGTGCGGTACAGAATAGTGTCTCGTGGCAAATACATGTGATGCTTATGCGACAGGTATAGAATAGTGTCTCGTGGCAAATACATGTGATGCTTATGCGACAGTTTAACGTAAGTGCCAGTTTTTTTTTTGGTTGTCATTAAAAAATCTTTATCCCTAAATTAATTAATTTGTTTTAAGACAATTCCGATGTTGTTTGAAAACGTATTCAGCTGGTTTAGACATGTTTTCCATATTTTTGAATTTTGTGATATTTGTTTCGATACGGCTATCGGGTTTTCCAGAAACAGGTTATAGGTTCTCCGGTTAAGTTAGCACATTATTCAGACATAGTTGTCAAATATTTATGCACACGTCGGGTTCTCCGGTTCAGCTACCACATTGTTCAGACATAATTATCAGTTATTTCGAGTGCACCCGCCGGGTTCTCTAGTTCATTTACCACATTGTTCGGACATTGTTAGATATTTCGAATGCATCTGCCAGGTTTTGTTGTTCAATTATCAGATAGTTCGGACACAGTTATCAGATATTTCGAATGCATCCGCTTGTTTCTCTGGTTCATCTACCACATAGTTCGGACACAGTTATCAGATATTTTGAATTCACCCGCTAGTTTCTCTGGTTCATCTACCATATTGTTCGGACACAGTTATCAGATATTTTGAATTTACCCGCCAGGTTCTCCGGTTCAACTACCACATCGTTTCAGACACATTTATCATATATTTTTTAGTTCACCCGCCAGGTTCTCCGGTTCTGCTACCATATTGCAGACATAGCTATCAGATTTTTCGAATGCACCTGTTAGGTTCTCCGGTTCAGATACCACATTGTTCGGACACGGTCATCAGATTTTTCGAATGCACCCACCAAGTTCTCCAGTTTAGCTACCACATTGATTGTTCGTACATAATTATAATTTTTCGAATGCACCCGCCAGATTCTTTGGTTAATCGATCACATTCTTCGGACAGAATTGCGATTGGTGTCCGATTTGAAATAGCCTATCAAATATATCATATTGTTGTCAAACTGAAAACATGTTTTTCTAACATTACGTGAAAGTATTTATTATGTACATACTAGCACTCGAAATAAAATTGTATGTATAATTTTCTTATAAAAAATGACTTGAAAAATTAATATAGCTATAGACAGTAAGGTGTACCCAAAGGGAAAATTGTGTGCTTAATATAGCTAGCATGTTATCCCGTGTCTATTGTAGCATGCACTATAGTCTACAGGGGGTACTGTAGCATGTACTGTAGCATGTAGTGATTTGTTCTCCGTGACACCGTTGCCTCAAAACTCAAAAGTCCTAGCAGCACGGACCGATTTTGTCAGACACCTACAAATGCTCACGCGTAGATCAGCAGTCCACCTAATCGGACGGGTGCGTGGCCGCCGCACGGAGGACGCGCTGCTGCGGCGCCTCCCTCTAGATTTCACAAATACTGCAGGACGTGCTGTAGTATCGTCAGGATTCTGATTGCAGATAGCAAGAACAGAATTCAGTTCGTTCAGCCCAGTCCACACCGTCTCTCCACGCGGCCCCACCTGTCGGCCACTCCCTACTCAGAGCTGTCTGAACCGAAACGCAAACCCGCTGGAGTACACAAGACACTAGCCACTACTTCCTCTCCGCGAACTTTTCCCCACCCAGAAACCCTCGCCGCCGCGACTCCACCGACATTATGCCGCCGCCGCCGGCCCTGCCCGACGAGCTTCTCGAGGACATCTTCATGCGCCTCCCGCCGGACGAACCCGCGTGCCTCGTGCGCGCCTCCCTCGCCAGCAAGCACTGGCTCGGCCTCCTCACCGGCCCTGCCTTTCGCAATCGGTATCGTGACTTCCACGGAGCTCCCTCCATGCTCGGCTTCTTCTATTCCCGGACCCCGTACTCCAGCTGGGTGGACGAAGAACTCGACCCACTCTTCGTCTCCACTACGAATTTCGTCGCGTGCATTCCCGGCAAAGACGAAGACGAAGAACAGGACGAGGACGAAGGCTGGAGGTACTCTGGATACGATGTGTGGGACTGCCGCCATGGCCGCGCTCTCCTTGGGGATGGATGTGTCGCCCACGGAGTTCGCCATAGACTACCACAGCCATGGGGCCGCCGTGCTCTGCGCCGTGCCCGGCTGCGACCACCGCACATGTCATGAGGGGCCCTTCCGGATGATCGTCGTTGGCATGAACATTGGTAAAAATGATTCGAGAACGGGGCAGAGGGCCACTGGTTGGGGTCGCGATGTGGGGGCCAACGTCCTGAGCTCGATCCCTGTCAGGGAGTCAGTGGTGTGGCGGCCTAACGTCCTGAGTTCGATCCACGAATTTCCTGGAATTTTCATAAAGGAGCATTTCTTGTATAAAATATGCGCCCTCGGTGCTAGTGTTCATGGGTCTCATTTTTTTTGTAAAAATGATTCTATAGCATATGCGCATGTATCCTTGCCGACGGATGAGTGGAGCGAGCCTGGCTCTCAGTGGAGCCAACCGTGCCTTTGTCTTCATCTCGGATTTGATGCAATCGTCCAGCCAATGCCCCCTGTCCTCACCAAAGACGCACTCTACTTCATGCTTGTGTATGATCGTGATTATAAGCGTGTGGGAATTCTAAAATACGACCTATGTTCTAAATGCTTATCACTAATTGATGCACCACTAGTGGCGACAGCCATTGCCGATTATGCTATTCTCATGGGAATGGAGGATGGCAGTTTGGGGTTTACACACATAGACTGGTTAACCATCAATCTGTGGTCAAGGAAGATGGGTTCCGATGGAATCACGAGATGGAGTCGGCCTAGAGTCGTCAATCTCCAAGAACTTCTCTCCATTCGAAATATCAACCATATGACTACACTTCTTGGATCTGTGGAGGGCAGTGATATCATTTTCGTCAACACTGACCTTGGCATCTACGAGATTAGTCTCAAGTCACTGGAGTGGAAGAAGATATGGGATAGAGAAAATTTCCATGCTTTGCTTCCATACATGAGTTTCTGTGATCCATGAGGTATATATATCTACTTCCTTTAGTGATTTGGGAATAACTCTTACTAATAGTATAACGGTCAATGGAACAAACCAAATATTGAATGTTTAACTAGAGTTGTATTTAATGTTTTAATTTACATAATGTATGTGATTGAGCAAAATTTGAGTGCTATCTACACTCAAATGTCACACTTAATTATGGTTATGCCTACTTATTTGGCAGTTTATATTCTATGCTGTCCTCTCCTTCTGGGATCGCACTGAAAAATCTATGTTTGCAGGGAGGGCGACCCCCTGTGATGTGGTGCAGTGACAACGCATCGTTTAATTCGCTTATGGGCAAGAAGTCACTTTCATTAACTTGGAGGCGGCAGGGATCTTATGATGAATTATGCCACTATGTAGTAGCTGGTTTGGTGACATGGTGCTTGTTTTCTCGTACTGTTGTTGGCTTTTGTAAATAATCTTGATAACTTCCCTATGTTGTTGCCATGTGTAAGTGGGTGAATGAATTATCTTGTAATGAACCTCCAGTTTCTTGCAGCCATGTGCTCCTTTATTTAGGTTGATTGAAAGTGCATTGCAGATTGTAGTTTAGTCTTTCCATTTTAAAAGTTCTATATTGTTTGCTCTCTCAGTTTTGATCCAATCTCTACATTCATCTCACACAAGAGGTATAGATGATTAGGGCATGTCCAGAGCTAGTGATGGTTTTTGTTGCCCAAGCGATGATGATAGTTTTCGCTTGCTGGCTTGCTGATATGAGTTAATCTTTTGAATTTAATTAATGTACATGTCAAGTGCTGATATTACCTCAGCTTTTGTTAGCAAGCAATGTTACTGAAATCTTGAGTCACAAGATGATGAGGGCATGTCCAGAGCAAGTGGTTTTTGTTGCCCAAGCGATGATGATTGTTTTCGCTTGCTGGCTTGCTGATATGAATTAATCTTTTGATTTAATTAGTGTACATGTCAAGTGCTGATATTACCGCAGCTTTTGTTAGCAAGCAATGTTACTGAAATCTTGAGACACAAGTTCGGGGAACTGACAGTCTGACTGGAGATGATCTGCATGACTGCATAGAGCTTTTATTTGCTTCAGAAGCTGCATAAAACTGTTAGGTAATTGTCCTTGATATCTTGCATGTTTTTGGGCAACAGTGGACATAATAGTAGACTGCAACGTCATGTACTGAGATGAAGATCTTCACATGTTTGTTCATGAAGCAACAAGTTATAGTGATCACCGCAATTATTTTGGTTTAGCATAGTTTCCAGAGTGGTTTACAGATTTCACTTACTTACAGAAATTCTTTAACTCAAAGGTATCAACACACACTTCTCCATACTTTCTGTACCTATATATCTATGGAAGAGGTATGACTCTGTTCCAAATGACTGATAGCTAATTAACTTTGTTCATCCTTCATGTGCAAAAGGGATTGCCTTCCGAGTTACTTATTTTGTGCAGGTCATGTTAATAGCTTGGATTACATGACCTGCCCGTCTCTTTTTAAATATTTTCTTTCTATGTGGTTAATTTGTTTCTTTAAAGCAGGATATATATATTTGTATCTTACTATTTCTCATAACTCGAGCATTGCTTGTCACTAGGTAGCTTCAAAATTTGCAAGGTCTAAAGATGGATGATGCTTGCAAAGGTGGGTTTATCCCATTCATTCTTCTCATCTGGTACTATGCTGTCTGAAGATGGACGATGCTTGCAAAATTTGCAAGTGTCTTTAGGAGTTCGGAATTGACGAACTTTTCAGTAAGACAAGACCATAACCCAACACATGCCGTAGTGTACTCATCTTCCAGAACTCATTGGCGAGCTCGCTAACTGCAGACTGCAGTGGACCGTACATCCAATGTCTCTAGATTACGGATCTGCCCAATTGATCGCGGGATGTACTGCAAGGACCAAGATGATGCTATACCAAGGTACTGCACGGACAACACATTCCCTATTTCAACTGGCAGCTTCTCGCCAATGTCGAGACCTTCCAGGTTGATGACACGGAGGAACTTGGATTTTCGTAGCAGCTGTTTTATGTGTTTTTTGATTCTCTCCTCCTTGCTTGGTGGAGGGCATGGCAGCTCGCAACAAGGGAAAGTTGGGAGTTATTGTTGACTGCATTCAGATTCAGTATCCGTATCATCTTCCTCGAAACTGCAGAAGATAGATCGTAGTTTGGGCATAGGATTGTCAGCAGCTCTACGGGCAGAGAAGACGAAGGAAATGATATGGGCCTCGCCCATCGCTCGGCCCGACCCCAGAGGCTGAACCAGCCCAACAGGCGTCACGTTGGGCCTGACTGGACGAAGTGACGACCACACTCGTCACGGCGTCGTCTAGAAAGCGAGTCCCACCTGCAACAGAAGGATCATCCTTCATCCTTGGGATCACCGAACCCGGCGGCGGCGGAGACTTGTCTCTTGTAAACATAGCTACTTTCCTGTTGAATTCGTGTATGTAAACCGCATATTGCTACAATTCCTCTGCTATCGAATACATCCCCAGTGAGTTCCTAACATCGTGGTATCAAAGCTTATCGATCCCTACTAGAAATCTCCTCCCGAAAAATTCCAGAAACGCGTCGATCTGCTGTGGATCGGCGTCGCTTACTCGACACCATGGATCCCGCGCTCAAATCGTACTTGGATGACATGCGCAAGGACTCCGCCGAGATCAAGAGCTCCATCGCAGCCAACGGCGACAAGATCGCCTCCGTGGCGCAGCGACTCGACTCGCAGGCGGCCCAGCTCTCCGATCTGTGTGGCTGGAAGCCGGATTTGGAGGCCCGCTTCACCGAGCTCTAGGCCACTGTCGCGGAACTGCAACGCGCGCAGACTTCTTCTGCTGCGGCGCATGGTGGATCGGTGGCGGCGGACCTCGCCACCAAGCCCGACGGGGCGGTCCACGGGCCTGCTGGCCACGGCTTCATCAACAACCCCAGGGGTACTTCGACGGCGGCCCTTGTGCTGTCGTCGGTGCCTCCGGTCACCGGTATGTACTCCCTCCAGCACCCGATGTCTCCTTGCTCGGACGGCCCTGTGATTTCGAGTCAGATCCTAGCGGGATTGGGTGCGAACGCGCCCTGTGATTAGCCGAGCAGTATTTCCGTATGTTCGCGATTCACGAGTCGTACTGGGTTTCGATGGGCATCCTCCATTTCTCTGGCGCGGCTGGCATATGGTTGCTGTCCGTCAGGAAGAAGATCAGCTTCTGATTAGGCAGTTTTACACCATTACACAGACTTCTTCAGTTGCAGACTATATTGAGCGATTTGATATTCTCCTTAATCATTTGACCTCATACTCCGATGCTACTCACCCATATTATTTCCTAACTCATTTCATCGAGGGACTGCGGGCGGATATCCGAGCTATCGTCATGGTGCAGAGGCCATCAGACATGGACACGGCTTGCTCCCTAGCCTTACTCCAGGAAGAAGTGATAGAGGGCGAGTGTGTGTCTCCTCCCCGACAGATTGGGCACAGGTATGTCAAGTTTCCAGCAAGATCAGTGCATAGCCAAGCTCCTTCAACACCAGTAACACCAACAGCTCGCTCATCAGATAGTCGAGCTCTGGAAGCAGCACGAGGTGGTGATGATAAACTCACTGCTCTACGCAATTACAGGAGAGCGAAGGGCTTGTGTTTCACTTGCGGTGAAAAATGGGGTCCGACGCACGTCTGTCCTCAAACTGTTCAGCTGCACATTGTCGAAGAACTCCTGGCTCTGTTTTCACACGACGAAGTCACTAGAGGTGAGAGTCCAGAATCCTCCAGTTCAGAGGAGGTAGAGATCGCATGCTCTATTTCGATACATGCAATGACTGGTTCAGCAACAGGAGTCTCTGGCGTTATTCAGTTACAGGCATTCATAGGCAAACATGAGGTCCTGATTCTGATCGATTCAGGCAGCTCTGCATCATTCATCAACCAGCAGCTGGCAGTGCAACTATCGGGATTGCAGCCTCTCTCAACACCTTGCAAGGTTAATGTCGCTGATGGCTCTCAACACAGGTGTAACACCTTTATACCTGGCTGTTCCTGGTTCTCTCAAGGGCATGAGTTCAAGACTGATTTGAAAGTTTTACCACTGGGCTCATTTGACGTCATTCTAGGTATGGACTGGCTCGAGAAGCACAACCTCAATATCGATTGTATTGGCAAATCACTATCGATTGAAATGCCAGAGGGGCTCATCCAGCTGCAAGGCCACAAGAGTGACATAATTCAATGTTCAGCAATCTCGACTGACGAATTGGTGAGTGCCTGCAGGCAGGGATCTGTGGCACATCTGGTCCATGTGTATGCACTGGACGACACTTTGCAGACAGAAGTAACAACTCCTGATGCAGTCCAAAAATTGTTGACAAAATTTGCTGATGTTTTTGCCTCCCCAACTGCTCTTCCTCCAAGACGTGCATGTGATCACAAAATCCCTCTGATTCAGGGTGCACAACCAGTTAATATACGTGCTTATCGACACAAACCTGAGCTGAAATCTGAGATTGAGCAACAAGTGGATGAATTGCTTGCATCATGCGTCATCCAGCGCAGCACTAGTAACTTTTCTTCTCCAGCTATATTGGTGAAAAAGAAAGACGACACGTGGCGCTTATGTATTGACTATAGAGCACTCAATTCCATGACAATCATCAGCAAGTTTCCTGTTCCAGTCATAGATGAGTTGCTCGACGAACTATCAGGAGCCAAATGGTTTTCCAAAATGGACCTCAGAGCAGGGTATCATCAAATACGACTAGCACCAGGTGAAGAGCACAAAACCGCCTTCCAAACTCATTCCGGCCACTGGGAGTACACCGTCATGCCTTTTGGTCTCGCTGGAGCACCGGCAACCTTTTTAGGTGTCATGAATGCCACTCTGCAACCCCTGCTACGCAAGTGTGTGGTCGTTTTCTTCGACGACATTCTTGTTTATAGCCGCAGCCTGCCGGAACATCTTGCTCATCTGTCACAAGTGTTGGACCTGTTGCGTAGAGACAACTGGCTGGTGAAAAGAAGTAAGTGCTCTTTCGGACAGCAACAAATTGCTTATCTGGGCCATGTCATTAACAGTGAGGGGGTTTCATCTGACCCTACTAAGATACATAAAGTAGCCAAGTGGCCTATCCCTGAGAATTGCAAAGATTTGCGCAGTTTCCTTGGCATGGTAGGATATTACCGAAAATTCATTGAATTTTTCGGGATCATAGCTCGACCTCTGTTCAATTTGCTGAAGAAGCATGTACCCTTTCTATGGACAAGTGAAGTACAGAAAGCTTTTGATATTCTGAAGCAGAAACTGATAGCAACCCCAGTGCTCAAGTTACCTGATTTCAACAAGACATTTGTGGTCGACACTGATGCATGTGACACAGGGGTGGGGGCAGTCTTGCAGCAAGACGGCCATCCAATAGCTTATATGAGCAAAGCCTTATGTCCTAAAAACAGGGGACTGTCCACCTACGAGAAGGAATGCCTGGCAATCTTAATGGCCATTGAACAGTGGCGCCCCTATTTGCAACACTAGGAATTCATCATACGCACGGATCAAAAGAGTCTAGTTCACCTAGAAGAACAGAGATTAACCACGGTCTGGCAACAAAAGGCATTCACCAAATTATTGGGCCTTCAGTACAAGATACTATATCGCAAAGGAACTGAAAATCGAGCAGCCGACGCTCTATCACGTCGCTCCCATTCTGATGATGTCTCCCTTTACACCGTCACAGAATGTCGACCTCAGTGGCTCGAAGAGGTTAAGGCCAGCTACTCCTCTAATGCCCAGGAGTCTAAATGGATTCAGCAATTGCAGTCTGCACCAGATGCAAAAGGACGTTTCACTTGGCAAGATGGTCTCCTATATTTCAGGCAGCGTATATGGCTGGGTGGCTCAGGGGAACTACAACAGAAGATATTGCATGCTTTCCACTCGAGTGTGATCGGCGGCCATTCTGGATTTCCAGCAACTTATGCTCGACACCGGCGTCTGTTTGCTTGGCCCAAGATGAAACAGCAAACCAAGCAATTCGTGCAAGCTTGCATGACTTGTCAACAAGCCAAGCCCGAGCGAGTCAAATATCCAGGTTTACTTCAGCCACTGCCAACACCAAAGAGTGCCTGGGAAGTGATCACCATGGACTTCGTGGAAGGGTTGCCACTCTCGGGCAACGCCAATTGCATCATGGTGGTGGTGGATAAATTCACCAAATATGCTCATTTCATTC
The DNA here is from genome assembly GCA_947311845.1 of Poa pratensis. Lineage (NCBI taxonomy): Eukaryota > Viridiplantae > Streptophyta > Magnoliopsida > Poales > Poaceae > Poa > Poa pratensis. The sequence goes on from CAMZMU010000128.1 coordinate 38,319,333, forward strand.
CCCTGCAACATCCGTTCACTGCAGCAAAGGTAGCTTCTGCGTTTCTGGACAATGTTTTCAAACTGCATAGTCTACCCAAGACCATGATCTCTGACAGGGACCCGATCTTCACGAGTCGCTTTTGGAAAGAGCTGTTTGCACAGCTGGGCAGTGAACTGAATATGAGTTCCGCATATCATCCGCAGACAGACGGACAATCAGAAAGGGTGAATCATTGTCTGGAAATCTATCTTTGTTGCTTCACACACGCGTGCCCGAAGAAATGGAGTCAGTACCTAGCACTGACGGAGTTCTGGTACAACACCAGCTATCACTCAGCTATCAAGATGTCTCCATTCGTCGCTCTTTACGGGCACGAGCCAAGACATTGGGGAATTGACTAGGAAAATTGACGCGGCGGCACGCCGCGCCCGTGGTGTTAATTTTGCTGCATAATTTGAAGTGTATTTTATGACGGTTCGTAAAGTGTTCTTTCTGAAGTATGGTCATATAGCTGCAATTGTGAAGAAGGTTCTATAATTGTTTCGTTCCACATATAGAAGTTTAATTCAAAAAGTAGCAGATGGTAAATATTGAAGCAATTTTCTAATTATAGTAAGTTACGGAAAAAACAAATAGTTGTAACAGTTTGTGGGTGTGGAGTCCATTGATAAACTATCCACCTGGTTGTGAAGGTATTAAGAAGTCAATCTTGCCGTAAATTTGGATAAGTGAGGAGCGTGTTGGGATTATGAAAAGAAAAAGACACACAAAAGTGGTATCATATTAATTCCCGGACGAAGGTGAAGAGGAAGAATGCACTACCTGCACTCTGGTACTCATCACTTGATGTTTATTTACCATGAACTGAAATAACATTCTGTAGATGAACGCATGGTGAAGAAAACACATAAATAACCCATCTCTCTTTTCATCTTACCTTCAAGAAGACAGTAACACCTACAGTATCATAAAGTGACCTAGTAAAGCATATCAGAGCTGCATAGATCTTAATGCCAATGCAGTACATTTCTTGTGAGTACTCGAAACTTTCTACATCTTATTGTAGAAGTGTAACATCAACTATAGTGTTAGAAAATCACACTGATGGAAACATTATCATTTTGTGTAAATCTAAATGGTAGTACCAAAATAATCTGGATGGGTATTCAGTTCTTCTATGAGACCCCATCTTGGGCAATCAAATGCACCTTACAATTTAGGGAAAATCGAATGATATTTCGGTAAATATTCTCAACAACAATATAGACGGCATGCCAAAACCAACAAAGTGAACACTCCAGGACTATTAAAGATTTCATCATCCTGATTCAATGAGAAGTGTTTTTGGAGCAAAAATAAATAGATAACTGGAATGAACTAATCTGCATGCTAAGGCTTTTTTTATAGGACGTCGACATCTTTTTTGAGGGAAAAAATAATATGAATCAACTGTGTTTGCCATAGAAATAGCATGAATCTTTGCCATCAAAATAACATTACTTGACTTTGCTTGGCAGGAAAAAAAGGAGGCATAATTTCCTTACATTAACATAAAGGTGATATCTCGATTTATTTGTAGTTTCCATTTTGACAATGTCACGAAACAAACCATGCACCTCTTGCATATAACAATGTGCTAACATTCTAAATGTCTTTGAATGGATAGAAAATCTGTTAACATAAAAGTTGTAGCACCAAAATAATTCACTTAGGGACAACGCCGGGTGACGTGGGTGCCTTCAGGGAAGGCTGAAACGTTCAACTTTGATATTGCACTTCTACAGTGCGGGGAGACGTGGGCGCCTCGACAGGCCGCTGAGGTGGTCAGCTCTGATATATGACTGATTCATAATTTTCAGAAAACGCGGGGACATTTTTGTAAAAAAACATAGGGGAAAACGTGGGGACTTTTCTGCAAAAAGCGGAGGGTCCGCGCGTGTGTTTTATGACGGAGAACCGATTCACAATTTATGGAAAAGGAGGGGACTTTTCTGAAAAAACACGCGTGACGTCAGAAATTTGTCATAAAATACAACGAATTTGAAGTTTAGAGAGAAATATGTATATGTCTGTCAAAATAAAAAGGTAAAAAACATGAAAGTTGTTTGGAATGGTGATATCCATATACCTGTGAAAGTAAAATTCAAACATAATTTGGCAAAATTCGTCAAATATTTGTGCGAATTTAGATCCAAAATTGAGGAGTTAGAGTCGACAAAACTCGAAACCCTTCAGGAAAATAGAACCTACTCGTCGACGCGCATATATTTCATTTGATGTATATAATTTTTGGGAGAACAAAAAAACAAAAACAAAATTCGCAAAAAAAAACACATAGTAGAAGTGCGGGTACTGTAGCACTCCTACAGTACCCACGACGTGGCCACCTTGGAAAGGCAGCGCCATTATATATAGATAGATAGATTCTTCGTTCACTTGCACTGCTCCTTCCTTGGAGGAATGGCTTCTTGAGCGATGCAACAGCTACTCCAGCAGAACGTGCATCACGCGCGACAGTACATGAAGAATCAGGCGGAAAAGAAGCGCACGGAACGCACCTTCCAGCTGGGCGAGGAGGTCTTCATCAAGCTCCAGCCACACGTTCAATCATCGGTGGTTCGCCGTGGCAATCACAAGCTCGCTTTCCGCTATTTCGGGCCTTACCAGATAACCAAATGCATCAATCCAATGACGTATGAAGTCGGACTTCCTCCAGAATCCAAAATTCACTCTGTTTTCCATGTTTCACATCTTCGCAAGGTCCTGAAGTCAGGTATGGCAGCTTCATCCTCGCTTTCTGTCATTTCTGACGCCGTTCCAATGCCTGTCAAGATCGTGGGTCATCGCTGGCGTCAATCTCCCACTGGACGACGCGAGCAAGTACAGGTGTTGTGACCACCAGACAGCACTATGGATGTCACCTGGGAGGACAAGATCGAGCTGCTGCAACAATTTCCGAGCATGGCGGCTTGGGGACAAGCCATGGCACAAGGAGGAGAGGATGTCAGCAGCTCTACGGGCAGAGAAGACGAAGGAAATGATATGGGCCTCGCCCATCGCTCGGCCCGACCCCAGAGGCTGAAGCAGCCCAACAGGCGCCACGTTGGGCCTGACTGGACGAAGTGACGACCACTCTCGTCACCGCGTCGTCTACAAAGCGAGTCCACCTGCAACAGAAGGATCATCCTTGGGATCACCGAACCCGGCGGCGGCGGCGGCGGAGACTTGTCTCTTGTAAACATAGCTACTTTCCTGTTGAATTCGTGTCTGTAAACCGCATATTGCTACAATTCCTCTGCTATCGAATACATCCCCAGTGAGTTCCTAACAAGGATTGAGTATATATCTTCCACGGTAGTTCCATAGAGACCGGCGCCGAGAACTCACCAAGTTGGGGGCGTCATCACTGCAATGGATTCCATGAAACTTGCTTCCTGTGCTTCAAGTTGAAGAAGAACAATGAATTTGCAATTGACGACTTCCTCCTCAGCTGTAGTTTTATCGTCGAGGCTGACCAGACATCTGTCAATCAACTCTTGCAGATACCTGCTGCCCACTTACTCCATCGTCATCCTGGTCTTAAGAACCCTTCTGACAACCACATGTATGCCAATGACCACCCCAAATCCCCAACTAAGATATGGATTGTTAATTTACTCCTTGCAACAGTTGACGACAAAGGGTGTTCTTTCTTATTTGTTCGACTTAAAACACAAATTCACAACCACACCAGGAAGTACTACAAATAGAGTACACACATCACACTGAAATCAACAGCGCACACACACACCTCATACACTGCAAACGACAACATCCAAACACTTGTTTACAAATGTGACATCATGAACATGCACCAACATAGCTGTATCTTCATGAAACCAGGTTGCAGCAGCATTTTGTCAGAAACAGCTTATAGGGTAACACCAGGGACGTGAACCCACTCCAGCTGCAGCACGACAGAGCCACTGTCAACGTTCTTCAGCTTCAGAAGCAAGTCTTGGACAACCTTGCCATTCTTCCATGAGACATGGCTCTCACCACCAAGATAGTTTGTGCCAACCGGGTAGATCGTTTTGACCCTTGTTCCGTCAGAGGCATGCTTCAGATCCAGCTTTGCGGCATCATAGATGTCAGTTACGTTGAACTCAGCCACTCCCATGCTGTCATCCTCTGTGAATTTGTCCTCGTCGAAAACCTCCTGCATGATGTTTTTGCCAGTTGGAAACATAAGTGTTCAGTTCATTTTTTCAACAACTATCTGTGCTCCATATGCACGTATAGTGTAAATCTCACTCGATAAAACATTTCAGATAGCAAACTTACAAGTTTCACTGGCTTTGTAGGATTTGTTACAGGGAGCAGCAGTACTTCATTCCATAGAGGATTGGCATTTTTCTTCTGAACACTAGTCTTCTCCTTCTACACCATGAGGAAGAATAAAACTTTAATGAAACAAATATAGAATGAAATCGATAGTAATGGTGAAAAGTTGGGCAGGTATGAGGTATCAATGTCACAAAACATGAAGTCAACTCCAGAAACTATGGTTTGTTTAAGTAAGAGTGCATAATAATGAACTGAAATCTGTCATCATCAAGACTTGTGTGCAGTCCCTGCTCAGAATTTTAGAATATTCAACCGCCCTATAAAATAAAGACAAGACATTTTCACAAGAGAATAGAATAGCATGATACCTCATCCTACAAAACTATTGAGTTAGGATTTGTCCAGGTAATCATGCAGTGCAGTAGTATGGGCCAAGTCCTTTATAACACGCAAGACCAGCTCAAAGAAACTAAAACAACACTACAGTCCATGATCAATTTTACAAAGCCATGTTAGCTAAATATATATTATGAGTTTACCCACAGACATACCATGCTTAACATATCAGTGTATGAATCATCAAGTGCCACTCTGTACCCATTCACGTTGACTTTTTGCACATTTGTTTGATTAGGCAAGTAATGATTTTTTTGTTGTTTAGGTAACTTTTGCATATTTGTTTAATTAACAGGATATATATAACATAGCAGTTTTCTTCTTTAGGGGTGAAACATTTTAGGATTTCTAATTCTGCTCTTCAGTTCACCAACCAGGCATCCCATCACAGTTCCATTTTTGTTAGCAAAATCAGTTCCTATACCAAGGTGAACTTATCGCAGGATTTGGTACACCTGCTCAGTTCAGTTTAACATGGAGCAGAACATAAGATGGCCAGTTTGCAGGCAAGGCCTAAATGCCTCAGTCCTGCAACCCCATGACCAACTTGGGGACTACGGCCTGATTCAAATCAATCACTTCAAAACCTGTCAATAAGGGTATGAATCGGCATCGCTCCAGCAGTCCAGTATAATTATCATCTGAAAGAAATTATGCAGAGCACCTACAGGCTACAGATGGCTTGCCGATCCCCCAGACACCGGGTCCTAAGCGTGTTGTTCTGTCGAACATATCGTGTTCACCGGCGCGCGGCAACAGACGGCTCCTCCGTCAAATATTGCGGAGGATGGATCCGGGCAATGCGAATAAAAAGGAAAGAAATGCTGGGAAGGACTGGTGGTCGACCTGGGAGCCGTAGGAGAGGACGACGTAGGGGTCGCTGGTGTGGGTGAGCGGGTCGGCGATGACGAGGTTGTGTCCCCGCACGACGCGGACGCTGAGCTTCCCGATCACATGCTCCGACGCCATGGCGCTGACGGTGCTGGTTTTTCTTCAGACGAATTCCTGGCTTGGAGCAGGGCGAGGGAGGGAATTAAGAAGCTGGTGGCAGGGTGGATGCGGCCAACCAACAGCTGGCGGCCGGCACCAGGTTTTATAGCCAGCTCCGCCCTCTATCGCCTAGCTCGTGGACAATTTGGACGTAATTATTATTGGGAAATTAATTGTTTGGGTCGGGCGTCCGACGAGCCATCGCGTTCTCCTCGCGGGTCGCGTGGCGGGGTCGCGCCACGGTGGCAGCGACCGGTACCTAAACAACTGTAGAGTGCAGAGAATGACTCGAAAGCCCATTTCACGCGAGTCATTCTTTTCTCTTTCCGAAACATATAGATATAGATACTATCTATCTATAGGGTGGATCGCGCGGGTATTTTCTTCCAATTGGAGCGCGCCACGTCGCCCCGGTCACCAGCCCGTCCACCCGGTCGCAGCCGGTTACCCCGTGCGCACGAATTTTGGCGCCGTTTTTCCCAGAAAACCCCCCGCCAAGGACCAACTTGAAATTTTCCGAAACACCAGGGGCCTCCGTGCAAAACCGCCACCAATCCATCCCCTCCCCTCTTCTCTCTCCCACGGCCGCGCCGCCGCCCCCCCCGACGAATCGACGGCCGCCGGGCGTTCCGGCAGCGCACGCGACTCCGGCCGTCTGGGAACTGCCCCAACACCCACACCTCCTCCTCGACAGATTCCACGGCGTGGAACCATCGATTCGCCGCCCTTCTACGAACCCTAGCCGTGCTATGGCCCAGCTTGCCGGCGCCGCTCCGATGGTGTTCCTGCGGTGCTCTGCTCCGAACCGAGGCTTATCACCTGGATCGGGTGACGTCTATCTCTTCCTCGACCGGAGCTGCTCCCTGGATGGCGACTGCAGCCTCCTGATTCCGCCGCTCTCCGGCGCAGCTGGGCGTGATACACGGACGGCGAAGCTACGAGGCGACATCCAATAGGTATTGCTGCACGCCGCTGCCGCTCTGCCCGCCCGTCGCCACGCACGCTGCCACTGGCCAGGCCGTCACCTCCGTGCCCACACGCACGCCACCACCCTGCCAGGACGCCGCCGCGCCCACACCCACGTAGCCACCCTGCCGGACAACTTTCTTCTCCTGCTTACGATGCCGGCATGGTCGCTCATTTAAGGTCAATTCCTTGATTTGCTCTTTTACCTAATCTTCTTCTTCCCTATTGTTTTCCCGATTTACTGCTCAAACTCAATGTCTCGCGCTAGATCTTTCTATTTTTTTGTCTACCGAAACCTAATGCTGGTTGGATCCGGTCTGATTTCTTGAGCAATCGCTATCTGTTATGTTTCGGAGGAGACCTAACAGCTGTGATCTGTAGGAAACTTGGATCAGCGATGCAGACGCTGTCAGTGCAAGAATTGTCTCCTAAAAAAACAGTACCACATGTCCAGGCCAAAGAAATGTATGAAATAGGGCTGCCGTTCAGGTATAGTCAGAGCATTCTCATGATCCTTCTTTTCTGAACACCCATTTGCACCTATTAATTTACTGTCCAGACACACAGTTGGATCCCAACATTGAACTCACATTCTACTCTCTGTATAATATGTCCGCCGTCTTTTCGCATAACATGTGATCGCTTAGTAACATAGGTTGCATCACTTATATAGTATGAGCACTTAAATCCAACTCTTGCTTCAGGGAAACGCCATTGAAGGATGCATAGGAAAGGATAATTGCTGCAGAATTTCAGAGTATATTAGTTATGTATAGCAACTTGTGGGTGTCCACTATGGTCCCTTATCGCTGTCGGGCTAAACAGTTTGACTGTTTAACATTTTGACATGAATTTCTTGAAACCAATCATTTTGGGAAGGGAGCATAAGCTGTGTCCTCTCAGGAAAGGAGAGATTTCAATCATGAGTGGGGTTGCGGATTATCACTAGATTCAAATGGTACTCTTGATTGACGATTTATAATTTATGTCATTTTACAATTGGTAAGGAGCTACTCAAGAATTTGTTTCTGCGGACATGGTCGATTTGTATGGTCCACATTTTCAAGGAAAAAAACCATTTCAGTCTGATTCTTGATCCAAAACTGGTTAGGGTTATGACAAACAAATTTATCAGAATAGCAAAAATGGTCAGATTGAAGTGTGCGTTTAGTTTTAGTACAGTTTTATGTGTGCAACTAACTGCATGTGGTAATTTTTGGTACAGAATAGAAAAAATGCTATGAGCATGTGCTAATTATAGTGCGATTAAGTGCAAATGTGTGCAACCTGCTTCTGCGAGGAAAGTTCACTTATTTAAAAATCTTCTACAGAAAAGTTTTATGTCAGACCTTAAAACTCACAGGGTTCGGCAGATTGCTAACGACATTCTTAGCCATTTCATTACTCTGAAATCGGTCACATAGTTCCTCTCATTTTTTATTTATTTTCTGTAAAAATACATGGCTAAATTAATATCTGTCATACAAGCTGCATGCATTAAGAAGTGTGTGGTAGATTCAGTTTGCCTTAGCTTACTTACTTTTCTGAAGTACTGATAATTACAGTAGAAATTGGATTGTTGATTTCTCATCTGTCAATTTATAAAACACAGTGCTATGAAGTTACTCGAGGTAGCCAGAGAGAATGTGGGGCATCAAGCAAAAGCATCATTGAACCCACAAGGAACATGCTCTCCATCTCAGGATTGAGCACCAACATATCAAATGACCGACTTCCTGACGTGGTTCAACAAGCAAAAGAGAGACTTCATCAAAGACTCCGAAGCCTAGACTTGTTTCCATGAAGAAGGTTCGCGCAACAATCTAGCTCACAGTGTTGGTTTTTTAAGCGTCAAATCTTATTAAAATATCCACAGTTCTGCATTGATCTGCATTTCCCCCTTTTTGCAGGCAAACAGCACCAGCCGCAGGAACCATTTGGGCTGGACCTCATCTTTCCTTCTGAATCTGATGTCAAAGAACTGCAGACCGGATGCCCCGTCTATTCCCTTCAATTCCAGTGCACCCTTGATGAAAAGATCTAAACACCGAATATATATCTTGAGCTGAAATTTAGAATTTGATCCCCTTTGTTGTCATCCTATTCTGCATACATAGGAATACATATCTAGGAACTGGGAGCTACATTGCCACTGCCACTGCAGTGACCATAAGAAACGCACTCTTGATGTCCAAATTCTCAAGGGGGTTCATCACAGAGTTTTAACCTAAAATCTTTTTGCACCCCTGATGAAAAGATCTAAACACTGAAAAACTACCGAGAGACCCCTTCCCAGAGAGGATGTGAATTGGTACCCACGATGGCCTGTTGGATTTGCTTCTGTTTGAGATGAACCATTGTGTATATGAAGGATACTATAAGCACGTCACTACCGAGAAATTTATACAGTAAAAATGTAGGAATAAAGATTAGAAAGGCAGTGAAACAAGGTCCAATGACTGTTTTTATTATATTTTATTTATTATGAAAACAGAAATTGGGGTGGAGGAGAAGTGAGACATCATGTAACTTCCTTTCTGGTTTGATGGTTTACAAGTTCTCTCATTGTTTGGTACCATAGCCATGAACAGAACCCTGTTTGACCGAGTTGTATTGTATTATTCAGATCATTACAAACCAAATTTTCCTGTCTGAGTTGTACTGTAGTATTAGTCAGACTGTCCGGCAATGAAATCTGAACGCTGCTGATACACGTATGTGGCGTGTGCGAAGTGGTTAGCACGAGCACTGACGCTAAATCATATTAAGCAGAGTCCACTGTACCTTTACAAATATATACTCCAGGTTGTGTGCGTCAGTACACTATTGCTTTATAAGAGGTTGCAAGAGAATTTTAAAAATACCAGCGCAGCAACAAGCGATAAGTACATTATTGCGTCGGCAATATAAGCAATTCTAAATTTTATCGATATTTTCCAACGCTACATCTTTGCCGGATATGTCAACCTGAAGGGGAGTATTTTATAGCAGTACCCAAATAAAGATCGACAAATTCTCAGGTGGTAACTTTTATCCGTATTTTTTAACGATACCTAAACATCGATCTTTGACAGATGAGTTAACCCAAAAAGCTGTATTTTCCAGCGGTATCCAAACAACGATTTGACAAACGTGTTAACCTGGAGGGTGCGGCGTGTCGCCGCACCAAGTTGCCTAGTAGAAAGTGTCAAGTTTCGGAAAGTTAAAACAGAGGCCGAGCTACATGTATAGCCATTTATTTTTAAATTTCATAAATCATATTTTTTAGTTTCAAAAAATTCTGAAAATAATCTTGCATTATACTAACGTGCAAAATCATAACTCAAAATAATTCATATTCCGGGATACACAAAAATGACAAAATCTGACAGATTTGGAGAGTTTAAATTTTACACTGTTCACTACTTTCATATTCAAATTTTGTCTACACAGCCCAAAATACAACATATGTCTATTTGAGATTTTACACGAGGTATAAGATAACAGAATTTATATCCAGGATTTTTTTCAGATTTGTTTGAAACTGTAAAAATATGATTTTCAAGTTTCGCAAACTAAAGGGTAAATATTAAGACTTGTTTGAGTACTGTAGTCTCATAAGACTTGTTTGAGTACTAGAGCATCTCCGAATTTTGTCTAACAACCCTGAAAATGTTCAGTAGATGGTTCCGGACACATACTTGGGACAATAGGACTATGGGAGCTGCCCCAGCGGTGCCCCGGTAGTTAAAAAACACTCACAAATTAAACCAGATGACTCAATTTTCATTGAAACTTAGTTATATCATAACGAAATTTGAACTATAATTTAAACTAAACTAAACTTAACTAAAACCTCATATAGGCACCGGTAGAGGGCTTGTTGGGTCTATCCTCGTCTCACCGTCGTCGTTAGGGCCGGCCTCGTCGTTGTTGGCAGCATTGTCACAGTAACGCCCTTTGATTTCGTTGGCAGAACGGATGATACCAGTCCATGTTTTGGCTTACATGTTCTAGTTGATTAGCTGACAAAACAAATCCTCAATGCTTCTGCCAGTTTTCATATTAGAGATGGTGCTCCAACTAGCTTCTGGAATAGATGCCTAGATCAAACTTTGAAATATGCCATGCCTGCGTTTTTTTAGCTTAAGGTGGTCAATAACCATCGTCTGAATAGATAGACGAGATGACCCAGTTTAGAAGTGAAACCGGATAAAAAAATACAAATTATACAATGCCGTGTTTATAAGTATAACGGGGCAAAAAAACCGCACAAGCGAGGAGACCTGCCGCCACACGGCGCAAGTCCACCAAACGATACATGCCAAACTGCCATGCCAGCATCGCCATCAAAGAAGCTTTTGATAACAAATGGATTAGACACCTTAAGACCAACATCTCGCCTGGAGCGCTAGATCAATTCACACCCCTTTGAGATCAACTCCAATCTTTCGCTCTCAAAGCTTATGACTTTCAGTTTGAGGGCAGGGTCATGATTTCCCTCCTTTCCACTGTGTGGGACTCGGATCGGATGTCCTTTAAAGTGCCAATTTTCTCTTTGGTTGCTGTTCTTGACCTATGCAGCTATGTTGACAACTGATAATTTGCAAAAAGGGGTTGGCCGAATGATCCTGTTTGCCGTTCTGCCGGGCCCAGCCTGATACGAGGCTGCACATCTTCCTAACCTGCCCGTTTGCCCAGCAAGTTTGGGTTGGTGTCGCTTTGAAGGCCGGTCCGACACCCAGAGTTGCGCCTGGCATGGCTTCTAATCTTCTTGATTGGTGGTGCTCAAACCATGATGGCTTGGACCATAAGGCCAGACGCCGATGGAACGCGCTCGTTTGGTGGTTCATCTGGAAGGAGAGAAATGGCCGCATCTTCAATCAGCGTTCCTCCACTCCGGATGCAGTTCTTCAAAGGATCATCGACACGACACGGCCACTGACTGGCTGTTTGCTGGCCGCTCCCTTGCCAGGCAGCTAGTTCAGCGACCAAGAGAACCTGATTGATTCCCTGATTTCATGCCCTGTAGCTTAGCTAGCTGCTGCATTTGCTGTTTCATATCTAGGATGTTGTTGTACACCTTCTTTTCAGTTTTTGTTTATGTAAACGACCCTGTAACCTTCTTCTATAATCAATGAATGCAGTGCCAACTGCTTTCGTCAAAAAAAACCTGATGACATTATGTTAAACCAGACCCAATATAAATGATCTGGGCCAGTACTCCAGCACATAGTACAGAACTGGAGATACTGTCATTTTCTACCCGGATCATGGCTGATCTCGACGATAATCTTCTCCTAATTGTCATAACACGTTCCATTAAGTGGCCTCCCGTGCGCTGCCACGTGCTACTCACACACTTGCACTCTTTGCTTAGGTGTTTTAGAGTTACAGATCGCAGATCCTGACCTCACAACCGCTCTCCGAGCAAGATCAATTAGTTTGACTAGACTTACGGATAGCGTATTCTGAACCCGCAACCACACTCCGAAGACAGCAAGTTCGACTAGTTTGGCCGTCGATTATTTGCGATGACTACAGGGATGCTTACACATCTGCAACTTGGACAGCAACCTTCTTGTTTCTTTCGCTGCCTTGAGCAGCTCGTGCGGCTTTTTATATACCTGGCCTCTCGTTGACCCTACTAGTGATGATTGACGGTTGAAGTATTTTATTTGTGATGATATTCTTCTGGCGTTTTCAGTTAGACGACCACGGAATGTGTATTTATCATCTTCGATATTAAAAAGGAAGGTAGATGCTATATCACCTCAACTGTCCACAAAGTGAAAATTGTTGAGCCTTTAATCTTTTTTCGTAAAGTTTTGGCTAATTGGCTTTCCGGATAATTTTTTGTACACAAAGTGACTTACTTAGAGCAACTCCAATGCGCCAACCCGAACGGACATATTTTATGTTCAGATTTTGCCCGTTTAGGTTGCCAGACGGATACCAGTCCGGTGTTTTTTGACCACTGCACCCGACGCGGCCCCTTTGTCTGTTTTCTCCCCGAAGTGAAGATTTCATTTCCTATTTAGACAGAAAGCTTACATAATTTCTAGACAATATTCTATCTAGACAATATTCTATCTAAAAGATAGATTTAATCTAATTCTAGGTTAAACAGTAGGTCCTCCTCCGGATATGGACGATGGATATCCCGACAATTTTAACAAAATTTACCGCGTGTGAGACACTAGGCTTGCCGGGACAGACTTGTCCGGTTCTTCCGGCGGTAGGACCGGCCGCGGGGGCGGACTTGCTCACTCCTCCAGCCCTCCCCGTTTAGTGGTAGGGTTTACGAAGTGTCGCCGGTAATTTTAACAAAATTGGCCGTGCACAGTAGGCAGCGCAGCCAGCAGTAGTAGGCCTTCATCAGGAGCTGCTGGACCAGGTCATCTCCTTGGCCTCGCACGCACGCTTGCAGCGGAGGGCACGACCCGCGGTCTGTGATTAACGGGTCGCCAGCGCCATCTAGGATGCTTCCTACTCTTGGAGCTCGGAGACAAGCTTGGCTCGCCGGGCTTTGTCAGCCTCTTACAAGTGCAGGTCGTCGGCGCCCTCCTTCTGCCCAGCCTCCTCCTAGTCGCTGGTCTAGGAGAAATAGGAGTAATCCAAGGCGACGACAGGTACCGTGGCGGGGGAGACACCCGCGGCATACGCCTCCTCCTCGGCGTCGGGGACGTCGGAGAACGTCTGCTACTCGGGGTCGGGGACATCGGAGAACGCCTGCTCCATGCTCATCATCACCTGCTCTAGCACCGAGCGTGGAGGCATGCGCTCGGCATGCGACCCACGTCGCGATAGCGCCCGAGCGTGTTCCGGGGGCATGCTCGATCTTGTCTAGGAGGTACTGAGGTGGTGGGGCGGTGGCGATCCATCCCGTTGGCCGAGAAAGGGGATGGGACGTGTGGCGGCCGTAGCTGAGAAGGATGTAGGTGGCGCTAGGGTTTGTGAGCTAGGATTTGGCTCGATGCGTCCATATAAAGGTCTTGCCCACCACATTGAAGATGGTGGTTGTCCGTTCGATGAGGCTGACGGCCGAGCCAGGGCAGCCACGACGTGGACACGAGCGGACGCAAACTCGGCTCAAATTTGGGTCGGAAATGGCTCTGCGCAGATAGAAAACGTACATCGGTCCATTTATGTCTGCGCGTTGGGCCATAAGTTTTACGAAACCATACTGAAATGGACCCAGTGCGTATGTGCATTGGAGTTAGCCTTACACAATCACTAAATGCGTAGAACATAATTAAATTTGGAGTCCAAATGTTTTTTAATGGGGTGTCGTTGGGTTCACCAACTAGCCCAAACGAAGCAGGGATGGAAATGGGCCTTTGGCCTATCCGTGTGGCATGCCCTTAGTGTTGTCGTCGACTGAGGTAAGCTGTTGATGGTCCTACCTATTGGTGTGTTCCATCTCTCTATCTTAGGCTCACTTCGTTTTTGCCTTTGCTTATGAATAAGCTGGCTTATAACTTTCGGTGGGGAGAAGCTGCTAAAAACTGCTTGTGAGACTTCTTTTGAGATTCTAAAGTTTGCCTCTATTTGTTATGTTGAGCTGTGAGATGTGTGTAACCCACCCGAGTTATATATGTGCACTAAATAAAGCGATAACATCTTACGTATGCTAGTTTTTAATAAAATTGAGCTAGAGATCAAATTAAGAAAATATGAGAAAGGCAGATGCTAAAATTTCTCACATAGTCGTTGTTGTCGATTATGATTTTTGCCACGGGTCTCTCTTAATTATTGATGTTCTTCGCGGGCGGTCCGGCCTGCGCTTCCGGCTTCCTTTGTTTGTCTTTCTCGCCGTCTTTGTCCGGGTCTCGGTGTTCTACCCTGTGGCTCATTCTTCCTCCCGTCTCTCTTTGTTTCCCTTTTCGCTAGAGGCGGAGCTTACTGCAGTTCAGGGGGGCCACCCCAAAGGATTTGCACATATGTGAAGGAAGACAATAGAGAGCTTACATAGAGGATATTGTATCCCCCATGAAGTTGTGGCAAGCTCCACCACTGCTTTGAGCTCTGGGGCATTCTATTGCCCAACTAGGGTGCCGGTATGTCTTGCCGCACTACTAAAAATCCGGCGATCAGGGACGTTTGAATAACGTGGCGATCGTGCTCCAAAACGTCACGGTACGCAATCCTCGACGTTTCACGCGACGTGACGTGGGCCTACCTAATGGGTGCCCCACCATGAAGATACCTGATGCACGCAAGGAATAGGGCCCAGCAGGTGGCCTACTAGGAGACAACACTCGAGGCCCACGAAGGAGGCCTTAAGAAGATAGAGTATGCCTCAAGGCAGGCGAAGTTTATGTCGGTAGAGACCTACCTTACCTGTAAACCTAATCGGTTGTGAACTCCCGAGACCCAGCCTCCAATATAAAGGCTGGGAGGGTTGCCGATCGAGGGTACGCTCATATTTCACCACCAAAACCCTCGCGAGATCGATATCTCGCCGGGATCGCCATTGTAACACCTCCCGAATATCAATCTCAGACAAGCAGGAAGTAGGGTGTTATCCTTCGGGAGCCTGAACCTGGGTAAACCGCCTTGCTTGTCAGCCGTGGTAACTACCCGCACTTCATCTCTCTCCCTCTCAATCAACCTGGGGTACTCGACCCTGGGACTTGCCGTGGCCACCCCACGTCAACAGATGCCGTATGTGGGAAAGAAAAGTGCTGGAATCATGGTTGCACCGGCTCCATCCTCGACGACGACCGACACGCCGACAATCAATCAGCCGATCCGCTTCGGTTTCTTCGAATTCGACCCCCACCCGCCGGCCCACCGATTGGTGTACGCTGATCTCTACGAAGGTATGTGCCTTACTTTTGGTAGCATACAATTCCATGTGAACAAGTGGGGGACGTTTCGACTCTCCAATCTCGCGCCCTCGCCGGCCGCGGGACTTGCGTCTTCGTCGACTACGGAGATCGCGCCTGCGTCGACTACCTCACCCGCGCCTTCGTCTATTACGGAGATCGCATCTGCTTCGACTACTTCGACCACCCCTTTATCGATTACGAAGATCGTACCTGCGTCGACTACCTCACCCGCGTCTTCGTCGACTACGGAGATCGCATCTGCTTCGACTACTTCGACCGTGCCTTCGTCGATTACGAAGATCGTTCCTGCGTCGACTACCTCACCTGCGTCTTCGTCGACTACGGAGATCGCATCTGCTTCGACTACTTCGACCATGCCTTTGACGACTACGGAGATCGCGCCTGCGTCGACTACCTCACCCGCGCCTTTGTCGACTATGGAGATTGCGACTGCCTCAACTACTTCGCCCGCGTCTCCATCAACTACGGAGATCGCATCTATGTCACCATCGCCTGCGTCTCCATCGACCGAAAAACGCGCCTTCATCGACTCCGGCGTCCACATCACCATCAACCACCGCGTCCGTCAAGGCCCAGCAGGAAAAGTTCTGCACCTACTGCGGCATCTATCATGCCGCCTCCATCTTCGGCTCCGAGGATAGCTCCGACGGTAAGAGTAGCAGCAGCAATGCATACCCAACCGCGCAGTCTTACCCTGTCCAGGTTTTCATGGTGGGCGCAACCCCAAACAGAGGCAACAGAGACCCCAGAGGCAGTGCCCGCCACGAGGAACCTGTATATCCGATGGAGGTCACAATGCCGGACAAAGTTACAACCCTGGTGATCACCAGGGAGATGGGAATCCAAGCCCTGAAGCACCTCTAGGACTGCACTTTCCCTCCTCCAGAGGCAACCCGAGAGGAGATGATGGTGTACCAATACCTGGTGTGGAAGAAAAACGAGAAGCTGCTGCACAAAAAGGCTGAACTAGCCAGACGCAAAGAGCTCGCCGACGAGTCGAGTGCCCGACGTGCAGCATATTCCTTCTCATCCTTAGGGCCTACAGTAAAGCAAGACAACAGGCGCTATCGATCGCGCGTTCGCCTGATGACAGACGCAGAGCGAGCGAGAGCACCCGCAACCTCGAGTCATCCTTCGTGACGGAAGACGCAAACGGGATACCCATCCCCAAAACAACCGCTGGAGCTCTCCTACCAATAGGCACGTACCTGAGAGCAACACAACCTCCAGAGGGCGACCCTCGCGCAGCCCTGCACAGGCAACAAATCAAAGCGCTTCACCTGACGGAAGAGGCGCTGATCACAGAGAATCCACCTACCCGAGCACGTGAAGATCGAGACCGACGCGACCGAGAACGCGCAGCACGTGAAGACCGACCCGTTTGACACTTGCAGGACGGGGAGGACGCGCGCAACGTCATCGTACAGCGGCAGGTCGACCGCAGCCGCTCCAAGTGAACCGTCACCACCCCGGGTCAGGAACCTTACCCAGAAGGTGACTATGAGCCCTGCGGCGTTCCCTGTTTCAGTCTCCGCATCCGCGACTCCAGGATGCCTCGAGGCTTTAAACTCACAGCCGAGACCGTCAAGTTCGATGGTACACAGGACCCGAAGCTCTGGCTCGATGATTACCTTATAGCAGTCAACTGTCAAGGAGGAACCACAACAACAGCGATGCAATACGTATAGCTCATGCTCCTGGGTTCCGCACGTACTTGGCTGCAGAACTTACCTCGCAACTCCTTTGACTCCTGGGACCAATTCGAGGAGGCCTTCATCAAGAACTTCCTCGGAACATACTCAAGACCTGCGACGTTTGCAGAACTGCAAGCCTGCAAGCAGCGAAAGGACGAGACACTGTGCTCATACATCCAGTGCTGGACCCTCATGCGCAACTCTGTCAGAGTCGTTTCAGAAGATAGAGCAATGGACGCCTTCGTTCGCGGTGTCATCCGACACGACCTTCGAGAGGCCTGTGGCCGCCTTCAGCCAGCTACCATAGTCGAACTCATGAAGATCAACCAAAGGGCGGACGGAGAGGATTCTGTGCGCAACGAGCCCCCTCACTCGCCAAAGGATGAAGGCGGTCCAAGCAACTTGAGAGCAGCCACGGCAACGACCGGCAGCGCAAGCGAAAGCCCCGTTACGAGGGCGGCGAGGCAGTCGAACTAGTAGCGGTCGGATTTGCTGACCCTCGTGAGGACAGAAGCCGCGACAACAGTCGCCAGAACAGTCGAGGTCGCGACGACTACCGCAACGATGGAAACCAGAGGCGCGAATGGCGGCGCCGGACCCGCGACAACCCGTGACCAGATCTTACACCTGAAGAAGAACTCGAGCAACCATGCAAGTTCCACATGTTCAGAAGCGAAGAAATCGGCAAGCTGATCTCCAGCCACCTGCTGAAAGACTGCCGGAAGATACATCGCATGCATGGAGCGTTCACTAGGATCCTGACCACTGTTCCTCCCGCACCTCAACCAAACGGGCAACTAGCTATTCAATCACCACCGGCAGCAGCGCCTCAACCTACGCATATGGCAGGAGCAATCCAACACCAGCCGCGGCAGGAAGCACCTCCTGCAGTAGGGGATCAGTACCCTCAAGCCTGCTGGTAGATGCACATGATCTAGAAGGGACGCCCGTCAAACCGGTGCCAGAAGCTGGTCACTCGACAATTCTATCAGGCTGTGACATGCGCATCGGCCGTACCAGAGTACCTCATGGGATCGGAGACCAGCATCACATTCTTTCGAGAGGACCATCCTCCACAGGTACCACGCCCAGGCCATGCCGCGTTGTTACTCGAAGCACAGATAGGAGGGTACGACATGACCAAGGTCTTCATGGACGGCGGCAGCGGAATCAACATCATCTTCGCCGACACCCTTCGAAAGATGGGCAGGTCTCTGCAAAACCTAGCCAAGCCAAACAGTACCTTTCATGGCATAGTACCCGGGAAAGCATTTTACCCCAAGGGAACCATCACACTCGAAGTTATCTTCGGCACACCCGATCACTTCAGAAGGGAGATGATTGACTTCGAGGTGGTCGACTGGAAATCACAATACCATGCTATACTCGGGCGCCCGACGTTCGCCCGGTTCATGGCAGTTCCGCACTGCGCCTACCTCATGCTCAAGATGCCAGGACCAAAGGGAATCATAACCGTGCGCGGCGACTTCCAGCGCTCGGACAACTGCGACCGCGACTTCAGCAAGATCTCCGAGTCCTTTGGCATGCAGCAACAGCTCGAAAAGCTGTCACTCGACAATGACAAGACCCTCTTCTCCGCAAGCAAGAAACCGGCACCCGACGCCGCCTTCAGCACAACCAACGACACCAGAGCACATTAGGTCCATCCGACTGACGCCTCCAAGACGGCCCTCGTCTCATCAAGCTTGCCTCCCGCATAGGAAAGCGCGCTCGTCGAGTTCCTACGTGAGAACTGGGAAATATTCGCCTGGCAGCCATCAGATATGCCAGGCGTACCCAGAGAACTTGCCGAGCACTCTCTTCAAATATATCCAGACGCCAGACCCATCAAGCAATCCATGCTCCGCTTCTCCGAGCCGAAGCGAGTCGCCATAG
The DNA here is from genome assembly GCA_947311845.1 of Poa pratensis. Lineage (NCBI taxonomy): Eukaryota > Viridiplantae > Streptophyta > Magnoliopsida > Poales > Poaceae > Poa > Poa pratensis. The sequence goes on from CAMZMU010000128.1 coordinate 38,338,417, forward strand.
GGCAAGAGATCGACAGGCTACTGCACGCCAAGTTCATCCGAGAAATCAAGAAATCAGACTGGGTCGCCAATCCGGTACTTGTCGAAAAGAAGAACACGAAGATCCTCCGCATGTGTGTCGACTTCACCTCCGTCAACAAGTGTTGCTCGAAAGATCACTTTCCGCTTCCGCGCATCGACTGCAGGCTGTGTGCGCCTATCCTTCCTGGATGCCTACTCAGGCTACAACCAGATCAGGATGAAAGTCAAGGACGAGGAGAAAACAGCCTTCATCACATGCCATGGTGTCTACTGCTACACAACCATGCCCTTTGGGCTCAAGAACGCTGGTGCCACGTACCAGCGCATGATGCAGTCCTGCCTCAAGAACCAGATCGGACGCAACGTCCAAGTATATGTCGACGACATCATCATCAAGACCAAGCAAGAGGACACGCTCCTCGACGACCTGCGTGAAACATTCGCCGCTCTCAACCTCTACAAGATCAAGCTCAACCTAACAAAGTGCATCTTTGGCGTACCAGCTGGGCAACTCCTCGGGTACCTCGTATCCGCACGAGGCATCGAGGCGAATCCATAAAAGATAGAAGCAATCCTCACAATGCCAGCCCCGACCAAGCTTCGGGAAGTTCAGCGCCTAGCCGGCTGAGTCGCAGCGCTCAGCCGGTTCATTAGTAAGTTGGGTGAAAAGACACTCCCTTTCTACCAACTGATGAAGAAGTCCGACAAATTCGAGTGGACGCCAGAAGCACAAGCTGCCTTCGCACATGTCAAGCAAGTCTTGGTGACTCCGCCGGTGCTCATCGCACCACGTGAGAAAGAACCTCTATACCTCTACGTCTCGGCGACCAACAGAGTGGTCAGCACTGTCCTCGTCGTTGAGCGTGAAGAAGAAGGACACGCCCACCGCATGCAACGGCCCATATACTACCTCAACGAGGTCCTATCCGTATCCAAGCAGCGGAACCCGCATTATCAGAAGCTAGCCTACGGAGTCTTCATGACCTCACGCAAGGTGGTCCACTACTTCGCCGAGCACCCGATCACAGTGGTCAGTGCTTCGGGCATATCAGACATCCTCACCAACCCCGACGCGACGGGACGAGTCGCCAAGTGGGTCGTCGAGCTAGGCCCGTGGGACCTGAAGTATACGCACCCCAAAGCAATCAAGGCACAAGTGCTCCCGGACTTCACAACCAAATGGATAGAAGCTCAGCTGCCAGATATACCTGATATGTCCAACGCATAGACCATGTACTTTGACGGCTCCAAGAAATTCGAGGGTGCTGGAGCAGGTATCATCTTGACATCACCAAAGGGCGACAAGCTGCGCTATGTACTGCAGATGGACTTCCCCAAGCCTTCAAACAACGAGGCAGAGTACCAAGCCCTAATCCACGGCATGCGGATGGCCAAGAACTGTGGCGCCACTCGCCTCATGATCTACGGGGACTCGAACCTCGTCGTGCAGCAAACCATGAAGGAGTGCGATGCTACTGCAGAGAACATGATCGCCTATCGGGACCTTTACACCATCTTGGAGGGCAGCTTCGACGGCTGCGAGCTACGACACGTGGGCCGTGAGAGTAATGAGGAGGCCAAAATGCTAGCCAACCTCGGCTCGACTAAAGCCCCGGTCCCACCTGGAGTCTTCGTCGAATACATCAAACATCGGTCTATCAAGATGAAGCAGCCAGCATCACCCTCTACACCAACAACGGACGCTCAGGACCCGCCAGCAAAGGACCCCGAGGTACCTGACGCGGAAGATCATCACATCGAAGTCCTGCTCATCGAGACAACATGGACGAACCCTTTCCTTGCATACATGTTGCGTCAAGAGCTGTCGGCGGACACAACGGAAGCGAGGCGCATCACGCGTCGCTCCAAGGCTTTCACAATCATCAACGGTGAGCTGTACAAACGCAGCATATCGGGAATCCTGCAGCGATGCATCGACTCGAGGACGGCAAAGCAATACTACTCGACATCCATGCGGGTACCTGCGGAATCACGCCAGCAGCCAAGCCTTGGTTGCCAAAGCTTTTCGAGCCAGATTCTACTGGCCTACGGCGATGCAGGAGGCCGAAGACATAGCCAGGAAGTGCTTGGGCTGCCAGAAGTTTGCCACCAATCCACACGCACCTGCATCAGAACTGAAAAAATTCCACTCGCCTGGCCCTTCGCCCAATGGGAACTCGACATGGTGGGCCCGTTGAGGAAATCATCCCGCGGAGGACACACACATCTTCTTGTGGCAGTCGACAAGTTCACAAAGTGGATCGAAGCCGTTCCCATAACAAGCTCGACTGCCTCATCTGCGGCCAACTTCATCAGATCCATCATCTTCAGGTTTGGGATCCCCCACAGTATCATCATCGACAACGGCACAAACTTCACAGCCGACGAGTTTAAGGATTTCTGCAAGGATCAGGGCATTAAACACAACTACGCCTCAGTTTCACATCCTCAATCCAACGGACAAGTCGAGAAAGCAAACAGCCTAGTCTGCAGTGGCCTCAAAAAGCGACTGCTGGTGCCACTCAAATGCGCCGCGGGTACCTGGGTGGAGGAACTACCCTCTGTCTTATGGAGCCTAAGGACCATGCCAAACAGATCAACCCAATACACTCCATTCTTCATGGTCTACGGCGCCGAAGCAGCCATGCCGTACGACCTGCGATTCGACGCACCGCGCGTGGTCGCCTACGACGAGTCAGACGCAGACAAAGCACTCGAAGACAGCGTCGACACGCTGGATGAAGCACGAGACATCGCACTCTCCCGCATAGCTGTATACCAGCAGAGCCTCCGCAACTACCATGGCCGTCGATTGCGCACAAGATCCTTCGTTCCTGGCGACCAAGTGTTGTGGCTCAAGCAGAAAAAGGTCCACAAGCTTGCCTCCCCATGGGAGGTGTGGCACCCCGCTCTGGCACATATTTTCCAAAGAGGCGGTCGCCCCGTGCGCCAGCCCAAGATATCTGGCCGCACGTTACGACAATGCAACATAGCGGAAATCACTACACAATCAGGCACAAAGTGCTACAAAAGGTTTACAAGGCCATCGAGGCATTACAAAATATCTTGCCAAGCATGGCCCAACTTAGAGTTTAACTGGCAGCGGAAGACGGCTAAGGCAACGGCTTGGAGCGGCTCCACTCCACAGGTATCTGGCTGGGCTACTGATCCTAGCACGCTTCTGCTCCATGTCCTCGCTAAAGTAGAAGATGAATCCTCGCCAAAATCTGACCACAAACACAAGGCTCGTGAGTACATTTGTATGCACTCAGCAAGAATCACCACTCATTACAAACAATCCAACAATCATGCAACAAGATATACATTGGAAATAAACTCCTACAACATGTCAAGTGTACTCTAGATACATGACATAAAAGTAGCATGGCATTGACAACCAAACATGTCGTAAGCAAGCAACGGGGGTATCACCAGTACAGAGTCCAAGCCAGGTGGGGTTGGATCGTGTACCAGCAATCATACAAGGGCTTACCTGTGACGAGTAACCGGGTGTACCATTTGGTACCAAGTAACATAACAATATTTATCATGCCTGCTAGGCCCACTAGCCTTATCTCTTTTCTCAACTCTCCTAGGCCTTCTGGCCTTATTTTTCCACGTTGGGCATGCACGGTTGATGTTGGCTCATGCCTAACTCTAGGCTCCCAACGATCACACCGTCACCCCAAAACACGGTAACCATCCACAGCTCAAGTAACATTCCCTGCATCATCTTATTGTTCATTTAGTGAAATCAGGTTATTCATCTTTCTTTCAAACATAACTTATGTTTAACCTCCTAACTCGACAAAGACAATAGTGTGACCGACACTGAACTGTTGTTCCTTAACCTTGGAACGAGGCTAGACATCCAGATTTGACACTCTCGAGAGGTTGCAGATACCACCCATCTAAGTGCACCACACTCAGCCGGTACTTTAGGATGTCATCCTTAAGGCGAACTCAGCAAGATACACTCACCCGACCGTTCACGCTACCAAGACACTCCTTGTATAGCTACCGACACAACTCTATGTCTTATGACGAAGTGAATCCGGCACGCCCCCAACAGATGAGCGACGCCTAGCTCCGAAACCTTCACAAGACTAGCCCCGACCACAAAGGTAACCGACTAATCTTGCCAAAATGGTAGCATCAAAGAAGGCTCAATAGGTTACGTAGGTCAAGGCCCGCCCATATGAGCGACAGTGGCAGTGCTTTCGATTTTCAGATTAGTGGCACTATGGACTGACCCTATCGATGTTTGGAGGGGTGTTTCATTTAATCAAGTTTCATCATAACAAGTCCAAACAACAGAGGATTAGTCCAACACAACAATCACAATATCATAATAATATATCATCAAACAACAAGACATTAGCAACATAATATTTCAAGCAATAGTTTGTTTGTGTTGACTGGGTGACTATGGCGGTTCCTCCAGCCGGCGTCACCATGAATCAGTGTTCACAGAAAATAGCACAGTGGGTCAATCGGACGACTGTGGCGGTTCCTCCAGCCAGCGCCCTCGCAGATTAATTATAAAGTTGGTGAGGCAAGTAGCCTCCAAACAATGAACCGAAAAGCATTCATAAGAAAGAAAGCATCCATTCCACTCAAGGATTAAGCCGACGTGGTGTCAGCAATCTTGGCAAAAAGAACCAAATGGAAAGCAAATGTCCCAAGCGTCGCAGTCCAAGCGGGCTTACGCCAACCACGTTTGATGGAGGTAGAAGAAGCAAATAACTCTTTTGGCAAATGCCCCCAACTCCGAGGATCATAAGACGATATTCGTCCGCTCCTCACCTCGGCGAAGAAGAAGAAGCAAACAAAGCCACGCAAGTGCGAGACGCACAGTTGTATTATTTCCCATTCCCTTGACTGTGGCGGTTCCTCCAGCCCATCGCCTCGGGAATGGGGGTGAGGCACAGATAAGCAATTATAAAGTAATGCGACAATTTAATGCAACAAGGTAACGCTAGCTATGCTCGGAAAAATAAACAAGGCATGTAAGCATACACATGAAATTACATCGACGATCAACAACATTGATTAGCAAGCAAAACACAACAGGATAACTAGACAGGAGCTCATAGCAAGTGGTTAGCTTGCCTCGGGGTCACATGGTTGTGCTCTGGTTCGTCGGTGAAGAGAAGACGTCGCGGAATCGGGCACCAGCAGCCCTATACCGCGTTGACGGGGTGGCATTATAAACAATACGCGCTACAAAAAAAATTAACTGGAAAGATGTGAAATCCATACCATTTGAAAGATCTCGCAAAGATAGGAATTTACAAATTTGAATCACTCCAATCGGAGCTACGGTTCAAAAGATATTGACGTTTGAAAATCTGTCCAGCAGGGAAAAAGAAAAAGTTCCGCGAAAAAAAAAACAGATCGGGCCGCAAATGGGCCGCTACTGTGCGTCACTGCGCTGCGCGCTGCGTGCGCTAGGGTGGGCCACTGGTGGGCCACGAGGCTGCTGTGCCTGGCTGGGCCAGAAAACAGTTCAGTGGAAAAATAAAGGAAAAAAAAACAGAGGATCGACTACATGAGGTCTTCTTCCTCTGTCCTGCGTACTGGACGCGCAGGTGCTGGCCGGGGATGGCCAAGGGGGCACCGGGAGGCCGGCCGGCGGCGGGGACGGGCCCGGTGAGGAGGAACTGGAGGCGGGGGTCGCCTCCCCCGAGCTCGCCCGAGCTCGCGGTGCACGACCATGGTGGCCGAAATTTCGTGGCGATTTTTGTGTGGATCTTGTGCACTGAACAAGGGGTGCAGAGGGAAGGGAGAGGGTGTGGACTGGCTAGGGTTTGCTGGGCTGCTCGGAGATGGCCTTATAAAGAGGGAGAGGAGGAGAAGTAGGTGCTAGCCGTGGCGACCATTAAATCCCTCGTTGAGGTCATGCCTCACGTCAGTCCGGCCACAGGAGAGGGATAAGGAGGGGGAGACGATAGGGAGGGCCGAGGTGGACGCACAGTGGCACACATGGGTGCACTGGTGCAGAGGATAAGGGCAGGAGCTAGGGTTTGCGCAGGGTCATGCCGACACCGGCATGTCCAGAGCGCGACTTGATCGACATCGTCGCGTTCCCGATGATTTAGGGCACTAAAAAGAAAACGGGTCACGTCACTGGGTTGTACTAACACTACAACCAACTTACAACAAGCAAAACATCAAGTTGGGACAAAAGCCAGTGCAAGGTTTTGAAAAATTCAAATGCCCTCAAGGTGTTCGATGCAAAGAAAAGGGACTTCCTCTATCCCAATGGAGCTAGGATTTTTGCTGGTGATGTTCTACTGTAAGTGAGCAATGTGGTCAGTTTCACTCAATTTGGAGAAAGTTTTATGTGTAAACATTTTCGGTTTTCGAAAAGGGCAGAAGGTGTTCGATGGGTGTCCTACAAGAAAAAGTTGTCCAAATGATCCCAAATTTCTTGGGGTGGCTTATAATGGGATATGAAACACTTCCTCAGGTGGTCAAGATTTATGGTGGAGGGGAAGTAGGGTTTTGGATTAAATGGCCCGGTAGTGGCAGATTTGGTAATTTCCTCAATCTAAAAAGTTGCATAGGTCATGGCGATGTTCATGCATATATGGGATATACATGATGATAGGTGTCTCTGGGATTTTTGGCGGAATTTTCTAAGCAAGATAAAGGAGGTTGCTTTGGAGAGGCGAGATATGCTTTTTTTCTAAAGAAAAGGCATTAAGGTTTTATAAAGAAAACCCTAATGAACGGGATCAAAGGTGATCAAAAATATTCAGAGAATATTCCCGGGGTTGGGACAAAGAGAGATACATCAATCACCAAAAGTTCAAATGAGTTTTGATAAAACCCAGAGAAATCCAAGTTAAAAGGTTTTCGCAAATTTTTAGTTCACCCCTTTTTCAGAAAAACCGGTTAGTGAAAATCGGGGTGTTACAGACCTACCCCCCTTAAAAGAATCGCGTCCTCGCGATTTCCAAGGTTAGTGACATACCTTTAGATTGACCTGTTGGTCAACCTTATTCCTTGTCCGTTTTCTCTTGATCTTCTCATCTGTCTTGACAGGGTCTTTAATCTTGACTTCAATGCCAAAAGCGTGCTTTTTATTGGGCTTGAGTAACTGAAATCATCATCTGACAGGCCTTGTCTATCGTCTCAATTTGTACTGACAACAGTGCGGTTCTCAAGCTGGGGTCAAGTTGAAATTCTTCGTTGTTGTTCAGCCATCATCACATAACTCCCGGTTGACCATTGTGGTCATTTTGGGATTCATGCGCCAACCGTACCATGTATGTACTTTGATCCTTGGCTGTACTGGTCCATCTTACCATCATTTGCATGAAGGATTTAGGGACTCAACTTTATGGAACGTGGGTCTTGTCCGGTCTGAAAGGTACCAATCTTATCATATGGTTTTCTCATCACCTAGGCATCTTTTGACGTTGATAGCCTTTCCACAGATCTGACTTTAGCCACTTGATATCCATATTAGGAACTCTGAGAAAGTTGAACGAATCTCCCGGATGCTTGGAGTTTTGACGGCACGACTGACAATTTTCTGACGGCAAGCTGACTTTGTTTTGGTGCCACAATTGCGTACTTCCATCTTGGCACCTTGTGTTCCTCGGGATGAGAGAAATAAAGATTTCTTGAGCCAAGAGTGACGTACTGATGGCGCCGCTTCCATCAATGGCTGTTGAAAATCCTCAAGTATGTGAACTTTTATTTCTGACTTCAGAGCTGAAATTTTGGACTCTTATTTCCATATTGCCTTATTCCCATCGCGTCTGCGAGAGGTTTGTAATGATCGAACAGACCCATAGACTTCAATATCTTCACCAGGACGGTTGATGGAGATGGGGTCTTCTTGTCCGTTTATTTCTGCTAGCTTCTACTCGATACAACTGGCGAAATCTGAATAGTTGTGACAACATGCCTGTAACCACGCTGGTAGCGAGAAAATTCCTTGACTCGCGTACGTATAGGCAGTTTATTTTCTTTTGATGATGTGACTGTCACGCAAGCTGAGTAGTTGTTCCAACGCGTAACATGATCATCCGAGAAATTTTCTGGTTGCATAACCGTGTTCTTCCTTGTATTTCTTTGACGCTCGGGCTCAACTTATATCCACATCATTTGAATTTTGTAGCGATGGTTCAGCTCCAGGGTGAGCCAAAAGTCGTTGTATCAGTACTGGACCAAACTTCTGAAATTATTCCGAGAAGACTGAGTGACTTTTCTGGGGCGCTCGAGGTGTCGCGTTCACGTAGGTACATGCTGAATCTTTTCTTCCCATGATGGTGGTTGGCATGACGTAGGTTAAATCTCTGTAGCTTGCTCTTTAGAAAGCTTCTGATGTAGGTACTGGTAGTGTTCGTGTATAGACTGAGGCTGTTGTACATGTGGTACACTGCTGAAATTTTGACGGTCGCGTAGCTTTATTTCCAGATTAGCAGTGCCTTGAAAATATTCTGCCTCATACTGACATACTTGTACGGGTTGTACTTGCTGAAATTTGATGGTGGCGTGGCTTCCATTGCATAGCCGAGTGGAAGGAGTGATTACCTGCTTCATCGGGAGCATGTGGGCATGATAACCATGATGGCACTCCCACGCTGATCCAAATATTAGAGCACAACTATTTTCCATAGTCCTGACGGTTGCGGGAATATTGGTGATTCCAAAAATGCATCGCTGAAATTCTGGCATATCATCCGGTGGTACGAGTTGATGTCAGACTGTCGTCGAGGCATACCTCACTTTATATTTGAGTCCATCTTGGAAAATACTTGAGCTTCACTTCTCGTGGCGCGGATATTGCTGATTCTCGAGCATATTAGTTTCAAGAGAACGACGCCCGATGATAAATCTCATACACGGTGTAGTATTTCTTCCAACATGAGGGCTGCTTGTTGGGGGAAATATTCTATCTTGTTGTAAAATCTTTGACGGACAGACGCTTGCTTTGTTTGCACAGAACGAGCTGGATTGGATATTATATTTTCCACTAGTTTGATGCATATGAGTGTCATCGTAATCCAGGCAACCAAGAATATTTCCATATTTGCAAACCTCATTCCTGGCGTCCAGCTAATACGTGTGTGCACCAAATAAGTGAAAAGACACAATGAAAATTTCATATACCATACCAGATCTCCAGGTTGTTGTTGGTGTCCTCAAAGTATATAGATTGACGTTGATAGACTGTCGTTGAGTATATTTTGGGAAAGACTCGGGCTCATCAATATTGACTTTGCTTTGTTCTGATGACTGGGTGCTGGGTTTCTTGTTCTGGCAGACTGTTGAGTTGTGCTTCCTCCTGTTGGGCTTGGATTACTGAGAGCTGACACAATCTTTTGGTAGAACTCCTGCGGAATTAACACAAGGCGGAAAACAAAACTCGGCAATTTTTGGAAAACGAAAAGAGTCGAATCATGAAGAAGCAAATAAAATCGCAAATTTTCCCTACTTAAGAAACATAGGCACAAAATCGCCACTCATACTAACCTCAGGTTATAGGGGAAAGAGGGAACTTCCTAAAAGTTTCACTTGGAAACCGACTATAGAGAGAAAAGATGTACCATGGTTAGCAAGAATGGTGAGGATATCTATGCAGCTGGGATTTGGGTCTTATCTACTAGGTGATGTCGATTACTTCTCATGGAAGAAACCGGCGAGCCTTATGGTGGAAGATTGAGACAAGAATCTACTGCACCATACCGTTGTCTGACAATAGCCATGCTGGTTAGGCAAAGATGGGTTAAATCCATCGGGCTCTTTGTCGGGCGCAAGTATGGTTGGGCTTTCCATGCTAGGGTAGTCTACAGCCAGCCTGGTGCTCTGATACCATGCTCTGTGGCACCCCGCTCTGGCACATATTTCCAGAGAGGCGGTCGCCCCGTGCGCCAGCCCAAGATATCTGGCCGCACGTTACGACAATGCAACATAGCGGAAATCATTACACAATCAGGCACAAAGTGCTACAAAAGGTTTACAAGGCCATCGAGGCATTACAAAATATCTTGCCAAGCATGGCCAACAGAGTTTAACTGGCAGCGGAAGACGGCTAAGGCAACGGCTTGGAGCGGCTCCACTCCACAGGTATCTGGCTGGGCTACTGATCCTAGCACGCTTCTGCTCCATGTCCTGCTAAGGTAGAAGATGAATCCTCGCCAAAATCTGGCCACAAACACAAGGCCCGTGAGTACATTTGTATGCACTCAGCAAGAATCGCCACTCATACAAACAATCCAACAATCATGCAACAAGATATACATTGGAAATAAACTCCTACAACATGGCAAGTGTACTCTAGATACATGACATAAAAGTAGCATGGCATTGACAACCAAACATGTCATAAGCAAGCAACGGGGTATCACCAGTACAGAGTCCAAGCCAGGTGGGGTTGGATCGTGCACCGGCAATCATACAAAGGGCTTACCTGTGACGAGTAAACGGGTGTACCATTTGGTACCAAGTAACATAACAATATTTATCATCCCTGCTAGGCCCACTGGCCTTATCTCTTTTCTCAACTCTCCTAGGCCTTCTGGCCTTATTTTTCCACGTTGGGCATGCACGGTTGATGTTGGCTCAGGCCTAACTCTAGGCTCCCAACGATCACACCGTCACCCCAAACACGGTAACCATCCACAGCTCAAGTAACATTCCCTGCATCATCTTATTGTTCATTTAGTGAAATCAGGTTGTTCATCTTTCTTTCAAACAAACTTATGTTTAACCTCCTGACTCGACAAAGACAATAGTGTGACCGACACTGAACTGTTGTTCCATAACCTTGGAACGAGGCTAGACATCCAGATTTGACACTCTCGAGAGGTTGCAGATACCACCCATCTAAGTGCACCACACTCAGCCGGTACTTTAGGATATCATCCTTAAGGCGAACTCAGCAAGATACACTCACCCGACCGTTCACGCTACCAAGACACTCCCTGTATAGCTACCGACACAACTCTATGTCTTATGACGAAGTGAATCCGGCACGCCCCCAACAGATGAGCGACGCCTAGCTCCGGAACCTTCACAAGACTAGCCCCGACCACAAAGGTAACCGACTAATCTTGCCAAAATGGTAGCATCAAAGGAGGCTCAATAGGTTACGTAGGTCAAGGCCCGCCCATATGAGCGACAGTGGCAGTGCTTTCGATGTTCAGATTAGTGGCACTATGGACTGACCCTATCGATGTTTGGAGGGGTGTTTCATTTAATCAAGTTTCATCATAACAAGTCCAAACAACAGAGGATTAGTCCAACACAACAATCACAATATCATAATAATATATCATCAAACAACAAGACATTAGCAACATAATATTTCAAGCAATAGTTTGTTTGTGTTACTGGGTGACTATGGCGGTTCCTCCAGCCGGCGTCACCATGAATCAGTGTTCACAGAAAATAGCACAGTGGGTCAATCGGACGACTGTGGCGGTTCCTCCAGCCAGCGCCCTCGCAGATTAATTACAAAGTTGGTGAGGCAAGTAGCCTCCAAACAATGAACCGAAAAGCATTCATAAGAAAGAAAGCATCCATTCCACTCAAGGATTAACCCGACGTGGTGTCAGCAATCTTGGCAAAAAGAACCAAATGGAAAGCAAATGTCCCAAGCGTCGCAGTCCAGGCGGGCTTACACCAACCACGTTTGACGGAGGGAGAAGAAGCAAATAACTCTTTTGGCAAATGCCCCCAACTCCGAGGATCATAAGACGACATTCGTCCGCTCCTCACCTCGGCGAAGAAGAAGAAGCAAACAAAGCCACGCAAGTGCGAGGCGCACAGTTGTATTATTTCCCATTCCCTTGACTGTGGCGGTTCCTCCAGCCCATCGCCTCGGGAATGGGGGTGAGGCACAGATAAGCAATTATAAAGTAATGCGATAATTTAATGCAACAAGGTAACGCTAGCTATGCTCGAAAAAATAAACAAGGCATGTAAGCATACACATGAAATTACATCGACGATCAACAACATTGATTAGCAAGCAAAACACAACAGGATAACTAGACATGAGCTCATAGAAAGTGGTTAGCTTGCCTCGGGGTCACGTGGTTGTGCTCTGGTTCGTCGGTGAAGAGAAGACGTCGCGGAATCGGGCACCGGTAGCCCTATACCGCGTTGACGGGGTGGTATTATACACAATACGCGCTACCCAAAAAGTTTACTGGAAAGATGTGAAATCCATACCATTTGAAATATCTCGCAAAGATAGGAATTTACAAATTTGAATCACTCCAATCGGAGCTACGGTTCAAAAGATATTGACGTTTGAAAATCTGTCTAGCAGGGAAAAAGAAAAAGTTCCGCAAAAAAAAAATAGATCGGCCCGCAAAGGGGCCGCTACTGCGCGTCACTGCGCTGCGCGCTGCGTGCGCTAGGCTGGGCCACTGGTGGGCCGCGAGGCTGCTGCGCCTGGCTGGGCCAGAAAACGGTTCAGTGGAAAAAAAAGAAAAAAACAGAGGATCGACTACAGGAGGTCTTCTTCCTCTGTCCTGCGTACTGGACACGTAGGTGCTGGCCGGGGATGGCCAAGGGGGGCGCCGGGAGGCCGGCCGGCGGCGGGGATGGGCCCGGGGCGGCACGCCGAGGCCAGGGGAGGAGGAACTGGAGGCGGGGGTCGCCTCCCCCGAGCTCGCCCGAGCTCATGGTGCACGGCCATGGTGGCCGAAATTTCGTGGCGATTTTTGTGTGGATCTTGTGCACTGAACAAGGGGTGCAGAGGGAAGGGAGAGGGTGTGGACTGGCTAGGGTTTGCTGGGCTGCTCGAAGATGGCCTTATAAAGAGGGAGAGGAGGAGAAGTAGGTGCTAGCCGTGGCGGCCATTAAATCCCTCGTTGAGCTCATGCCTCACGTCAGTCCGGCCACAGGAGAGGGATAAGGAGGGGGAGAGGATAGGGAGGGCCGAGCTGGACGCACAGTGGCACACGTGGTTGCACTGGTGCAGAGGATAAGGGCAGGAGCTAGGGTTTGCGCAGGGTCATGCCGACACCGGCATGTCCAGAGCGCGACGTGATCGACATCGTCGCGTTCCCGATGATTTAGGGCACTAAAAAGAAAACGGGTCACGTCACTGGGTTGTACTAACACTACAACCAACTTACAACAAGCAAAACATCAAGTTGGGACAAAAAGCCAGTGCAAGGTTTTGAAAAATTCAAATGCCCTCAAGGTGTTCGATGCAAAGAAAAGGGACTTCCTCTATCCCAATGGAGCTAGAATTTTTGCTGGTGATGTTCTACTGGTAAGTGAGCAATGGGGTTCAGTTTCACTCAATTTGGAGAAAGTTTTATGTGTAAACATTTTCGGGTTTCGAAAAGGGCAGAAGGTGTTCGATGGGTGTCCTACAAGAAAAAGTTTGTCCAAATGATCCCAAATGATTTATGGTGGAGGGGAAGTAGGGTTTTGGATTAAATGGCCTGGTAGTGGCGGATTTGGTAATATCCTCAATCTAAAAAGTTGCATAGGTCATGGCGATGTTCATGCATATATGGGATATACATGATGATAGGTGTCTCTGGGATTTTTGGCGGAGTTTTCTAAGCAAGATAAAGGAGGGTTGCTTTGGAGAGGCGAGATATGCTTTATAATTTCCTAAAGAAAAGGAATTAAGGTTTTATAAAGAAAACCCTAATGAACGGGATCAAAGGAGATCAAAAATATTTAGAGAATATTCCCGGGGTTGGGACAAAGAGAGATACATCAATCACCAAAAGTTCAAATGAGTTTTGATAAAACCCAGAGAAATCCAAGTTAAAAGGTTTTCGCAAATTTTTAGTTCACCCCTTTTTCAGAAAAACCGGTTACTGAAAATCGGGGTGTTACAGGAGGGACCCTTCATCATCACGGAGGCCATCGACGGCGGCGCCTACCGCCTAAAGCATGAGAAGACGGGAGAGCTCTCCCACAACCCGTGGAACGTTGCGCATCTGCGCCGTTTCTACGCAAAGCATACACATCCATGTAATTGTACTTAAACGCCTACAAGCAGCAAGTTTTAGACGCGCTCTTTTCCTTACCAGGGTACCTAAGGGGACTGGAAGATTTTTAATGAGGCGGCTTGCTAGCTTAATAATACAATTATTGGGACAACAAAGTTTTCTCCTTTTACTTTTTCAGTCGAAAAAGCAACAACGACCTAGGCCGCACTCGAACACTCGAGGGCTGCGCCGCACAAGTTACTACATTTTCGCACAAAGGAAAACCTTGCCACACCCGAATGCCCGAGGGATGCGCCGCACAGGTCACATTACTCAAGGAATGTCAATCGCGCCCAAACGCTCGGCGGCTGCATCCAAGCAGTCAAAACAAACTATTCTCTTCGACAAACAAATCACAATTATATACACGGGGCTGACCCCCATGGACATATATCATTCATGTACAACTTAGCTCAATGAGCATACATATTTTTGTCTCCTAATCTACAGGCTCATCCTTGGGCGCATCCAGCGGACCAACAAGGCGCTCCGTCTGCGACTGGTCCTCCCCGGGCAATCCATCCAGTTTAAGGTTTGGATGGTGGAGTCGCACGTAAGCAAAGGCGACGTTGGCCCCAGCAACAAGCTGGGCGTGCAGGAACTCCTTGATTTCCTTGCCTTCGCGGAATCTCATCAGCAGGGCAGGAATACCTTGCGGTTGCTCATTATGTGGGAACAACGCCTGATGCACTTGAGTCAGAGTAGCCCGGCATGACTCCAGCAGCATCCCGCCTCGCCAGGCACGGTCCAGCAACACAGCAAGAACTCGAGCCTTCGGTCTATCAGACCAGAAGTACTGACAGCCAGAAGCCGTACCAGTAATGGCCGCATCCAAGCGCTCCTCTACTCGAGCCTTCTTAGCCTTCCAATCTGGGTTCACACCTACCAGGCCAAGTACAAGGAAGCAAATGAAAGTCAGCTGAAGCAACGTAACTCGCAATCGAAGTTCAGGCTGTCGATTGATCAGGTCTAGCTCCCCAATCAAGTAATCTTCTTGTTCGGACGAAGGAGCGGCTCTCGGCTTCAGCGCGTCCAATTCATCCTGGGCATCCTTCAACTCCTTCTCCAGCTTCGCAATTCGAGTCTTCATCCAGGACATGACCTTCTCATCGTTCTTGCTGCGGGAAGTAGGCCGAGGCCGCGCACTCACCGAAGGAGAATCATCATATGCGCCAGCCGCCTTAGGCTGTCCAAAAGCAAAGGGCAAATAACATAAGACCCCTCACTACACAAGTCAACAAGGCAGAAACACTCGGGGGCTAAACCCCGCCAACATAGTTGGGAAGATACAGATTGCAAAAGCAGCACCACGTTAATCACAAAAGCATCTTCAAGTTCATTACAAGCAAAAGCAAAAGGAGGACACTCGACGACTAAGTCTACGACGTCGACTCTGACCTAGACCTAACTTTGCGAGCAGCAACCTCAGCAACCCGCCGCTCCACCGTCACCACCATTTTCTCGGCCAGCCGCGCTGCCTCATCCTTCACTGAGCTCAGCGAGGCCGTTCTTCCATCAGGCTTCCATGGAAAGTCAGCTACGACCTTCTCGAAGTCACCCGCAACACGATGCCCCAGCAACAGCTGGAAAGTGAGCTCCGGGCCGCGTACCGTTTGGGCGCGAGTGAAGTCAGCCATGGTGGACGACTCCGGGCCAAGTACTGAGGCCATGCCATCAACGCTGGCGGGTGCTATGCGTTGCGGAAAGATGCTCTTGTGCACCGCAGCAAGAGCACCAGTTGACTTGGCAAGCGCGTCCTTGGCATAAGCACACATGGTGTCGAAGGTGCTGACGACACGGTCCAGCGGGACATCATCTTCCATCGACTCCACAGGCGGAGCCGCGCCAAAAGCATCTGCGCATCCAACAGGTTTTAGTACCGATTCGACTGAATTGGGGGAACAAACTTTTACCAAACAAGACATGAATGAGGCATTACCTCCCACAACATGGGCAAGGGCCATCAGGCACTCAACCTGTAGTTTTTCAGACTAGAGAATGGCACTCTCCTGGCCCTTGGCTTCCTTCAGCTTTCGCTCAGCATTGTCGCTTTGGGTCTTAAGTTCCTTCTCCAGCTCGAGCACCCGACACGCAACAGTTTCCTGGTCACCTGTAAAAAGAGGAAAGTGTCAAGCGGACGTAACGCAGGAGGAATGGCAAGCTACAATCAAATTAAGAGTTACTCATGCTTCGACTGCTCCAGAGCGAGGCGAAGCTGGTCCCTCTCCCGCTCCATCTGGACGTAGGCTGCGCCTGACTCCATGAGGTTGTGGCAGAAAGGCTACAAAATGCACGAGAACACACAAAAATTGAGCCTATGCACAACTATACTAATTGCACATAGCCTCGGGGCTACTTCCATCGGGAGCGCTGTCGCGCACCCGATAAATCAGAAAGACAGAAGACACTTACATGATCCTGGAGCGACGCAGCGCTCAAAGAGGACGGCGCATTTGTTTCCGGAGCAGAGGGAGCCGAAGTTTTCATGACCTCCGTCCTGGCCGTCGTAGTCGGAGAAGGAGAAGCCTCCGAGGAATCAGTTGTGACTCCGCACCAATTGGAGCCGACGTCTACTCCAAAACAGGAGAAGGAGACACACTGGTTCCGTGCCCAGCACTGCACACAAAGCATTCCATTCGAACAACCTCGCGACCGACCAGACAAATAAACTCAAGACTCGTAAGGGTGTTCACCTGGTTTCTTCATCTTCCTCGCTGCCGAAGGAGTCTGTCGCGAATATGCCGCCAAACTCAGTCGCGTCGCTAGCAGGGGGCGCCGTGTTCAACGGATCAACATTCATCGGGTCCCTCGCACTGGGCGAAGAGGAACCCGAGTCACCGTCATCCTCCAGCGCCGCCTTGTCGGACTGCAAGCCCGCTGATTCTGCCTTGTCCTGCCGGCAACGCTTGGGAAGATGTTCCTCTTCTTCATCCTGCTCCGATTCCTCCACCCCTTCATCAGGTGAGGTGGTGGCAGAGGGAACAGAGTCATCTTCATCAACCGTTCCACCTCGGGGAACTCAACTTCGAAAGTCGACCCATTCTCGGGTAAAGGAGGAAGACAAGGACTCGGGTGACCCTGCAAAGCAAGCACAATATAGTTCATGCAACAGCACCACAGAAGAATCAACAACAAAAATAGGACAAGCCTCACCTCGGGCAGTCGGTTATCAACCCCGTAGGGGGTAACGGGGCAGTCGACGTTGCAGGGGTCCGTGGCCCTGAGGCTAGTCACGGACCTCACCTTGTTCACAACCTCCCTCTTTTACAACTCCTCTCTTGTCAGGCGGGATGAGTCATCTGTGCCCTGGAACTTCCACATTGGGTGGACCCGAAGGCGCAGCGGCTGCACGCGCATCTTCACAAACGTGGCAATGAGGTGGATGCCGCCCATCTCCTTGCCTATCGTCTTCAGCAACTCGGCAACCTTGCCCAGCAGAGGCCCCACCTCCACTTTGCCTTCACTCGACAGCATGTGCGCCCAGGCATTTGACTTCCTCAGAGGCTTGTTAGCCACGAAGGCGGGGAGGCCCTCCTGCGCTGCGCTGACATAGAACCACTTCTTCCGCCAGCCCTGGACAGAATCGGCTTGCTTCAGCGCGAAGTAGGTGGTGTTGCCACGCACCTGGATGCCGAAGCCGCCAAGTGGGTAGGTGCCGCCAGCACCCACGTTCCTCTTCACGTTGAAGATGGTTTTCCACAGGCCCCAGTGCGGGTGCACTCCCAGGAAGCACTCGCACAACACGATGAAGCACGCGATGTGCAGGACGCCGTTCGGGGACAGATCATGCATCTGGACCCTGTACGCGTACAACAACCCGCGAACGAAATCATGTAGGGGGAAGGAGAACCCCCGATACAAGAAATCGACAAAGCAGACGCGCTCGCCGGGCCGAGGTTACGGGAATACCTCTTTCATGGGCGCGCGCGTCGCCAGCTGGTCCGCCGGCGGCAGCAGTCCTTCTTCCCGAAGATCATCCAGCTGTTGCGCCTTGACAGACGAATTGACCCAGTCGCCGGGGATTTTCTTCAGCGTATCCACGCCAGCGGCGTCAGCAACCGCGGCGATGCTCACCGCCGTACTCCCCCCTTGTTCTTGGTCATCACACCGCCGGCGGCGGCGGAGCTCGCCACCTTCTTCACGCCCGCCTTCTTCATGGCTAGC
The DNA here is from genome assembly GCA_947311845.1 of Poa pratensis. Lineage (NCBI taxonomy): Eukaryota > Viridiplantae > Streptophyta > Magnoliopsida > Poales > Poaceae > Poa > Poa pratensis. The sequence continues at coordinate 38,356,586 of CAMZMU010000128.1, forward strand.
GGTTAAGCGCAGGGTGCGTGGAAAGAGCTTGGCAACAGTGGGAATGGAAGGTAAGAGCAAGAAAGAAGACGAAGATAGGCGAAGAAGAAGCAATGGGGATGAGATTAATCTCTCCCGTCGCAGTGAAATTAATATACCGCTGCGCCGCCAAAGCTGAACCATCCAAATGGTATCGGCGGCAACGGCCTGCATCTAGCCCTACACATGGCGTCCACGGAGCGCAACCGTCGCAGGCCACGCCGCCCACTCCGCACAGGAAAAAAAGGAAAATCATCATCACGTCCCGGAATTTTCGCGCCGTGCGGTCAAATCGGAACTGAAGAGGCGTCTCTCCTGGTCAACACTGACACTGGGACCACAACGTCGCATCCCATCGGTGGCAGCACGCAAGCAAACATCGTCATGCATGGCGTCACCTCACAAGCCGGATAAAACTCGCGAGTCAGTCTCATGATAGCAAAGCAAAGCCAACAGGTTGTCGAGTCCCTCTGACGGACCCTCTTATCATTCGACTACGACACATTATTTCTTGAGCACTTAAAGTAAGCCAACAGGCTGACAAGGGACTCCTTCATTTGTCGAGTCCCCAAACATATTTCTCAAAGTAGGCCAACAGGCTGACAAGGGACTGCTTTATTTGTGGAGTCCCCAAAACATATTTTCTTCAGTAGGCCACCAGGCTGAAAGGGACTCCTTTGTTTGTCAAGTTCACAAAACATATTTCCTTTAGTAGGCCAGTAGTCTGAAAGGGACTCCTTCTTCTGTCGAGTCCCCAAGTCGTCCTTCATTTACTCCCATTGGAAGCATCAAAAATTTCTTTCGACTGGAAGTTAATTGAGATTAACCTCAATTACAAGCAATTCAGCTTAATCTCGGGGGCTACTCCCATCGGGAGCGCTGTCGCGCCCCCGATCAGCACAAGACCATGAGGCCATCGATTCCCGAAACAAGCAGTCGAAGCCATTACCGACCAAAGCTATTCAGCTCTATACAAAGACTATGACCACAACAGTCGCAAAACATTCTGTACCCGAGATGCGTCCGCCGCATATGATCCTCGGATGTTGCACCCAACGTGCAAAGATAAGACCCGCCGATCCGTCGAGCCGGCCAGGGCTCGCACCCGCCGCGTTCGCCCTGTAACTTCCGTGCCAACAAGCATGAAGAAAATCCTGACGGATGCGTTGGGTACCCAATTTATCGCACTACCGTATCCTCTGTAAGACCTCCACGGCCTGAGTCGAAGCTTATCAGCTCTTTCCAGGTTCGAGTCCGAGGACTCGAACTTGAAGTAAGCTAGCTAGGTTTTTGCCCGAGTACAGTTAACTGATCCCGATCCGTCGAGTGAATCAGGCCAGCTATGCCAACGTCCCTGTGACCTGTCAGCTAGGCAGCAAAGCATGAACATATATGGCATTCGATGTACTACCGACTCAAAGCAAAACATCTTGTAAAAGGCAAAAGACGACGTGCACCCGGAGAGGAGTCCTTACCCGACTCTCCGATTCGACCAAGCACTCGGGGGCTACTGACGTGGGCCTACCTAACGGGTGCCCCACCATGAAGATACCTGGTGCACGCAAGGACTAGGACCCAGCAGGTGGCCTACTAGGAGACAACACTCGAGGCCCACGAAGGAGGCCTTAAGAAGATAGAGTATGCCTCAAGGCAGGCGAAGTTTATGTCGGTAAGACCTACCTTACCTGTAAACCTAATCGGTTGCGAACTCCCGAGACCCAGCCTCCAATATAAAGGCTGGGAGGGTCACCGATCGAGGGTACGCTCATATTTCACCACCAAAATCCTAGCGAGATCGATATCTCGCCGGGATCGCCATTGTAACACCTCCTGAATATCAATCTCAGACAAGCAGGAAGTAGGATGTTATCCTTCGGGAGCCTGAACCTGGGTAAATCGCCTTGCTTGTCAGCCGTGGTAACTACCCGCACTTCATCTCTCTCCCTCTCAATCAACCTGGGGTACTCGACCCTGAGACTTGCCGTGGCCACCCCACGTCACGACGTTAAGGAAAAGTCAGGGACCGAGTGTCATAGGCAATTCTACGACGGTTCGTTGCACCTCAGAACATCGTGAGACATCCTCGACATTTCATCAATTGTCACGAGCAACTGGGCCGGCCCGTTACTAGGCCCAACATGACACGACGTTTTTTTCTCGTTGCGATCTACGACACGTGGAGATAGATATGCTTACTCAGGGGGTTTACCTCTATGGTGAGACGTTGGCGATTCTAGAATTTGGCCTTTTGTGTTTGGTTGTTACGTGGGTGGGTACTGCATTTGGGGATTTTGGTATTTTTGTTTGCTCGTCTTTTTTTCTGTTTTTGGTGGGTTTCCACTGTTCTGAGTTTTCTCTATAGCGTCTTTGATTGTTGTTCTTTTTTATTTTCTTTGTCTTATTTTTTCTGCTTTTCGTGTTTCTCTTGGTTGACTCGCATGTTTTTTGGGCAGGTTTGTTCCTTGTAGATATGAGTTGCTAGAGACGAGGAGGTGCCGGTGTTTTAGGGTCTCTTTGATTCATAGGATTGTCAAAATGCAGGAATAGAAAATCACAGAATTAGAATATCATGTCCGGTTGAACCCAGGATTTAGGCCCTAAAGGAATTTTCGTGAAAGAGTGTTTGAATTACAGAAAAGAGAAATGAATTGTAAAATGAGTCTTGAGTGGATGGAAATTTTCCTACGAAACATAGTGTAATACAATCAATGGGAAAAATTTCTAAGAATTCAATCCTACGAATCAAACAACGCACATAAGTTTGTTTTCATAAGGATCAAAATCCCTATAAAATTTCTTTGAATCAAAGGAGCCCTTCTTGGCTGCTGGGTGAGCTCTTTGCCGGGTGAGTGTAATACAGCCACGCAACTATACTTCGAAGCAGGTATGATGAGCTGGCAAGCAACATGGAGATTTTGTGTGTATATTTCAGCGACCAACTGAACTTACAGGTAAATACAGATTGAGATAACCAGTATCTGACCGAAAGAATGAACCAAAACATATGTGGCCGAAAGAATGAACCAAGACAGTAGCAAAATAAGAATTTTAGAGGTGTTAAGACTCACCCTGATGAAACTCTCGAATCCCAGAGCAGTCACTCAGGCCCTGCTACTCTCCAGTCTCCACATGGTAAGAGCTAGATACATTTTTTATTCTCTATTTGTCCAACTTGTATACAAACTGAGGAACTTCTGAAACATACAAGTGCAGGACTGAAGCATCCCCAAAACAATGAACCCGGCGCCACACAGCAGGAGGATCAGAAGATTGTCAGCAAACACTCTATGATTCCCTGCACTGCCGGACCAACCGCGCTTCAATTTTGTTAGCTAATTACTACCTCGATGTAAACTAATTCCTGCCCAATATTACCAGAACAAAAAACAGAAAAAAATTACATACTGCAGGTGCGGCCCCGAAAACAGAACTAGAACCATCACGATAACCACAGAAGCTCAAAAGCACCTATGGCCGGCACGGCGAAGCGTGCCATGCCATTTAGTAGAAACAACCTTTTCTGAAGAAGTATCTGACGCCTTATCGTATGTTGCTGATATTTCTGAAGAAGCAAACTTTTTGTGTGCGACCATGAATTGGGCATATCCCTATGCATATCCACTATATGCACATGCCACATATATACATCGGAACCGTACGTCCTACGTAAACCTTTTCTGAAGAAGTATATATATGTACATGGGCAACGTACGCGCTTAGGTTAACCCTCTGCGCCGGCTGTTTGACCCCCAAACAACGTACTGACCATCGGCATCGGCAAGCTAGCTAGGGCACCATGGACGAGGAGGATCGGCCAAACAAGAAGGCTCGGCCAAGCAAAAAGGCGGCGCAGGCAAGCAAGAAGGCTCGGCCAAGCAAGAAGATGGCGCGGCCAAGCAAGAAGGAGCGTAGTTTCGGCGACCCCGCTGGCCTGACGGCACTCGCCCTCCGCCTGGCCAACACGTTCTCTGAGGGCAAAAACATAATATTCTCGCCGTTGTCCATATACACTGCGCTGGGCCTAATGGTGGCTGGCGCTCGGGGCACAACACTTGACGAGCTCCTCGTCGTGCTTGGCGCATCGTCGCGTGAGGAGGTCGCCAAGCTCGTTCGCCGTGTCGCAGAGAGCGCCCTCACCATCGACAAATCCGGGCCACTTATCGTCACATCTGTGTGCAGTATGTGGCATCAGGAAGGACTGACGCTGAAGCCGGCCTACCGCGACACCGCCGTCGAGTCCTATAACACGGAGGCACGCGCCGTCGACTTCCAGGTTAGTGCATACTAGTATCTTGCACACGCAACTTTCTCTACCTTAATGGTTGATCTATGTTGGTTCCGACGTTCCGTACGTTGTGATATATGGATTTGATCTCCGCCAATGCAGGCAGATTCAGAGGGTGCAAGGGAGGAAATCAACAGCTGGGTCACAGAGGCCACGAACAAGCTCATCACGTCCCTCCTCCCTCCAGGCTCGGTGCACCAAGACATCAGTCTCGTGCTCGCCAGCGCCATCTACTTCAAGGGAAAGTGGGAGGATCGCTTCCACGAGAGCCTCACAAAGGATGCTGAGTTCTACTTTCTCGATGGCAGCGTCGTCAGCGTGCCTTTCATGACCGCCGGGAAACTTCCCACTAGTGCCAGGGAGAAGAATTTCCCTTGGGGCGAAAAAAAGTTGAGTACTTTGTTGCCTACTATGACGGGTTCAAGGTGCTCAAGCTCCCTTATAAGCAGGCGGCAAACGGCGTGAGGTATTCAATGTGCGTCTTCCTCCCTAACGAGCACGACGGGCTGCCTAGCCTGGCTGACGAGATGGCATCCGGCGGCATGGGGTTTCTGTTCCACCACTTACCAAAACACAAAACGAGCGTGCGCAAGCTTCTGCTCCCTAGGTTTAAGTTGTCCTACTCTTGCAGCTTGAAGAAGGCTCTCAAAACCTTGGGGCTCAGGGCAGCGTTCTGCAAAGAGGCTGATCTGTCTGACATGGTGGACAGCTCGGGCCGGGGCATGAAGCTTCAGGTGGAGGACGTGTTCCACAACGCGGTCGTCGAGGTGAACGAGGAAGGCACCGTGGCGGCCGCTTCCTTTGCCGCAAACAAGATCCTATACAGTTATCGTAGGTCTGTGCCTGTGGATTTCGTCGCCGACCATCCGTTTGCGTTCTTCATAGTGGAGGAGGTGTCTAGGGCGGTGGTCTTCGCAGGCCACGTCCTTGACCCTTCCAGGAACTCAGATTAGTAAGTCAGATACTTGCAACGGAATTCAAACCTTACTGTGAAATAGTCGATGTTTGTTTTTGTTAATTTACTAATAATCGTGATGTTCGTGTAATATTACGGGACAAGTATTAATTTTAATACTTATTAGCTAAATGGTCATGTGTTCCAACATGAGAGAAAAAATCTATCTCACAGGGGCACACAAACAAAGTTCTTGTTCGCATGTCAGGGCACAGGGTTGGATGATGCTGGATACGATGATAAAGTGTGAATTTATCTTAAGTTAACTTGTGGGATTCATCCTTTTTTTTTGACTTGGGACACTGACATTACATTAAACCTGAACGGTAGAATCACCGTACAAAGCCCTGCTTACAACATCAGGGACAAGATTCACCCACAAATGGTGATAGGTAGGAGCCCCGGCCAGACCCAGAGCAGCAAGTTCATGGGCTGGTTTGTTGCAACTCCGAGGTACATAAATCACCTTATGATCGATGAATTCAGTACGAAGAAGAAATTTGATCTCCAGGAAGAGGGCACCAAGAGCAGATAGATCATAAGCATTTGAGGTTATAGCAGTCTGCATAATCTGGCAATCAGTAGCAAGAATAAATCGTCCACAGCCCAAACGCATAGCCATTTCAACAGCCTTTAACGCAGCAATAGTTTCTGCATGCAGAGCTTCAGAAGTAGCCGGGATAGCACCAGCTTCAGCAGCAACCAGATCCCCCGCACTATCCCTCGCCACCACTCCCCAGCCACCCTTCCCCGTCTGTGCTATAAAAGCTCCATCAGAGTTGATCATAACCCAATCAGTTGGTGGTGGCATCCAGCCCTGTACACTCTCCACGGCTTGTTTTTGTTTCTTCTTTAGATGAAACTCCCATTCCTGCACATGCATGTTTACAGTATAGCAGAGTTCATTGATCGATAGCCTCCTCTCACCTCGGTTTGCTTTATTCCTTTCAGTCCACCACATCCAAAGGAAGGCTACACATTTCATCTTTTCAGAATACGGAAGGCCAAGAATATTGTTAAGCACCTCCATCGCTGAATTCAGGTTTAGCAGCCCAACTCTGATTTGTTCCATCTGTAGTCCAGCCCACCCTTTCCTTGCTTCAGAACAAGCTACAAAGAGGTGGCCTCCACTTTCAAACAAGGTGTTACATACAGCGCACCTGGTATCTAGCTCTATGTGCTTTTTTTCAATGTTCATTCGCATTGGTAGACAGTTCCTACCAAACCGCCATAAGAAATGTTGCACTTTCGGAGGGCATTCAAGTTTCCATACACGGCGCCATATTTCCTTACTCCAGTTGCTGCCAGTTTCTCCAGCTGATGTTCCTGCCTGGCGTTCCTCCTTCATGCACACACAGAGCATACACCTTATAAGCAAATTTAACTGTGAAAATACATTTCGGTTCTGGATGCCAAGCTACATGATCGTCTAGCTGGTCGCAGATTGGGATTTTTAAAATTGCTTCAGCATCCCTGGACTAAACACCTGTCGGATAACATCTTCATTCCATTTGACAGAAGAGTGGTCAATTAGATCCGCCACAAACTCGACTTCCGCATTTCCTCGAGGGTAGGTTGGGCCTCTAGTCGCATTGGCAGGGATCCACGGGTCTGACCAGATTTTGATACTTGAACCATTTCCAACTCTCCAAATCACCCCTTGTTTTAGAACGTCTACGCCCTTTAGAATACTTCTCCACACATAGCTCATACCTGCCACTGGTTTAGCATTTAGGAGGTCACCATCAGTATAATATTTAGCCCGGAGCACCCGCGCACACAATGAATCTGGTGCTTGTAGCAGCCTCCATCCTTGTCTAGCAAGCATAGACATATTGAAAATGTGGATGTCTTTAAAACCAAGTCCCCCCTCCTCTTTTGGCTTCAACATACTCGGCCAACTAACCCAGTGCGCTTTATTCTCATTGTCCATTTGTGACCACCAATATCGGCAAATCATCTTTGTTATATCTTCACATAAGCTCTTAGTAATGTCAAAACAAGACATCGCATATGTCGGAATCGCCAGGGCTATGGCTTTAATTAGAATCTCCTTGGCTGCCTTCGATAAGAACCTTTCCTTCCATCCACTTATCCTTTTCCATATTTTCTCCTTTATATATTCAAAAGCCTTCTTCCTATCCTTTCCAATATAGGTTGGCAGCCCTAGATATTTGCCACCTTGTGCCTCTGAATTTAGCCCCAGAATATGCATCACGTCTTTCTTAAGTTGTCTGTTTGTGTTTGCGCTGAACAAGATAGCAGATTTATCCTTGTTTATGACCTGGCCCGATGCAGCCTCATATGCTTGCAGAATTGAATTGATCGCTCGTGCACTCTCCACCGTGGCTTCCATTAGCAACAACGAGTCATCGGCAAACAACAAGTGGTTCACCGATGGAGCCGTTGGAGTCAGTTTGATCCCCGCAATCTGGCCCATCTCCTCGGCCTTATGGATCAGCGCCGAAAAACCCTCCGCACACAAGAGGAATAAGTAGGGAGAGATCGGGTCACCTTGCCTTAAACCCCGACCCAGAACAATAGTTTCAGTGATGTTGCCATTCACCTTAAATCTGTAAGTCACTGACCGAACGCACTTCATGACATTGTCCACAAATTGCCTACACATCCCTAACTTTATCATGACTTCCTCCAAGAAAGCCCACTCCACTCTATCATATGCTTTGCTCATATCTAGCTTGACCGCCATATATTTCTTTTTTCCCGACCTTCTCCTCCTCATAAAATGGGACATCTCATATGCAAGAATGGTATTATCAGAGATAAGTCTACCTGGGACAAAAGCACTCTGGTTTGGTGAGATGATATCATCCAGGATGCCCTTAAGACGATTGGCCAACACCTTGGAGATGAGCTTATAAACGACGTTGCAAAGACTAATTGGGCGTAAATCTTTCATACTTTCTGGGTCTGAACCTTCGGGATGAGCACAACAACAGTTTCATTCCATCCATCAGGTATACAGCCTCCTCGCAACACGTTTAGAACCTCCTCCACAACAGTATCACCCACCGTGTCCCAAAACCGTTTATAGAAAATTGCCGGCATACCATCAGCCCCCGGGCCTTCAAATCACCAATGCTGTCCAGGGCAGTTTTTACTTCTTCTCTCGTGAAATCAGCAGCAAGAAACGCATTCATTTGTGGCGTGATACAGGGGTGTATGTTCTCCAACACTCTGCTCGCATTAGCACCTGCCATGGGGGTGAACAAGTTAACAAAATAGTTGGTGACGAGGGTCTGCAAAGCCCCCTCCCCCTCCACCACCTCCCCATCACCTCCCTTCAACCGAGTAATAGTATTTTGTTTCTTTCTCTCGGTAGCGCATGAATGAAAAAAAGAGGTGTTTATGTCTCCCTTCTCTAACCAGTTTACATGTGCCCTTTGTTTCCATGACATCTCCCATTGATCTTCCAAACTTTCAAGCTTGAAACGCAGCCATTTCGCCTTTGAGATGTTATGTGCCGTGATTCCATCCCTCCTGCACTCCTCTAGTTCTTCTTTCAGCTTTTTTATTCGGTTTTGAAGGTCTCCTATAACCTCCCGGCTCCAACTATGAAGCTCCCTGGAAACTGTTTTCAGTTTGTCTCCTATCTTCTCCTGTCCTCTTGCCCCTGCCAGCCCCCACGCATTTTTAACAACATCTTCACATCCTTCCTCCATAAGCCATCTCGCTTCAAACTTTTTGTTTTGTCCCTTTTTCCCTGTCCATGCCGGCCTAACTGAGACAGCCAAACTGACCACTACCGGTCTGTGATCCGAGTGCTCAGGGTCACCGTTCTTCACCCTGAAATTCAAAAAATGTAGGCGCCACGAGGGTGAGGCAACATCACGGCCGAGACGCTCTCGAATATAACCTTCAGCTCTGCAGTTATTATTTCTCCATGTGAACATGTCACCCTCAAAACCCAGGTCTTGCGAATTACAAAAGTCCAACGTCTCACGAAATCTATCCATCTGTGCTTGAGGTTTTGCAACACCTCCTTCCTTTTCAAAACTATACAAGATTTCATTAAAATCACCTACACATAGCCAAGGCAAATCTGATTGGTGATGCAGTGTACGCATGAGTCTCCATGTCTCCTCCCTCTTCTCCTGTCTCGGTTCACCATAGATCCCAGTCAACCTCCACTTAAAACCATCTGCTTCCACCACCTCAACATCGATATGCATTCTCCCAATCCACCTCAGTCTCACAGCAATCCCTCTTTTCCAGAACATTGCCAAGCCACCACTTCGACCCTCACATTTCCTTACAAGCATGTGAGGCATACCAAGCATCCACCTAAATTTCTCCATCTCCTTCTCGTCGAGTTTAGTTTCCGACAAGAAAAGGATATCCAGGTCCTCCTTCTTCTGGTGAGCCTGAAGACCACGAACTGCCCGGTCGTTCCCCAAGCCCCGACCGTTAAAAGCACTGATCTTCATTGGGCTTCGTGGAGCTGTCCCTGCAGCTCCCTTCTCCTTCTCTAATTCCTCCTTTCTCCTCCCTGCTTCTCTCACAAACTGGACAGCTCTCTGCCGTAGAGCGGCAATCTCCGGATAGAGGCATCCCTCCTGCACCACACTGCTCTCGAGAGCCCGCAGCAATGTAGGTCTTGTCGAAGCTCTCTTAACAATAGTGTGAAGACGATGACGAAAATTAATCCCATCCAACAGACCTGCACGAGGGAGAGAGACTTGGCTGGATTCAGATCCCTGCACGGCGGCCGGACAGTCGGCCGTCCCTGCCGCCACAGCAACGCACCCTGCGCCGGGAGCGGCGGCTGTCCTGGAGCCGAGACCAGTAGCCAGGATCCTCGACGCCACGGAACCGGCAGACGGAAACAAACCCACCGTCACCCACGGGAGTCACCAGGACGCCAGCGGCCGGGGATCGGAACGGCGATCAGGACGAAGACGAGACCCCAGATGCGATCGCCTCACGATCGCCTAGGACTCGGAAACGAACCGCCACACCTGGCCTCACGATTCATCCTTCACACTAGTGTTATGCAGTATATATATGACCAATAAGATAAGATAGTTGAGTACACAAATTAAACATACACGTCTCTCATCCACATCAAAACGAATAAATGACTATTATGCATGCACTTATTGACTAAACAGGAAAAATATTCAGTAATAGCAAACATAGATGTTTAAAAACAATCACATTTTTATTAAACAACCACATTATTTTAAACACCGCATGGACGATTCTTATTAATACTTCAAAACAAGTGCCTTTAGCTGTGGTACCATATGCATCAAATATTGAAGGGAAATCCTTTTCTTTTTAAAACAATAGTACAATATCTAGTTATGGCACCATATATTAAGTATTGCGAGGAAAATTTCTCATAGTCTGACAGACACCTCTCACTAAATCACGAGAGACATAATTCACCATTGGACCTAGACATTGTGGGTGTGTTTGGTATCCAGTAGCTCTTTTCGACCTCGCTGGGCAGGCTCCAAAGGGCCCTGCCGAGCAGAGCCATCCTAAAACCATGTTTTGGTTGTTGTTTGGTAACCCGCAGCAAAAAACGAGAGCTCTGGTGGTGCAGGACAACCAAATAACATGCTTGTGTTTGCAGATTTGGTTAGTCTCACCCATTTCCACATAGGTGAAGTTAGCTCACACCACCACACTTGGATAGCTTTACGTGACAGACCTATGACGAGCAGCCGCGACGGCGGAGGTCACCAGCGAAGGATGCGGTGAGCACGACGATGTTGTTACCACCTAACATACCAATGACACACGTCAAGTAGGACGATGACGCGGCATGGCAGAGGCAGAGGTTGACGACGAAAACGTGGCATGGCGGCGGCGAAGCTCGATAGCGACGACACGGCATGGCGGCGGCAGAGCTCACAACGACGAGATAGCGGAGGCTGGAGAAGGCACGTACACCAAGAACAGTCTAAATACGCATCCTTACAGTACAAGATCATCATCTTCGTGCACCAAAACGCAAAACTTACAACACGAGAGTGACGAGGTCAAGCATAAATGGGCCGAGCCCACATCTATCCTTGAGGCGGGGGGCGCGTCGCGCGCCGCTGAATGCGGGAAATAGGGGAGCACCAACCTATCGACCTATGCGTCAACTTCCTGTTATCGCATACCCCCCTGGCGTACAATGGGCCGGCCCATTTCCTGGCGCGGACGAGAACCATTACCTTTTCGCTGGATTGCTTCGCCCGCCTTGGTCGTACATACTGTTTCCTGCTTCGCTGCTTTGGGCAAAAAGTGTATGAACGTACTTCATTTATTCTGGGAAGCATCACGTTTTAGTTTCGTGAACGTTCGAATTAATTTGGAAAACAAACAAGTACGAACGTACTTCGTTTATTTTGAATACTGAGATATGGCCGAAGGTTTAAAAATTCATATATGGAAAATAAGAAAATGAAATGTGCTATAACTTTGTCATTTGTAAGAGTACACGTTATAATCGCAGCAATAGAACAGAACAAAAAGTGCTAGCTAGTTACACAAAAAGGAACGAATCAGATAATTGCTTGTTCATCTAATTTTTGTGGATTTCTTGTCCTGAAACCATTATAGTCACAGCAATAGCTAGTGTAGAATTTTCCTTTGAACGATTTTGAAAAACATGTTGAACGGGTTTAAAGAAGTGAACATTAAAGTGTCGATGAACAAAAACAGTTGTTGAACGATTTTAAAAGTGAACAGAAAAGGCCGGTGAACAAAAACTATTTTGAACGATTTTAAAAAATGACCAAAAAAAAGCGGTGAACGGAAAGAGTTTTTGAACGATTTTTAAAATTGAACAAAAAAGGCCGGTGAACGAAATCTTTTTTGAACGATTTCAAAAAGTGAACAGAAAAAGTATATGAACGGAAATTATGTTTGAACGATTTTTTTAAAAGTGAACTGAAAATTCGATGAACGAAAATTATTTTTAAACGATTTTAAAGTGAACAGAAAAGGCAGGTGAACGAAAACAATTTTGAACTATTTTTAAAAAATGACCAGAAAAAAGCGGTGAACGGAAAGAGTTTTTGAACGATTTTTAAAATTGAACAAAAAAGGCCATTGAACGAAATCTTTCTTGAACGATTTCAAAAAGTGAACATAAAAAGTCTATGAACGGAAATTATGTTTGAACGATTTTTTTAAAAGTGAACTGAAAATTCGATGAACGAAAATTATTTTTGAACGATTTTTTAAAAGTGATCAGAAAAAAGTCTATGAACGGAAATTATGTTTGAACGTTTTTAGAAGTGAACAGAAAATGACAGTGAACAAAAACTATTTTTAAACGATTTTAAGGTGAACAGAAAATGCAGGTGAACGAAAACTAGTTTTGAAGGATAAAAGTGGACAGAAAAGGCCGGTGAACGAAATTAATTTTTGAACAATTTTAAAAAGTGAACAGAAAAAAGTTCATGAACGAAAATTATTTTTGAACGATTTTTTAAAAATGAACATAAAAAATTATATGAAAAGAAATTATTTTTGAACGATTTTAAAATGTGAATAATTTTCAAAATAAACATTTTTCACATCTAAACAATTTTCAAATCTGATTTTATTTTAATTTGAACATTTTGCAAAAAAATGAAAATTAAAATAATATGTAAAAAGAAAACAGAAAGAAAGGAATAAAAAAGAAACAGCTAAAAAACGAAAAAGAAAATGTAACAGAAAAAACGAAAAAAGAAGAAAGAAAAAAGAAACAGCAAAAAAAAAAAGAACCGAGTAGCCTAGAAAACAAAAACTGGAGATATTACCTTATTGGGCCGGCCCATGAAGGGGTGTGCGACGCTTGATAACCATCCACCTGGTCGATAAATAGGTTTTACCAGGAAATAGCACCTCCCATACCTGGGTACAACTACAAAAAGGCTTCCCTTTAGAAAGGGAACTTTGGGATGCCGTGAGTGTGCCACGTGGTGGCCTGCTGGGAGGTAGAGAAATTCGATTTGGTAACCGGCTCGTCTCAAACGCGAAGGCATTGCGTGACAACGTGGCACGCAACGCAGCTCTTTCGTCGCGGACGCGGGCGCGGATGTGCATCAGCCCGCGCGTGCGGCATGCATATACAGGACCTCGTTCTAGCGATGTACAACATGCATGCATGCACTAGCGATGTACATACAAGACCATGCAAATAAAACAAGCTATGTACAGAAGCTGGTTACGTAAATTGAAAATTTGTAATGTACAGGTTATACGGACGGTGTACAAACTAATAAAATCGTAGTACAAAATTACACAGAAAGTAAAGATACACAGAAATCAGAGTACAAAAACACACAGAAAGACAGCTACACAGAAACCGTAGTACAAAATTACACAGTAAATAAATGTACACAGACACACGTTGTACAACTACACAGACACATGTTGTACAACAAGACAGACACAGGTTGTACAACTAGACAGACACATGTTGTACAGACACAAGTTGTACAACTAGACAGACACATATTATACAGACACAGGTTATACACTATATAGGCACATATTGTACAACTACGTAGCACAGTTTGTACAGAAACATGTTGTATAACTACACAGACACAGTTTGTACAACTATACATAACCGATTGTACAAAAAAAAGTTCGTCGAAACCTATCAACATGGGATCTAATTTTGAAGATCTCGACGCGATGAGCTCAAAAATGAAAACGGTTCGTAATTTGGATAAACGCGGGATATTTCATTACAAAAATTCAGATTAGAAAAATAAAAGGGAAAAACTGCTCTCCCACCTCACTATCCCTTCTCTCTCATCATACAAAAGTATAGAAAACAGTAAGTAAAAAGTAGAGAGAAGTGGGAGTACGAACTATACAAAACAAGTTGTACAAACTATACATAACCGAGAGTACAAAAAAAAGTTCGTCGAAACCTATCAACACGGGGTCTAGTTTTGAAGATCTCGACGCGACGAGCTCAAATGTGAAAACGGTTCGTAATTTGAATAAATGGTTCTCAAGATATTTCATTTTTTTTAAACGAATCTCAAAATAAATGCACATACAACCCTCCACACGGAGAAACAGAAATCACACCAAAACTCTCACGTGCTGCCACTTGTCGCATATTTAAGCACCCACGGGGTACCGCGTGAAAGGAGAAACTGACACTTGTCATCACGCCACGGTTCGCTGGGTTCCTTTCGCAAAGGAACCATTTTTCTAATGATTTCCCCCATACCTGCGCTGCGCCATTAGGTTCCACGGAGAGCGGGTAATATGGGCCTCTCGTTCTCCCCTAGGTACTGTGATGCCATGGTTCCGTGATTCCGTCACGCAGTCTTGAAACAGGTCAACCTCTGATAGCAAGTTTTCGAAAAAAGAAAAAAAACCTCTGATTGCAAAGGCAGCCACGTACTAGTGGTGGCCGGGCACGATCACGGTTCATGTTGTCGTGCATACCATGCCGATCTACGACCTTCCAACACTCCGACGGGACAAAAACTTATCTCATGGAGGCATGGCGCCCCTCCTATCAGAAGCAATCAAAAGTAGCAGGTGCTGCTAACCTCTTCTCCTTGTTCACGCCCTTGCAAAGACGCGAGCTACCATGGCGAGCAACCCCATGTTCCAAGTGCCTCACCACCGGGAGGTGGACCGCTTCCACTGGCAGCAGGGGCACCCAGACGAGCCGGAGGAGAGGCAGATCGGCGTCGACCCCTTCTCGCTCCGGCAGCTCTCCCGCGTCGACATCGACAGGCCACTGCCCATCCCCTCCGTCTCCGTCGACGGCCACGACCTGCCTGCGTACGCTCCGGCGCGGTCTGCCAGCGCCAGCTCCAGCGTGCCGTCCTCGCCGCGCCTGTCATCCGCGGCGGCCGCACCAACGAGGTGGGACGCACACCTCGCTTTGGCACACCCAGCGACGTCGTCAGTGGTGGAGACTACGTCACTATCCAAGGCGGTTTCGAGGAGCAAGTCGTTCGCCGACGGCGAGGAGCTGGCTCACGACGAGTTCGATGGCATCCTCTCTTCCCCGGAGCGGAAGGCGAGCGCGCCGCAGAGGTGGGGAAGCGACGTGCCGCTCATCGCGGACGCGCGCCGGCGCAGGGGGGAGAACGGCACCGTAGCGGCCGCACCGTTCAGCTGCTGCCTCTACCTCCCGGGGCTCACCAGGAGAAACAGGCCACCGCCGCCGCCGACGACGACCACCACCACGGGCACGGCAGTGGCCTCGCGTTCATCATCGAGTTCGGCTTCGGCGATGTTTGGGCCGAAAGCCGCTTTTGTCGAGCGCGAGCCCGAGTCCGAGCCCGACAAACCGAGCACGGCGCGGGAGAGCACCATGTCGCTGGCCGTGTCGCTCGAGCGGTTTGAGTGCCGCTTCTCGTCGAGGTCCTCGGGGGGCCTGGGCCTCGACGACGACGAGGAGGCCGCCCGCTCGTCGTCGCACTTCGACCTACCGCTGGAGCTCATCCTGGGCTGCGACGACGATAAGTACGTCGACGGCGAGATCGGCCTGCCAATGCACGCGGCGTTCATGTTCGACAGCGACGGCATACGGAAGAGCGTGCTGAAGAATGGCGTGCAGCGCGCGGCGGCGTCAGCCAAGGTGTCGGAGTCGGGAGACGCGTCCGGCTCATACAGGATTCCGGCCCGCCACCACGTGAGGTTCTCAGTGACGTCGGTGTCGGCACCGGCAGATTCATAAGCGTGTCTTCGCCATCGACGCTGATCAACCCCGCGTTCAGAGGCGTCTAACGCTTGAATTGATTTTTACGAATGTAGTACCGTAGTAGAAATGTAGTACGTAATAGTTTCTTGTTAAGTTCTGGTTCTCACCTGGCCTGTTAATTGTCATGTTAATCTATTGTTGGTATATTTATATGCAATGTTTTGAATTACTCGAATCGATAGATTTTGCCCTTCCATCCATGGTCAAAGTTTTAATTACAAAAGGTGCACATGCAGCGAGTCCAGACATACTAATCACGAATAAACCAAAACATATACTAATCACATGGGATTCAGAAATTCACTTTGACGCCCGAGATTATATGCTCCTGTTGTATTAATCCGAATTTTTAAAAATAGTAAAACGCTTTAAAAAATTCTGAAAACATTTGTAGCCAAACACATAGCAATCTCCAACATACGTGAGTTTCGTGGTCAACTGATATTTGATATGCCCTGTGCAAAAAAGACAAATTAGTAGTCGAAATGCAATTTCAAAAACATTACTTCTTAGAGCACTGATTTTGTTATTTTTGTACAGAGCAGCATACATGAAATTTCGTCACGAAACTTGACACGTATTTAAAAAAACGTGTGTATGTTCGTCACCTAAAAATTTCAGAATTTTTGTAAATGTTTTACTATTTTTAAATTTTGTTCAATATATCTGGAGCATATGAGCTCAGGGGCCAAAACGCCGTCCATTTAAATGTTGCTTATATTTCTATAAAACTAAGCCACTTTTCCTCTAGCCTTTAGAATCTGATCCTATCGTTGTTAATTTTCTTTTAGTTATCTGTACATGAGCCACTAGACTAGAGGGCTAATATCTCTCACATGCCTGTCTCTTTCAGACTTGAGCCTACTTGGGCTGGCTTGAGCATTAGACTACAAAATGACCGAATAAAAGTAATAATAAGAAACAAAAAATTAAACTTAAGAAAGTAAGATATAATTCACCATGCTACAATAGACATTTGGGGCACTTGGGTTGCGGCCCATTTTGGCCAACTGCTTCTAAATGTTTTAATTGGGTCACTCTGATCACTGTGTACTTTAAAGCTCGCTGCATTTTCAGATTACATGATTATTTATATGACGGTAATAATGCAGTAGTGACGGCGAAGGAGATGGCCCGAAATGCGCAGGAGACCGCCACTCGAGAAGGCTGACGCAGACGCCATGAGGAAAGGAAGAAGGGCCCCATCCTCCGCTTGGCGGACCTCACCGGTTGCGGCGTTGACTCGGTGTCCAATTTCAGCCAAGGGAGAACCACCAAACGGTCAGGGAGCTTCTCGCCATCTTCATTGGCCTACTTCCTCGATGCCCGTTGTAGTTTTAGGACACGTTTTTCCTCCGCTGTGATGGGGAGACCAAGCCAATCGACCACAACGCCATCTTCTCCCCGGTTGGCGTCGTCAATGCCCAGCAGAGTGGCCAAGTCCTCGAACTCAACGAGGCCGCCTATAACGAATCGTTAGTGCTAAGACCGACTCCCCTCAAGTTCACCGACGGCGCCGTCGTGGTTGGTGGACATGTTTATTGATGGTTGTGTTGGCATTGAGGATGACCGCAATTGTTCGACGGATTGCCTCAGGATGGCGCCGACAATGCCGAGTTCTGTATTTCTAACATTTTTCATAATTTGGAGAAACAATCATGGGCTTTATTAGGAAAAATGTGTATGTGTGCATAAAGTGATGTCATCGACGCCATTTATCCATGGTGGTGCCGGTTTCAAGGAAGCCCAAAATGAACAATGGGAAAGAAGAAGAACGAGATCTCATCGATGTTGAGACCGGAAAGAAAAATAAGATGACGTGAGCCACCGACGTGGAAGTAAGATGACTACTTGGTGTTATGTGATTCTTGGATGGCAATAAGCATAGAACATCATTACCAACGCACAACAAAATCATGAACGTATTGGCAAAGGATAAGAGTTGAATTTGATGAACAAAAAGTGATACCATACATTCGACAAAATGTTAATGGATCACAACTAGAGTCCTATGTGACACCGGAGCCAAAAGTGAACAACCATTCCAGGGCTCTATGAAGCGTCAAGCGGCGGCATCCAAGGGTGGTGATCCAAGCAACAAGCATGAGACGTTGATTTGGAAGGGCCGACACCCTCGGCGATCTTGGAACACCAACCATGCATGACAAAGAAAGCAAAGGCTGCAAGGGAGGCGACATCATCTTGCAAGAATTGATTGCCGACTTCCGGAAGGAGGTTTCAGCGTACTTGACTCGCAATAAACTGAGGGAGCATAAGACTGATGAAAGGTGTATGACCTTCTTGAGGTGCAAAACTTGAAGATTAGGCTCGAAACACAAAAAATGAAGACAATGAAATCAAAGCCCAAATCAGATCAAATGGCCGAGAGAGCAAAAGATCGTGACCACCTACACGAGCAATATGGAGCCAGATGTGCAGGCTTGGATTGCTCAAATTCGTAAGCCCGTCTCAAGGAAGAAAGATTGATTTCTATGTATTTTCATGATGTATTGTGATGTTGCTAGACTTGGTGACAGTTTGGCAGACCATGGTGGCCAAGACTTTAATTTTGTTGCTATTAATTGTGTGTTCTTATTAATTGTTTGTTTATAAAAATATTAGAAAAAATATTCAACATAAATAGGGTCGGCTGTTTGAGGGGCAGCCTCAGTGTCCATGTGATCCCAAAAGAGGGCCGTGTTTGGGATGTGTCCAACACTTCTCCGGGCCACCGGTGGAGATAGCTAGGGACTATCGATTGTACTAGAAGGGTTTGGCAAGCTTTGCTGCGCCCGAGGGTATTATGTCTGAGTAAAGATTGGTGTCTCTTATATGACCAAGTACAAGTTCATGCCCTTTTAGACAAATATTGTACTTATTAGTCTAATAGTTGCAATATAAACTCTATAAGAGAATTAACAACTTTTGATTTGTTAGTCCTTAATTAGCGAGGCGAGCCCGACAACTGGTGTGTAGAGCGGAGGATCCGTGCAATGCGGGGCTAGTCGAGGTGCAGCCGGAGATAGAGCTGTTGTGTTTCACTCGTGCTCGTGCTTGAAGGGAAGGAGGAGGCAAAGTGAGAAAGGGGACGTGAGGAGGGCAGCTCGGGTGGCTCGTTAGCCGGATCTACAAAAGGAGTCATTGGTGGCCGTGCACATGAGGAGAGCAAGGACAACACTTGAGACCGAATCCCTCCCAACCCATGATGCCCTTGAGCAGTAGTGGTGAATTTGCTATCAAAATCGACACAATTGTGGCGGAGCTGCCGGATTCGAGGCCAAATGGATGAGAAAGAGGCGGCGGTGGTCACTGGAGGAAAGGCGTGAGGGCAACATGAAAATTACGATCGACAGTTGTCGTGCGCGCGTTGGCCTTTCTGTTTTATGGCACAACCCAAGTGTTTAATTTTACAGCACATGCTGTTTTTTGGTTTGACAAAAAAAAATGAAAAAATTACCTCAAGCAGAGCTGCTGGAGCAAGATTTTTGTCCCAAATGACCTAATACGGACAAGAGTCGATGATGGCCGTGTGTGGGCGGACCACGACGACCAACATGCCAAATATCTTCCGATCTGCGGTGCACGAGTGCCCTTGTACAGTGGTGGCGATTCACGACCGAATCAGTAAGAGTTGTGGCGGAACTGACGGATTCTAGGCGAAATCGATGTGAGAAGAGACGACAGTGGTCACCGTAGGAGGGGCGTGAGGGGAGACACGAAACTTCGATTGGCACTTAGCGTGTGCACGTTGGCCTTTCTGTTATATAGCATCAGCCCAAATATTTATATTGCAGCACTTGATGTTTTTTATTTGACAAAAAATGAAAATTTACAACAAGGGCAGCTGTCGGAGTAAGATTTTAGCATCAAATAACCTAAAAAGAGTTATGCCATAAAATAGGGAAGCTATTGAAAATGCTCTAAGAGAGGGGCAATAATATGTAGTAGATAGAAAAATCTGTTTTGTATTAACCTGAACGGATAAATGATATTTTTCTTACCTTGGTCTAACCAATAGAAAGTTGACACGTGGAGCAACAAGAGAGCTCTATTCCTAGAAGCTTCTTACCTTGGTCTAAACCAATAGAAAGTTGACACGTGGAGTAACAAGAGAAAGTTGACACGTGGGCAATAAGAGAGCTCTATTACTAGGAGCTTAGTTCTTTTAAGATATGCAAGAAAAATCCATAAATGACAATGATACATAAAACAAAAAAATTACAACAGAAACAAGATCAGCATTTTGATTAAATCTACGTTTCCTCTCGGTCAATACATGTAGTTGCGCAAAACATATTTACATTTTCTCGAGAAAGGCTAGCTCGTATACTTTCAGTGGTTAACAAAACGTAAGAAGCCTCCTCAAAACCTGGGCTTCACAAACTCCACATCTAAAGCTGGGAGTGTTTGGCTTTTTTCCTCCTTCCTAAATCCTAAAGCTCAAAAATTTGGGTGAGCCCGAACAACATCGTCGATAAGAGATTGACAGATTGGGCATCTCCCGCTGCTCGATCTCAGCTGATCAGCACAGTTGAAGCAGGTGCACATATGACCACACCTGAATGAATGTTGGTAATAAAATCGATTAGCAAGACTGTACAAAGTGATTCAAGGTAAAAGCGAGTCAAAGCACATAATTCGTTCCTGCAAATTATTACTCCCTCGTTCCATAATATAAGATGTTTTAGGTTGTACATGTGTTGTCTAGATTCGGATTAAAAAATGTGCACATGTAGACTAAAATGTGTCTATATACATGTGTATGTGTGTGAATATAGGATAGACCTAAAACGTCTTATATTGTGGAACGGAGGGAGTACCTGTAAAGTAGGGAGTCAACTTGCATCTGATGGCAGATGCAGCACGTGCCTTTTTTCGCTGTTATGTCAGGTTGGCTCGGCATCAGCCCTGTTCAAAAGATTGCATTAGACGTGAAAGAGATAAGATATTAAGGTATTAAAGTACTTATCAGTGATTAAGAGTTAAATTAAAATGTCAATAAGGTAGGGAGTGGCAAACAAAAACAAATCGGAGTTCAGATGGTATTTATTCACCAGGCTGCATTACAAAACCTACTGAAACCTGACATGCCAAGATTTAAGCAACAACATAGGTATCATGGAAAGAGACTGGTCCAGGACAAGAAGCCCAAAATAGTTTTGCTTACAAGACCGGAGTGACTATGTTCTAAATAGGTGCCACCCTAAATTAGTTGTTGTCCCTTTTTCAAGATTTCATCTGCTGCCTTTTAAGCCAACCTAGCTCACATGTCACCACAGGTCCACAGCTCATACAGCTTTCAATGGAATTTTCCTTTTTCAATAAAGAAACTTCAACTCTATTCAATGTTATGCAAAACAGGATCAGAACTTGTGTCACCGTTTCGGTAAATCACCATATATGAAAGTTAGCGATCTCACAGTGTCGAGCATATGCTGGATTTTAATTTTGGTTGTTCTAGATATATAAGGACTTCAATTTTTTGTACTGCCACTTACCGGCTTCACGAAGCGCACTGCACACCTCCTCTTTAATGGAGTGCTGCATCTTTACTTGGGATGCAATACAACTTTCCGCCAACTTACGTAGTTCATATATTTCATGATGAATCTGGGCCATTTCACTTCTCACTCTGACCTCCATTTCCTACAACAGAAAACATAGTAAGGATATGACTTTTCCACAACTGACATTGAACAGCAGTTTTTTTTTTTTTGGCGAAAAGACATTGAAACAGCAGTTGACTCACTAGCAGATTTTGATTTTCATGATGCTGATGTTCAAATGAAGAGTGCTGCCAACTATCTTGGGGGTGGGATGCGACATGGGAAACTGGTGCTAATGAACAAGGTGCAGATGCCACCTGGTCTTCATTTCGGGGTTCATGATTTTGTTGCCAGTATAAGTGTTCCTGATAGTATCCCCCAAAATCATCAATCATGTGTTGTTGCCTTTGCTTCTGCAGGATTGCTCGCAGGAGATGATTCATTTTGTTGCTAAAATCACTCTCAAGGGACTTTGAGACCTTTTTGCTGCACACAAGAAATAAATATATCAGGGTGTAGAATGATCGAGTAAGTGTGTACTATGTAAAAACCATCGGTAACTTTTAAAAAGGCCAGATCATTATGGAGTAATATCCACATGAGCTTGCTATGCCTTAGCACTGTAGAGTTAGTATGTACTAATTAAAACTAGAATCCTTGGCAAAACAAAAATAGGCGAAGCTCATTATGGACTATAAACTGCACCTACAAAGGGTATGCACTGATATTTTTTATAATGGTGATAAAAGGATCCCATGACTAATGTTTAAGCTTTAGTGGCCGTTATCACATATTAGAACGCCGTTACTCCTGAATGGTATCATAGAAATGATTGGTGGACGAGCTAGGTTTATGGAACACTTGCATCTCAGTTATCTACACAAAAAAGTCACACTCGGAGTGAACCATGGATCAAGTGCATCTAGTTGCGCATGTGGAAATGTGCAAAAACATGTACTGGGGATTAAAACGAAATTACCTCTCAAGAAGATTACAAATGTCAGCATTGCCAGATAAATCTCGGCCCTCTGCTTGTGTGGCAATATGCAATGATCTCCATGAGTTAGGGAGTCTATCCAAGGCCGATCATTAAATTCAGTCTGATTATGATTCTCCATATCTCCAATCGTGTCTTGATGCCAGCTGTCCGGACTCATGGAATCTACTGGTGCGGGCCAACCAAGACTGCTCCATAATGCTCTCTCGTCCCAAGAACCATTAAGACTTTGGTTGTCTTCTTCTCGCAAATTGTCACCTCTTGATGAAGGAGTGTCCTGGAGTTCACGAATTGTGCTTGTGGTACTTGGGGAGATATCATCCATAAACTGACTGTCATAGACAGCATGATGATCATCATACCTTGCAAAGCTTGAAGCTTTAGAATATTCCTGACTGTGAGCACACGAGTTTACTAAGCTTGCACAATCTTCCTGACACTGATTTCCTTCTGGGATTATCTTCTCATCATATTGTTGGTTTCCTAGACAGTCAGAATTAACAAGGTTCTCAATTGATAGCCCAGTAGACTTTTCCACAGATGGACTACTATCATCATTCTGTTGTTCATCAACCCTGCACTTTGTGAAAACATGTATTGCTTTAGGCAGAGGCGAGTAGATGGAAAGCCAGTTGTAAATAGTCATGAGAAAGGTCAAACTATATTTCTCCACGTCATATATTTAAAACAGTAATTTACCTATTATTTTGCAGAATGCATTCATTTGCTTCTTGTAGATTTGTCTTGCTGCTACCGTCTCTGTCCATCAGAAATTGCAGAAAAGATCTGTAAGCTCTCTTACTATCCATCATACTCTACACTTAAGTACATGTTCTTATGATTTTCATCACAATCTTACAAAATACTAGGACGACCGACATTTAGATGTTACTGTGGTAAAAAGTAATAATACGTTTGGAGAATCTTTTTATCCACCAATATTGTCTCAAGCCATCATATATACGAAAACGTGCTACTACCTCATAGCAGATGCCTCAGGTCCACATCTTGGTGGGTGTGGTCTAACCGGTCGTAGTAAATCCACACTTCATCGTTGATTGTATCTCCCTGACGCAACAGCTTAAGACGAAGCATGGACTGCAGCATATCAAAGAACATTTAAGATGAGAAGATGTGGTTACTGCATAAACATGCTTTAAATGGACAGAGGTAGAGGCTCATGAAATAAAACAAATAATAACAGATACTCAATACCATGCCCATAAAGTTTTGAGTTTGGAACCTTTGCAGGCAGCTGCTGTGGTATTAACAGTCTTTGCAGTAGAGGAAAGAATAATCTTGTCCTATGAGGAAGGAATAATGATTGAAAAAGGAATATTTTTATTGAAGTTAGTTGCTAATGCCTGGAACTAAGCAATCAAAATACATGCTAAATATTTCTGCAAACAAGAACAGTGCCTTTCAATGATGGCAATACTTCAGAAATACCCTGTCAATATCTTGTCCAGTTAAAAGATTATCTTTCCTAGTACCATGCACATCAATAGTGGCTGGACACTAGTTGGAGTAAAGGAAAAACAAAAGCGTTGCAAGTAACTGAAGCTATGGTAACAGCAAAAACAGCCTAAAAGGCGATGCCATTAAGATTTGTGGGTACTTTGCATCGGTGAACTGCCCAGCCATTACTCGTATTTATGTGTCAGGTACATGCTTTTTTTTTGCCACAAGTAACCTGTGAAGTCACGTGTACGCAGTATTAACAATCTCCACAAGATTTCAGATTATAGACGTATCAGAAACATGGGACAAATGAGTATTCACTTGTGACAGACATCTCATCCATTAGATATGCCAAGTCACAACCTCCACCAGTCTTTGAATGAAATGCCCATCGCTACTGTACTGAACGTTGCTCCACAGTCACCAGCAAAATTAGTTGTGTATTACTGACATTAGAAAGTACTATGTCAACTTTACATCCAATTTCATCTCCTTTCTCATTCATAATGACGTACTAACAGATCTGCAAAGCCAACGCAAGGCTATCGCGTACTAGAGTTTCCATAAGATTTTTGGATATTTTGGTTGAGCTTTCCGTATATTCAGCAGAGTCGCGAATATTATAAGATTTAGCAATTTCATTGTCACTTTATAATAACATGTCAAGTTTAGATCATGGTGTCCGTCTTATTTTGGTTTATACTGGCATGTCAAGCAAGAAGCCGAAAAAAGCATGATTATGGAGTTTGCACATGCCATTGATCAGCAATGCCAGTTGGGAAACGGATCTACCAAACAGTCGTCTGGCCCCATCCTTGCGGGTCTAAAATCACACTTCTTGGCTCGTCTTAAATAATGCTGTTTCCAAAGGATCAAGAAACAGAACGACAATGGCGAAACAGAACCATTGCTAAAAACTAGCAGCTCTTGATCCATGATTGATGTTGATGGTGGCGATTTTATCTAATGCAATAATGCATTATGCAAGGAGAGGAAGAAAAAAAGTGATTTTTACCTGGATCCTGCCTTTGTGGCCGAACCGAGAGACGACATGGCGGTCGGCGAGCGCGTCGAGCTCGCGCCTCCGTCGATGGGACATCCTAGCGACGAGCTCCTCCACCGCGCGGCGGCCGCGCACGGTCCGGACCACGAGCTTGGGCGGGCGAGTGCCCTTGACACGAACGGCGAGCGACGCGGGCGACGTGGGCGCGGACTGCGAGAGCTGGAGCTGGTTTCGGCGGCCTCCAGGTCCTCCTCCGGCAGCGAGGCGGCCCCGCTGAGCTTCTTGACGATGCACCCGACGCGGCCGCGCGGCGAGGTATCGGACTCGGACGCGGCGTCGCCGGGGGCGCGGGGCGTGGCGGGCCCGACGGCGACGGACTCGATCTCGCGCCAGCGCTGGATGAGGAGGACGCGCGCGGGCCGGAGGGCGGCAGCTCCGGGCCGGCGGCGGACGAGGAGGCGTCGGACGGGGCCGGCGAGGGCTCCCGGAAGACGGCGGCGCGGGCGGCGACGGGGCGCGTGGCCGAGGCGAGCTCGGACAGCTCGGCCTCCCTGGCGCGCCGGCGCGCGTCGGCCGGGGGCGGCGCGGCGGACGCGGTGACGGCGGCGGCTGCCGCCGCCCAGCGCTCGAGGATGATCCGGCGGCGCCTGGGCGTGGGCTCGGCGGGCGCGGCGTCGGTGAAGGAGCGGCGCTGCTGCGGCGGGATGAGGACGTTGAAGAAGGCTCGCGGCCTGGAGGAGGGGTCCCTCCATGGTGCGGACTCGCGGGGCATGGCGGCCACCGAAGAGGCCATGGGGAGAGGGAAGAAGGGAAGAGCGAGCCGCGGGCTTGGCTAAGAATGGCGGTGGTCGCGAGAGGACGCGTGTGCGGTAGTGAATGTAAGCGAAGCTCCCGCCTCCAGCTCCACGGGACCGGATGGGGGGTTCCGCTGTGCGTTCGATCCTCCGTTTCCGGCAGCGAGGACAGAGAGAAAGAGAGAGGATTGGAATGGAGGGAAGATGATGGTATTGAACGGACCGTTGCGCACGGGAGCTTGGCAGGATGGCGTCGAGGAGGGAGAAGTTGCCTTGCCTCGCCTTGCTCGGCCGCGAAATTTAGGCGAAGGAGGCGGGGAAGATGGGACGCAACGTACGTAGGTGCCGTTACGGTAAGGTGCGGCGTTAGTGGCAATGCTGATCTTTTCGTCGCGAAAAAAATTCTATTTTAAACCTTCAACTGCTACAGCTTTGGCGGATTAAACCACAAGATCTAAATCCATGGTTGCACACTGAAGTATTGGACCCTCATTAAAATTGAACCCTGAACATATTTGGTGCACTAAAAATGTGTCGATTCCAGATGGATTTTCACTGACATGTGGACCCCATTCGACATATGCAAACTGGTGCACGGCTCAGCGTACTGATCCATCAAACCGAGGGGAATTAATAGACAACCTTGCTCTCGACGAATAGAATTGATGTGGTGGCCGCTCTGAACTCGTATCCGCTCCTGGCATCTAGCGTAACCGGTTCAAAACACATCTCCGCTCCACTCCTACTCCTGGTGTCCTCGCCAGCGGCCACTGAGCCTCTGCCTCCGGCGCCCTCTCTCCCTGGGCCTCCTCACACACCTTAGGGCTAGCCATCATTCCCGGCGATCGGCGCGGCGGAGTAAAGTTGCTCAAGCGTGAGAGTGCGTCGCGGGGAGGTCCTAGGGCTTAGGTCTCGGCACAGAGCCTGTCACACGCGTGAAGTGTTTCTAATTGTAATCAAAGAAAAAAAATCAAGCCAACGGTCATGGTGGGCATTTCGGACCACCGTTCACCGGAACAAATAGCGCGAGGAAGGGAGCGTCCTAGCGGCTAATCTGGAACAGAGAGAGCGGTTGCGAGGGTGGTGGGCGGACCAAATTGTTGGCGGCACGCGATTGGATGGAGAGACGTGAGGTAGAAGATGTATATGACATGGGGCCACCATCTAGTCCGTGAAAAACTGGCTCAAGGTTCAAAATAGACCAAGATATGAGTTCAGCGTGCAGGTGAAAGGGATTTTGACTTGAGAATTTGATCTGCCGGACGTTTATACAAGTTTAAAATGTAAATGGACGTCGCGATTTCACGTCCCATTTGGTGCTCCCGCTCGGTTCGGTTCGGTACGGTCCCCATCGGTAGGGCGAAAGCTTTCCCGTTTCGGGAGGAGGCGGGCCACCGGGCCGGGTGGTTGGTTCGGTGAACTGCTGCCGCGCCATGTGCCTCCGAGATGGATGGAAGTCATGGAACACGCTGCACCCCGAGAGTTCAGAGTCTTCGTCTCGGCTTTAGCCTCCTCTGTGTATACATAAACTAGAGTTTATTTTCTCGAGTACAACAACAACAGGTCATGCGTAATCCCCAACTGCGAACTGCCTTCTCTGCTAGCTCATCGATCGATCGATCTATGCGTGTCAATTTGCCATTCCCAACCGTACATGACACGTTGCTACTTATCACTACCTATATAAAAGCCCACCCACTTTGGGCTCCCGTCGCTGCTCCACGTCCCCGCGTACTGTAGCTGCTACAGTTCGCACTTCTACAGTGCGTCGCGTACTGTAGCAGCTATAATATGTACACGAAATATATGCGCGCCGACGAGTAGCTTTCGTTCCCGTCATCAGTTTCGAGTTTGGTCGATTCTAACTCATTAATTTTGGATCCAAACTCGTAAACATTTGACGAAATTTGTCAAATTCGCCGCACTCAGCTATCCGTTCAAATTTTCCTTGCACGAGTAGATGAATATCATCCTTCCGAACGACTTTCATGTTTTAACCTTTTTATTTCCACGAACATAAACATAATTCTCTCCAATCTTCAAATTTGCTATAATTTAGGCTGTGAAAAAAAAAACAAAGCGCTCTGCTCGCCGTGGCCGCCATAGCCACCATAGACGTCAGCCTGACGTCACGGTGGACCCCACCTGACAATTGTTTTTTTTAAATAACCACAAATAACCACGGGGAAAATATAAAAATATATCAAAATGCTAAAAAAAAGGCCAAAAACAATCATGTATGAATGATTCAAATTCAAATTGGCCAACATTTGTATAATTTTATGTAAAAATACAACCATATACTTCAGCATTCCAACTCAAAATTCAAATTTGCATATTCCAAAAAAAAAAAAATGACTTTCAAAATTGCAGGTTTCCCCCCAAGAATTTTTTTTCATGTTTTAACTTTTTTATTTCCACGGACATAAACATAATTCTCTCCAATCTTCAAATTTGCTATAATTTAGGCTGTGAAAAAAAAACAAAGCGCTCTGCTTGCCGTGGCCACCATAGACGTCAGCCTGACGTCACGGTGGACCCCACCTGATAATTGTTTTTTTAAATAACCACAAATAACCACGGGAAAATATAAAAAATATATCAAAATGCTAAAAAATGGCCAAATACAATCATGTATGAATGATTCAAATTCAAATTGGCCAACATTTGTATAATTTTATGTAAAAATACAACCATATACTTCAGCATTCCAACTCAAAATTCAAATTTGCATATTCCAAAAAAAAAAATGACTTTCAAACCTGCAGGTTTTCCCCCGAAGAAAAAAAAATGGAAAAAATTCCATAAATTTCCATACATAACCATCGAAAAAATATAAAAAATATATCAGACTTAATTAAACAAATTCGGAAAACTATTAAATGCTACAAAATCAATAAATTTAAATATATCCAACTGCAAAATATAAAAAAATATCAAAATTACCACAAAAAATAAATGCTGACTGTCTATAACATATAATCAAAAAACAAATTTGAATATTTTGAAAATTTAAATTTCTTTCAAATCTGAATATTTCAAAATTTTAAATGTCTTTCAAGTCTGATCATTTTACAAACGTAAAAAGAAATCAAATCTGAAAAACTTCCCAATTTAAAAAAATTCCGAAATCTGAACAATTTTTGAACGTAACCTCTCTTTGCATTTCAATAATTTCAAATTTCCACACTTTTAAAATAAAGACATTTCTAAATTTAAATTTTACCACACGGGCGCGACGGTGTCGCCGCGCGAAATTTTCCTAGTACAGTATATACCTACCCGTGCTTCTCTACACACGGTGGCGTTTTCCGTTTCCATCTGATACGTTAACTATCTACAGTACTACTCGGAGTAAGTCGCCAGGTCACAGAAGAATGCGTCAAGGTCTTGAATATGTCGCTGACCAAATTAAATCAAGGAATTAACATCTTTTTTTAGGCAACGGAATTAGCATGTACAGTAATACTCCCTCCGTTCCAATTTAATTGACTTGCTATGCACCAAATATGGATGTATATAGACATGTAACAAGTCTAGATACATCCACATGTGGTGTATAGCAAGTCAATTAAATTGGAACGGAGGGAGTATATGCGTGGGAAGAACACCGGATTGCTGAAATTCTGGAATGGTTGACTAAACTGCAAGCAAGACGAGGACATGTGCTCACGAACCACGACGTCTTGAGCCCAACAAACACCACGATGTTTACCTACACCGTATTCTAGCATTCATCAGTTCTCTAGGAAGGGACATTCGGTTGGGAGTATGTCGGGCTTGCATGTTGCCGACTTCTTATACTTCTATATAAATGTCAAAGTATTAATGGTTGGGCAGAGGACAAACGTTCGGTTAGCTCGCGCAATGAATTGCAGGTTGCTCTGTAATTACAGCTACCATACACATGTCCCGGTTCTAGTATGACGTACGTACTGTACGAGCCAACAGTTGTTGAATCTGTCTCTCTCGCTAGATGTTGTCTGACTTTCTGGTGTTAAATGGGGGAAGAGTGAATGTGAATTTGAGATGAGAAATAACCGTGTTATTAGCGCAGGAGTGACCTTACTACCCATTGAATTTTACTTGGAGCAAGCGTTGGGCTAAGGTCTTCTTAATGCAACATGTCGTCGAGGTGCGGTGCTCGCTTTCTACTCGAACCGCTTTGGGGAAAACCTAGATCTCCTCGGGATCGCCTGATGGTGGCGTTCTACGTCATGCTCTCCCTTGGGGGCATTGTTCTTAGAGTGGTGGCCGGCTGGAGGGACCTATTGTTGTGTGAGGTTGTCGGTGTTGGCATCAAGGTTTATGTGGCAAAGATGTTGGGGCGAGCGAAACCAGAGGTGTGGCAATGATTGCGGTAGTCGGCGCTTCTCCAACATGTTTGTGAGGTTAGCTCTGATTACTCTGTTACGGTGGAGTCTGAGTTGCGACCGGGCCGGGGAAGGGGGGGGGGGGGGGGGGCTCTGTGACGACGATGACCCACTCTATTCAATGTTGTTCTGCGGCACCAACCTTGCATAGTTCTCTTCTCGAGCTCTCCATAGAGTCGAGCTGCGCGAGTCATGACACTTGCCTTATTGTGTTTCCACACAACCTCAACATTGAAGGTTGGGTCAATGTTCGTTTTTGGAGAAGTCGAGTCGTTTGCTCGGAGTGTAGAGTCAGCGGTGAGGCCCACTGAGGAGGAGTGATGACAATGACGCTGGTTTGTGACCTTGACGAGACCCTCTATGTTGAGACGTGTGGGTATATATGGGTGCCACTCAGCGGTTTGTGACAATTTTAGTTTGGTTTTCCGTTAATTAACCGGATAACTCTCGTCTGCTCAATGATGGCAAGCCTCCACTTTTTGTTTTAAAAAAAGGTGCCCACATGAGCACATCAGATGCAATGCACGCACTGCAATGGAGAAAACAGAGAGTCCACCACCTCCCTGGTAATGTGCTACTCGACCGGGAGCCGGGGATGCAGCCTTGATTACCACCAATCCTCCGTATCGAGCGACCTACGCAGAGACGCAGCGCTTTCTTCCTAACGTTCAACAGGATCCAGGCGAAAGCGCTTATGCATTTCTAAAGAAATTTCCCCACGGACCTTTTACGAGAGAAGAAATATACTATATACACAGCTTCATAAAATAGGCAGCTTTATTGCAAGCAGGTGTACTTAAGAAGTTGGACCAGGATTCAGATTCGATTATTATTTTCTCTAGACTGGAACGACACTACTGGAACCAATCGTGTTTCCGAAGGAGTCTAGTAACGCTTTCTAGTCAAGATCGTCCAGGGAGCATTCCTCCGCTCGAGTACTCGGACTAAATCTAGCTGCCCCAACTTTTGCGCGCAGCTTTGTGCTTGTTTATCTACAGGGGTTCCGGCCGGGTAAGGTCCCATCTTGTTTTCTTATGCAAAGCTGTTTGTGGCTGATCTTATTATGAAGTTTCTAATTGCTTAAGATATGGGTTCAATGTCGTCATGTTTCTGTAAGGCAGATGTCCCCATGCGTTCAACGAACGCCCATCGCGTTGCGGTCCATACTATTATTGGTCAAAACTGGAGTGTTATATATTGGAAAATCTTCAGTTTTGACCAATAATACTACTAAAATACTGTCGATAAGCAACACCAAATAGGCCTCAAATTCTGATAGAATGAGTCACTTTCTGCCACAGTTAACACATCAATTTAACAACAACCAATGTACAACCATGCACTGGTCAAAGGCAAGAGATAAATGGTTAGCTTCCAAGCAACCAATATGGTTAGTGCAGATGAATGGACAATGCAGCGATCCACTGCACTCTGTTTCAATGAATGCCTGGCACTGGTATAAAAGAGGCGATGTGAGAGAATGGGGCAGAGGCCCAGTGGCAAAGGTAGCAGTGTCTAAATCTAGCAACCAGATTTCGAATCCCGTCGGGAGCGAATTTCTGGAATTCTCAGAAAGGAGCATTTCTTCTATAAAATAAAGCCACCAAGGGCTAGTCCTGGGGGTCTCATTTTTAGGCAAGAGAAAATTTGAAAGGGAGGTTAGGTTAGGTAGGGTAGGTTAGGAGCGAGCGAGCGACCCACCACGCCGCGCGCCACGCTGCCGGCGGCGGCCTCCATATCCGACGGCTATCACTCCGATACCGGCGGCCACCTGCTCGCTCCGGCTCCTCCTAGCGTTCCTCTAGCCCCTCGCGAGGTTTCCCCTGTCCCCATGGCCACCCCAGGGAGCTCAGGCTCGCGGAGGTGGCTGATCTGGTGGAGGAAGAAGAGTCGTCGAGAGCGGCTCTTCCGCTCGTTCTTACTCGGATGTGGTGCGTGACGGCAGTCCCAGCCCAGTGGGCGAGGCGAGCGTGGCCCCTGCGGCCCCATTGAGGAGCCCCTCCCAGGCGCACACACCACCTGTTCGACGAATTGCCTCCTTGGTGATTCGGCCTGACCGTGCTGGGGCGGGACCGAGGGCGTCCGGCTGGCGCGCGGAGGGTCGGCAGAACAAGCGGCAATGCACGCGGGGACCTCTCCCAGCGCCTGTGATCTGCGAGGGGCTGCCTCCGGACCTTGCTGGGGTGTGCTTCAAGTGCCTCCAGCCGGAGCACGTCGTGGGCATGTGCGAAGTAAAAATCAAGTTCCTGAAGTGTAAGCAAGAGGGGCACATTGCGAGGATGTGCCCGGAGCGGCGTGGCCCTTTTGCGGCCGGTGGGCGCGACACGCGTGGTCCGGCGGCGCCGGCAAGGCGGGGCCCGGATGGTGGCCGGTGGAGGCAGTTGCCGCAAGCGGCAGTGCAGCGGAATGGTGCTGTGGAGGGGCCAAGGGCCGTGGACGGAAACTGGACAGGATATGCTCACTCGCGGCTGGGTCCGCGTCTGGAGCTGCCATCGCAGCAGGTGTCGGTCGCCGGTGGTCTCACGGCTGGTCCGGAAGCGGGGCCGGTGAGGATTTCGGCGCACTCCAGGCTTGGTGTGCGCGTGGTGGAGCAGGCACCGGAGCAGGTGTTGATTGCGGGCCAATCTGAGTGTCCTGCTTTGCCGGACAGGGAGGTGGCCCCTCGCGGCCGGTGCAGGAGAGGCTTGGTCACCATGGTGCAGCGGGTGGCTCAAGGCAAGGGATCGAACAGGGGCGTCTTGGCGCAGAAAATGCTGGCTCTGAGGGCCAAAATCAGAGGCAGGTAGCCGCGGAGGCTGCGAGCAACAACGTGGAGGCGGCGCTGGCGAATAGGCCGGAGCGCGAGGCATGCATCGTCTACATAACTCCTGAAGTGGAGGCTGCTGAGCGTGCCCTTCGGTGGAGTGTGGTCGTCAATGTCGCGGGCTCAAGACGGAGAGTGCCGGCGAGTGCGGTTTCGTCGGCAATTGTGGACCGCTTCCCGGCGACCCAGGGGCACTTCTCGGTGCACTACTACTGGCCTGCAGATTTCCTGGTGGTATTTGACAGTCGAATCCATAGGGATGAGGTGCTGGCTGAGGGGCCCTTTGATGGGTGTGGTTTCTCCTTGAGGACAATGTCGTGGAACAGGTTGCTTCAAGCGACTCTTCGCAAGTTTCGGTATAGAGTGCATCTGGAGATGCAGGGAGTGCCGACGACGACGTGCAACATGGACACTGCTAAATCCATTTTGGGGTCATCCGCGTGGGTGGAAAGGTTGGGCACAGAAACTGCTTTGCGTACTGACCTGGGTACCTTCTGTGTCACGGCGTGGACAAGTGATTTGGCGTGCATTCCCCGCGAGAAGAAGGTCTGGGTCGAAGAACCTCGGGAAGAGGATGAATCTGACGATCTGTTGGTTCCTAATGAGGCCATTATCCCAACTGAGGTACCAATGCTTGAGCATCTTGCCACCATCCGAGTGGTAAGAATCGAAGATTCTATGGAGGTGGAAGAGAGGACGCCATCGCCGCCTAGTGGTGATGATTCGTTGGATGATGATGATGACAGGCATGGAGGTCGGGGGCGCGACTTGGGTGCGGGGCGCGACGCCCTCAGGCACAGGCAGTATAGTCCCTCAGGCTCAGATACTCGTGGTGGACAAGTTGGCCGCGCTGCGCCACAGCACCGCGGAGACCGCCGTTTTCGCGAGAGGCGTTTTGTGTCAGGCCACACCTAGACGGTGCTGCCATGGCCGGTGGCCGGCGAGGAGGAGCTGGCGGAGGAAGGTGAGATTGGGGGTCTGAGGATTGGCGCCAGTCCGGAGGCCACACTGGGCCAAAAGACCACGGAGAGATTGGACGCGGGCCACTGACGGCCGGGGCGACATTTGATAGGCGGGAGGCCTGTGATCCTAATGCAAAGAGCTCAGCTTCAGTCCAAAGACCGCCCTTCCCTCCAGAGGGCGGGGGCCGAGACAGTAGCGTGGAGAAGGACGCGAGGCTACCGGCTGGGAGTTCGACCAGCAGTGGGGAAGAAGAAGCTTTTGGTGGGCCTTCAGCGTTGGGCCAGCGTAGGGAACTTGGGCTATCTCATTTGGCTATTCCCTTCTGGCCCAAATCCTCTGGCCGCCAAGATTGCAGTAGGAGGATGATGGCTCCTGGGCGGATAGCGGGCGCGACTCGCTCCGTGTGGATCATGGCTCTCCCACAAGTGTTCTTGACATGTTCAGCGTGAGCCTTTCCTTAGGCTCTCGTGTTGAGCAGGAGGAGGAGGAGATGCCGCAGACGCCGTTCAGCGGGCTGTGCAGGGATCGGGGTCAGCCCAGGAAGCGGCGAAGATTGGGTTGGCCACCCCGAATGGTGGTGTGGGTGCGGATTCCAGCGTGGACGTGCAGCAGACGTTGGCGGCATTCCGTCAAAATTGCAGGAGAAAGATGGAGGTGTTGCTTCCCAAGCCTGCAATTTTGCGGCGGACGCGCAAGAAGAAAACTCCCCCATCGAGGGTGAGGAGAAGCGGAAGGCTGGCTGGGCGTTTCGCGGCTGGAACACCGGTGAAGCATCAGCAGAGGGCACTGATGCTCCAACTGGGCATTGCGCGAGAAGGGGAGGTGATTGGTGACGAGGCTCTGCAGGCTTACCTGGAACTCTTCAACAAGCCGTTGTGTGGTGAGCACATCAGTGTTGTCCTAGCCTTGTTTGGCTGGCAGCCAGAGGCCCTGCCGATGGAGGCGTTGGCCGTCGATGGTGTAATTGATTGATCTTACCCGTAGGGTGTGGTGCAGCTCCTTCTCCCGGGATGGAGGATCTGATCAGCTTTCTTGTGTGGAATGTGCATGGGCTTAATTCCCCAGCTAGACAGGATGCTATTTTTCAGCTAGTTGCCTTGTCAGGCGCTAGCGTGGTGTGCTTTCAGGAAACAAAAATGCAAGATATTCCCTACTCGGTGGTGCGTCGCAGTCTAGGGCAAGATTTCGATTGTTTTTTCTTCTTGCCGGCTATGGGTACGCGCGGTGGCATTCTTGTGGCTTGGAAATCAAGTGTGATTAACATATCGAATCTGCACTTCACGCCAAATTCGTTGACAGTGCAAGTGGGCTTAAATCGGCAACCTGGGTGGTGGTTGACCACTGTCTATGGTCCACAAGTGCAGGAGCACAAGCTCCTCTTTCTGTAGTAGCTTAGAGACGTGCGAGACCTGCACCCCGGTGCGTGGATGGTGGCCGGAGATTTCAATCTCATCATGGATGCCGCTGACAAAAGCAATGACAACTTAAACAGGAGGATGATGGGACGTTTCCGTAGAGTTCTTGGGGATCTCGACCTCGCTGAGCTTTACCTAAATGGTCGCAGGTACACGTGGTCCAACGATAGAGATGTACCCACAATGGAAAAGCTTGATCGAGTCTTTGCTTCAATTGACTGGGAAGCTGCTTTTCCTTCATCTTTGCTGTCGGGTATGAGCTCTAGTGTATCAGATCACTGTCCACTTCTTCTAAACCTGGCGTTGGAGACGAGGATGGGCCGCAGATTTCGTTTCGAGGCCTTTTGGCCCAAAGCGGAGGGATTCATGGATACGGTCTAGGAAGCGTGGAATTCGGGGCCGAGGATTGCTAACCCTTTCAAGAGGATTCAATCCAAACTGAAAATCACGGGAAGAAGCTAGCCAGCTGGAGCAGCAAGTTTATTGGCAATGTCAAACTTCAGATTTTGGTGGCCACTGAGGTGATTCTTAGGCTGGATGTTGCAATGGAGTCTAGGGCCTTGTCGCTTGAGGAGAGGATGCTGAGACACACCCTAAAGCGCAAGTTGTTGGGTTTGGTTTCGCTGGAGAGGACGATTGCTCGGCAGAGGTCGAGGGCGCTCTGGCTGAAGGAGGGTGACGCTTGCCCCAGATTTTTCCACATCTACGCTAGTGGTCGAAGAAGAAAGAACTTCATTGCACACATAAAAGTGGATAATGTGCTTGTCTCGGAGCATGAGGATAAGGCTTTGGCCGTGGATGAGTTCTTTGAGAACCTCTTGGGCTCTTCTCCAGAGTGTGGCTACTCGTTGGACCTTGACTTTCTTGGGCTGCCAACACATGACCTGGCTGATCTGGAGGGGGAGTTCACTGAGCAAGAGGTGTGGAAGGTTATCCGAGAGCAGGAGCTGGACAAGGCGCCGGGCCCAGACGGTTTCACGGGTAGATTCTATATGTCCTGCTAGCCGATCATAAAAGAGGACATCTTGGAGGCGTTCCAGTGCTTCTGGCGTGGAGATTGCCGTGGGTTTGGTGTGGTGAATCAAGCGCTGATCACGCTGTCGTGGGTTTGTCACGTCAGGTGTCATGGATGACTTCATAGGTGTGGTATTACGCAAGTCAAGCATCTCCGCGCTTGGGATCATAGGAACAAAGATCAACACAGATTTACCCAGGTTCGGCCCCCTCAATGTGAGGTAAAAGACCTACTTCCTGCCTACCCTAGATTGGTATTGATATGATAATCGAGGTGTTACAATGGAGGCGATCCGATCTAGTACTCGCCGTACGATCTAGGGTTTAAGGGCTTGACCTTCTCTAAGTCCTGCGAGTCCTCTTTATATACACAGAGGCTCGTCAGGTTACAAAGGAAACTTTCCCCTCAAGGAATACGTCCACAGAGGCCTATTTGGAGACTACTTGGTCTTCACGTCCTCCGGGATACGTCTTCTAGATCTTTCCCTTATGGCGGTTCAATACCGGGCTTGCCCCCAGTGGGCCTTTGTCCGTGCGAGTAAAGTAAGTCGCACTGGGCCGCGGGTTAATCCAGAAAGTATTCCCCCGACATTAGCCCCCAAGATTGGTTAGGACTTTACGGTGAGAATCTTCTGACCTCTTGAAATGGTCACTGAGCCGCACTGCAAACGTTCTGACCAATCTTCTAACTTATGCGATTCAGAGCTGTGACTTATCGTGCGACTCATCTCCCTTCTGGAAATATTCTGTTTCCTTTAATTGCGGACCGTTACTCGTTTTGCGGGCGCAAATTGTGCCGTTGGTTGCGAGCGCAGATTGTGCCGTTAGTTGCGGGTCCCTTCAGTTATAAGCTGCGGCCGCCTAGGTCATTATTCACTTGCCCTTGCAATCTCCTCATCCCTAGCCGCGCCGTCTTCTTCCTCAATCCGAGCTTAGTTCCCCGATCCAATCTCCTCTTCGCAATGGCGCCCAAGGCAAAGCCATCTGACGATAAGCGCAAGATCTCCTGCAACTGGGAAGGATCCTGGGTGACGGAGGAGACTCTTACGGATCTTGCCGAAGCTGGCTTCTTGCCGCCGAAGGAGGACAGCGTCTGGCGGGCGCCAGGCGACGAATCGAGCCGCGCCCCAAGCCCAACGAACTGGTAATGTTCGTGGAACACGTGGAGCGTGGATTCACGCCGCCAGGTTCTCCCTTCTTCCGCAATCTGCTGCAACGCCTAGGCCTCCGTCTTCACGACATCGGGCCCAACTCAATGCTCCAGGTGAGCAATTTTCATGTGTTGTGCGAGGACTATCTTGGTATAGCCCCCAACATCGATCTGTGGCTGGCCTCTTTCACCTGCAACAGCCAACTTGTCTCCAAAGGCGGCGCCTACGTTCAGGTCGGCGCCATCTCTCTTCAACGCCACAGAAACTCTTGCCTTCCCAAGCTAGCCCTGGCGAATCGACCCAGGGCTTGGCAAAAATCTTTCTTCTACTGCCAAGACACTTCACCGGAGGGCGAAACTCGCCTCCCCTCCTGGTCTAACACCCTCTTCGTGCCCACTGAGGCACTGAAATCCAAACCACGGGATGCCTCCATGTCCTTTATTAATGAGTCGCTGATCAAGGTCCGTGCCTTGATTAGTCATGGCCTTACTGGCCTTGATCTCCTTTCTTGCTGGACAAAGTGGCGTATCCAACCAGTGAGTCCCCGTCAACGGTCCTTCCTTGAATGCTCTGGCACTTCTGCTGACGTTGATCGTGTCAAGGCCGCTGACTGGGAGCCTGAAGACTGGGTGGAATTCATCTCCCGTGTGACGGAGGAGAAAGACATCTCCTTTGGTAAGGTGGGGCTTGCCCCTTTTAGTGTTAACAACAAGCCTTTTGAGGTAACTTCTCTTCCCTGTCTTTTTGCCTTTGTAGTTGAGTCGCATTCCTTTCTTAATACTGCGACTTATATTTTCCCGATCCAGGCTGATGAGAATTACTGGTCGCTGCCTGCGACCGACGCCGGCACTGCTGCTCCCAAGCGTGCCACAAGAAAGAAGTTGCTGCCCGCTCTAGAGGGCAGCGAAATTGCTGGTGTTCCCTCTGTCGCCACTGCGGCCTCAGAAGGTGAAGAGACTGAACTGGACGAGGATGACAGTCCAGTGCCAGCCGCGAGTTCTGCTGCCGCGGCTGGACCAACTCCCCGTAGAGCCTCCAAGAGGCTATCTCGTGAGGAGCCAGAGCTTGATGCTCTGGAAAATCCTGAGGCCACGAAGCGTCGCAAGCCTGCTACGGGCGCGACCTCCTCCGCTGCCAGGCGTGTGTACAAAGCCACCGCCTCAACTGAAGAAGACATGGGTCCCCATTCTGGTAATTTCTGCTGTCTTGACATCTTGACTGCTTATTCTTTTTCCTCTACTGACACGCAAACTTCTGCTCGTAGATTCTGGGACCCAAGGCCTGTCATCACCGTCAAGTGACGACCTTATGGCCTCTGTGAAGATGGCTCCAGAGTTAGTGACTTTCTTGCGCTTATAACACTTTTATTCTGGTTTATGTGCTTCTTCTTCACACAATGCCCTTGCTTTTTGCAGAAGTGCGGTTAAATCCGCGACTGAGCCTGGAGTCGTTTCTGAAACCGCAATTGAGCCGCGCTTATCACCTGCGGCTCATACCGCCATGGTGGAGGGCGTGGCCACCACTGATGACTTGGCTACGGCCTCTGTTCTTGACACAGCTACCCAAGAGGTGGCTCTGGAGGACGGAACGGATCCCCTTATGATCCAAGACGTGGAGAAGGTCAACCCTTCCTCCATAATTGCTGATGCGCCGTGATTGAGTCGCCAGCGCTGATAGCCAGCGGTCGCCAGTTCTGCGTGCTGAGGTTGCTTCCTCCTCCTCCATGAGCCGCGCTGAGAAACTGTCAGAGGCCATCATTGCCTCAAATGACAAGCAAGCCGCGGAGCTCCGCAAGGCGCTGTCTGACCTGTCTGCGGCTTACAAGGTAAACTTCTGTCTCCACTTATCTGTCTCTAGCCCCCAAGGATCAAGTTTCTTCTTTTGACTGTAAAGGGAGACTTGATACTTCTCTTTAGCTGTTGATATGTACTTACTGATGTACTTTTTGTAGGAGGAACTAAGCTCCGTAACAGCCGCAAGACTCGCCTTGGAAAAGCAGTTGGGGGAGGCTCCTTCTGAACTGGAGAGGCTGCGCGAGCTCCTTGGCCAGCGTGACGCTGAGCTGAAGAAGAGGGAAACCAGGATGGGCGAGCTGTCTGATGAGAGCTTTAAGTTATCTGAACAAGCCAAAGCCACTGAGCTGCGGCTTAAGAAAGTTGAAGAAAAGTTCCAAGAGAGGTCCAGCAGCTGGACCTCCAAATCAATGCTCAGAAAGACGCCATCGCTGAAGCCAACGAGGACGCAAGGCTCAAGGCTGTTGCCATTGGCGATCTTGAGAAAAAGTTGGCAAAAGTTTCTGATGCCCATAACCTTGTCCACGCCAAAGTTTGTATCATGACCCAAGAGTTGGCTGGTATGTGTTGCGACTTGCCGCTGTATCGTGGTATCTGACCACCTTCTTTTTGTATGTAACTGGACTAACTGGCGGACATCTTGTTGCAGGTGAGGATTCTGCACTTCAGCGTGCGACCACTCAAGAACAGCTGAATAACATCCGCGAATTTACGCGGAGGACTTGTGATGCCATGAAATCGTGTCTAAGTGTCTGCTGCCGACCAAGCCAGTCCCCGGTGATTCTGAAGGCTTGCTAAAAAGACTGCTTAGGGCGCCTCAGTTCTTTTTGGACTGGAAGGAGTCCTCAGCTCGCACCGGTGCGGCTCATGTTCTTGCTTTGGCCAAGACATACTATCCTTCTTTTGATGCTGCCAAGGTTGCACAAGGCAGGCCCTCGAAGAAGGTGGATGGCACCGAGCTGAAGGCCTCAGAATATGCGGCGACTTGGAAGGACATGCGCGGCCATGCGACTGAGCTGGTGGAGGGGATAGATCTTGCGACCTATCTGGGCAAGTATAATGCAGATGGAAGCAGATGGGAGAAGTTACCCGCTCCATCATCCAGTGCGGTGATCCCGCAGGAAAAGAACCCTTCACGGGTGTTTCCAGCTCTGCAGCCCCCAAGCCCCGACGGAGAAGCCGTCCAGCGAGCCTGCGACTGCTCCTTCTGGCAAGCTTGGTAAGCCGCCTGTTCCTCCTTCCCACAGGCCAAAAGCTGCGCACAAATGAAGAAGAGAAACAATGGTTTGATGATCTTGGCCCTTAGCGGCCTGTAATAATTGTTAGAATTTATGTGTCATAAGACAATGTTACGGTTTGCTTAAGTACTCTCAGCAGTACATGTTTCGACCAATAGGCTGGTCCTTATGATTTGTCTCGGTTTTTCCTCACTTAGGCCCTTGCGCGGCTCAGTATTTCCCAGGTAAAAAGTGCGTGTTCAGGGTCGAGAGCGGCCATGATAGGCGATCAAACTCGATTGACGCCGCACCCCCAGTACTTTGGCCGCATAGTGCAAGTCGCATCCAAGAGAGGTTGAGTATAATCACGATAAATGCCACTCGTTTGGCGATCCCAAGGAATAGGCCGCGCTAAAAAGCTGCCGCGCC
The DNA here is from genome assembly GCA_947311845.1 of Poa pratensis. NCBI lineage: Eukaryota > Viridiplantae > Streptophyta > Magnoliopsida > Poales > Poaceae > Poa > Poa pratensis. The sequence goes on from CAMZMU010000128.1 coordinate 38,397,499, forward strand.
CCCAAGGAACCAATGATTAAAAAATAAAAGACTCACAACTCAATTGGTAGTTTGAGATGCTTTATTTCAGAATCATTATATGATACATAGGGTCGGTCGCGCCTAGGTGGCGACCAGAAGTGATGCTTGGGTCGGTTGCGCCTAGGTGGCAACCAGAGATGTTACATGGGTCGGTCGCGCCTGAGTGGCGACCAGAAATGGGTCGGTCGCGCCTTGTGGCGACCAGAAATGGGTCGGTCGCGCCTGTGGCGACCAGAAGTGTTACATTGGGTCGGTCGCGCCTGAGTGGCGACCAGAATGGGTCGATCGCGCCTAGGTGGCGATCAGAAGTGAAGTTTTTAGCCCTGAGTGGCCAGCTTGATGATGTAAACTCTTAATGGTTTTGTTGCGGCTGCTGATGGCAACTCGCAATGCCTGGGATGTGTCCTTATTGGCAATGGCTGTAGCCTTTGACTTCCTTGCCTCCCTTGCGGCCGTAATCTGAAGTCGCAAGTCAGGCAGGTGCCTCTTGGCCTCCACGATGTCATCAAAATTCTCCTGCGACTCGCGCATGGGCGCGCTCTCTGCGATGCAAGCTGCTCTGGCCATGGCCTTGTCGCCTTCTTCGCATTCTTGAGCTATTCTTTTGTCGCCATTAATGGTGATGACTCCCCTGGGGCCTGGCATTTTAAGCTTCAGGTACACATAGCACGGCCTAGCCATAAACTTTGCGAATGCTTCTCTGCCAAACAGCGCATGATATGGGCTCTGGAAATCTACAACCTCGAACCAGATATACTCGCTCCTGAAGTTGCTTTGTGTCCCAAAGGCGACCTCCAAGTTGATTCGCCCCAATGGCTGAGCTGATATGCCTGGCACGACACCGTGAAACGTTGTTCTTGATGGGTGTAGCTGCTTTTCTTGGAGGTTCATTCTTTTGAAGGTTTCATAGTATAATATATTGATGCTGCTGCCTCCATCCATCAGCACTTTGCTCAACTTGTATCCTGCGACTTGAGGGGCAACCACCAGCGCGAGTTTGCCCTCTTCATTTATTTCTCCTGGGTGATCCTCGCGGCTCCAAACTACTGGCTGCTCGGACCACTTTAGCCACTGTGGTACGGCTGGTACTATGGCGTTAACAGCCTGATTGCGTCGTCGCAGCTTTTGCTCCCTCCTTGAAGTATTGACCACAATGGTGTGATACTGACCCAACTGTTTTGGGAACTGTGGCTGATCTGGCTGCGGATTTGGGACGGCGTTGTTGCTGTTGTTGCCTCCGCCGTGGTTACCTCCCTCATTGTTTTGATGATTGTTGTTTGTGTTGAGTGGTTGCCCATCCTTCCACTTTTTGTAATGATAGCACTGTGCCTTTGTGTGGTTGGGTGGTTTCCCATCTTTTCCTATATGGATGTCGCAGGGGCGGTTGAAAACCTCTTCCAAGTTAACTGGGTGAAAATTCCTTCCTCTGCCGCTGCTTTGCTTGTAACGAGTGTTCGTATTTGCGACTAACCCCGAGTTTCCTTCCTCGTTTTTGCGCTTGTTATAACTCGCATTAGCATTGCTAGCTTGCTGTTGTTGAGGCTTGCTACTGGCCTTCTTTCCCTTGCCAGTATTTTCCTCTTCCTCCCCATCAGATGCGTCCTGGTTTTATCCGAGCTAGCATACTTGTTGGCCGCCGCCATTACCTCGCTTAGGCTCTTGACTTTGTCCTTCATGCGACCTAGTTTGTGGACCAGCGGCTCAAACTTGCAATTTTTCTCCATGACAAGGACTGCTGAACTGGGTGGTATGTTATCTGAGGAATGTATGATTTCTGCGACCCTTCTCATCCAGTGGCGACTCGACTCACCTTCCTTCTGTACACAACGCTCAAGGTCCTCTATACTGCAGAGTCGCTTGCATGTTCCTTGGAAATTTTGATAAAAGCTTCCTTCATCTCATCCCAAGAGTTTATTGAATTTGGCGGCAAATTCTGCAGCCATATGTGGCTGCGCCTTCTAACATCATGTTTAGGTACGTGCGCAGATCTCTTCGGATGCGTTTAGGATGCTCATGCCCATCTCGTAATTGTTGAGCCAAGTAACAGGGTCCATGCTTGCGTTGTAGTTGGCGACCTTGCGAGGTCCTTTGAAATCTGCAGGAAACGGTTCAGACCTGATTCTTTCGCTGAAACAGACTGGGCCTTTGAGTCGCGACGATAGATTGGATGAAGCTGGCCTTCCTATTGGATTAGCCGCCGCGCGCGGCTGCACAACTTCTATGGGTTGAACTTGCTGAGGTTGATTTTGAGCCGCAGGTTGATTTCCCTTTGTCGCCTAGCCGAACTTGAAGTCGCAACGTGCGGCGACTCCGCGTGGATGCTTCTCTCCGCCGTTGCTCTGCTATTGTAGGGGTGGAGTGCAGCCGTCCCGCGTGTTCGGACATGTTTGCCTGCTGTATTACTGCTGTGCTCAGCATCTCAATGGCGCGCCGCGCCTCTCTGTCCATTGGTGTTTCCTGCTGGCGCTAACCTGGCCAAGATGTTCGTAGCCGCAAAGAGATTCTCCACTGGGCTAACATAATGTCCTTGCGGCGTGTGGAACCTTTGAGGCTGCTGTGGCGACTGCTGAACAAAGGTTGGCTGCGGCAATGGCGGGGGCATGATGGCCCTGTTGTTAGCTTGTACTATGGCCCTTGATCCAGGTATTTCCGCTGCTCTTGGTGCTGCGAAGACGGAACCGCTGGTACAACTGATGGTACAGCGATCGCTTGAACCGCTGGCGCGGCTAATGGTGCCACGGACCGCATAACCATGGCAGACGGTGCCATGTGTGTGGGTACCGCGACTGATGGTTGTGCGACCCTGACCATGCGACCGGGCGCACTGTGTTGGTGGCGACTGATGGGATCGCGTTGGTGGTGCCGCGGGAACCGCGATTGTTGGTCCGCGGTAGGCGATTGGAACAGCTCCATAGGATTTACTGTTCCTGGCTGCAGGCGACTCGCATGGCGTCTGTGTGGCAAGGTGGCCTGTACTCCTTGCAGAGTATTGGTTTCCTCGATGAGTCGCAGTTGCTCCTGTTGGAGGCGCTGTTCCTCACGCGCCAGCCTGGCTCTCTCATCTGCGATTCTCTGGACTTCATCATATAGCCCGATCCTGGTAGCCTCCAATTCTGTCACTCTAGCAGCCGCGTTAACCGCAGATATTGGCGTAACACACTTCCCTGTGGCGGCGTGACCGCTGCGTCGGGGGCTACCCTTGACCCTGATTCCGCAGTCGCAACTCCGGGTGGAGTCTCTCTGTTTGCGACTCCTGAGGCCGCGACTCCTGGCGTTACCGCAGCGGATGCCGCGACTCCTGATGCGTCTAGCGCGGCTTGTTCTGCTGCTTCTGGCGGCGTGGGGGCTAAGCTGCCTGGTGGCATGCCCAGCCCTTCGTCCGCTTCTGTGGTCCTGTAGACCCCTTCATGTGCCGATCTTCTACAGGGCGAGTCGCCATCCACAGGGCCTCCGCATAGCCTTTCCTCAAGGACATACTCAATGGATTGGCCTTCTTCGTCTTCAAGAGGTAGCGACTCGTAGTTGATAGATTCTTCTTCTTGGTCCACCGTTACCGCGACTCCTTCTTCTGAGTCGCCATGTTGCGATGGATCTTCTGACTCGCCGCCAATGAAGCCGACGAAGACATGGACAGATCCAAACGGGATGATGTGGCCGGTTTCCAGGTAGTCAGCTTCCGGCCCCCAGCTTGAATCGTCAATGAGGGGTGTGCCATTGACCGTGATGATACGGCCAACAACAAGATCTTCAGCTCCCTTCATGGATCCTGCGCGGAACGTGACGCTCTTGACCGCAGGCCCCACGGTGGGCGCCAACTGTCGTGGGTTTGTCACGTCAGGTGTCATAGATGACTTCGTAGGTGTGGGATTACGCGAGTCAAGCATCTCCGAGCTTGGGATCGCAGGAACAAAGATCAACACAGATTTACCCAGGTTCGGCCCCCTCAATGTGAGGTAAAAGACCTACTTCCTGCCTACCCTAGATTGGTATTGATATGATAATCGAGGTGTTACAATGGAGGCGATCCGATCTGGTACTCGCCGTATGAGCTAGGGTTTAGGGCTTGACCTTCTCTAAGTCCTGCGAGTCCTCTTTATATACACAGAGGCTCGTCAGGTTACAAAGGAAACTTTCCCCAAGGAATACGTCCACAGAGGCCTATTTGGAGACTACTTGGTCTTCACGTCCTCCGGGATACGTCTTCTAGATCTTTCCCCTTATGGCGGTTCAATACGGGCTTGCCCCCAGTGGGCCTTTGTCCGTGCGAGTAAAGTAAGTCGCACTGGGCCGTGGGTTAATCCAGAAAGTATTCCCCCGACACACGCTGCTGCCCAAAACTCCGGACGCGATTGAGGTGAAGGATTACAGGCCGATCAGCCTTATTCATAGCCTGGCCAAGCTAGTGGCCAAGGTCCTTGCCTGTAGGCTGTCAACACACATGGCTGAGTTGGTGGGGCCGCATCAGAGTGCCTTGAAGGGGAGATGTCTACACGATAACTTCCATCTTGTGCAAGGGACAGCCAGGCGATTGCATAGTTTTCGCACCAGCTCAGTAATGTTTAAGTTGGATATCACAAAAGCGTTTGATACAGTGGACTGGGCGTTTTTGCTGGAGGTGCTAGCCAAGATGGGCTTTGGGGAGCGGTGGCTCTCGTGGATCTATGGGTTCCTTTCGACAGGGACACTACTGGTGCTCATGAATGGGGTGCATGGGATATCATTGCTAGCAAGCGCGGACTCAGGCAAGGGGATCCACTCTCCCCCCTGCTTTTTGTCAAGGTGATGGCGGTGCTCAATCTCGCATTCGATAAGGCGGCCCAACTGGGGTTGTTATCCGACCTGGGTATTAAAGGACTTTGTCATCGCACTTCGATCTTCGCGGATGATGTGGTCACTTTCCTCAAGCCCACGGCAGAGGAGGTGGCGACCGTGTTCGCTGTGGTGGAGGACTTTGGCATGGCCTCGGGACTACGCACAAACCTGGCCAAATGCGCGGCACATCTTATCAGATGCGGGGCACAACATGAGGAGTTAGTGACACAAGGTCTACATTGTGCTGTCAAGACCTTTCCTTGCACTTATCTCGGTTTGCCATTGGGCCTAAGGAAGGCGACGGCAGCCCAGCTTCAGGGCGTGGTGGATGGTGCAGCAAGGAGGCTGCCGGTGTGGGGAGCCAAGCTGATGAACCGTGGGGTCGGTTGGCACTTTTAAAGTCCACGCTCACGGCGATACCGGTGCATGCGATGCTGTCGCTTGACCTGGATGCCAAAACCTTGGAGCAGCTCATGGGCATCTGTAGAGGGTTTATGTGGAAGGGAAGAAAGGATGTAAAAGGAGGCCATTGCCTCGTGGCTTGGAAGAAGGCAGCGTCGTCAAAGGAGGTGGGCGGGCTGGGAGTCCCTAACCTCAAGATTCTCAACCTTGCTTTGAGATGTCGGTGGGCGTGGCTACATCGGACCGATCCGTCCAAGCTTTGGGCAGCGCTAAACATACAAATTCCTCGGGCAGCCAAGGCGATTTTTGAAGCAGCAACCATGGTGGAGCTAGGTAATGGAGCTTCAATGCTCTTTTGGTCAGATAGATGGTTCCAGGGGCTGAAACTTGTCGAGGTTGCTCCCAACCTGCTACAAGTGGTCTCCAAGAGTGTTGTACGCACGCGGACGGTACGGGATGGGCATGTGGAGGGAGCGTGGCTACGGGATTGTGGCCCCAACCTCAATGCCGAGGCACTAAACGAATTCATCTTGATGTGGATGGCTTTGAGAGCGGTCCGTTTGGACGAGGAGATGGAAGACAAATTCATCTGGAGATGGGAGAGAAGTGGCTGCTACTCCGCTCGGTCAGCTTATATGGCTTTCTTTGCCGGTCAGACTAGAGCCGAGGGGGTTAAGCAAATTTGGAGATCACGGGCGCCGCAGGGGTGTCGTTTCTTTGCCTGGCTTGTCTCGAAGAACAGATGTTGGACAGGGGATAGACTCTTGCGGAGAGGGCTACCGCATCCGGCGGCCTGTCCATTATGTGATCAGGAGCCTGAAACCCTACAGCACCTCCTGCTTGGGTGCGTGGCTGCGAGGCATGTTTGGAGCCGTGTGGTGGCCTTCTGGGGCAAGCCGGAGTGGGTTCCGAGCGCGGATACGACCATTATGCAGTGGTGGACAGAGAAGAGGGCGAGCAAGCGTGATCAGCCCTTTGGACAGCAATTACGCTTGTCTTTTGGTGTCAGTGGAGGCACAGGAACAATGTGGTTTTCAATGGTGAGAGACCTTTTGTCGAGACGATCCTACAGATGACTCGCACAGAATTTGTGGCGTGGAGAGCGGCAGGGTTGTTTAGGGGTGAGGCTTTTGGTTTTCAGGAGCCAATCCTCAACTGGTTGCTAGATGGAGATTAGGCCTCCGAGAGGAGCTGTCACCTCTGTTGACAGCGAGATTTGTCGTCCCTACGGCGTTGTAAACTTGGCTTCTTAGCCCTCCTTCTATGTTATCAATACACCCCTTCTAGGGTGTATCCCTAGAAAAGAGGCGATGTGAGTTCTTAAGCTACCGTTTCGTTTAGAGAAAAATGCTGGTATACTATAGCTCGATGCTTCAAGAATGCCCTGCTGTATAGTCGTGACGTGAGACACGTGTTGTTATCCTCTGAATTGGCAACAACCGAGATCCACATTTTCCCACAAAGCGACAAACATAAATGAAAATATCAGTTAAGCAAGTGGAATATTATTTGTTGACGCAGAGTTTAAGCCCTAATTTGGCTTAAATGGCCTGTCGGTCTTTCTCTTCATTGTACATGCATATGATCGTTACAATGTACATGATATACATTAGAGGTAGGAAACCCGCTATTTAATCTAACCAAATCAGTTAGTATCGTAACATGTCCCCGCAAATTGAATCTTGATTTACAGGACTAGGATTGTTTCTAGAATGGTCTAACATCTGCCTGATTGCCGGCTTTGTGAACATGTCGGCAATTTGATCTTCGACGGGATGAACTGACAATCAAAACTCTTTTAGCTACTTTTACTCCTACATAGAATGAAGAAATCAACTTTAATATGCTTAGTGGTTGCACGACACTGGGTTTGTAGTCAAATATGTCGGACTGAGAATGTCACACCGTAGTACATGTTGATGTTGTTGATTTTGCTTGACACACAGTTCTTTCAAATCAAGAAATGACCTTTCAACTGAGAAGAGCTTCGCTGTACAACTTAATATTGCCAATGCCAATACTTTAATTGTGAGACATTTACAGATTTTGCTGTATAGCAAGCTCCATCACCACTACCTAGTTGATGCATGACAGATCAATGGATCAGTCAGATATCGTACATAAACATACTGACAACAAACACAATCACTTTTAGAACTCGGCATTGACCAGGGTGTTCACATCACATGGAGATCTTTGCCATTTTGTTTTTGTTGGGTTTTGCTTAGATGTATTCCAGGGAGAACTTTCCTCAGAGTAATCATCAATCAAGAATATTTATAAGAAGTGGATGAAATATAATTTTATTCCGCTGAGCTAACTTTTTTTTTGAGGAAGGATCCGATCCAATAAACATGGTACACAGTACAGATTACAAGGCAGCCCAACAAAGAAAGAAAATTACAAACAAGGCCCTGAAACTTGCACGAAGCACCCAGTGCAACTTGAAGGAATTAGCACCTCATCCCGCCGGAGAAGGAACGCCGCCACAAGTCGTAGATAGCCGCAGAAGCCGTCCGCTGCCTCGCAACGGAACTTCGACTCGCTGAACGAACACGGCCACAGCGCACAACACCCAGCTCCGCCGCACAACCAGCCGACGACGCATCACCCAGGCCAACCACCACCACCAGGACCCAACCGCCAATGCCCGCTGCTCCCCCCGCCACCACGGCCGGCCAGAACAGACACGGCGAGGAAGAAAACCAACTCCACCCGAACCAAAAGCGGATCACGACCCACCCCCAGCTCCTCCCCTCACCACCACGGCCGGCCAGAGGAGTAGAGGACAAGAAGCTTGCCGGAGAACAGAGAACCCAGATCCTCCACAACAGGGCTGTGACGGAAGGAGGAAGAGGGTACAGAAGCTCCACACGGGATCCGCCACCTCCGCAACGGCGGGCACCCAAGGAGCACACAAGGCCTCCGGCCGCAGGGAAGCTGCCCCAAGCCGCCCTCACCTCAGCGCCGCCGGAGACCGCACCAAGGGAAGGGAAGAGCTGCCGCTTATTTACCCTACACGGCCACCGAGCCTTCCTCTCAGCGCCGCCGGGGCCTAAACTCACCCTATCTACAAGCCAGGAGACGAGGATCCAGATCCCCACCTTCTCCCGTCGCCGGAGCAACGGAAGAAGGCGGCGATCCAGCCTCGCTCCGGCGAGGAGACGGGAACTCTGGAGTCGCCCCCTTTCGCCTCTCTCTGCACTGGAGTCCGAAACTTGTAGATAGATGTGCATGCATCTGCAGGGATATTTCTTCCCCTCCTTTTTGGGGAATCTCCGGTGTTCAGCCATATCAATCAGTCCGAGATCCACACATAAGCAAAAGTTAAGACACTAGCTCTCTCTACTAGCTGAGCAGCTAATGTTGCTCGTAGCTAGCTCCATGTTCAAAGTGTTGCTAGCGCCCGGGTTCGGCTCCCCTGATCCTGAGATAGGAACAGTGCATAATGGATGCCATGCCGTGTTATAATCACATAAGGCACAGTTGCTAATTTCTTGTGCGAGGATTCCAAGTGAAAGTGCTAATTGCTAATTACTTGTGTGAGGATTCGTTTGAGAGTGGAAGAATAGATGATGCAGAACATGGACATTATGGTGAACAAACCAATGTCACTATGGTAAAATCCAAAAGAAAAATGCGTGTGTTTCATCGATTCAATCAACACATGTTACACCTTAGAGCATCTCCACCGGCACCCTTCAAATGACTCTTCAAAGTCCCATTGGGGGTCTAGACGCCAAAAAAAGCCACCAGCGGCACACCCAAAGGGTCGCCCCGAGCGAAATCGTGTCCGACACCCCCGAAAGTGTCCCAAGTTTGGAGGCCCCCTCGGGGGTGCCGGACACTGCCCGGACACCCCCTCCGACAGGTGCGGCCCACCCGTCATAGAGACATGGCGCGAACATGTGCTCTAATGGCGCTGTGCAGGAGGCCGCGTTTCCACAGGCAACGAAGGGACGGGACGGCGATGCGTCTGTCGCACGCCTCACATTTATGGGCGCCTGCTGAGCGCCCACCTTTCCCGGCTTCCCAAGCGGCGCAGTGGCGGAGACGTGTCGCCGCCATTAACTCTGACGCGACGCGTGCTCACCCACCCGGCGCTTCCCGCCTCTGTTTCCCGCCTCGACCCTGGACGGCTATAAAGAGGCCCCTGCCATGCAGCCATTTCACCACATCACCACCGACGCTCGCCGTGCAGCCATTTCACCACACCACGAGCCATAGCCCAGAGCAACCATGCCTCGCCACCTCATAGGCCATGTCGTGGGATTGTCACGGCAGATACTTCCTGGGGGTAATTTAGATTGGGGGACATGGCGGCTCTGGTGTACAGGAGATTGCTTAGCTCTACGGGGACATAGGATTTACCCAGGTTCACCCTCTCCATAGGAGATAAAGTCCTACTTCCTGCTTACTTGTTATTGATGGGGAGACCTCGAGACCCGGACTGCAATGTCGCCGAGTCTCAAGTCTAGGGTTACAGGGTTTGCTTGGTAGCAATTGTGCGCCTCTCTCCAATCTTGTCTGTCTATGACCTAGGAGCCCGCTTATATAGATGGCCGGGTCTCCTGGTCCTTTACAAGGCAAGCCCGGGTTTTACCCGTACTTGGAGTTCTACTCTATCTCTTCTAGCTCTTCGTGTCCTCCAAGTCTTGAACTCCGTGACGCGTACCCGGCTGCCACTTCCATCGATAACCTGGCTCCTGAAGCCGATGCTTGACAACTTGTGCAGATGCTTAGTCTCTGCAAAAAACAATCATATTTGGCCCAATGGGCATTATTGTAATAACTTAATACTGCTGGTCCTTATTCTTTTGATGGTGTGTCTGTACACCTTGAAACTTTGCATGATATGTAGTGAACTTTGAGCCTTTTGCTAGTTCTGCAAAGTTTGTGGTTTTGATGACCCTTTTGGTTTCTTTTAACTTTGAGCCGGCTTTCGCATGGATTTTCTCTGTCGCATCTTCTTTGATAAAAACAGGGTCAGGCAAGTCCCAATGGGCATCATGACTGATTGATTTTACAGGTGAGCAATCAGGCCATATAAGTGCGAGTCACATCAAGCTCTAGCTAGATAACCAAGAAAATAGTGGCTCTGAATTTTTTAGCCGGGTCACAGGATTGTAGCTGTACCAAAAAAGATAATCAGCCCCCATAACCCAAGTGGCATCAAGGCCGGGTCTTGAGTATACAACTGTACTATTCAAGTAATCAGCCCCCAAGGCCTAAAATATATCTTACCAGGCAACGGCAGGTCTCAACTGAAACCTGCCGGCTTTCAAACAATTGCATATAAAAGACAGTATAATAAAAATGAACATGTAAAAGAAAAAAAAACTAAACAATAAGAGAAAAATTAACTTTCAACCTTCAATTTATTAATATGAAAGGTTAGGTCGGCAAGCCGCCTCATTAAAAACCTTCCAGTCCCCTTAGGTACCCTGGTAAGGAAAAGAGCGCGTCTGAAACCTGCTGCCTGTTACATCGTGTATTAGACTTGATAAACTTTGATCTGATACTATGTATAGTAGGGGCACAACTGGGCAATGTTCCATGGCCGCTCGCGCTCTTCAAGTGATTTGGTGGAATGAGTTGTATTATTCAGATACTCCTATTTTTCTCTCGCATCCACCAAATAGTATGAGCCATTGTGCAAATTCCGGCTTATGATGAAGGGTCCTTCCCATGGAGGTGATAACTTGTGCATCCCAGCTTGTGATTGTGTCCATCGCAGCACTAAGTCTCCTTCCTGGAAATTGCGTGTCCTGACCCGGCGACTGTGATAACGTCGCAAATCTTGCTGGTATATCGCTATTCTTTCCAAGGCTTGCTCCCTGTGCTCCTCTAACAGGTCCGGAGCATCTTGTCGGGTCTGCTCGTTTTCCACTTCAACATAAGCCGCCACTCTTGGCGAGTCATGAATAATGTCACTTGGCAAAACTGCTTCTGCACCATATACCATGAAGAACGGTGTCATCTTCGTGGATCTATTTGGCGTCGTGTTGATGCCCCAAACTATGGAGGGCAGCTCCTCTACCCAAGCTCCAGCGGCCCTGAGACATGGGACCCGAAGACGTGGCTTCAATCCTATGAGTAACTCTTGATTTGCACGTTCCACTTGACCATTCGCTTGCGGATGAGAAACTGAAGCAACATCAAGACGAATACCATTATTTCCACAAAACTTGGCTACCTCTCCCAAAGACATGTTGGTTCCATTATCGGTGATAATACTGTGAGGACATCCAAAGCATTGTATGATTTTCTTCAGGAACTGCACTGTTGTGACCGCCTCACAATTTGTGACGGGCATAACCTTGACCCACCTGGTGAATTTATCAATAGCAACTAAGAGGTGGGTTTTCTTGCAAGGGGACATCTGAAAGGGACCCACCATATCCATACCCCAGACTGCAAATGGCCAAGTCAAGGGTATTGTTCGTAGCTCTTGAGCCGGCACATGAATTTGCCTTGCATACCTCTAACATCCATCACATATGCTTACCAGGCGCTCCGCGTCTGCTAACGCAGTGAGCCAGAAAAAACCGTGTCTGAATGCTTTCGCCACTAAAGATCTTGTTGACGCGTGGTGACCACAATCACCCTCATGAATTTCCTTCAGAATTTGCCGAACCTCCTCTGGTGAAACGCATCGCTGAAATACGCCTGAAACACTCCGCTTGTAAAGCTCGCCATCAATGACTACATAAGCCTTGGCCCGACGCAGGATTTGCCGAGCTATAACCTCTTGTTGCGGTACCTCTCCTCGCAAAAAATACGCCAAGTATGGCTCTGTCCATTCTGGAATAACATGTAAAGCGGCAACAAACTGTGATTCTGGATCATCCGGGTAAGCAAGTTCTTCCTCTGTTTGAATTTTGATTGATGGGCTCCACAATTCATCCAAGAAAACATTTGGTGGAACCGGCTCTCTTCGTGAGCCGAGTCTTGATAAAGCGTCTGCCGCCTAATTTTTCCTACGATCAATGTGATCCACCTGGTAGCCTGAGAAGAACCTGACCACCTTGTCCACTTCCCTCCTATATGCTGCCATGGTTGCATCTTTTCTATCCCATGTTCCAGATACTTGCTGTGCCACGAGATCCGAGTCTCCATAGCACATAATACGCTTGATGTTCATCTCCCTGCTCGTGTAACGCTTAGGGGGGAAGTTAGCGTGCACAGAAAACTTGCTTACCGAGCGGTAAGGACATACGAGGGTATGCTCAGCGCGAAGCGCTTTAGTTTTCTTACTGAATGAATAGGTTCATTACAAAAAATACTGCTGTGGGCAAGGAGACCCTCATGCGGAGGAGTCTCATTGAGGCTGTAGTGGCCGCGTGGCACCCTCAAGAAATAAGAGCCGCCGTGCAAGCACGGGGTCACACTCGGAGTGTGTTGGAGTTGTCTTCAGCCCAGGATGAACACTGGGAAAAGTGTTGACACTAGTAGGAAAAGGCTTACCGCTGGCGGACAGAAATGGCCTACCGCTGGCGGGCGGGCGCCCGCCAGCGATCATTACGCCAGTGGTAATAATTACCGCTGGCGGGCGGCCGTCCGCCAACGGTAAGGCTGGTTACCGCTGGCGGGCACAATTTCCGCCCGCCATCGTTATCTGCCACAGCGCTGGCTGGCAAGCGTCCGCCAGCGGTAAGCCACCATGGCCGCCAGCGGTACTAGTCGCTGGTTTGGGTTCTGGGAGCGTTGTCCGCCAGCGGTACGCCTCTATGTCCGCCAGCGGTATTATTTCGTGGTATTATTAAGTTTTTCCAGAAAATTGTATTCCAGCAGTATATCGAATATAATTACAGTATATTCAGGTACAGGTGACCAAAATAACAATAACATAGACAATTCCACATACAAAAGCGTCAAAAGTTGTCATACACGAATACATGTCGATAGATTCATACACGGAAGTTTTCCAAATCAACTACTGTCATCTAAATCACAATCACATACAAGAGAATGACAATGACGATGAATAAGAAGGGGATCACGATGAAGTTGGACTTCATCCGGTTCTTCCTCTCTTCCGCAAGCAGGTGATTCAAGTATCTAGCGTTTGTCTCCGCTTTACAGTTGTAACAATTGTGGTTGTTCACGATGATGTTGGACTTCATCTGGTTCTTCCTCTCTTCCGCAAGGTGGTTGAAGTACCTAGCTTCCACCTCCGCTTTACTCTTGTAGCTTTTGTTATTGTTGCCTTTGAACTTATTCACTTGCTTTAGACAGTCTTCCCACTCTTCATAGACTCGTAGAACATGACCTTGGTACACCACATACCACTTCTTCATTTCTCTGTACACAAGATATAAAAGTATAAGACAAATAAGAGTTGTAAGAAAAAAGATGTGTGTACATAAGATAGAAGAAAATATAGCATCGATCACACAAAATCAAACGACTATCGAAACTAGGCAAGTTAATTTAGGGATGTAGTTTACGAAGACTGTTAATTGTTGCTCACCTTCTCTTCGGTATCTACGGGAACGCGTTACCACCATCTAACGAGTTGAATAGCCTATCATCACCCGAACATCTTATGCGATGTTCTATCTTGGCATTAGGTGGTGGTTTAAAGCCGAAGTAGAACTCCCCATCTTTTTCTAGGACGTCACACATGATGATTCGCGCGATCATCTTCTGGATGTAACGGAACTCATCTCTGATAACATAATCAGTGGGTTCCTTCAGCCTTTGGCACCATTTGTTAATATCACCAACAAATTGGCCTCGTCGTTGAAACTCCGCGTTTGATAGATTAGGTACCATGACTCCATAAAACTCCTTGAATCCTGCTTGATGCAGGGGAAATACGTTCTGTGGGAGAATTTATAGCTTTCATCATATGTCTTCTTTTTTTTAATCGGGCCACCCTTTAAGGCGTAGCCGTTGAGAACATTATTCAGAACAATCTTGATGTCGGTGTAGTCCCTTCTAGTAGCCTTGTCTTCATAACGATCCCCGCTGTCGAGATACACGGCACTCAAATCTACCATGTCCAACCAGATGAGGGTGCCGTGTTTGTTTCTGCCCAAAATTTCACCATTGTAAATGCAAATTCAACGATGAAAATCTATGGAAGCATGTTAATTATGACAGGTATGAATGACTTACTCGGGAAAATAAGGCAAGAGATAGGTGCGTTTGTGAACATTGTCGAGGAAGAGATTTTTGAGGTAACGCGTTGCGTTTTTCCTACCCTCAGGGTTGTTCACGAACATTTCTTGTAAATAGTAGGGGTCAACTACCACGATTTCGGGTGTATCCTCCATTTTGATTTCGTACGCCATATGGAGCGCAACAAGACGGACCATGGATGGGTGGAGCGGGAGCATATGGAACATTCTGAAGATATCATCAAATCTCACAAAGAGCAGGTCTGCGCCATCTTCTGTGACAAAGCCCAACCATTTTGGTACCTTTGCAATAAAAACTGGGTATGTTGGATTTTCTTGCTCAAGAAGTCTCGTCTCCATAACAAAAAAAAGCTCATGTAGGTCCAACAAATGTCCAGACAACTTTTCGACCAAATCCGCCGGCAGGATCGATTTACCCAAGTGATGCGTCGTATGCCAGTTCTTGATGGGTATCCTGTCCACAAACCGGAAATCAGTCCCCTGCTCCGGCCGGCTGTTGGAGTCATCCAACTTATGTTTCTTGTATCTTTTCCGTGCCTTCTTAGGCTTGTTCACCGGCGCATCTTCTGGCGTATCATGATTTTGCACAATAGTCATAAAATTGGTGATAGAGTTGTCGTAGCCGTAGCCGATCATGGAGGGAGGCCCTACTTGGCCTCCATTCATCCAAGTCCGAACGAACTCACAGACAGTAGGAAACATGGATTTGAAGGTGCTTGTGAGTTCATTCTCGATGAACGCCTGCATCGGATCCTCGCCTCCTATCTGAGAACCCCCGGCCTCATCGTTGTCAGCCATGTTCACACTAACGAGAAAAGTCGAACTTAGTATAACAGGGAAAATTCACTTAATTAAGTACTAAGATACCTATGAGTCTAAGTTTGCCGGAATGTCCGTCACGGCAAGTGTAGGCACTCAAATATGTCTTTTTTTAGAAAAGGTCATGCGAAAATTCACGATTTTTTTTGGCATGACCTTTGCTAAAATTAGGACATATGGAGTACCCGAATTTACCGGAACGGAAGCTAATCAATGTTCCGGCAATCTCAAGGGACTCAAGGGTACCTGCAAACATTTTATATTCATCACAAATGTCGATCGCATTCCGACATCATAACCACCACCACAATTGCATCACACCACAACCATCACATTCATCAAAAATCCACCATAGTCACCACAAATTCACCACGCATCCACACAAGTAACAACAGTAGCAAAAAAAGTTTAGCAATTTTACCAAACACCTTTTGTTCACGGGCAGGTGGTGGCTGCGCTCGGGGCGGAGGCGCTTTGGGCGAGGGGGCGGCTCGGGGTGAGGGGCCGGTGGAGGGCGCACGGGCGAGGCGGCGGCGCGGGGCGACGGAGGGTAGCGGCACGCGCGGCGGACGCGGGTGGGGGTGGCGGGCGGATGGGGGCCGCGCGGGGCGCGGGGCGGCGCGGCAGGGGTGGCGGCGCGGGTGTGGAGAGAGGTTGGGGGCGGGGAGAGGGCGCACGATCTGGATAGAGGTTGGGGGCGGGTGCCCTAAGTGGGTGGCCCCACGTTACTGCTGGCGGACGGGCGTCCGCCAGCGGTATGTCGTTACCGCTGGCGGACGGAGAGCTGTGTTCGCCAGCGGTACATTTTATTTATTTTCTGTTTTGTTGTTTTTTTGTTATTACTTAGTATTTTCAAGTACAATTGCGCATAGCAAAATACGTTTAAAATAGTTGAGTGCATTTACATAAATATTCATACACATCATTGTTCAAAACATGTCAAATACAAATTTAAAATAACACACGTCTCGCGCTTCTCTCTTAGCGTTTGGCCATCTTCTTGCCTTTTTTGGTCTTAGTTGTATAATTTAGCCCCACATTATGACTTGTTCTTTTGAATGGAAGACCTCCTCTCGTGGGTAGCGTGGTTCTGCTTCTTCTGAATGTGTATGGCGTGTTATCATCATCTTCAATATTAGGGTCACCGTACTGGTCGAAGTCGTCCTCGTTGGCGATTCCATCCATTCCAATGATGTTTCTTTTGCCTCTCCTCACGACTACACGGCTAGGCTTTAACGGGTCGGTTATGTAGAAGCATTGAGACACGTGCTTAGCCAATACCCATGGCTCATTTTGTGCGGTGATGTTCGTACTGCTTGATGAAGTGCCGGCTTCGGGTAAAACCATGGTGGTGAAGTATTGGTCTTCTTTTTTCACGGTGGATAACCTAGCCCATCTCACACGGAACATCGGCACCTTCTCTCCAGAGTAGTTAAGCTCCCAGATCTCCTCTATCCTTCCATAGTATCTGAACTTCTTGTCACCGACGTAGGATTCCATCGTTACCCCTGAGTTTTGATAGTCAGAAGTTTTGTCCTTTTCCTCCATGTAGAAAATGAACCCGTTGATATCATATGCTTGAAACGTCGCGAGGTTGGGGGCGGGGTGATACGTCCAAAACGTTTCTATAATTTTTGATTGTTTCATGTTAATATTATGCCTTTTGCACTTGTTTTTATATCAAGTTTATGATTTATTTGAACTAACTTATTAATAGTTGCAAAAGTGCACAATGTTCTTGTTTTACTCTTTGATGTGTAGGAATTATCAAAAATACAAGAGGAAACCTCGTTGGAGTCGAATTGGGACTTTCCTGAAATCTGTCTGAAAACTCTTTTTGAAGATTGTCACGTACCGGACAGAAGACCACGTCAAACGGACAAAGTCTAGTCGCGAAAGTTGCAGGGACTTTTCTCCTAATGGATCTGGACATAAAATTCGGCCCAATCCGAGTCCGGACGGCCGAGATAAGCCCGATTTACCGAAACCCTAGATGGGATGACGGAAATCCGAGAGTTTATATAAAGGGAGGAAACCTATCTCGTGGAGAACACCCCATACCCACGAATTTCTAGCCACCAAAGCCACGTTTTTGCCTCCCCCATGGAACTCATCTCCATGGGGGAGGGCTCCCAAGAAGCCATGAAGGAAGGAGGCTAAGGGGCGGCGCTCCCCCTCCATGCCGGCGGCGCGCAGGAGGAGTCCCTGCGCCACCGCCGACACCGGCGCCGCCCTGCGCCACGGCGCTGCCTCTCCGCCATCTTCACCGCCATCTCCATCACCAACTCCTCCTTGTATACAGTGGTTCATCCTCCCACAAACCTCTGTACTGCTCTATGTAAACATGGTGTTTGATGCTATAAGTTATTATCTTTTGATCTATGTCATGTTTGCATAGTTTATTTGTTCTTAGATTGAATGGTTGAATGTCTTTGGTTCATTAGAGTTGTATGTTGATATGGTACTGTCATTTGGTGTCCATTATATTTGTGCGCGCATGAATCAACACCCTAGGGTTAGTAGTATGTGCAAAGGAAGGGGCTAGGCCTGCCGGAGTGACAGAAACCTTAGGACTCGAACCGGTTAGTTGCACGTATGGGAGTAAGAGGACCATGAACTTAAGGCTATGGTTGGGGAAACCTTAATGCATTGTTAGTATTTACGGATGTTTGCTAACAATACAATCATATAGTACTTGTAATCCCAAGTAGTGGAGTGCATCTATATTTAGTCTCTCCACATAGAAAACTGCATCGAAGACAATGAACCCGATATCTTCACTAATTAATCTTGGACAAAGCCATCACAATTACCACCACTTTTCCACACTCATGGTACTGTTAGTTTATGGTTACTTAGTGTATTTTATTGCTGCAGCACTAACATTTACTTTATTGTATTTATTATCTCGCAAAGCTATCTCTCATACACCCGTACTATTACTCTAGTATTATTTGCTAGATAAAGTAAACGTTTAGTGTGCGTAGAGTTGTATCAGTGGTTGATAGAACTTGAGAGATTACTTATCCTACCTTTAGCTCCTCGTTGGGTTCGACACTCTTGCTTATCGAAAAAGCTACACGCGACCCCCTATACTTGTGGGTTATCACGGGGCCACGTGATAAGTCGTATAAGAGTCTACCTTCTGCACAATCCGTTGGCGGAGCGACAAGCTCATCTTTGAACCAACGCAAGAAAGAGGAGTTGTGCTCTCTGATTATTTCTCCTTCGGTTCTTTGTCTGCCCTGGTCAATGTACTTCTGCTTAATCGTGCTTTTGTGCTTTTCCACCCAAGTATCGACCATTTCAAGATGTTGGAGAGCTACTAAGTTTGCCCTGTTAAAGTCGGCCATTCGATGAGCGAAGCCCACATGTAAGTCCAGCGCGCCATTTTTGTGACCTGACCCACCTAACTTGCCAAAGTGCTTGTTAGGAGGCAAACCAACAGGGTTATCAATTATCTCCAGATGATTGGTGCAGAAAGAGATGCACTCTTCAGTGAGAAAGCCTTGAACGATGCTTCCATCCGGATGGGCCCTGTTACGAACAAATCCTTTTATGACCCCATTCATCCTTTCGAACGCCATCATGTTGTGGAGAAACAACGGTCCGAGATGAATGATAGCATCCACGATGTGGACCAGCAGATGCACGCAAATGTCGAAGAATGCAGGCGGGAAGTACATCTCAAGCTCGCATAGTATCACAACAATTTCTTCCTGCAGCCTTGAGAGTCTCTTTGCTGTGATTGACTTTCGACAGATCACGTCAAAGAAGTTACAGAGGCCAAAAAGGGTGTCACGGACGTGCTTGTCCATTATCCCTCGGATCGCAACTGGGAATATTTGCGTCATCATCACGTGACAATCATGAGACTTTATACCGCTGAACTTCTTTTTCTGCCAGTCTAAGAATTTGCTTATCAGCCCCAATGATCATCATCGTCTTCTTCAACGTGATCATGTTGGGGATCAGGCTCTTCGTCTTCTTGCCCCTCGTCGTTATTGTCTTGCTGCCCTTCCTGATCATTTCCTGCCGCCACACCATCATTTTCATCATCTTCTATCCAACGAGTGTGGCCATCCATGAAACCACGCCTGAGCAGGTGTTCCAGCAAATCTCCGGTAAATGGAGTGAAGCCGACCTCCAATTTGCATGTTCAACACGGACATTGTATATCTTTGCGTTTATTCTGCAGCATGTCTTCCGTCGCGTGTCTCAAGTATGTATTCACGACACGTTCACTCATAATAACCATTATCACGTGCACGTTGTAGAATCAAGACAATAATTAATCACCATTTTATATTTTATCGGGTTTCACGAAAAAATTCGCCATGACCTTCCTACAAATAGGACCTAAGGAGAGTGCCAAAAGTTGCCGAAACGGAAAATGAATCAACATTCCGGCATGGTATTGGCACCCTCATTATTAATTTCACACATCACAACACAAATTTATTCATCACAACAAAATTTTACACATTCCAAGCCATTTCATCATTTCGCATGGTTACGAGCGCATTTTATCCGACCAAATTTTAAGAATATGCATTTATATCGATAAAAGATCACCTTAATAAGTAAAACACACGTCAAAAAAACCGCGGAAGTCGACCGGAGATGAAATCTAGATCTTGAGATAAGAGTGACTTGAGTGGATTTTTTTGTCAAAGTTGGATGCGGGGGAGAGATTTAGTGGGATCTATCAACTAAATAAGTTTTTATTGGCTAAAAGTGATGAATTTGATGGGGGAAAGTAGCCACAAATGAGCAAAACTCGAGCTAGTGAGAGAAGCAAGTATGAGGTGCAATAATGGAGGGAAGGGGTTGGTGGCCGCACTTATGCCACTTTCCCAGGTTATCGCTGGCGGACGAATATGCGTGCCCGCCAGCGGTAGTTAACTTACCGCTGGCGGCCGGTCTGGAACGCCCGCCAGCGGTAACCTGTGATATTTTTTCCCCGGATGGGCACAGCCGAGCTAGTTACCGCTGGCGGGCACCCAAAACCGTCCGCCAGTGGTAAGTTTCGTACCTCTGGCGGGTACTTAGTCCGTCCGCCAGCGGTAGTTTGCCCCACCTCCTCGCAAATTCCTGCTACTACCGCTGGCGGGCAGAGTGGGCGTCCGCGAGCGGTACGTGCAAAACCAGTGGCGGGCTCCGAAACCAGCCCGCCAGCGGTAGTAACGCTGGCAGACGGAAATGGCGTCCGCCAGCGGTAGGCTGGTGGCTATAAGCACATTCCTACTAGTGTGATCGAGAATGTCTTGGCTGGAAGAGACAAAAAGCCACTGCGGCGAGCGTGTCGCCGCCCGGTGAAGGGTACCGTGCCAGTCCTCCTACTGGGGAGGCTGGGCTTTGCCACTCGCGGGGTTAGCCCCCGAGCCGCTGGCGGCCAGATCCAACCTTTTGGCGATGGTCAGCTCCTTGGAGGAGGAGAGTTTCTTCTTCTGCGCTGGCGTGACCAGTGGCTCCAGTACCAGGGGTGCTTTGGACGCAGCCTCCGAGGCGGGTGGTGCCTTGGTGGGGCGGGCCTTGGCGGGTGGCGACTTGGTGGCGTAGGACTTAACTGGGTAAGCCTCGGCAGGGCGCTGGTCCGCTGACTTATTTGCCGCGGCCTTCTCTTGGGAGGTGAACTGCTTCCTTTTGGTGGGCGCTAGATGATCGAGGGTGTCCTCATCGGCCGGGTAGGTGGCAGCCGCGACTTTGTAGACGTCTACGACGGTGTGCACCGAGTCCTTCTCATCGCAGCGGATGGTGATGGTGTTGCTGCACCCCGGTATCTTGACGACGTTGTACGCGTGGTCTGTGACCGCCATAAACTTAGCCAACGCCGGGTAACCCAGTATGGCGTTGTAGGGTAGGTTGATGTGGGCGACGTCGAAGTCGATCAGCTCTGTGCGGTAGTTGTCTTGGGTGCCGAACGTGACAGGCTGACGAACCTGCCCGAGGGGCATGGTGGTGCCATCCGTCACCCCTGAGAAGGGCCTGGTGGGCATTAGGCGTTCGTATGGCACCTGGAGCAGGTCGAAGGTGTCGACGGAGAGTACGTTCAGGCCTGCTCCTCCATCAATGAGTGTGTTGGTGACGGCGACGTTGTTGATGGTGGGGGTGGACACCAGTGGAATGGTGCCCACAGCTACCGTGTTCTTGGGGTGATCGCTGGAGTCGAAGGAGATCTTGTACTTTGACCGCTTGAGGGGCTTCCCAGCGCTGACCTTTGGGAGGGCGGCATTGACTTCACGAGTGAGATCCTTGAAGTGGCGGTTGGAGATGGGCGCTTGTGCTCCCCCAAGGATACACGCGGCGATCCAGCGGGGCTCCTGGTAGCCCCCTGCGTACTCGTCAGGGAGGTTGTTGTTGTTCTCTTATGGCTGTGGCTAGACATCATTGGCCTGCTGGTTGGGAGGTCGGTTGGCCTGCTGAGGGTACTAGCCCTGCTGTGGGTACTGACCCTGCTGAGGGTGTGGACCCTGCTGAGGATACTGGCCCTACTGATTGTAGTTGTTGCCGCGGTCCGGCCAGCGTCCGTTGTTGCAATCGCCTCCTTGTCCACCGCCGCGACGGTTCTACCGATTGTTACGAATCTTCTCGAGCTCGATACAGTCTTCGGTGTTGTGGAAATCACAGTACTTGCCGCCCTTCCTGCTATCCTCTTCGCCCCCATGCTTGAGCTTCTGGCCGTGCTCAGGCTCCAGCTCTGCCGCAAGGACGGCCAGTGTCTTTCGCTTTGCTGGCTCTTTGCTCTTGCCCTTGCTCCTTGCCGCGTCGGAGTCCTCCAGCTCAGGGCAGTTATGAGCGAACAGTCGGCCTTCCTCCGCCTTGGCGCACTTGTCGGCTATGTGAAAGAGCAGCACCACAGAGGTGAGGGAGTCGGCATAGATACCAAGCTTCTCCTGCATCTTGGTGTCGGTGACGCCGGCGAAGAAGGCCCCGATGACCGAAGCGTCGCTGATGCATAGAATCCTGTTGCGGATCTGCTTGAAACGCTGGATGAACTTGCGTAGCGTTTCGCCCTTGCGCTGCTTTACGGCGCGAAGAACGTTGAGGGAGACAGGGCGGTCGTACGTCCCCTTGAAGTTGACGACGAACAGCTCGTACAGCTCCCCCCAGGATTTAATGGAAGCTTCAGGGAGGTTCATGAGCCATGAGCGGGCAGCCTCCTTGAGGGCCATGGGGAACCAGTTGGCCATGACCCGGTCATCACCGCCCGCGGCTTGAACTCCCACGGTGTATAGCTGTAGGAACTCCACAGGGTTGAGTGTGCCGTCGTAACGGGGAGGCAGCTCCGGGTAGAACTTGGGAGTCCAGACCACCCGTCGCATCTCCTGCGAGAGGGCGAGACAGCCCTTGCTATACGAGGCGTGACCACCGGCGAGGACGGCGCGGTTGGGGTCGCCGGCGGTGGCGAGGTCACGGACCGTGCTATCCTGCCGCTCGCGCTGGCGCTCGAGGTTCACACGGGCGTCCTCCGGGGCCCTTGTGATGATCTGGCAGCTGGCACCGCTGAGGTTTGGAGAAGACGCGCCGTGAGAAGGGGTCCCGTCCGGGAAGTGAGCGTCCAGGCGCGGCCCACGGGCTCCTCTCACCGGAGGCGGAGGAGGAGGGGCGTCGTGCGCCACTCTTCCCTGTGACGCGGGTGGCACCACGGAGTGTGACGGCGCTGGAGCGATCTTGGCAGTGTTAAAGAGCTCGGTGACTCCCTGGAGCCATGCGTCGTGTCCGGCCTCTGTGGGCCGGTAGCGCAGGAGTTCCTGCGCCATGAGCAGCGCAGCCCCCGGTGTCAGTGGCGCCTGGGCAGAGGCGGACACGGTGTGCCCGTCGGACGGCTGAGGCATGTTCTGTCTGGAAGGGTGGAGAGAAGAAGCCTCCACTTCCTCGGACCCGTGATCCTCTTCTTCCTCGGAGGCGGCGGGAGCCGCGCGCCTGCGTGGGTTGTTGATGACGGGGTCGGAGGCGACCTGGCTGGCCGCCTTGCGGCGGGTGTCGACCATGGTGGTGAGGAAAGTCGAAGAGAGCGCCTCAGTCCCTTACCTGGCGCGCTAAATGTTGAGGAATTGTCCCGAAGGACGCTCTACTGTAGTGTCGTTCGAACACTGGGGACTGAAACACGCTCTCGACGAAGCTATCGGCGACCTTGGCGAAGAAGACACACACACAACAAGGAGACACAGCGGGTTACCCAGGTTCAGGCCACCGTGATGGTGTAAAATCTTACTTCCTGCTTGTCTGGATTGCACTGCTTGGAGAGGTTACAGTACAAGTGTTGGAGCTAGTCGTGAGGTAGAAGATGATCCTCTAAGGCCACGGTGAAGCCCTATTTATAGTGCTCCGGTCCTCTTCCCAAATGTTTAGGCGGGAAGGGTTGCCACATAGCACCAAGAATGGTACCGGCGTACTGCCCTAGCTCAGGTAAAGCCACTGTCCATGGCGAAGTCGCAAGGACTTGTCGGTGACGTCGTCGATGACGCCTGCAGTGGCACGTAGCGCCGGTCCGGCCGTCTTGCACCAAAGAGGAAGGTCTTGGACTTCGCTTTGCTTGCCGTGGATGGTCGGCATCCTTTTATCACCAAAGTGGAAAGCTTTGGCCGACACGCCCTGCATCGGGGCGCAGAAGCGCGCGTCACTCTGGGGAAGACGCAGTTGCACATGGCCCCTGGCGCGGTGTCACGGGTGTGCTGCGCTCTTGTCTTGTTCCGCCTGAGGCCTGGCAGCACTGCCTCCCTCGCGAGGGTGGCCTTGCGAGGCCTTCTCTTGGCTGCTGGCGACGGGTTCTCCTGAGGCTGCTCGCCTCGTGGGCGTGGGTCTTCCCGAGGCCCAGGGGGCATGTCACGCTTTGTTGACTTGTTGACTTGTCTCGATCTTCCGCGTGTAGTCTTCTGGGCGAAAGGCATGCGGGCCGTGGTACCCTGGTTTCCACTGGTCCGACACGGCCGAAGCTGCAGCACGTGCCTACGCAGTGCCGGAGCCCGCTGCAGAGGAGGCGCCGCCGCGTAGGCGCCGTAGTTGGGTCGTAATCTCGGTCCGTTGGGGGGCGGGCCGTTGGAGTGCGCCACTGTGGGCAGCAACCTCCACTTGACCGGACACATGTCCGGCACCCTCTAATTGGAACTCAATTAGGGGGTGCCGGGCACTTATTTGGAGGGTGTCGGTGGAGATGCTCTTAAACTTTAGAACGAGGCAAACTTTAGAACCAGCACATCTTGTTTATCTTAAATATCATTCAAAAATAAATCGAGACTGACTAGCCAACTATATGTATTATTCCTAATTTATGGTATTATTTAGTAATCTTGAAAATACAGTTGTTACCAACAATCAAGAAAAACCAAGGCTACGTCAAGGCTAAATTTTTTCCAGAGATTTCAGTAAAAAAGAATCTGCATGCTCCATTATCAAGAACCACACGGGTGAGTAAGAAGTCCATTCGTTAGTCGATAGTCATCCTTTGGTATTTCGAGATTAAAGAGGTATTTTTTATGGGAAGATGTCGCAATGCTTAATTCTTTAACAGTGAATTCAATTTTGTATCCTCTAGTTATGCATTTGTGAAACTAATTAGCTCATATAATGAAAAACCGTCTAGACTACCCATTTTATGCCCCCCTCCTCCCCCCCTTCTTATGCATGTAGGTTACAGAAGATGTGAGGTGATAACTGAGGCTAGAATTATCAGGACAACGTCGAGGAATTTAGCAGATGGTGGCGAGAAGGTTGGACATGATCGTGGATGACGTTCTCCGATAGTCAGACTATTATAAAGAAACATGCTAAATGCTAAAATAGGGTAAAATTGTGTCCAAACTTTTATGTATGACATATTTCTAATTCCGTTTCACCGAATGGGGTAATAAGTGTCACAAATGCACAACTATAGGGTAATAACTGAATTCACTCATTTTTTATAATAATTTCATTTTTTTTGTTTTCTATTTTTTACTTTTTCCTGTATTTGAGTGTCTAGTTTTCGTAAAAGGTTATACATTTTGTTATTTTTAGAAGTGCATTGGTTAACTGCGCAGAGTAGGCTGCCATGCGTGTAAACTATTGGCATGTTATTCAAAATGGCATCTCACAGATTTTGCTAGATAATATTGTTTACGTTCAGACATTTATATAAGTGAACAATTTAGATTTAATTGATCTTCGAGGGATGAAAGTGGAGTTCTCCCTTTACTTAATTGCTCATTGCTGTACTGAATGAATGTCCAAAAATTTCAAAAGGCGAATATGATGCGTCCTCTATAAAAAATACAGGAAGATTGTTTCCTCAGTTTATCCATCGATTCCAATGTTTATTTTTGTCTTCTCAATTTGTATATTTCCGGTGGATCAAGAACGTGCTCGGAGGGTGCATAGTGGCCCTACGAATCCCCTCCCGCCGAAATCATTGTGGACCTTCTTCCTGTATACAATAGATCCACTACCTCCACATGTTCTCTCATTTCTTGCCCATCACATATCCGTTTGTCCCTCTCCTTTTGTTGGGAGAATTGTAGCATGACCCAAAGCTAGCTGTGGCTGGACTAGATCTCTCCCAACAAATTGCCGTGCAAGTCCTATGCTGGTGTAACCCAGTGCAGCATTGTCCTGCTCGACTGTACATCGACGTAGAGGTGGCATGGTACCATCATTCATGTCCTTTTCCGTTCGAGAGATCTTGGGCGTGGATGTCAGGATCGGAATCCTTGGTAGATCGTATGTCTGCTATCCGTATTCGGCAGACACGACCTGTATCATGGACGCGTGTTATTACAGTTCTTCGATCATGTCGAATCGTTTTGACATTTTTGACGATTGCCTTTTGCCGGATCACCACGGACAATAGTATAATTAACAAGCCGGGAGTAATCGTCACTTTTATCTCACGGTTTCATTTATACTTGTGAATTTTGATCCTTTCTACCACACAAACAGCAGGATGCCAGCATTTTCGAAGACAACACAAATTCGGAGAGCGGTCTGCTACAATATTAGCGTTTTTATTTAGACAAAAGAAAAATATCTTGGTGTAGCTTCATTTTGCAATGCCATTCGATGGCAATGACGGCACACCTCACTACTGAATAGAGACATATTCTAGCTGCCCTCCTTATTGATTCGGTGTTTGCAACAGTTTTTTTTGTTTGTTAAAATGCATTTGCTCACCATTGTTCCTTTGGGATGATCGATCATCAAACGGATTTGGCTTGCACTACTACGATAGTTGCCACTTGTGTCGTTTTCGTTTCTCCCTTTTCAACTATCTGTCCTCGAATATATTTGTCAGAAAGAGAAGCATATTCTATTCCTAACATTTTTAGTAAAATTTCACTCAGAAAGTCCGCATACCCCTTCGTCCCAGGAAAGCCTGTGAGGGCGTTTAGCGATCTTCCACCTCCCGTCGACGCCGCCGCTCTGCCCCGCTCATGTGGCCTTCGAGCCATGGAGGCGGGATGGATCTCAGCCCCCGTCGACGGGAGGGCTCCGTTCCCCTGATTTTAGGGTCAAGGTTGGGTGGGGGCGGCGCTCAGTTGGTGGCGGCGGCGTCTCTTCCAATAAAGTTTCCCCGACTTCAGCCCCATCTCGGCAGAGACGTCGAGAAGTTTGTGGGAGTGGTGTGGTTCTTGAGAACTTCTGGTGGTTGCGTTCTTCGGATCGTCGTGGAGCTTCATCGGCGGTTCATCCTTCTTCTTCGGCTCCGGGACGGATGTGGTCTTCTTGACCCGTTCGGCGACTTCCCATCTGCAACCAACAACGTCAAGCCGGCTCTGGCAAGAGTGGCGCACCGTCGACACGGTCTGGAGGTTGAAGAAGAAGGGCATCTCAAGGATTTTGTGGTAATTTTTGTTTTTTTTTAGATGTTTTGTACTGTTCGATGTTTTTTTTGATGTCAGGTCCTTTTCGCAAAAAAAACTCATAAAAAGGCCGACTTTTAAATTTGGTCTCATCTTAGCTCCAATGCCTACTCGGCATTGGATCATTTATTTCATGGGCCAACCGGGATGGGCTTCTTTTGATCCCTTTTCTTCCATTTTCTTTTGACATCCTCTTTCCTTCCATTTTTTCACAAGCGATACTCATTTTTCCACTATTCTTTTTTGCCGAAAGAGCAAGTAAAAAGATTTAGGAAAGAGACCCACTGTTTAGGCTCGTTTCTTTTCGAAATCAACCATCTAGGCTCGCTTAAGATTGTCTGCAGCCCATTTTGGCAAGTAGGTGTCACGGCCCAGGTGGTGGCCCATGACGACAAGGCCAAGCCTAGCCCAGAGAAGGCGTGAGACACTCGCCCGGTCGTTGCGGAGAGAGGACGGCATCGCAGACACTACTTAAGGAGGCGTCTTCTTCCTGAACAAGTCGAACATAATTCATGTATCTCGTTGATCTCTCGTGTAGCAACCTTCCCCAAATCCATATTGTACCTCCGAACTTGTGGTTTATAATATGAATCACGAGTAAGGTCTTAACAATTGGTATCAGAGCCTCGTTTCGATCCACCGGAGCTTCGCTTGATCGGTAAATCCGACTGCGGTAGGTGGCAATTCTCCGAATTGCCGCTGTAAAACCCATCCTTTGGTTCGATCGCGTGCCGAGGTTTTCGATCTGGCGCCCACGAAGAATCCCACGGTGGTGGAAACGCAGATCGCGACGGCGATGGCGACAGTGGAGGAGCAGAACACCATCACCAACTCCAAGCTCGACGACTTCGCCAAGCAGATGAAGTCGCTCACAGGATGGATGAAATCCGTCAACGACACCACGCCGACCTCGCGAAGAGCACCGACCTCCTCAAGCTCCACGCGGAGGACACGGCGTCGCGCATCGGCGCACTCGAGTCGCGCTCCGAGCCGATCACGCCGACAACCACCATCGTGCGCACCGACGCCGACAAACAGCCCCAAGGGCGCCGCGATGCAGATGCGACTCGGGGGCAGGACTAGGGGGTTCATCGACCACCCGATCCTCCTCCCGCTCATGGTACGTCTCGATCTGCATCCCTTGTGTTTGACAGAGAGTCTGACCCAGATGGACTTCGGCATCACTCGCACCGACCGTTCACTAGAACACCTAAGATGGATTTTCGAAGTTTGACGGTGACGATTATCAGATCTGGATTGATAATTGCAACCTCTACTTCGAAATCTACGGGGTTTCCGCACACATGAAAGTGAAATTTGCCGCACTAAACATGATTGGCAACGCTGCACTCTGGCTTAAAACTATGCAAAAACGACACAAATTTGTTCAATGGGATGAGCTTTGCACATCCGTTGTTACTCGTTGGGGCAAGAGCAAACACACCTTCTATATGCGCCAGATGCTAGCTGTTAGGGAGACTAGCACTATAGAGGAGTACACCACTCGTTTTGACATCCTGCGACACCAGTTACTGCTAGAGGATCCTTTTACCAGTGAGGTGTTCTTTGTGGAGCGTTATTTAGCCGGTTTACTTGCCATTCGTACTGTAGTTGTATTACATTGTCCTGAAGACACAGAAACTGCTAGTTTCTTGTCTCGGTTGCAGGAAACAGAGTTGGAGGCTGATCAACTGTCCAATCATCACAAGAGCGACCATCGAGACAAGACTAAACAGTACCACCATAATACTGAGAAGCACAAATCTGGGCGTGTTGATGAGACCAAGAAGTCTGATGGACCTCGTTGGGATGAGAAGCTGGAGGCACTCCGAGCTTATCGCAAGACCAAGGGCCTCTGTTTCGCTTGTGGTGAGAAATGGAGCCGCACACACAAATGTCCAGACCAGATACCATTGCATATCATCGAAGAACTTTTGGAAGTGTTGCAAAGTGATGATGATGACAGCAAATCGCAAGACAACAGCTCTTCGGGCTCAGACAGTGATCTCTGTCTTCTAGCTCCTCTCGCAGAACAATCTCAGCAAAAGCAGCGACGCACCATGAGGTTACATGGCATGATTGATAAACAACATGTCCTAATTCTTGTTGATTCAGGAGCAAATGCATCATTTGTGAGTGCTGATCTGGCTGAGAAGCTTGCACGTCCATTGGTGGATTCCCCACCAGCTAGTTTTGTGGCAGCAAACGGAGCTCCCTTGGTCAGTGCAAAAATGTTGTCTCAAGTTCCTTGGTTATGCCAGGGCCACTCCTTTGTGCAGGATTTCCAAGTACTTCCTTTGCCATGTTATGATATGATACTAGGTGCTGGCTGGTTGGAGCAGCATAGCCCTATGTGGGTGCACCGGAAGAAACGTTGGATGAAATTTACACACAACAACAAAAGAGTTCAGTTGATGGGCATTTCTGACAGCACTAGTGACTGTCGACTAGTATCAGCAGCTAAACTCCATGGTCTTCTTCGAAGGGGAGCCATTGTGGAGTGTGTGCAGGTGCAACCAATCCACCAGGAGCAGGAACTAAATTCTTTGACATCCAGTGATACAGTTACTACAGTTCCAGTGCCAGTTCAGCAGATTTTGGATGAATTTGAAGCTCTGTTTGGAGATCCAACTGACTTACCACCTCGTCATGATTGTGATCACCAAGTGCCACTGATGCAAGGTGCTCAACCAGTCAATGTATGTCCATACAGATACACCTAATCATAAAACAGAAATTGAAAGACAAGTGCAAGCAATGCTGAAGCATGTCACTATCAGGCGCAGTCCAGTCCTTTTGCATCACCTGTGCTCCTGGTGCGCAAGAAGGATAGCACATGGCGATTTTGTGTGGATTATCGTCAGCTCAACAACATCACTATCAAAAATAAATATCCTCTACCCATTGTTTATGAGCTCCTTGATGAATTGGCAAGAGCCAAATGGTTCAGTAAATTGGATCTGAATTCTGGGTATCATCAGATCCGTATGGCCGAAGGAGAAGAACATACAACTGCATTTCGCACACACCAGGGTTTATATGAGTTCATGGTCATGCCTTTTGGCTTAACTTGAGCACCAGCCACTAGTAGGAAAACCATTATAGGTAGGTTGTATTCTGTGGCGCACCCCTAATTGGTGCGCCACAGAAATATAATTCTGTGGCGCACCTGGCCTGGTGCGCCACAGAAATGTGACTTTCTGTGGCGCACGTGACCAGGTGCGCCACAGAAATATGACTTTCTGTGGCGCACCAACCCAGGTGCGCCACAGAAAGTCACATTTCTGTGGCGCACCAGGCCAGGTGCGCCACAGAAAGTTATCCAGGGGGCAGGAAAAAAATGGTGCGCCACAGAATCTCATTTTTCAAATCCCACCCCCCCCCCTGGATCGCCTTTTTTAGTCTTGCAGGAATTAAAAGAAAATGAAAAAAAATTCAAAAATTAAAACCCTTTGACATGTGGCTAGGTATGTGTTTAGTATGTGTACAAATTTTGAAATATGAATTTTGACCTTTTCTGCAACAAATGAAAAAGAAATCTTTGTACGGCCATAACTTTTGCATACGACGTCGAAATAACGCAAATAATATGTCAAAAAAATCGTGAGAAAAATCCGAGTTCGAATCCACCGGGTAAAATTTACCCGGTCAGCAATTCACAGATTCCTCAAATTCAAAAAGAAAAAAAGTTATTTCACACAGACGAGTTTTCGCAGCAAAATAAAAAAATTCAAAAAAAATAAAAAAATTCAAAAATTCAAAAAGACACAGAAATGTATAACAAAGAAGATTGTTGAATGTTTTTTAACTGTTTCAACTTTCTTGAATTTTTTAGATTTTTTAAGTTTTTTGAATTTTTTTGAAGTGTTTTGACTTTTTTTTGGATTTTTTTAAGTTTTTAAATTTTTTTGAATTTTTTATGATCTTTTGAAACTTTTTAATCTCTTTTTCAAAGTTTAGAAGTTTTTGAAAAATCTGAACTTTAAAAACGCACATTTATAACACATATGTAACATACACACATACAAGACTTAAGAGGATTCATATGTTATATATATCAATAAGAACTTGAGTAGCACAAGGGTAGGTGAAGTGGGTGGAACTTAAAAGTTAAGCGTGTTAGGGTTGGAGCACTTTGAGGATGGGTGACCTAGCAGGAAGGTGGAGTTTAAAAGATTCAAAAAATCTGAAAATAATTCGAATAAATAGGGTTTTTTATATTATTTCATATTTTGATTTTTCTGATTTTTTTGAAACTTTTTTTTGCAGTTTTTGAATTTTTTGAAATTTTCAGAATTCTGTGGCGCACCTGGCAGGTGCGCCACAGAAATCCACATTTCTGTGGCGCACCAAGCCAGGTGCGCCACAGAATCCACTTTCTGTGGCGCATGCCATGGTGCGCCACAGAAATAAAAATTTAGTGGCGAGGATTCTGTGGCGCACCAGCAATTTGGCGGGTGCGCCACAAAATGTTGATTTGGTGCGCCACTAATAGTGGTTTTCCCACTAGTGAGCCACCTTCCAGAGTGCTATGAATCTACTTTTTGACAAATTACTGCGCCATGGTGTCCTGGTTTTCATGGACGACATCCTCATATACACTCCCACCCTTGAGTCACACCTGGACTTCTTCGACAAGTGTTGTCTATTCTAAAAGAGAACAAGCTGATGATTAAGAAGTCCAAATGCTTATTTGAACAACCAAAATTGGAATATCTCGGGCACATTATGAGTGGAGAGAGTGTGGCCATAGACCCTGCAAAAGTGTTGGCAGTCTGAAGCTGGCCTGTTCCAAGGAACCTCAAGGAATTGAGAGGCATCCTGGGGATGCCTGGCTATTATTGTAAATTTATCAAAAATCATGGGATAATTAGTCGAGTCTTGACAGATATGTTAAAAAAGGGCACCCAGTTTCAGTGGACACCAGCTGCCGATGAGGCCTTTCGAGCTCTCAAACATGCTCTCACTCAGGCCCCAGTTCTGGTTGTGCCTGACTTCTCCCAGCCCTTTGTGCTTGAAACTGACGCCTGCCAAACCGGGATCAGTGCGGTCCTGATGCAGAAAGAGCACCCCATAGCATATCTCAACAAGTCGTTGTGCCCCAAGAACCAGATGCTCTCGACATACGAGAAGGAGTGCTTGGCTATCCTTCTTGCCGTTGAAAAATGGCGTCCATATCGGCAGTGCCAGGAGTTTACCATTCGCACTGATCAGAAAATTCTGCTCCATCTCACTGAGCAGCGTTTGATGACAGGCATGCAACACAAGGCTTTTGTCAAACTTCTGGGGCTCAACTACAAGATCCAATACAAAAAGGGCATTACCAATTTGGCTGCAAATGCTCTGTCCCGACGTGATCATAGCAACTCCATTCTGGCAATATCCGCAGCAGAACCTACCTGGTTACAAGTCCTGACAGATGGATATGCAGATGATCCTGCAGCCCAAGCATTGTTGACTGAATTGAGTCTCTCCTCCTCCAATCAAAAAGGGTACTCACTGGATCAGGGTGTCATTCGTTTTCGGGGTCGCATCTGGGTAGGCAACAATACTACAGCACACAACCATATCATCCAGTCTCTGCACTCCAGTGGCATCGGAGGGCATTCCGGTGTGTTGGCTACATACCAAAGAGTGAAAAGGATGTTTGCCTGGCCTAAAATGAAGCAAACAGTGCAAGCTTATGTCAGTTCGTGTTCCATCTGTCAACAAGCTAAGGTAGAACACACCAAATTGCCAGGACTTCTGCAGCCTCTACCCATCCTCCATTTTCATGGCATACAGTGAGTCTAGATTTTGTGGAAGGGCTTCCTAAATCTCATGGATTTGATGTGATTCTGGTAGTGATCGACAAACTGACCAAGTATGCCCATTTTCTCACTCTGAAACACCCCTTTACGGCTGCACAAGTGGCTCAAACCTTCCTTGATGGCATTTACAAGCTGCATGGTCTGCCTAAATGCATCATCTCCGATCGAGATAAAGTGTTCACCAGCAACTTGTGGCAAGAGCTGTTCAAATTGACAGACACCCAGCTCATGATGAGCTTTGCATACCATCCCCAAACTGATTGTCAGACCGAGCGTCTGAATCAATGTCTGGAAGGGTTCCTTCGTTGCTCTGTGCACGCTAAGCCTACTCAAAGGTCGAAATGGCTTCCTCTGGCAGAGTATTGGTACAAAACGTCATACCATTCTGCGCTTCAGCGTTCCCCATTCGAGACGCTCTATGGACATGTGCCCAGGCATTTCGGCATTCCTGATGAGACACAAGTGGCCTCTTCCGAGCTGGACACACTACTCCAGGAACGGGTGGTCACCATGTCATTGCTGCAGCAACAACTGCTTCGTGCACAACCAAGGATGCGCAAGCAAGCTGATAAACATCGAGTCGAGCGCGTCTTCGATGTTGGTGATCAGGTATACCTCAAGTTGCAGCCTTACATCCAGACCTCTATGGTGCACCGCAACACTCAGAAATTGGCATTCAAGTTCTACGGGCCATACAAGATAACTAAACGTGTGGGTGTTGTGGCATACAAGATCGCATTACCGACTGGCAGCCGCATTCATGACGTCGTCCATGTTTCACAACTCAAACGACATATACCTCCGGCGCATCAAGTCAGTGATGATCATGTTGTTTTCCTCCTTGATCCTGCGGTGATCATGCAGCCACTGGCGGTGTTGGCCAAGCGCACTATTCAGCGTGGAGGCGTGGCGGTGGCGCAAGTGCGCGTGGCCTGGGACGAGGCCAAACCGCCAACGAGCACCTAGGAGGATGCCACTGCTCTGAAGATGTTCTTTCCGGCAGCACTGGCTTGGGGTCAAGCCAGCTCTCAAGGAGAGGGGCATGTCACGGCCCAGGTGGTGGCCCATGACGACAAGGCCAAGCCCAGAGAAGGCGTGAGACACTCGCCCGGTCGTTGCGGAGAGAGGACGGCATCGCAGACACTACTTAAGGAGGCGTCTTCTTCCTGAACAAGTCGAATAGAATTCATGTATCTCGTTGATCTCTCGTGTAGCAACCTTCCCCAAATCCATATTGTACCTTCGAACCTGTGGTTTGTAATATGAATCACGAGTAAGGTCGTAACAGTAGGCTGACCGCCAAATGTATACCGACGAGAGCAGTCCATTAGGAAGTAAAGGATTTCGCTTAAAAAATGCACATAGATGTATTCTCCTCTCAAGAAATAAAACGGAAAGAAAAGGGTTATACCTAGCGCGTAGCCTCCACGCGATCTCGCTGTGTAGGTACCGACATAGAAACTGGAAATAAGCCTACGAACAAAAACCCTGGAAATAAGCCGCGTCGCTTGTACGCCTACATACCTAGTATCCCTGTACGTATCCCTACCCTCTACACCCGCTCTGCTCCGCGCGAAAAGAAAACTACCCGCCTACGCCTAGCCCAAGCTCCTCCATCCCCAATCCCAATGGCTTTCGCCGCCGCCGTACTCTACCTCGACGGCAAGGGGAACCCGAGGACGCTCCGCCTCTTCGCTGCGCTCGTCGAGTCGGAGTCCAAACACTTCGCCGCCGCCGCCTCGCAGCCCGCCCAGAACGAGCTCGTCCGGGCGTTCCGCGGCGGCGCGACCCCGACCGGCCCGATCGGCGACTTCCTGGAGCGCATCCAGCGATGTAACTACATCTTTGATGGCAGCGTCTACGTCCTCGCGGGGGCGTACCTCGCCCGCTTCATGCGCAGCCGCGCCGCGCGCGACGCCGGGATCCTCGTCGAGCCGGCCACCGCGCACCGCCTCGTCTCCGTCGCCGTACTGCTCGGCGCCAAGTTCATTAGCCCTAGGCACTTCGAGAGGCGGGTCGAGGCCTTCCAGATCTGCTCCGGCCAGGCGATCCGGGCAAGCGAGATGTGCCCACTCGAATTGCTTTTCCTGCGCGTCATCGACTACCGCATCTTCGTCGGGGACGAAGAGTTTCAGCGATTCTTGAGGGTCATGGAACGCGGTCCCAAGGTACCAAGTGCGAGCTACGGATCCAAGAAGAGGAAGGCGGAGGCGGTGGCCGGCCGAGAGGAAGAGGAGGAGCCCCGCCACCTGCGAGCATGCCAGCCGCACGTCGTCGCATCTTAATTAGGATTCCAAGATAAGTTCTTTCTTTTCTTCCATGCATTGTTGATTGAATCGTTTTTTTGCTGCATTGCATCTCATTGATTGATTCGTTTCTTGCGTTCTTCGATTTCTTTCTGGCATGTTGCGTCGATTTCTTGGTTTCTTTATCGATCTTCTCGTCGTATGCTTTTGATCAATTTCTCTCTTGCAGTCTTGTGGGTTTCTTTGTTGCAGTTTTTTCAGATTCTGTCGTCGCAAGTTTCCTTTGTTTGCTTTTTTCTGGAAGCTTTTTCTCGATCGATTCATTTTTCGCATTGCGCATAGCATTCTCTGGAGTATGTCCTAAATTCCTTCAGCTCGTTAATTTCTGTTTGTTTTGTGTTTCCGTGCAGCTTCAGTAGAGGAAAAGAATTAGAGAACGTGCAGCTTCAGTAGAGGAAAGGAATTTGAGAACGAGTTGCCAAAGCTGAAAGCTAACTCCCTGAAGATCGAAGTCGAACGAGCCTGTGTTGGTTTAGTCGCTGGAGATTATCGATTTAGTACTTCAGTCTTCAGTGTCAATCTTTCAGATTCAGGTGTTGTTTGTGAACAACATTTTGAGATGCAGTTTAGGTTAGACTTAGGATCAGCTCAAAGAATCATAGGGTGTGTTTGGTAGCCCGGGTGGGCTATCTCACCTCATACGTGATAAGCTGGGCTATGTGGAGTACATACAAGTGCGATTTTAACAGGTTGTTTGGTAGGTCGGGTGAGATGAGCTGGGCTCAGTTGAGGTGGTGTTTGGTATCCTGTATGGCATGGGCTAGGCCACACATTAATAAATAGCAAACAGGTCCCTGGGTAAAAAGATAAAAAGCAGTCGGGTCCCTGATTGCAAAAACCAAAAAGCAATCAAGTCCCTGGAGCTTGGGCTCCGGCGCCGGCGCCGCCACGCGCCGCCGGCGAGACAGCCTCCGCCGCCACGCGCAGTGCGCCGCCGCCTCGAGCCGCAGCCGGGACGCCCTGAACCTCCGTCGTGAGCCGCTTGGAGCTGGCCGCGGAATCCTCCGATGCGGAGCTGCCCGAGGAGCTCGGCGGCCGGTGCACCCCGCCCACGCGCTGATGCAGACCTGGCCGAGGAAGCGGAGTGAGCGCGCCTTGCCGGCTCGCCGGCTCACGCCATCTGGGGGGACCGAGGCGGCGCCGTGTGGAGCGAGCGCGCCTCGCCGGCTCACCGGAGCTAGGGTGCAGGGACGCGGCCGGGCGGGGCGGCGATGGTTGAGGCCGGGCGGGGCGGCGGTGGACGAGACCGGGCGGGGCGGCCCTGGGAGCAGTGCGGGGCGGCGCCGGACTCGGGGTGGCGCCTGGCGACGGGCAGGACGGCCGGGAAATGGCGGCGCGGTGGAGACGAGAGCAGAGACCCGATGGAAGGAGTCTCGACGGGGGGCAAATGAGGCTTGGGGCGTGCGGGGCGGGCGGCCGGTGGGTCCCACGCGTGGGAAGTTTTCCTGCATGAGCTCGGCAGGGATGTGAGGAGAGAAGCTCGATTCGAGCTTCTCTACTCGGCATGGCTGAGAGACGTTTTCGGGCGTGGTGGGTATGGGCCAATGCGCACGACCCGGGCTAACAAACAACCAAATAGCGGATGCGCTGGGAAAATCTGAGGGGAGCCAGTGTACCAAACACGCCCATAGTGTCTGAGTACAAGTGCTGGTCGAATCGAGTCTAGTGTTCCCATCCGAGTCTTAGCGACGGATTTTGTTACAGTGAGCTATTCATTAGTAAACTATGAAATAAATGTTTTTTCGTGACTAATAAAGATTTTTTTAATGATTTCTTGTAATATCCTTATGTGATGCACCTTATTCTGATTCTTTACATCTGGTCTGAGACTGAAATGGTTAAACTATGCAGATCACTGACTTTCATGGACAATTTTGCATGTACATGATAATTTACACATATTTTCAAGTGGAAACGAGATAGCATTAACCAAGTGGCGCACCTAGCTAAGGGATGACAACACAAAACTGAAAAGACTCAGACATGAACTTGTGAGCTTCAAAGCACTTCTTCTGTACTGGAATCCATGTTGCTTTCACAATAAAACTCTAGAAAATCGAAGAAAAATGCTATCAGTCTCTCACGACTAGAGCCAAACGACGTAATGCAAAACCACCAAACGCTAATATAATTCCTAAGCAGGAAACAATAATATACACGAGTTCTAGCCACTTAGATACAACTCTGATGTGTCTGATGCACAATCGATTCCCAATACTGCATCTGTATTATGTACATGAGTCATTAGTTTAACCCTTTTCTCTCAAAAAAAAAAAGAGATGGTGACTTACTAGTGATTTTTCCCGAATGCTTTCTGTATGAGATGGTTACAAACCATCAAAAACAGAGGAGTGGGTAGTCGCCGCGATCAAGGCTTGGCCAGCAAGAGCGGCAATAAGATCCACGAGGAAATTATTGTCAGGGTGACTATTCTGGATGGTTCTTACTTATGTGGCATATCAAATTTTCCTATCATGTGACCCTTTTTACTGTGATTCCTTATTGTTCAGGTGGCCCTCAATATTCTTCATGTAATGCAAGTTACTGTCATGAATCCATGGGTTAGAATACGGAATGTGCTACTCGGCCGAGATTGTTGTTTCTTCAGATATTATTTGTTCACGATTTGGTGTTTGTCTCGTGGACATCAGTTCCTTTTCTGACCTCTTATGCCCATGTTTGTCCTTGTGCTTACCTGATGCAAAACTATAGGTCAGTAGAACTATTCAGTTGTCCTGGTTCAGTTTTTGACTCCACAAGAAAAAAATATTAGGATGCTAGAGATGTGTATGTACTCCGTGGAGGCTAGGTTTTATTCTAATATTCTCACTTGCACAAGTCGTCAGAAGTAAATAAGGATTTTTTTTATCCTGGAGTACCATTGAATGAGATCTCCTTAAAATCATTGGGAGTGCCAATACATCATGTAGCTCTTTGAGATGATTGGATTTCTGTCATATTAGATTGCCGATTTATGTTACCTAATCATTATCTGATATTCTCATTACTTGTTCTATGCATTTCACTAATGATTTGTCGCTTATCACCCTGTTTCCTTTAATTTGTTTGTGCAATTCATGCTTGATTTTTATTGGCTTGGTGTGAAACGTGCTTGATATTGCCCAGGTCAGGAAGTATCTTCGTGGGCGGTGGATGTTTGAAGCATATGGGGATTTTCACGATAACACCGATGTGCATGCATGATATTCTTTAGTATTGCTGCTCAGTGATGATTAGTTATGAGAACGGAGATTAATATGATACACGTGTTTTCGGTATTAACAATCATTGCTGTGGTTTTTTTCTTGCTATTTGACGTGGTTCGCCAACGGCAATCCCAGGGTCGAGTACCCCAGGTAGATTTTGAGGGAGAAGATGTGCGCGCTGGTAGTATCGGACGGCTGACAAGCGAGGATTTACCCAGGTTCGGCCCCTCATTGTGAGGTAAAGACCTACTCCTGCTTGTCTGATTATGATGATATATGAGGTTACATGGTGGCCGTAATGGCGATTGTGACGGTGAGACGTGGTGCCTCTATGTCTATGCGAGTTGTGGATCTAGTCGTCTCCCTCCTTTTTTTCTCTCTCTGCGGGTGCCCCTGCCTGGCTTTATAAAGGGAGCCAGGTAGGGTTTACAAGAGTCCTAGTAGACTACGTTTTGGAGTCCTTGACTTGTGCTTGAAGTAACTGTTGGGCCGCCAGGTGGGACTTCGTCTGGGCTGCACCAGGTATATCAATAATAGGGTACCCGAAGGGTATAACCCCGTCAGTAGCCCACGAGTGTCTGGTCGATTCGAAGTATCAGGCAGAGACTCAAATCAGTATGTCGAGTAGGCGTAGTTGATGCGTCGGGTGCATTGATGAACATATGATGACTGTATTATCCATGCTTTGTGAGTTGAATTATTCCTGAGAAATCCAGTTTAAGTGTAAGAAATCCAATAAATCCGATGCGATCTATAGAGAGACCGATTTTGAGAAATCCAGTGTAAGAAATCCAATAATAATAAATTCGATGCGATCTATAGAGAGACCGACTTTGAGAAATCCAGTGCGGGCTGTAGAGAACCCAACTGTGAGAAATCCGACGCGGGCTATAGAGAACCCGACTTTGAAAAATCCAGTGCAGGCTGTAGAGAACCCGACTTTTGATAAATCCGTGCGGGCTATAGAAAACCCGACTTTGATAAATCCGTGCGGGCTATAGAAAACCCGACTTTGATAAATCTGTGCGGGCTATAGAGAACCCGACTTTTGATAAATCTGTGCGGGCTATTGATACCCGTAGATGTGATCGCCTTCAGTAGCTACCTGCAAGATAAAGTATACGGGGTTAGGTTGAGCCTTCAAGTGCAGAGTATGTAGTAAGTGGAAGACGTGTTTTCCCCACGAGGGTGACTCGAGGGTTTAATATCGAACTCTCGGGGAATCAGTAGTGAAGATATATCTTCTTATCCTTCTTTTGGTTACCTACAAAACAAAGTTAAATGTTTTGGTCCTCAACCTCACCTGTGGTTGTCAAGCACAAGGTGTAAGAATGATATCAAGATAGTTATGCAATGCAAACAGGAAATAAATATGCAATGGTGGTGGATGCAATGGTAAATGATATTTTTGGGTTTTTTAATGATGTATGCAAGATGAAAAGTATTTTTGTATTTTCGGATTTAATGATGGCTGAAAATAGAAAAGTGGTATATGGTGTTGGAAAGGTGTTTCTTATGATTAAAAATGGACCGGGGTTCATGGTTTCACAAATGCACTCTCTCTTTATAAAGTGGCAGACAATGGAACACACACAGAGTTAACATATGAGATTGCAACACAAAGTTTGATAACAAGTTACTTAGATATATGGGCATCACGTCCTAACATAGAGACCTTTTGGTTATTAGTCTCTCTTATACTCCACCAAGATGCGAACCAAATCATAACACCTCAGTAATTAAGATGACTCAGAGTATAGCAATAAGTTTCATGACATGAAGTGAAAATAAGAACATGCTGGATCTAGTCATAGAGAAGCTTGGTCACCCTCAACCCGGCAGCATGGTTTTTGTTTATCCCTAGTGAGGTAACAAAGTAAGGTAAACACCCAAGTGGATCGCGATATTAAGTTGTCAGCTTACCGCACTCACCACTCCCCGTTACTCCAACTAATGCACACGTTCCCCCACACACGCTCTCATAAACATGCTTGATCATAACAAGTAGACAAGAACGGGGTACATAATATGCATCTATACTCATAACTGAAACAAACATTGCAATCTCAAACATATATTAACTCATAGAAAGATCCACCACATAGGTATTACAAATATGACCGTAATCATGTTCAGCAGCTCATACGGTACTAATTAGTGAAGCTCAAGAGAGGAGAGATACATAAGTTACTTCCACAAACCCATAGTCCAGAGGTGGACTACTCCCTCTTCATCATGGAGACGGTGGAGAAGTCGATGGAGAGGATGGAGACCACACCGGCAGCGCCCCGCCGGAGTTTTCCCCCTCCAATCTGCAGCTCCTGATCTCCGTTTCGGTGTTTCTGTGTTTGTGCGGCGCTCCTTCGCGAAACGCCAGGGGACCTTTTTTATAGGCGTTTTTAGGTCAAGACGGAGTCGGTGGACGAAAGATCGACGGCAGCGGAGCCACGAGGCCAAATGAGTGGGCCCCACGCGGCCACAGTACCTGGCCGCGTGGGCCACCCCCTTTTGCCTTGCCTCCGTTTGCTTGCTTCCTTCGCTCCGAGGTCTTCCTCCTTCCAAAATACTGACGCCTGTATTTTTCCATAATTTTTGACGACGTTTGGGTCCCTGAAACATAAAAGGAAAGAAATAGGGTTTTCTGCCTGCGCAGGGTTAATTCCATAAAAATAGGAAACAATTGATTTATTTCCTAAAATCATTAAATAACAGTAATATAACCCTTATATGATGCAAATATGATTGGAATATGTGTGATATAGTGCAAAGTTCATGTATGCATTTTACATGCATCAACATCCCCAAGCTTAACCAATACTCGTCCTCGAGTATGAAGGTGATAAAACTAACATGGGCTTTGCAATATAGCACTAACAATGGATATCAAAGATGATTGCTACTGCTACATAGAGTCAAATGATTCATTCTTCAAAGGAGTAGCAATATGCAAAAGTTTATGAAGTGATATCAAGTATTCAATGCAAGGATGTTCAATGATAGTTCACAAAGTGTAACATAGTAGCAAGTAATATGGACATTCTTACTTTTGCATACATGTGGTCCATAGAGTGATGAAAAATCTGAATATGTTTGGTGGACACTTTGGAAAGATGAATAAGTGAGTAGAGGTAAAGCATGCATAAGTTTCATCTAACCTCCAAACTCTCCTACTTAAGTTAATGATTGCAATGTGGTAATACTTGGTGTCAAGCTCTCATTCCCCTATCATAGCATCTTGAATGATTATAGTTTAATGTGAGAGCAAATATGAGTAGTGTGCTTGACAAAGTAAAGGTTGGATGTCTCATGCCCCTTGAATACAAGTACCTACACCATGAGTTACTCAACTTGGGAAAAGCAAGTTCAAGTTATCTATCATTGTAAGTAATAATAGTATCATCAAGAGCGTCAACTGGGGTACCTCTTGTCCCAGGATATGGAACAAGCCCATATCAAAATGACAAGACAAACAAACAAGATGAAAAACCTCAACACCCTTTTTATTTACCATTGGAATAGCTTTTTATTGTAAGGTGTGTCATAGATAATTCACCATAGCATGTAAGTAAATTTCCACCATGAATAATGCATGGCTTAGATTAGCGGCCCAGGCGTCTCTCTAACCATTTATACAAACTCATTCAAACTAAATCTTTTCCCCTTATTTCACCATGATAGGCATCCATAGACAAAAGCACATGATATCAACTAAATGGAGCATGTTGAAAGCTTTGCATGTGACAGCACATATGGGCTAACTCCCAACCTCGGACATTTATCAAGCCACTAGCATCATAATCTTAATCACAATGGGTCATGTTTTATTTATAGCAATGATAGTAAAAATGTGCATCAAGTTCATGAGAGCTATATAACCAACTTTTCCCATGGCAATCAATAACATAATCATTTTCATTCAGAGGTATAGATAACACAAATATCATGATGAACATACTCGGAATAGCATATAGCTAGTAGGTAGATATGGTGGACTCACTGGAATAACTTTGGTTGAAGGTGTTGGAAACAAGTTTTGACTTGTTGGAATGTTTGGGCTAGCAAAAGGGAGAAAGTTGACCATCTAGATGCATGCATGAGTGTCCATAGAACTAACTAATCCATGTTAAACCAAGTAAAATAACAATCAGCACCAAAACATGAATAAGTTATAGCTCTTCAAAAAGGATTTGCAAACTATTACTCATAAACAAGCTCATGAATCATGCAACTATATGTATCATTAAAAATCAACTCAAACATCCCTTTTCCCAATCTTATAAAAGCATCCAACATATTTCAACCCATATTTCCAGTAGCTCTCCATATATAAATGATAGTGTGGTGGTCTCTCAAAACAAACAAAACAAAACAAAAGACGCTCCAAGTTTATGCGATAAAGTGTTTCGATCGAAAAACAGAAGTTGGACGTGTGCAAACCGAGAGTGTGTAGGTCCAGCGGGGTTGTCTTCACATCCCCAAGCTTATGGTCTTCACCATCCTTGGATAGCTCTTGGTGCATCTCCTCCAATCCCTGTGAAAAAACTTCAAAACACCGTTTCTCCCATTTCTTTTCTGTGGGGTGCATTAATAGTGATAAACAAATAGTTTCTTGCTGCATATAATCCTTGAACAAAAATTCATATGAGATGTCCAGAAAGTGTATAATGTTGTATGCCTACTCATAAACTCAATTGGATCAAAAAGATTCAACTTAAAAGCTCAAAGCATGCATCAAACAAAATGGGACAGAATCTGTCCAGAAAAACAGCAGCAGCAAAACGTATTTTTCTACCCTACCAAACTTTCTCGAAAAATTCCGAAAAAATTCATGCATACAGAGGATGAAAAGTTGCAACTACAGTTCAAATATGAGCTCATTCGGAGTTACAGAATAAGAATTAAAAATCATACCGTGCACTGATTCGTGCAGGAATAAAATCTCCGAACGCTATAAGCAACTTTTTCAAACCAAAAAGGGTAAAACTTGGCACTTTATTGAAAATTCCAGAACCTAAACTAGACACAAAGTCTCTTGTTACAGCAAGAGGACACAAAGAAAATCACACAAAAAATAACCGGGTTGCCTCCCGCAAAGCGCTTTCTTTATAGCCATATAGCTAGGCTTCTTACTTGTTGTTTATTGTGGACGAAGCTCATGAGGGAGCTTGAACTTTGGTGGTTCCCTCTTCCTTGGAAGTGTTCCATGCACTTCTTGTGTGGAAACTGAAACTTCACATTCCCTTCCTTTGAATCAATGATAGCACCTGTGGTACGAAGAAAAGGTCTTCCAAGAATAATAGGACTAGAGGTTTTATTCCCCATATCCATGATTAGAAAATCCACAGGCACAAAAGTCATATGTAACTCTACCATAACATCACTTACTTTTCCTAAAGCATGTTTAATAGAGTCATCAGCAAGTGCAAGTTCAATGAGCATTTTTCAAGATTTTTCAATTCAAGCACTTCATATAGTTCTTTAGATAAAACAGAGACACTAGATCCTAGATCAAGTATGGCATGGTGTGTCTCTTTTCCAATAGTTACTAGTACCTTAGGTCCACATATCCCCAAGCTTAGGTGGTATCATAGCCTCTTGGTTGTACCTAGCAATCTTTTCTTTCAAGACATGATTAGCAATATAAGAACCAAAACCTGCTTGGTTAGTGTTGATGGAAGGATCACTTGCAAATTTTTGTAAGATAGATATTAATTCATGCAAGCTACAATTTTCTAAGTCAAGCAAAGGATCCTTGACTTCACTAAGCATTTTAACTTCCTCAACTTCTACCTCTTTCATTACCCCAATAGATTCTTTAGCAATCTCTCTTGCTCATGAATGTGTTCCCAAGACTTATTGATAACCTCTTGGCAATATTTATTGTTTCCTCATGTTTTTGGGCTGTAATGATGCTCTTTAATGATGAGACTTCCTTAGTAAGCTGATCTACCCTTTCAAACAAAGATCTTGTTTTTCAAACTTAGAGATAAATTCCTTATTAAGCTCTTTTGGTAGATATAAAAGATCTAATGGTGTTTTCCAAGTCACTAGAAACATTACCACTAGAAGCATATTTATTTGGCACATATGGGGGTTTATTATAAGAGTTATAATTGTTGTTACCATACCCATTATTACCATAGTTCCTAATGA
This sequence comes from Poa pratensis, assembly GCA_947311845.1. Classification (NCBI taxonomy): domain Eukaryota; kingdom Viridiplantae; phylum Streptophyta; class Magnoliopsida; order Poales; family Poaceae; genus Poa; species Poa pratensis. Next base: position 38,442,011 of record CAMZMU010000128.1, read on the forward strand.
AGTTGACATCAATATTTTCAGAATTGTTACCAACTAGTTCTTGCAAAGGAACATTTTCAACACTAGGTTTATTAAGCAAAGCAAGAATAGTATCCATTTTAGATGACAAATCATTAGTTTCTTCAATAGAGTTCACTTTCTTAGAAGGATTAGGTGCCCTATCAGTATGCCATTGACTATAGTTTTGCAAAATGCTTTCCAATATTTTTTAGCTTCTACTATAGTCTTACTCATAAAAGCACCTCCAGCAGCAGAATCAAGTATGTTTCTAGACATGTAGTTTAAACCATTGTAGAAAGAGTGTAATATGGTCCATTCATTAACTCCATGTGAGGGACAAGTTCTAAGCATAAGTTTTATCCTATCCCAAGCCATAGCAACATGTTCATTTTCATTTTGCCTAAAAGAAAGATGTTGTTTCTATTTTGCAAAATTTTAACAGGGGGATAATATTTCTTAATGAAAGCTTCTTTTAGATCATCCCAAGTTAATACTACAATGGCAAGGAATGCAACCACTCTTTAGCTTTTCCTCTAAGTGAAAAGGAAATAACTTCAGTTTTAGGATATCACTTTCCACATTTTTAAACTTTTGCATGTCACATATTTCAACAAAGTCATGAAGATGCATAGAGGCATCCTCCATAGCACTACCACCAAATTGTTCCCTAGTTATCAAGTTCAACAAACTAGGACTTACTTCATAACTCTCAGCATTTATCTTAGGTGTGGCAATAGCTCTGATAAATTGATCATTAGGAGTGTTTGTGTAGTCACACAACTTAGTTCTTTCTCCCATTTTAGCAAGTTTTTTTGTTTTTTAATTTTTTATGCAAAACTGAAATAAATATGATATGATATGCAATGACACTAACAAAACAAATAAATTGCTTTGTAAGTAAAGATGGATAAGATGGTGCTCACGTAGGTGCAACCTCCCCAAGCTTAGGTGTTAGCACAAGTTGGTGAAGTTGACTTTGTTGTGAGATGAATGCGATGATGCACACCCTTGGATAAATCTCTCAGCTATGATTCCCCGGCAACGGCGCCAGAAAACAGTCTTGATGGCGTGTAGTTGACGGGAAATATTTGCGGTGCTTCGTATCTCCCCGGCAACGGCGCCAGAAAACAGTCTTGATACCCGTAGATGTGATAGCCTTCAGTAGCTACCTGCAAGATAAAGTATACGGGGTTAGGTTGAGCTCCAAGTGCAGAGTATGTAGTAAGTGGAAGACGTGTTTTCCCCACGAGGGTGACTCGAGGTTTAATATCGAACTCTCGGGGAATCAGTAGTGAAGATATATCTTCTTATCCTTCTTTTGGTTACCTACAAAACAAAGTTAAATGTTTTGGTCCTCAACCTCACCTGTGGTTGTCAAGCACAAGGTGTAAGAATGATATCAAGATAGTTATGCAATGCAAACAGGAAATAAATATGCAATGGTGGTGGATGCAATGGTAAATGATATTTTTGGGTTTTTAATGATGTATGCAAGATGAAAAGTATTTTTGTATTTTCGGATTTAATGATGGCTGAAAATGGAAAAGTGGTATATGGTGTTGGAAAGGTGTTTCTTATTATTAAAAATGGACCGGGGTTCATGGTTTCACAAATGCACTCTCTCTTTATAAAGTGGCAGACAATGGAACACACACAGAGTTAACATATGAGATTGCAACACAAAGTTTGATAACAAGTTACTTAGATATATGGGCATCACGTCCTAACATAGAGACCTTTTGGTTATTAGTCTCTCTTATACTCCACCAAGATGCGAACCAAATCATAACACCTCAGTAATTAAGATGACTCAGAGTATAGCAATAAGTTTCATGACATGAAGTGAAAATAAGAACATGCTGGATCTAGTCATAGGAAGTGGCTTGATCACCCGCAACCCCGGCAGCAAGGTATTTTTGTTTATCCCTAGTGAGGTAACAAAGTAAGGTAAACACCCAAGTGGATCGCGATATTAAGTTGTCAGCTTACCGCACTCACCACTACCCGTTATCCAACTAATGCACACGTTCCCCCACACACGCTCTCATAAACATGCTTGATCATAACAAGTAGACAAGAACGGGGTACATAATATGCATCTATACTCATAACTGAAACAAACATTGCAATCTCAAACATATATTAACTCATAGAAAGATCCACCACATAGGTAATACAAATATGACCGTAATCATGTTCAGCAACTCATATACTAATTAGTGAAGCTCAAGAGAGGAGAGATACATAAGTTACTTCCACAAACCCATAGTCCAGAGGTGGACTACTCCCTCTTCATCATGGAGACGGTGGAGAAGTCGATGGAGAGGATGGAGACCACACCGGCAGCGCCCCGCGGAGTTTTCCCCCTCCAATCTGCAGCTCCTGATCTCCGTTTCGGTGTTTCTGTGTTTGTGCGGCGCTCCCTTCGCGAAACGCCAGGGGACCTTTTTTATAGCGTTTTTAGGTCAAGACGGAGTCGGTGGACGAAAGATCGACGGCAGCGGAGCCACGAGGGCCAAATGAGTGGGCCCCACGCGGCCACAGTACCTGGCCGCGTGGGCCACCCCCTTTTTGCCTTGCGGCCTCCCTTTGCTTGCTTCCTTCGCTCCGAGGTCTTCCTCCTTCCAAAATACTGACGCCTGTATTTTTCCATAATTTTTAGACGACGTTTGGGTCCCTGAAACATAAAAGGAAAGAAATAGGGTTTTCTGCCTGCGCAGGGTTAATTCCATAAAAATAGGAAACAATTGATTTATTTCCTAAAATTATTAAATAACAGTAATATAACCCTTATATGATGCAAATATGATTGGAATATGTGTGATATAGTGCAAAGTTCATGTATGCATTTTACATGCATCAGCTATAGAGAACCCGACTTTAAAAATTGCGTAGCACTCGAGCCGATGGCGAATGCACTCCCGATGGAGTAATCAATGAAATTTGAGCTGTCCAAGGATGTTCTCAACTTGGGCTTAGTCTTCACGCCGTTGCTGCGTTTTCTGGTACTTTTGACTTGGTAATTCATCGGGTGCACGGCAGCGCTCCCTATGGGAGTAGCCCCCGAGTGCCTGGTCGATTCGAAGAATCGGGCAGGGACTCATCTGCAGGTGTATGTTACCGTCTGATTCTTTGATCATTTTGCTATTTAATTTTGAGTCGAGATTGTGTCGATTGTGCTTGCGGAGTCGGTAATACGTCGACTGATGTTTTGCATGAACTTTGCTATGTATTTTTGATTCGAGATTGTCTCGATTGTGCATGCTCAGTCGGAAAACACGTCGACCAATGCTTTGTTTATTTTGCCTAGGGATTATGGCATAGTAGGCCTGGTACGCTCGACGGATCGGGATCAGTTAACTGCACTTTTGGACAAAACCTTACTAGCCTACATCAAGCTCGAGTCCCCGGACTCGAACCCGGAACAAGCTGGTCAGGTTCGACTCAGGCCGCGGAGGTCTTACTGAGCCGACCTGCAGCATAACTTTGCGACCTAACGCGTCCGTCAGGATTTTCTTCATGTCTGTTGACACGGAAAGTTGCAGGTCAAACGCTGTAGGAACGGGCCCCGGCCCAGCTCGACGGATCGGCGGGTCTTACCTTTGCACCGTGCGTGCAACATCCGAGTTATACATACGGCGGACGCAATCTCGGGGATTTGTGGATGAAATATGTATGAGGCTAAGTAGCTCAGTCGAATGGTCGTTCGATGCTCTTGTGTGTAGCGATTGATTGATTTTGCTCGTAATGTCTATCGGGTGCGCGGCAGCGCTCCCGATGGGAGTAGCCCCCGAGGCTAGGTGCAACTATTTGTAGTTGGGCGTAGGCTCAATTTGCCTTCATTTTGCTGTTGTCGGGTATTTTGTGAGTGCTCCAATCTTTGCGTCTGCTGGCGTAGATATTTGCCGGTGCGCAGCACTCGAGCCACTGGCGAGTGCCCTCCTGATTGTCGAGTGCGGCTGAGGCTTTTTCAGGTAGCTAACCTGCACGGCGCAGCCCCGAGTCTTCGGGTGCGGGCAAGGCTTTGCGAGTTGGGACCTGTGCGGCGCAGCCCCCCGAGTGTTTGAGTGCGGCCAAGGCTTTGCGAGTTGGGACCTGTGCGGTGCAGCCCCCGAGTGTTCGAGTGCTGCCAAGGTTTGCAAAGTTTTGGCTTGTGCGGCGCGACACCCGATAAAGTATCAGGTGCGGCCAAGGTGAATTTGCTACGTCCTTTGCAGCGCAGCCCCTGAGCATTGGGTGTGGCCACGTCTTGCAGTGTTTAGTTGGAAGAAATCGACGCGGCGGACCAGAGTCGACACGGCGGAGTGGTGCTACGCGGGGAATCGACGCGGCGAACCGGAGTCGACGCGGCGGAGTTGTGCGACGAAGGGATCGACGCGGTGGACCAGCGTCGACGCGGCGGAGTTGTGCGGCGAAGGGACTCGACGCGGCGGACCGGAGTCGACGCGGCGCAGTTTTGCGACTGAGGGACTCGACGCGGCGGACCAGCGTCGACGCGGCGGAATTTTGCGACTGAGGGACTCGACGCGGCGGACCAGCGTCGACGCGGCGGAATTTTGTGACTGAGCGACTCGACGAGGCGGACCGGATTCGACGCGGCGGAGTTGTGCAGTATAGGGAGTCGACGTGGCGGAGTCGAAAAGCGCCAGCCCCCGAGGGTCGTCAAAGTGGTTGTAGAAATTTCTTGAGTTATGGACATCGTAGTGGACGGAGTCGATGTCACAGAAGTGATGAAGGCACTCGAGTCGCGAGTCGAGTGCAGCGAAGAACTTGTTGTTGATGATGAAGCGCCCGACCCCGAGCCTCGGGTGCGTGTGCATACGCCGCCATCTTCCCGAGTCGACAATTTGTCGGGTCCACATGGTCCGGCGACCCATGCGGCGTTCCCCCGACGCTGAACGTTGCCGAAGATGGCGATTCTTGTTGTAGAGGGAGTCGACGCGGCGGCTGCAATCGCTCAGCCCCCGAGTCTATCTTGTCGTATCGGCGAGTCGACGATGCAGAGTCGAAGAAGTCACGGGTGTCGCCTTGTTGAGTGCAGCGATGAAATTGATGTCGTGGTTGATGCTGAAGCGCCAGCCCCCGAGCGTATGTGGTGCCCTTCCAGGAGCGGGCTGCCGGCTCTGATTGCTGTCGTGGTGGTCGATGAAGGCCAGGCCGCCAGCCCCGAGTGTCGGAGGCGGAGTCCATGGAGGCAAGGCCGCCAGCCCCCGAGTGTCGGAGGCGGAGTCGATGAAGTTGTGCAGCGCTGCCGTTACCCCGAGTCGCCAGTCTGTCGGGTGCGTGCAGTTGAAGCTGATGTCGTTGTTGATGTCGAGTGCCAGCCCCCGAGGGTACATGTGCCTTATAGGGAGCGGGCTTTCTGTGCGGGTATCGCCGGCGCTGATCGTTGTCGCTGTGGTCGATGAAGTTGTTGCCGAGTCGCGGGCGGTGACACCAGCGAGTCGCCGTGGAGGCTGTCGAGCCGTGTACGCCGAGATTGTCGAGTCGCGGTCGGGTTGTAGATGACGCGGCCGTCGAGTCGTTGAAGATGTTGCAGTGGGTCGATGACGTCGAGTCGTTAAAGATGTTTGTCGGGTCGGCGATGATTGAAGCCGATGTGCTCGCGGACGATGCTGACCGCGATGGTCGTGGTTGTCGATGTAGTTGATGTGCTGTTCCGCGGTTGGCTACGGCGATTTGATTCTCCTTGTACATGCAGACACACGTTTTAGAGATATAGTGTAATTGTTAGCAGATAAATAATATAGAAGCTGAGATAATAAGACAAAATCAATCAATGATAGTGGATCTCCGTATGAAATTTGAAGACCGCATAGCAATTTGATGTGATTGCCATAGCTGGAGTTGGAGAGGATCCTGGCCCTGATTGATCAGCTGACTCGTCGTAGTTTCGTGGCGTGCGGCCAGGACACACTTTTATGTCGAGTGCCGCGGTTCTGTGTGACCGGCAGATGGTTGGCGAGGCCGCTGTGCAGGCGTCAAGTTCCGGCGGCTCGATGAAGAGGTCACCCGGGCGGCGGACGCGGACGGTGACGGCACACACCTGGTGCTGGTTCTGGCAGGCGGTGTCGGTGGCTGATGAGGCGCTGGGCGCGATGGTTCTCCTTGCGGCCCTGAGGTTTTTTTCGATCCGGCCATCGTAAGATGCCGTGTATAGACATGATTGTCTCAGACTTGGTGCGATCTCGATTTCAGAAAATCTGCCAACAAAATAACGCAGGTCGGCAGTAAAAAGTTCTCTGAAACAATCAATCTGTACATAGCAGTTTAATAGAAAAATAGCACCTGATAGTCTTTCGTTTGTAGCGTATTGATTGAAGACCATGAAGAGGGTGCTCATGCAAAACGCCAAAGCAAGCTAGCAAGCTAGATTGCTGCTCCCACTTTTCTTTCTTTTTCTTCAATTGGTCTCGAACATGCATGAATCGAATCAATCTATGGCTGCTGGTATCTTCTTGGAACTTAATCCACACGGTGAAGGCTAGTTTTGATTCTTCTATGCTTGTATCCACCCGCAAGGCGTAAGTGCGTAGATCGATCTGATCTCGTCGGGAGCCTCGGCCGGCTAGCTGTTCCGCGAGTGCTCTCGGGTCACGGCTGCCGCCACTCGCTCGGAACGGACGTCACGCCGCCAGATTGGATCGCAGGAGCTCCATGCGGAACGCCGCCGCGGTAGTAGTTTGTTGACGAAGTCGAATCCGTCGAAGTAGATGAGACGGCCAGATGCGATCTAGCTGCCGTTGTCGATTGAGATTGGAGCCGCCGAAACGTTGAATCCAGCACGCGTTCTTCCCACATACGCGCCAATTGACGTGGTTCGCCCACGGCAATCTCAGGGTCGAGTACCCAGATAGATTTTGAGGGAGAAGATGTACGCGCTGGTAGTATCGGACGGCTGACAAGCGAGGATTTACCCAGGTTCGGCCCCTCATTGTGAGGTAAAGACCTACTCCTGCTTGTCTGATTATGATGATATATGAGGTTACATGGTGGCCGTAATGGCGATTGTGGTGGTGAGACGTGGTGCCTCTATGTCTATGCGAGTTGTGGATCTAGTCGTCTCCCGCCTTTTTTTCTCTCTCTACGGGTGCCCCTGCCTGGCTTTATAAAGGGAGCCAGATAGGGTTTACAAGAGTCCTAGTAGACTACGTCTTGGAGTTCTTGACTTGTGCTTGAAGTAACTGCTGGGCCGCCAGGTAGGCCTTCGTCTGTGCTGCACCAGGTATACCAATAATAGGGGACCCGAAAGGTATAACCCCGTCACTATTAATAACTGAGAGTTGCATGTTGACTGCCATGGCTTAATTCTGGATTGTGATATCTTTGTGGCAAGAAGATAATGGAATTTTTGAAAGCACCGGCTACTGATAAGAACACATATTCCCTTTTTCAGTTACTTTTTTTGATTTTCTGTTGTGTGCTTCCTTTGCTCAAGATCTTTATGACTATTGTGAAGGGAAGGGTCAGTATAGATAGATAAAATATAGGTTTTCTGATGAACTACGCTTTTTTTTTTTGAGGAAAGGATCCGATTCACAATTAAGGTAGCTCACACTTTACAGAAAAGTCCAAGCAAAGAACAGAAAACACAAAAGGACCCCCACAAAGTGCAGAAACCACCCTAAGCTACCAGAAAGAACCACAATCGATCCACCGCCGTCGATCCCCAAACTCTAGTCAACGCCGGAGCCGCCGTACCGCCAACCGCCGGGAAGACGTCGCCACCACCAGAAGTAGAAGGCCGCAGGAGCCATCCGCCGCCTCGCGACGAAATCTAAGCTCGTTGAACGAATTCGGCCACAGCATCGTCTCCTCGGCTCCGCCCAACATCCAGCCGTCTCCACGTCGCCCAGGACCACCGCCATCAGCACCGTCTTCAAAGGGCCGCTCCCCTCGCCACCATGGCCGGCCGGAGAAGAACCATCGAAGAAGAGAACCACCTGCACCATCACCACCAAAAGGGGCCTCATCTGCATCGATCCCTTTCTCTTTCACCATGGAAGCAGACCAGGATGCACCGCAAGAAGCCGACCCCAGCCACCACCAAAGCCACGGGTGAAGCTGCTCAACTCACTCTCTCCCTCGCCGCCACGGCCGGCCAAGAGAAGGAGAGAAGCAACCACCACGCAGAGGAGGACGGCTTTTTATATTTGTAAAAGTGCAATCTGAATGTTGGCTGAAGATTCGGTGCTCATAGAATGTTATCGTTCCATTGGTGTATACAATTGAGCATGTATAAATCACTTAAGTTACACAATTTCTTTGGTCATTCCAATTATTGTCCTACTACAATTTTCAGTCTGCTGGAATCCATATGCATACTAAGTTGATTCTTTTACATTTGTGCCGGCAAAATATTTTAAATCATGCTCTCAGATTCTCCATTGGTAGTATTTTGTCGGCTCGGTCACGGGCTCAATCCCAGCCTGTCGCATCGTACAGTTTATACAAGAGGTAATCAGTTTGAATCAGACTCTGTGTGCAGATGTTGTATTTTGTAATTATGTCTCTTGAGTTGAACTCATGTGCAAGTGTGCAACGGTTGTACTTTCATAAACATATTAATGACTTCTCTTATATTAATCTCAAACCATTGATCTACACGATATTAAACCTTTAAGTATCTAATTGTGCAATTTGTTGGACGGTTTGCTCTCAGTGGTCAGTTTACTGTACTGTCTAGAACTGAATTTTTGCTGTACACAGTGATCTTTTGTGTAACGTTAGCCTTTTTTAACATTCGAATTATATTATGGTCTAAACATGAAAAATGCCTGGTCTTTCCTTCATACGAATTTTGTTGTTCTGAGATAACCATGATTATGTTTATTTTTGCAGGCATTGAGCTGACCTAGAGTACTGACATGTAAAGGCTAATTTTTCCTGCAACATCATGAGGAGGCTGTCAAGCCATTGGAAGGCGGGTTCAACTACAGTGGATATCACTGGTAGGTTTAACAACAATTGCCTTCTTGCGCTCAAGCGCCGTAGTGACCGCGTTGACCACATATCCTTATGGGCGGGCTGAGCTAAAGTACCTTTGTCCTATGTCATGCGACCCCTGGAAGGCAAGGCCTCAGTAGTTGGATCTGTAGTATCATTTACTGAGAAGGTAGTCTGGGCTCGTGCCAGCTACAGTAATGCTGGTTCCGGAGTATCAGCATTGAGACCGGTAGTCCTGGCCCGTCGTGCGGGACTACGACGCGGCGTATGACAGAAAGACGGTGAAAAAGCTTTGTGATTTAATGGTCTGCTGGTGAGTGTGACGGCATGAACGCCATGGCTGTTGGTGTGTGGGTAAAGTAACGCACCTCTGCAGAGTGTATCAAATTGTGGCATTGTCACTCCCTGTTCCGGGAAGGAGCTGCGAACGCGGCGAGAAAGGAATCCACAGGGGATTCTAGCAGCTCGTGTGGCAAGATCATAGATTTCATAAATAAAACTTGACCTTTCTCAGAAATGTTTTCGAAGATCACTGAACTTCTGGACCATGGGTCCTAGTAGATGATAGTGAATCAAACACTTTATACTATTCTTGACTTGTTGAGTACCTCCGTGTACTCATCCCCGTAAATTCCTTCCCTGCTTAGGTTGTGAGCCGACTACAGAGGAGGACACCATTTACATAGAAGTTGGAGGAGAAGTCGTTGAAGAGCAGAGTCCAGCGAAGGATGAAAACAACGTGGACTACTACTTTGAGTAGCGTCAGGATGACATCGACAAGTAGGAATCCATAGAGATGCGAGATGAGAGTGTAGTATATGACCTTGCTATACTAAAAATAAACGGTTTTAAATTCCCCGTACTTTTGGGAATTCGGTTTGTAAGCTTTTAAGTTGGCACTTCAGTTTGTATCAGTTGTATTATAAGTTTGTAATAATGGACCGCTGCAATGCTACTGTTGTGCTACTCTGTACGATATGTTGTTGATGAGAAGGCACTTCATCCTCAATATGTCGAAGACCAACATAATACTCGAAAGGGTAGTATGTGGGTCGCCGCAGTGTTTGCCCCCAATAACAAATACATGACATGTCGTGTGTGACAAACTCTTGTTACTTTGGCTGGCAAGATTCTTGTTGTCCGTATGCTCAATTGTGCAAGTGCTTCTACTTCTTTCACTATATATGAGGGTGTGAGTACTGGGTACGCACCATTAGAGCAAAGTTCTTCCTTTGTTCCTTTCCACAAGAAAACATAGTACCGTGGCTTCTGCTCCAATCATGGTTTTTCTATCTAAATATAACAGTGTTCTAGACCTCGCACTAATGAAAGGGCATCGAAGAACAACTTCAGAGCCAAAACACGACCATCTCTCCGTCCTCCTTAACCATTGAAACAAATATGCAATAGTATGAGGAATGTTGGAGACATTTTTAACCGAACCAAGGAGATAATGAGTTCACCGAGAAGCCAAGTTACCTCTGCCAAACTCAGCAGACAAGTGGTTAAGAACTCGAGCGGTCTCTGGTGTTCCTTTGAATGCAATGTAGGAATGTTCTTTAGAGTTGAAGATCAGCGCCGAAGAACTACACTTGCACTAGTACAGAAAAGCCTACCAGTGACGCACGGAAAAGAGCTACTGCTGACGGGCTTCCGCCCGTCAGCGCTATTTCGTCAGTGGTAACTCATACCACTGACGGGCGGCCTGCGCGTCAGCGGTAGCGATGTTACACGGACGTGCGGCTATTGCGCACGTCAGTGGTATTGTCACTACCACTGACGCACAAGCCGCCCGTCAGTGATAGCTCAGCGACGCACGCCAGCGGTTGTCCGCCTGAATATACAGCGTCCGTCAGTAGTACCCCGTGCCATGCGTCAGTGCTATAATTTTCTGAATTTTTTTCTGCCCCACGTATATATACGCGTATACAGTTGGCAAATACAGTATAAATTCATAGTATGAATAATTAAGTAGTACAAATAGACAAGTGGACAAATTGGTAGTTGGTGTTCACCGATCACGCATGCATTACGAACCGACAAATATACCACAAAGTGATCAAATATAATATTGTATCACTCACAAATACATCTCGAGAGTCGATAGTTTAAACTCGCAAATGTTTCAAAAGCAAGTAGTGTCATCTAAACTACATCCACATACAAGAGAGTGCCAATGACGATGAGTAAGAAGGAGATGATGACGAAGTTGGCTTCATCCGTTTCTCCCTCTCTTCCTCTAGCCGGTGGTTCAACCACCTAGCTTCCGCCTCGGCTTTAGTCTTGTAGCCCTTGTAGCTGTTGCCCTTGAACTTGTTCACTTGCTTCACACAGTCTTCCCACTCATCATAGACCCCTGGAACCCTACCTTTGTACACCACGTACCACATCTCTCTGTACATAAGACACAAATAAAAGTGTTAGTCAAATAAAAGCAAGATTTTTTAAGGAAAAAGACAAGACAAACAAAGAGGATTGGATTTATGCCTCATACTTTGAAGTGTGGCACACGCCAAATTACAGGGATGGAGTGAGCGAGCCAAGTAGGATGCATGAAATGCTATGTTCATGCATATTACAAGGATCGCAAGCACCATTCATGTATCACGTAGTGCCACAACATTTTAATCATCGGCATTTAAAAGTAGATGAAACGAAACAAGTTCAAACGAAGCAAGAATTATAAGAAAGACAAGAGCAAACGGAAATGATTCGAATTTGTGCCTCATATTTAGGTCGGACACACACAAGCAACCCTCAAAGCTCCGTTGAGCCAAGTAGGATGCACACAGCTTATACTTGTGCATATCACAAGGCTCAACGGAGCTTGAGGGTATCACGTAGTGGGTCACAACATTTTAATCATCGGCATTCTAAAAACGAACACATATTACAGAGATGGTGCCTCATACTTAGAAGTGACGCACACAGCTTCAAAGACGGAGCCAGTGAGCCAAGTAGGATGCATGAGATGTGTCTACTCGTGCATATCACAAGGCTCACTAGCCCCGCCCCTGGATCACATTGTGTCACAACATTTTTAATCATCGGCATTCTAGATAATACAGAACTATAAACAATAATATGGTGCCTCATACTTAGAAGTGACACACAGGCTTCAGGGATGGAGCCAGCGAGCCAAGTAGGATGCACGAGATGTGTGTACTCGTGCATATCACAAGGCTCGCTAGCCCCACCCCTAGATCACACGGTGTCACGACATTTTAATCATTGGCATTCTAGAGAATACAAAATTATAAACAAGAATGAATTGGAACATGTCTGCAATAATCAGAGCAACATAATTAACTAAGCATGCTTGCATGATTCATAACCCTGAATATATAGCATTCACTAGTAGGGATATAGTTTACGAACACTGATTAATTGTTGCTCAACTTCTCTTCTTCAACGGCGGGAAAGGGAGACCACCCTCCAATGAGTGGAATAGCCTGTCATCACCCGACAGTCTTATGCGCCTTTCTATCTCGGCGTTAGGTGGTGTGTTAGGGCCGAAGTGGAAATCCCCTTCTTTCTCTAGGACATCATGGATGATGATTCGCGCGATCATCTTCTGGATGTGACGGAACTCATCTCTGATATCAGCATCAGTGACGTCCTTCAGTCTCTAGCACCATTTGTTGATATCACCTATAAATTGCTGGCGTCGTTGATACGTCAAGAACCACCGCATTTGATAGATGAGGTACCTTGCCTCCATCCTACTGTTTGAATCCTGCTTGATGCAGGGGAAGTACGTTCTGTGGGAGAACTGAAACTTTCCTTCATAATCCTTTTTTTTAATCCGACCGCCCTTTAAGGCGTAGCCGTTTAGAGCATCATTCAGAACAACCTTGATGTAGGTGTAGTCCCTAGTAGTCCCCTCGCCATAACGATCCCCGCTATCGAGATACACGGCAGTCGAATCTTGCATCTCCAGCCAGATGAGGGTGCCGTGTGTGTCTCTACGCAAAAAAGTTTAAAGAGACCATGCATCATCCTCAAATTCACCATTGTAGATGCAAATTTAACGATGGAAATCTACGGAAGCATGTTATGGCGGCTAGGACTGATCGACTTACTTGGGAAAGCAAGGCAGGAGAAAGATGCAGTTGGAACTATTCGCGAGGAAGAGATCTCTGAGGTACTGTGTCGCGCTTGCCTTACCCCTAGGGTTGGTCAGGAACGACTCTTGCATATAGTAGGGGTCAACTATCACGAGGTCCTGGATATCATCCATTTTGATCTGGTGCGCCATCTTGAGCGCAACAAGGCGGACCATCGATGGGTGGAGCGGGTGCATATAGAACACTCCGAAGATGTCATCAAATCTCACGAAGAGCGGGTCTCCGTGTAGCAGGCCTCCGTGTTCTGCTTCAGTGACAAAGCCCAAGCCCTCTGGTACCTTTGCAATAAAAACCGGGAATGTCGGATCTTCTTCCTTGAGAAGATTCTTCTCCGCAAGAAGAACAACCTCATGTAGCTCCAATAGATCCCCAGTCAACTTTTCCACCAACTCGTCTGGCAGGATTAATTCACCCAAGTGATGTGTCTTATGCCAGTTGTTGATGGATATCTTGTCCACAAACGGGGATTGTTGTGTCTTCGAGTCGTCCAAGGCACGTTTCTGCTTATATCTTTTCCGTCCCTTCTTAGGCTTCTTCGGCAGCGCATCTTCTGACGTATCATGGTTTTGCAAAATAGGCGTCACATTGCTGATCGAGTTGCCGTAGCCGTAGCCGATCATGGGGGGAGGCCCTTGTTTGCCTCTCTTCATCCAAGTCTCGGCGAACTCACAGATCTTAGGAAAGAGGGAGTCGAACGTCTTTGTCACGTCATTTTCGATGGACGCCTGCATCAAATCAATCGGATCCTCGCCTCCTTGCCCTGAACCCCCGGCTTCTCCTACTACCCCTAAACCCCCGGCTTCATCGTTGTCAGCCATGTCCGCGCTAACAATAAAACCTCGTAGTTAGTAAAACAAATGTAAGTAAATTTCACTAAAGTATTAAATATTCACTAAAGCATTTAAAACCACTTAAGCATTTAAAAACCACTTAAGCATTTTAAAAACCACTAAAAGCATTTAAAAACCACTTAAGCATTTTAAAAATCACTAAAAGCATTTAAAATTCACTAAGTATTTAATATCCACGAGGCACTTGAGATTGCCGGAATGTTATTTAACTTTCATTCCGGCAAATCTCGGGTACTCCATATATCTTTTTTTACAAAATTCATGCCGAAATTCACGAAAAAATTCGGCATGACCTTTGCTAAAAATATGATATATGGAGTACCCGAAATTTGCCGGAACGGAAGTTAATCGACATTCCGGCAATCTCAAGGGCCTCATGGGTACCTGCAGACATTTCATCCACAAACATTTGTGGCATTCAACATATGTATCCCACAAACATCATACACCAACAACATTCACATCACATCCACAAACATCACCACCACCAGCAACACAAACAATTTCTCACCACTAACAAGTCGACGAGCTTGTAAAACAAGTCGACGAGCTTGTAAAACACAAGCAATTTCTCACCACCAGGTACAGCAGCTTCGAGGTCCTCCCTGAAAACAGTGGCTTATAAATTAATTTGCTTGTAAAACAGTGGCTTATTTGAACAGTGGCATATTTGGATTTTACAAAATATTACATAACCCTAAATAGAAAAAAATAACCTAAACCAACCTAAAAACAGTGGCTTATTTGAACTAAACTAACCTAAACTAACCAAAATTTGCTATTTGAAATAACAAATTGAACCCTAAATCATACAAAAGCTAACCTAAACCATAACTAAACTAACAGTGGCTTATTTGAACTGAATTAACTAACCTAAACTAACCTAAAACTAACCTAAACTACACAGAAATTTGCTAACCCTAACACCCTAGCTAGCTCACGGCGTGCTCGAGCGGCGGGAGGTCGGGAGGCGGGAAAGGAGAGGAGGAGGAGGAGGCGCGGGAGGTTACCTTGCTCGGAGAAGACGATTGGAGCGCGGCGACGATTGGCTCGGAGAAGAGGAGCGCGGCGGTGGTTGGCTCGGAGCAGAGGGGGTGCGAGAGGAGGGAGAGGAGAGGCGGCCGTGGATGGTGGAGGCGCGAGAGGGAGGCAGCCGGCGGCCGGCGGCGACGGGCAGACAGGGGCGGCGGTGCTCGGCGGGGAGAGAGAGACTGGCGGCGGCGAATCGAGATTAATTTGGGCGATTTGGACCGCTCGCGCGCGAGGCCGAAAGGGTAAGCACGGTACGCACGTACCACTGACAGACGCTATCCCAGCGCGTCAGTGGTATGGTCTTCAGCACTGACGGCCCCCTGGCTACGCGCGTCAGTGAAATAGAGTAGCCTGCCAAGGTGCTTGTTCCTGGGCAAGCCAACAGGGTGCTCGACGTCCATATAGTTTGTGCAGAAAGAGATGCACTCCTCGGTGAGAAAGCCCTGAATGATGCTTCCATCTGGACGGGCCCTGTTACGAACAAAACCTTTAATGACCCCATTCATCCTTTCAAATGCCAGCATGTTGTGCAGGAATAGCGGCCCGAGATGCTTGATATCATCCATGATATGGACCAACAGATGCACACAAACGTCAAAGAACGCGGGCGGGAAGTAAATCTCAAGCTCGCACAGTATCACAACGATCTCTTCCTGCAGCCTTGATAGTTGCTTCATGGTGATCGACTTTCGAGAGATCACGTCGAAGAAGTTGCAGAGGCCAAAAGGGTTTCACGTACGTGCTTGTCCATTATCCCTCTGATCGCAACCAGAATATCTGCGTCATCATCACGTGACAGTCATGAGACTTCATCCCGCTGAATCTTTTTTTCTTCGGGTCTAGATATTTGCTTATAAGCCCCGAGTAACCCAAAGGCACTTTGACTCATAGAAGGCACTTGATGAATTGTTCGATCTCGTTCGGACTGAGAGTGAATCAGGAGGGGGGCAGTAATAGTCATTCCTCTGAACCCTTTTGGCCTTGTGACCGCCGTCTCCTCATCTGACTGGTCACCTGTGGGGACCCCGGACTAGCCGTCCGAAATACCGATTATGCTTAACACAATGATCCCGTGATCAGTCTGTCATTGCACATAATCCGAACTGAATACCAAAGTTTACATCCATTACAGTACCGAATTAAAAGTCTTACATAAATGGTCATTTAGACCAAGTCTTACATAGGTGCCTTCATGGGCCAAACCAAAATAATCAGCGGAAGCTACGGCGTAGTAGGCATCAAATCCTAACGACGACCCGACAAGCAGCTGACTTATGGAGATCCCTAGTTCGCGTAGAAGTCGCCATACTCCTCCTCGGCGTAGTGCTCCTCGAAGTCTGGCTAAGACAATAGCCAGGGACGAAACCAATATGAGTACATTTGATTGTACTCTCAAACTACCCCAACATGAGTATGCACTAGTTTTATTTTACTTTCATACTTTTATTTATTTAAAACATCTTTATATCTTTATTGAAAAAGGTAAGAAGGGTTTTATAACTATCTTTTAAAGAAATCACCATTGTATTTGTTTCTCCAAAACTCCTCCTTTTTCCGACCATAGCCCGTCATGGTCCACTTCCTCCAACAACCTCATACCGATCCGTTGGTATAGGTGTGTGGAACATTCTCCACTTCATTTTCTTTTTAAAACTCAAAATCTTTCAAAAACTTGCACATGGTCAGAGGACAGCCTACCAACTATCCATATCCGAGGACTCGGCTATTCGAAATGTTTTACACTCTGCAGAGGTAGCACGCTTTTCCCACATCCATCCGGTAACTCATCGTGTCAGCCACGTCCCGCCATACAAGGTGTATGCGAAGTTGAGTCACCGACCCTAGCATGTCCTTTGCTCCTGCTAGTATAGGACCCTGCCCATATGACACTTCCATCAACAATTAACCCAGCCCGTCGGAATCTAAGTGTGAGGACTCATAGTTTTGCCCGGCGATTTATGGTGGAACCTTCAATCCTCCTCCTTATCTTTCCATAGAGTTTGAGCGAGGACCCGGGTCAGGGGTAGATCAACACACTATCCCCTCATGCATAACGGAGTCATCTCCGTCGATGAGGCATCCCATACTAATGAGCAAATTATATGACTAAGCCCTTTCCCATATGTGGGTAAATGTGGTCGCACAGGTTAAGATTGGTCGTCATAGTACTAGGACACACTGTGCATTTTTCATGAACATCTCCATCTCCATTTCTCCACTTCAACACCGACATCTCGGTATTCCTTAACCATACAAGTAATTTCAAAGGAGTTCTGAATAAACAATATTTATTTTTCCCATCCTATAATTTGATATAACTATCTTATATTTCTACATAGGTGGCAAAATAGTTTCCATATACTTTTTGAAAAGGTTTTATAAATCTTTGCCTTAAGAGTAAATCATGTTATCAAAATAGATGCATATATTTGGGGTGCAAGCTCAGAGAGTAGCTTGCCTTGCTCGGCAAAGTGACCTTGGTCTTGATCTTCATATTCAACAAACTCTCCTTCCTCGATAAATCCGACAGCGTTCTCGTCTAATTAATAAACAAACAAATACAAACAATCACTAAACTACTCAAGCATCATCACAACATTACAATCCTAAATGCTCTAAATAGCCACTGCACATATCGAACAATACAATTTGGTTTCAATTTAATTGAATTAAACATTATTTATTTATGTCTAAAATATGGCAGAAACTTGTTGAACATGTTTAATTACACAACTTGAGATCTGTTGGTCACAAAAATACAAACTAAAATTCTACAGAAAGCTACTGATGTGTAGAAGACAACACAATTTAGTTTGGATTAATTAGAGTTACCAAACTCCCTACATAATTGTTTTAATCCAGTAACTTAATAATCAAGTTTTAGCTACCAATTAAGTTCTGTTGATCCTAAAATTAAATCCTTTTAGGGGTAACTAATCATTACTAAATGTGATCTAAAAAAATTGGTCCTAAATCATTTGGGTTAACCATTAAACATATTTAATTGTTTTAGTGCAGAAGGGTTCTCTAACTTCATCTTTAAACTAAACAATGATCACTGCACAATTAATTCTATCAAAATTAGGGAAGCTAACAGATCACAGTACTAAGCTAATAAAATTGGTTTGGAATTATTTGTCTTAGCAGAGTATCAGAAACAAACAAGTTTAGAATTTAAACCTTCTGTGGCATTTTTAATAATGCATTTTTATTATTTACCTAAATGAAATGAGACCACTTGGGTTGGTTAAACAATTTCATAAGCTTTCCAGAACATTTGGATTCGATTTATTTGGATTTGTAAATCTCGAGATATTTCATTTCTAAGATAGGTCCAGTACTGATTTCACAGAAAAGATTAAATTCGAAATAATTAGTTCTCTGGATAATGTTGAGAATTATGACAGGTGGGGTCCACCCGTCATAGACTCAGTGCGCGCTGGAAAATGAATAAAATGCCGATGGGTGGGGCCAGCCCGTCAGCCGCTCGTCTATTCGAAGCGTTACGCTACCGTTGGATTTAGATCCAACGGCCCGTGTTCAAAGGCATCGGCGGCGACCTCAAATCGGCGGCGCCGCCATGCCGGCGATGGTGTGGTGGATGGATAGCTCACCTAGGGGCTCGGGAGGATGCGGGGATGGTGCAGAAAGACGGCGGAGGCTCGGGGAAGGCTTCTGGGCGAGTGGAGCTTGCTGGGGTGGCTTGTAGCGTTGACGGCGAGCAGTTCCTCCTCCGCGGCCGTGCTCCAACTCCACAGACTCCATGCTTCGCTTCTGTGCATGAAACAGAGGGGATAAAGGGTGGGGTGAGTGCAGTGTTCATGGTGGTGCGGGTTCGGGACAGAGAAGTGAGAAGGAGAGGGAAGCACGGCACGGCCGTGTCGTCGCCTACCTTCGGCTCCGGCGAAGCTCGGGGAAGAACCAGAGCAGCAGCGGCTCTGCAACCGTGGCTCCGCCCTCCTGGCGGTGTACGAGAGGTGGTGGAGTGAGGTGGAGGCAGTGGTGCGGGGTGTGGAGAGGAAGTGAGCTCGGGTGGGGTATTTATGCCCGAGGTCCGGTCCATGGTGGACATGGCGCGGGAGCGGTCCAGAGGCGACGTGCGCTCGCCATAGGGGCGGTGGGGGGTGTGGCTATGGTGTTGGGACGGCAGGGAGTGTAACACCCGAAAATTTAAACCTAATTTTAGTGGTTTTTTCTGACACCTGAAAAACTTTTTCTTCTTATCCTAAATATTTCTTCAAATCTTTTGAGGATGATTTGACTTGGGAATTGCCCCTCAAGAATTTCCTAGTGATCCCCGAACCACTCCATCACCCGTGATAATTTTGGTGCTTAGGTTTTCCCTCGAAAACCCTAGCCCTAATTATCGAACTTTTAAACCCTTTTCTCCACCTACCAAAGGAAAGCCTAATTCCATATCTAGAAAAATTCCACTAAAAATACCAGAGGACTCCCCCATGCATATAAAGACAATCCATGCAAAAATATTGCATACTTCAATGCAATATTTCCAAGTTGGGCACTATTTTCCAAACTGCCCTTTCTGATCCAGAAATGTTTGAGTCAAGCTATGCATCTCCATAAATTCTGATGAATTCAGGGGATGAATATTTTTACATTTCCTACACTTCATCTTTTGGAGCCAAACCCATTTGAGCAACTTTTAACCTACTTCCTTTGTAAGGCCATTTTCATGCCTTTTAGAAATCTTCAAGCAAACCTATACCTAGACAGATCCGATGACCATGAGACTTGGTCACCTTGACCACATGGTCCTTAGACACCCAAATCCAGAAGATCACCCCAAGGTGAAGTGCGAAAAATCACTTTGCCTTGATCATGCCAATATGCCAATTTTTGGACATCTTGCCAAAACCCAACTTACCAATGTCCAACTGAGTTCAAACTCCATAGACACACTGCTTGTATCAAACCTAGGCAGTGGTAAAAAGTTGGGATTATTTGGACCAACTTTTTCTTGCAGAACATCCATCGAACACCTTCTGCCATTTCGAAAACCGAAAATGTTTACACATGAAATCTTCTCCAAATTGAGTGAAACTGGACCACATTGCTCACATACCAGTAGAACATCTCCTGTAAAAATCCTAGCTCCATTGGGGTAGTGGAAGTCTCTTTTCATTTCATCAAGCACCTTCGGTGTCTTTGGTTTTCTGAAAATCTTACTCTGCAAAGTTTGGAATCCTTGAGGGATTCTTGCGTGGTTGTGTTGTTCTCGTCGTTACGAACCCCGCGGTGGAAACCGTGTTCCATTTGGTGCTCCGAGTCATCGGGAACGTGACGATGTCGCTCGCGTCGCGCTCTGGACGTCCGGGACGCGCGCTTTGGCAAGAACTAATTTCCGTTTACTATTTTGTCGGTGCCTAATCTGCTGCTACAGTGCACCTCGTGCCTCCCCTGTACATCCAGCAAGGAAAACCTATCCTCCCCCTCCCTTATCTCTCCCTGTAGGTCAATGTCGACCGTGCCCCCATTATTGGCGTCCACCACACCAACCTCCCTCCATATAAGGCCACTCCCAAGCAGCCCGAGGAAACCCTGGCCACTCCTCCCCATTACCTCTCCCCTGCCCTCTCCATTCAGTGCAAGAACGCGAGAGGAAGAGCCACACAAAATCTCCAAAAAGCTCCACCATGGCCACCATGCTCCCCTGCCCTCTCCATTCAGTGCAAGAACGCGAGAGGAAGAGCCACACAAAATCTCCAAAAAGCTCCACCATGGCCAAAAAGCTCCACCATGGCCACCATGGCCACCATGAACGCAGAACATCCATCGAACACCTTCTGCCATTTCGAAAACCGAAAATGTTTACACATGAAATCTTCTCCAAATTGAGTGAAACTGGACCACATTGCTCACATACCAGTAGAACATCTCCAGTAAAAATCCTAGCTCCATTGGGGTAGTGGAAGTCCCTTTTCATTTCATCAAGCACCTTCGGTGTCTTTGGTTTTCTGAAAATCTTACTCTGCAAAGTTTGGAATCCTTGAGGGATTCTTGCGTGGTTGTGTTGTTCTCGTCGTTACGAACCCCGCGGTGGAAACCGTGTTCCATTTGGTGCTCCGAGTCATCGGGAACGCGATGATGTCGCTCGCGTCCCGCTCTGGACGTCCGGGACGCGCGCTTTGGCAAGAACTAATTTCCGTTTACCGTTTTGTCGGTGCCTAATCCCCTGCTACAGTGCACCTCGTGCCTCCCCTGTACATCCAGCAAGGAAAACCTATCATCCCCCCTCCCTTATCTCTCCCCTGTAGGTCGATGTCGACCGTGCCCCCATTATTGGCGTCCACCACACCAACCTCCCTCCATATAAGGCCACTCCCAAGCAGCCCCGAGGAAACCCTGGCCACTCCTCCCCATTACCTCTCCCCTGCCCTCTCCATTCAGTGCAAGAACGCGAGAGGAAGAGCCACACAAAATCTCCAAAAAGCTCCACCATGGCCACCATGCTCCCCTGCCCTCTCCATTCAGTGCAAGAACGCGAGAGGAAGAGCCACACAAAATCTCCAAAAAGCTCCACCATGGCCAAAAAGCTCCACCATGGCCACCATGGCCACCATGAACGCAGAACATCCATCGAACACCTTCTGCCATTTCGAAAACCGAAAATGTTTACACATGAAATCTTCTCCAAATTGAGTGAAACTGGACCACATTGCTCACATACCAGTAGAACATCTCCAGTAAAAATCCTAGCTCCATTGGGGTAGTGGAAGTCCCTTTTCATTTCATCAAGCACCTTCGGTGTCTTTGGTTTTCTGAAAATCTTACTCTGCAAAGTTTGGAATCCTTGAGGGATTCTTGCGTGGTTGTGTTGTTCTTGTCGTTACGAACCCCGCGGTGGAAACCGTGTTCCATTTGGTGCTCCGAGTCATCTGGAACGCGATGATGTCGCTCGCGTCCCGCTCTGGACGTCCGGGACGCGCGCTTTGGCAAGAACTAATTTCCGTTTACCGTTTTGTCGGTGCCTAATCCCCTGCTACAGTGCACCTCGTGCCTCCCCTGTACATCCAGCAAGGAAAACCTATCATCCCCCCTCCCTTATCTCTCCCCTGTAGGTCGATGTCGACCGTGCCCCCATTATTGGCGTCCACCACACCAACCTCCCCCATATAAGGCCACTCCCAAGCAGCCCGAGGAAACCCTGGCCACTCCTCCCCATTACCTCTCCCCTGCCCTCTCCATTCAGTGCAAGAACGCGAGAGGAAGAGCCACACAAAATCTCCAAAAAGCTCCACCATGGCCACCATGGCCGGAGCTCAGGCAAGCTCGTGGGAAGCCACCCCCGCCCGATTCCACCTCCCCTGGCCGCGGTGCGCCGTCCCAGGACCACCCCCGCCGCCGGCCGGCCTCCCGGCGTGCTCCCCGGCCATCCCCGGCCGATCCATGGCGGTCCAGTACGCGAGCGAGGAGGAAGAAGATCGATCTGTGTTCTTCTCTTCTTTTTTTCTTTTGCGAACCGTTTTTCTGGCCCATCAGCGCAGCACAGCAGGCAGCAGCCACGGCCTGCTCGCGGCCCAGCCCGCGCTGGCGCACGCGCAGCGCGCAGCCATGGCCCGTTAGCGGCCCGTCCGTTTTTTTCCCGCGGATTCTTTTTCTTTTTCCTGCTGGACCAATTTTCAAACGCCCACAACTTTCAAACCGTAGCTCCGTTTTCGGTGATTCAAATTTCTAAATCTTCATCTCGACGAGATCTTTCCGTTGGTACTGGTTTGGTTGTCTCCAAAAATATTTAGTTTCGTTGACTTTATTTGAACCGTTGTTTACCGTTCCGGGTTAATCGTTTTTCAAGTTTCCGACGCACGAGGACACCGAGACCTCCGGATCATTTGGAACCCGTCCCCTAAGGCAAGCTAACCCCTTGCTATGAGCAGCCCAGCAGTGTTTGTTTGTTTATTTACTTATTACCATGCCGGGTGTTTATGTTTTGTCTGTCTACTGTTATATTTATGCATGTCTGTTTGTTGTTCTTGTTTAGTACGAAACTTGTAATGGTGCTCCTGCCATGTTGCATATTATGTTGCATACTTGCTTGGTTATATTATGTATTGTTAATATTTATCAAACACGCACCATTCTTGAGACAATAGACTGGGGGAACCGCCGCCGTCTCACTAAAATATTAACGTCGATCTGAGATGGCGCTGGTCGGAGGTAGCTCCGCCATAGTCACCCGGTCGACGCAAACCAACTGTGCTATATTTTGTAGTTGATCTGTGAAGGCGCTGGTCGGCGGGTTCGCCGCCGTAGTCTTCCGGTTGACATTTCTTTTCTTATCGAACGAGAAGGCGCTTGCCAGCGGAATCGCTGCCACAGTCTTCCGGTTGATGTTTCTTTTCTTGTCGGACGAGAAGGCGCTTGCCAGCGGGATCGCTGCCACAGTCTTCCGGTTGATGTTTCTTTTCTTGTCGAACGAGAAGGCGCTTGCCAGCGGAATCGCTGCCACAGTCTTCCGGTTGACGTTTTATTATTGCTATGCTTGGACTTTGGACATGCAGGTTGATATGTTTATTTACTTCTGTTATTATTATGTTATTGTGGTTGTTATGTTGGACTAACCCTCTGTTGTTTGTACTTGTTGTGACGAAACTTGATTAAATGAAACTCCCCTCCAAACATCGATAGGGTCAGTCCACGGTGCCACTATTCTGAACTTTGAAAGCAGGACCATCGTCGTCTCATGGAGGACCGTGACCTAGTAGGTTGTTGAGCCCCTTTTGTGCCATCCATTGGGCGCAGTCGTTCGGTTGTGCTGTCCGAGGGTAGAGGTCGACAGGCACGGGCTCGACTGTGATAGGGAGTCCGGAGCTAGGCATACCCGGTAGCGCCGGGGGATGTGCCGGATTTACTTGCCCGTTGTGCCACGAGCATAGGGTGGTGCAGGAGAGTGTCTTAGCAAGTGGACCGTCATGTGAGTGTATTTTGCTCAGTACGACTTTGGCGTGACAACCTGAGGTGCCGGCTGAGTAGGGTGCATTCTGATAGTTGGAAATGCAACCTCTCGAGAGTGTCAACCTAGCAAGCTAGCCTCGTTCCTGGGATATGGAACAACAGTTCAGTGTCGGTCACACTGTGTGTCTTTGTCGTGTCGGAGGTTAAACTTAAGATTTGTTTGAAAGAATTAATGAACGACCTGATCACACTAAATGAACAAATAAGATGATGCAGGGAATGTTGCCTTGAGATGTTGATGGTACCCAGATATGGGATGGCGGTGTGATCGTTGGAGCCTAGAGTTAGGCCTGAGCCAACATCAACCGTGCATGCCCAGAGTGGAAAGATAAGGCCAGTGGGCCTAGCAGTGATCACAGGTACTGTTGTATATTATTGGTACCAACTGGTACACTCGTTTACTCGTCACAGGTAATCTCTTTGTTTGATTGCCGGTGTACGATCCAACCCCACCTGGCTTGGACTCTGCACTGGTGATACCCCATTGTTTGCTTATGCCATGTTTTGCTTGTCAATGCCATGCTACTTTTATGCCATGTATCTAGAGTATACCTTGCTATGTGTAGTGTTTCATTTCCAATGTATATCTTGTGCATGATTGTTGGATTGTTTGTAATGAGGGACGATTCTTGCTGAGTGCATTACGGGCCTTGTGATTGTGGCCAGGCTTTGTCGAGGATTCATCTTCTACCTTAGCAAGGAGATGGAGCAAGAGTGTGCTAGGATCAGTAGTCCAGCCAGATACCTGTGGATGGAGCCGCTCCAAGCCGTTGCCTTAGTCGTCTTCGCTGCCAGTTAAACTCTGTCCTGAGCCATGCTTGGCTTGATATTTGGTCATGCCTTGATGGCCTTGTAAACCATTTGTAGCACTTCTTGTGCCTGATTGTGTAATGATTTCCATTATGTTGCACTGTCGTGACGTGCGGCCAGATATCTTGGGCTGGCGCACGGGACGACCGCCTCTCTGGCGAGATGTGCCAGGGAGGGGTGTCACAGACGTGGTATCAGAGCACCAGGCTGGCTGTAGACTACCCTAGCATGGAAAGCCCAGCCTTACTTTGCCCGACAGCGAGCCCGATGGATTTAACCCATCTCCGCCTAACCGGCATGGCTGGTGTCGGTCCACAGTAAGGTGCAGTAGGACGTGTCCATTCCCTGAGTGAGGCTCGCCGGTTTCTTCCAAGAGAAGGAGCCGACACAACCCAGTATATGAGACCCAGTCCTAGCTGCCGTTTATCCCCACCCTCGCCTGCTATCCTTAGCCAACCAGCTCTCTTGAAGCAGGATCCCGCAAAGGAATCCCGCATTCTCATCTCATCCTACACCCAGATCCAGAATAATCCGATGGCGAACCCCAAGGTCATCCTGGAAACCACTGCCGAGGATCATGGCGGATTTCCACTGATTTTTGGAAGGCCGTCTGTGATCTTCTTGGTAGGCCTGCTCGCCCTCGATATGTGGTGTTCGAGAACTCACTCTCGCCTGCCGGGAGTGATTTCGAGCAGACGTGCATGTCGGCTCGTGTCCGTTGGGCACAAGTCGTCTTACTGATCCAAGGTAGGAGCATGGCCACTCTTGCTCAAGCCATCCAGGTAGCAGCCTGGGAAGGTCTCGTCGCCTGCGGTACTCGGAACCGGCAATGGCGAAAAGTCGAGCTTTCCACCTTCTCCCAGCCAGACCCAGCATGGTGCGGAGGCTATCCAAACCCCATTGGAGAAGAAGTCGACCCTGCCGTATCACCCTGGTCACCTACGGAGCTGCAATGACAAGGCTCAGCCATTCTCTGATGAGGAACTCATGACCACAAGGCGCAACCTTGGTATTGCTCGCATGCAACTAGTCGAGCAAGAACCTACCTACCCACGACCATGGGCAAGCTCAGGGCACAGGACTCCCGTTCCCAGATGATTTGCTGGAACGCGGTCTTGATGCATCTGTGACGCAAGCACTAGCCGAGTTCAGCAGCACCCCCAAAGCGAGGTATAATCCTCGAAGGCGTGCCTGCAATTCCCACCCCGCGGAAGATGGAGATGTGGACACCACTCTTCGTCTCGGCCGCGCCCACCGACTACCAGAGGCCGTCAAGCGGAGTAGACCCTATTTATAGCCTGAGTGGCGCTTGTATGTTGGTAGGTGAGAATCAGCAAGGTTGTTTGTTTTTTGTGTTGTGTTCCTTGTAATGTAAGGTTTGTTGTATGCTTTCTGGTTGATGTCGAATCAGTCGTAATAAAACTTGGTGTTCTGATTCCCTTGTTAACCACTTGGTTGACGTGTGACGGAATATCATGTCCTTTTCTTCAGTTGAAAAGTTTTGAAGAAATGACAGATCCATAAAAACAGAAGTGTATATGTGAACCCAGACACATATGCACGCCTTGTAAAATTAATGCAAACTTTGAATGATATTATTTTCTAGTATGAGAATTATTTTGTGTGTGTTGCACAAGTTTAACTATTAAGTGGAAGTATTTAATGAGACACTGTAACCACGGTGCCTGCTCACTTGATGTTAACTCGTGTGTAGGTTTGGAAAACCACCTACTTGGTGTTATACATGGTTCCCCAATTGGGACAAATCATGTGCCACACGCAAGTAAAAAGTTTTTGTCTAGTAGTTGTTATGTGCTTGTTAACCGGTATGATTGAAATAATTATGCCATACCACTACGAATGATTTGGGGATAATCCCATCCCATAGTGTCTGTGAGCCAGTTATTGGTGGCACAGATTTTTCTTTTAAAAAGAAACCCTATTATTTTTCAAAACCTGTGTATGCATGAAAATGAATATACAGCTTTTCTAAAATAAAACCGTAAACTGTTGTGTTCCCAAACTTGAGTTAATTATTTGGCCAAGTTAAATCTTCGTTTGTTGGTTGATAGTTTGGTTGTAAATCTTGTTTGGTCTTGCCATGTTTGTGTTTGATGAGCAAAGCTTTAGATTTAATTTAATAAGCATGCTAGTAGATCCTATGTTGTTGATGGTGTGAGCCCCTGCCATGTCATCTTTTAAATGCATTGAGTATGGTAGAAATATCATGTTGTTTTGAATAAAAATCTTGTGGAGTGTTGATCTCTTGAGTGTTAAACTCTAATATTTTGCAGAAAAAGTTTTTAAATGGGGTATAAAAGGATCGTTCAAGAATTATCTTGAATAACCTCCTTAATCTCGAGGACGAGATTCTTTTAAGGGGGGAAGGTCTGTAACACCCCGAAAATTTAAACCTAATTTTAGTGGTGTTTTTGACACCTGAAAAACTTTTTCTTCTTATCCTAAATATTTCTTCAAATCTTTTGAGGATGATTTGACGTGGGAATTGCCCCTCAAGAATTTCCCAGTGATCCCGAACCACTCCATCACCCGTGATAATTTTGGTGCTTAGGTTTTCCCTCGAAAACCCTAGCCTAATTATCGAACTTTTAAACCGTTTTCTCCACCTACCAAAGGAAAGCCTAATTCCATATCTAGAAAAATTCCTCTAAAAATACCAAGGACTCCCCATGCATATAAAGACAATCCATGCAAAAATATTGCATACTTCAATGCAATATTTCCAAGTTGGGCACTATTTTCCAAACTGCCCTTTCTGATCCAGAAATGTTTGAGTCAAGCTATGCATCTCCATAAATTCTGATAAATTCAGGGGATGAATATTTTTACATTCCCTACACTTCATCTTTTGGAGCCAAACCCATTTGAGAACTTTTGACCTACTTCCTTTGTAAGGCCATTTTCATGCCTTTTTGAAATCTTCAAGCAAACCTATACCTAGACAGATCCGATGACCATGAGACTTGGTCACCTTGACCACATGGTCCTTAGACACCCAAATCCAGAAGATCACCCCAAGGTGAAGTGCGAAAAATCACTTTGCCTTGATCATGCCAATATGCCAATTTTTGGACATCTTGCCAACACCCAACTTACCAATGTCCAACTGAGTTCAAACTCCATAGACACACTCCTTGTATCAAACCTAGGCAGTGGTAAAAAGTTGGGATCATTTGGACCAACTTTTTCTTGCAGAACATCCATCGAACACCTTCTGCCATTTCGAAAATCGAAAATGTTTACACATGAAATCTTCTCCAAATTGAGTGAAACTGGACCACATTGCTCACATACCAGTAGAACATCTCCAGTAAAAATCCTAGCTCCATTGGGGTAGTGGAAGTCCCTTTTCATTTAATCAAGCACCTTCGGTGTCTTTGGTTTTCTGAAAATCTTACTCTGCAAAGTTTGGAATCCTTGAGGGATTCTTGCGTGGTTGTGTTGTTCTCGTCGTTACGAACCCCGCGGTGGAAACCGTGTTCCATTTGGTGCTCCGAGTCATCGGGAACGTGACGATGTCGCTCGCGTCGCGCTCTGGACGTCCGGGACGCGCGCTTTGGCAAGAACTAATTTCCGTTTACTATTTGTTTGTGCCTAATCTGCTGCTACAGTGCACCTCGTGCCTCCCCTGTACATCCAGCAAGGAAAACCTATCCTCCCCCTCCCTTATCTCTCCCCTGTAGGTCGATGTCGACCGTGCCCCATTATTGGCGTCCACCACACCAACCTCCCTCCATATAAGGCCACTCCCAAGCAGCCCCGAGGAAACCCTGGCCACTCCTCCCCATTACCTCTCCCCTGCCCTCTCCATTCAGTGCAAGAACACGAGAGGAAGAGCCACACAAAATCTCCAAAAAGCTCCACCATGGCCACCATGGCCGGAGCTCGGGCAAGCTCGTGGGAAGCCACCCCGCCCCCGATTCCACCTCCCCTGGCCGCGGTGCGCCGTCCCAGGACCACCCCCGCCGCCGGCCGGCCTCCCGGCGTGCTCCCCGGCCGTCCCCGGCCGATCCATGGTGGTCCAGTATGCGAGCGAGGAGGAAGAAGATCGATCTGTGTTCTTCTCTTCTTCTTTTTTTCCGTCGCGAACCGTTTTTCTGGCCCATCAGCGCAGCACAGCAGGCAGCAGTAGCCACGGCCCGCTCGTGGCCCAGCCCGCGCTGGCGCACGCGCAGCGCGCAGCCGTGGCCCGTTAGCGGCCCGCCCGTTTTTTTTCGTGCGGATTCTTTTTCTTTTTCCTGCTGGACCAATTTTCAAACGCCCAGAACTTTCAAACCGTAGCTCCGTTTTCGGTGATTCAAATTTCTAAATCTTCGTCTCGACGAGATCTTTCCGTTGGTACTAGTTTGGTTGTCTCCAAAAATATTTAGTTTCGTTGACTTTATTCGAACCGTTGTTTACCGTTCCGGGTTAATCGTTTTTCAAGTTTCCGACGCACGACGACACCGAGACCTCCGGATCATTTGGAACCCGTCCCCTAAGGCAAGCTAACCCCTTGCTATGAGCGGCCCAGCAGTGTTTGTTTGTTTATTTGCTTATTACCATGTCGGGTGTTTATGTTTTGTCTGTCTACTGTTATATTTATGCATGTCTGTTTGTTGTTCTTGTTTAGTATGAAACTTGTAATATTGCTCCTGCCATGTTGCATATTATGTTGCATATTTATTTATCGTACTTGCTTGGTTATATTATGTATTGTTAATATTATCAAACACGCACCATTTTTGAGACAATGGACTGGGGGAACCGCCGCCGTCTCACTAAAATATTAACGTCGATCTGAGATGGCGATGGTCGGAGGTAGCTCCGCCATAGTCACCCGGTCGACGCAAACCAACTGTGCTATATTTTGTAGTTGATCTGTGAAGGCGCTGGTCGGCGGGTTCGCCGCCGTAGTCTTCCGGTTGACATTTCTTTTCTTATCGAACGAGAAGGCGCTTGCCAGCGGAATCGCTGCCACAGTTTTCCGGTTGACGTTTCTTTTCTTGTCGGACGAGAAGGCGCTTGCCAGCGGGATCGCTGCCACAGTTTCGGTTGACGTTTCTTTTCTTGTCGAACGAGAAGGCGCTTGCCAGCGGAATCGCTGCCACAGTCTTCCGGTTGACGTTTTATTATTTCTATGCTTGGACTTTGGACATGCAGGTTGATATGTTTATTTACTGCTGTTATTATTATGTTATTGTGGTTGTTATGTTGGACTAACCCTCTGTTGTTTGTACTTGTTGTGATGAAACTTGATTAAATGAAACTCCCCTACAAACATCGATAGGGTCAGTCCACGGTGCCACTAATCTGAACTTTGAAAGCAGGACCATCGTCGTCTCATGGAGGACCGTGACCTAGTAGGTTGTTGAGCCCCTTTTGTGCCATCCATTGGGCGCAGTCGTTCGGTTGTGCTGTCCGAGGGTAGAGGTCGACTGGCATGGGCTCGACTGTGATAGGGAGTCCGGAGCTAGGCATACCCGGTAGCGCCGGGGGATGTGCCGGATTTACTTGCCCGTTGTGCCACGAGCATAGGGTGGTGCAGGAGAGTGTCTTAGCAAGTGGACCGTCAGTGAGTGTATTTTGCTCAGTACGACTTTGGCATGACAACCTGAGGTGCCGGCTGAGCAGGGTGCATTCTGATAGTTGGAAATGCAACCTCTCGAGAGTGTCAACCTAGCAAGCTAGCCTCGTTCCTGGTATATGGAACAATAGTTCAGTGTCAGTCACACTGTGTGTCTTTGTCGTGTCCGGAGGTTAAACTTAAGATTTGTTTGAAAGAATGAATGAACGACCTGATCACACTAAATGAACAAATAAGATGATGCAGGGAATGTCGCCTTGAGATGTTGATGGTAACCCAAGATATGGGATGGCGGTGTGATCGTTGGAAGCCTAGAGTTAGGCCTGAGCCAACATCAACCGTGCATGCCCAGAGTGGAAACATAAGGCCAGTGGGCCTAGCAGTGATCACAGGTACTGTTGTATATTATCTGGTACCAACTGGTACACTCGTTTACTCGTCACAGGTAATCTCTTTGTTTGATTGCCGGTGTACGATCCAACCCCACCTGGCTTGGACTCTGCACTGGTGATACCCCATTGTTTGCTTATGCCATGTTTTGCTTGTCAATGCCATGCTACTTTTATGCCATGTATCTAGAGTACACCTTGCTATGTGTAGTGTTTCATTTCCAATGTATATCTTGTGGCATGATTGTTGGATTGTTTGTAATGAGGGACGATTCTTGCTGAGTGCATTACGGGCCTTGTGATTGTGGCCAGGCTTTGTCGAGGATTCATCTTCTACCTTAGCAAGGAGATGGAGCAAGAGTGTGCTAGGATCAGTAGTCCAGCCAGATACCTGTGGAATGGAGCCGCTCCAAGCCGTTGCCTTAGTCGTCTTCCGCTGCCAGTTAAACTCTGTCCTGAGCCATGCTTGGCTTGATATTTGGTCATGCCTCGATGACCTTGTAAACCATTTGTAGCACTTCTTGTGCCTGATTGTGTAATGATTTCCATTATGTTGCACTGTCGTGACGTGCGGCCAGATATCTTGGGCTGGCGCATGGGACGACCGCCTCTCTGGCGAGATGTGCCAGGGAGGGGTGTCACAGACGTGGTATCAGAGCACCAGGCTGGCTGTAGACTACCCTAGCATGGAAAGCCCAGCCTTACTTTGCCCGACAGCGAGCCCGATGGATTTAACCCATCTGCCAAACCGGCATGGCTGGTGTCGGTCCACAGTAAGGTGCAGTAGGACGTGTCTCATTCCCTGAGTGAGGCTCGCCGGTTTCTTCCAAGGGAAGGAGCCGACACAACCCAGTATATGAGACCCAGTCCTAGCTGCCGTTTATCCCCACCCTCGCCTGCTATCCTTAGCCAACCCAGCTCTCTTGAAGCAGGATCCCGCAAAGGAATCCCATTCTCATCTCATCCTACACCCAGATCCAGGAATAACCCATGGCGAACCCCAAGGTCATCCTGGAAACCACTGCCGAGGATCATGGCGGATTTCCACTGATTCTTTGGAAGGCCGTCTGTGATCTTCTTGGTAGGCCTGCTCGCCCTCGATATGTGGTGTTCGAGAACTCACTCTCGCCTGCCGGGAGTGACTTTCGAGCAGACGTGCATGTCGGCTCGTGTCCGTTGGGCACAAGTCCGTCTTACCTGATCCAAGGTAGGAGCATGGCCACTCTTGCTCAAGCCATCCAGGTAGCAGCCTGGGAAGATCTCGATCGCCTGCGGTACTCGGAACCGGCAATGGCGAAAAGTTGAGCTTTCCACCTTCTCCCTGCCAGACCTCAGCATGGTGCGGAGGCTATCCAAACCACCATTGGAGAAGAAGTCGACCCTGCCGTGATCACCCTGGTCACCTACGGAGCTGCAATGACAAGGCTCAGCCATTCTCTAATAGAGGAACTCATGTCCACAAGGCGCAACCTTGGTATTGCTCGCATGCAACTACGTCGAGCAAAGAACCTACCTACCCACGACCATGGGCAAGCTCAGGGCACAGGACTCCCGTTCCCAGATGATTTGCTGGAACGCGGTCTTGATGCATCTGTGACGCAAGCACTAGCTCGAGTTCAGCAGCACCCCCAAAAGCGAGGTATAATCCTCGAAGGCGTGCCTGCAATTCCTCACCCCGCGGAAGATGGAGATGTGGACACCACTCTTCGTCTCGGCCACGCCCCACCGACTACCAGAGGCCGTCAAGCGGAGTAGAACCCCTGTTTAATAGCCTGAGTGGCGCTTGTATGTTGGTAGGTGAGAATCAGCAAGGTTGTTTGTTTGTGTTGTGTTCCTTGTAATGTAAGGTTTGTTGTATGCTTTCTGGTCGATGTCGAATCAGTCGTAATAAAACTTGGTGTTCTGATTCCCTTGTTAACCACTTGGTTGACATGTGACGGAATATCATGTCCTTTTCTTCAGTTGAAAAGTTTTGAAGAAATGACAGATCCCATAAAAACAGAAGTGGTATATGTGAACCCAGACACATATGCATGCCTTGTAAAATTAATGCAAACTTTGAATGATATTATTTTCTAGTATGAGAATTATTTTGGTGTGTGTTGCACAAGTTTAACTATTAAGTGGAAGTATTTAATGAGACACTGTAACCACGGTGCCTCGCTCACTTGATGTTAACTCGTGTGTAGGTTTGGAAAACCACCTACTTGGTGTTATACATGGTTCCCCAATTGGGACAAATCATGTGCCACACGTAAGTAAAAAGTTTTTGTCTAGTAGTTGTTATGTGCTTGTTAACCGGTATGATTGAAATAATTATGCCATACCACTACGAATGATCTTGGGGATAATCCCATCCCATAGTGTCTGTGAGCCAGTTATTGGTGGCACAGATGTTTTCTTTTAAAAAGAAACCCTATTATTTTTCAAAACCTGTGTATGCATGAAAATGAATATACAACTTTTCTAAAATAAAACCGTAAACTGTTGTGTTCCTAAACTTGAGTTAATTATTTGGCCAAGTTAAATCTTCGTTTGTTGGTTGATAGTTTGGTTGTAAATCTTGTTTGGTCTTGCCATGTTTGTGTTTGATGAGCAAAGCTTTAGATTTAATTCTAATAAGCATGCTAGTAGATCCTATGTTGGTTGATGGTGTGAGCCCCTGCCATGTCATCTTTTAAATGCATTGAGTATGGTAGAAATATCATGTTGTTTTGAATAAAAATCTTGTGGAGTGTTGATCTCTTGAGTGTTAAACTCTAATATTTTGCAGAAAAAGTTTTTAAATGGGGTATAAAAGGATCGTTCAAGAATTATCTTGTATAACCTCCTTAATCTCGAGGACGAGATTCTTTTAAGGGGGGAAGGTCTGTAACACCCCGAAAATTTAAACCTAATTTTAGTGGTGTTTTTTGACACCTGAAAAACTTTTTCTTCTTATCCTAAATATTTCTTCAAATCTTTTTAGGATGATTTGACTTGGGAATTGCCCCTCAAGAATTTCCCAGTGATCCCAAACCACTCCATCACCCGTGATAATTTTGGTGCTTAGGTTTTCCCTCGAAAACCCTAGCCCTAATTATCGAACTTTTCAACCCTTTTCTCCACCTACCAAAGGAAAGCCTAATTCCATATCTAGAAAAATTCCTCTAAAAATACCAGAGGACTCCCCCATGCATATAAAGACAATCCATGCAAAAATATTGCATACTTCAATACAATATTTCCAAGTTGGGCACTATTTTCCAAACTGCCCTTTCTGATCCAGAAATGTTTGAGTCAAGCTATGCATCTCCATAAACTCTGATAAATTCAGGGGATGAATATTTTTACATTCCCTACACTTCATCTTTTGGAGCCAAACCCATTTGAGCAACTTTTGACCTGCCTTTTTGAAATCTTCAAGCAAACCTATACCAAGACAGATCCGATGACCATGAGACTTGGTCACCTTGACCACATGGTCCTTAGACACCCAAATCCAGAAGATCACCCCAAGGTGAAGTGCGCAAAATCACTTTGCCTTGATCATGCCAATATGCCAATTTTTGGACATCTTGCCAAAACCCAACTTACCAATGTCCAACTGAGTTCAAACTCCATAGACACACTCCTTGTATCAAACCTAGGCAGTGGTAAAAAGTTGGGATCATTTGGACCAACTTTTTCTTGCAGAACATCCATCGAACACCTTCTGCCATTTCGAAAACCGAAAATGTTTACACATGAAATCTTCTCCAAATTGAGTGAAACTGGACCACATTGCTCACATAACAGTAGAACATCTCCAGTAAAAATCCTAGCTCCATTGGGGTAGTGGAAATCCCTTTTCATTTCATCAAGCACCTTTGGTGTCTTTGGTTTTCTGAAAATCTTACTCTGCAAAGTTTGGAATCCTTGAGGGATTATTACGTGGTTGTGTTGTTCTCGTCGTTACGAACCCCGCGGTGGAAACCGTGTTCCATTTGGTGCTCCGAGTCATCGGGAACGCGACGATGTCGCTCGCGTCGCGCTCTGGACGTCCGGGACGCGCGCTTTGGCAAGAACTAATTTCCGTTTACTGTTTTGTCGGTGCCTAATCCTCTTCTACAGTGCACCTCGTGCCTCCCCTGTACATCCAGCAAGGAAAACCTATCCTCCCCCCTCCCTTATCTCTCCCCTGTAGGTCGATGTCGACCGTGCCCCCATTATTGGCGTCCACCACACCAACCTCCCTCCATATAAGGCCACTCCCAAGCAGCCCCAAGGAAACCCTGGCCACTCCTCCCCATTACCTCTCCCCTGCCCTCTCCATTCAGTGCAAGAACGCGAGAGGAAGAGCCACACAAAATCTCCAAAAAGCTCCACCATGGCCACCATGGCCGGAGTTCGGGCAAGCTCGTGGGAAGCCACCCCGCCCCCGATTCCACCTCCCCTGGCCGCGGTGCGCCATCCCAGGACCACCCCGCTGCCGGCCGGCCTCCCGGCATGCTCCCCGGCCGTCCCCGGCCGATCCATGGCGGTCCAGTACGCGAGCGAGGAGGAAGAAGATCGATATGTGTTCTTCTCTTCTTTTTTTTTGTTGCGAACCGTTTTTCTGGCCCATCAGCGCAGCACAGCAGGCAGCAGCAGCCAAGGCCTGCTCGCAGCCCAGCCCGCACTGGCGCACGCGCAGCGCGCAGCCGTGGCCCGTTAGCGGCCCGTCCGTTTTTTTCCCGCGGATTCTTTTTCTTTTTCCTGCTGGACCAATTTTCAAACGCCCACAACTTTCAAACCGTAGCTCCGTTTTTGGTGATTCAAATTTCTAAATCTTCGTCTCGACGAGATCTTTCCGTTGGTACTGGTTTGGTTCTCTCCAAAAATATTTAGTTTTGTTGACTTTATTTGAACCGTTGTTTACCGTTTCGGGTTAATCGTTTTTCAAGTTTCCGACGCACGACGACACCGAGACCTCCGGATCATTTGGAACCCGTCCCCTAAGGCAAGCTAACCCCTTGCTATGAGCAGCAGAGCAGTGTTTGTTTGTTTATTTGCTTATTACCATGCCGGGTGTTTATGTTTTGTCTGTCTACTGTTATCATTATGCATGTTTGTTTGTTGTTCTTGTTTAGTATGAAACTTGTAATATTGCTCCTGCCATGTTGCATATTATGTTGCATATTTATTTATCGTACTTGCTTGGTTATATTATGTATTGTTAATATTATCAAACACGCACCATTTTTGAGACAATGGACTGGGGGAACCGCCGCCGTCTCACTAAAATATTAACGTCGATCTGAGATGGCGCTGGTCGGAGGTAGCTCCGCCATAGTCACCCGGTCGACGCAAACCAACTGTGCTATATTTTGTAGTTGATCTGTGAAGGCGCTGGTCGGCAGGTTCGCCGTCGTAGTCTTCCGTTTGACATTTCTTTTCTTATCGAACGAGAAGGCGCGTACCAGCGGAATCGCCGCCACAGTTTTCCGGTTGACGTTTCTTTTCTTGTCGGACGAGAAGGCGCTTGCCAGCGGGATCGCTGCCACAGTCTTCCAGTTGATGTTTCTTTTCTTGTCGAACGAGAAGGCGTTTGCCAGCGGAATCGCTGCCACAATCTTCCGGTTGACGTTTTATTATTGCTATGCTTGGACTTTGGACATGCAGGTTGATATGTTTATTTACTGCTGTTATTATTATGTTATTGTGGTTGTTATGTTGGACTAACCCTCTGTTGTTTGGACTTGTTGTGATGAAACTTGATTAAATGAAACTCCCCTCCAAACATCGATAGGGTCAGTCCACGTGCCACTAATCTGAACTTTGAAAGCAGGACCATCGTCGTCTCATGGAGGACCGTGACCTAGTAGGTTGTTGAGCCCCTTTTGTGCCATCCATTGGGCGCAGTCGTTCGGTTGTGCTATCCGAGGGTAGAGGTCGACAGGCACGGGCTCGACTGTGATAAGGAGTCCGGAGCTAGGCATACCCGGTAGCGCCGGGGGATGTGCCGGATTTACTTGCCCGTTGTGCCACGAGCATAGGGTGGTGCAGGAGAGTGTCTTAGCTAGTGGACCGTCATGTGAGTGTATTTTGCTCAGTACGACTTTGGCGTGACAACCTGAGGTGCCGGCTGAGCAGGGTGCATTCTGATAGTTGGAAATGCAACCTCTCGAGAGTGTCAACCTAGCAAGCTAGCCTCGTTCCTGGGATATGGAACAACAGTTCAGTGTCGGTCACACTGTGTGTCTTTGTCGTGTCCGGAGGTTAAACTTAAGATTTGTTTGAAAGAATTAATGAACGACCTGATCACACTAAATGAACAAATAAGATGATGTAGGGAATGTTACCTTGAGATGTTGATGGTAACCCAAGATATGGGATGGCGGTGTGATCGTTGGAAGCCTAGAGTTAGGCCTGAGCCAACATCAACCGTGCGTGCCCAGAGTGGAAAGATAAGGCCAGTGGGCCTAGCAGTGATCACAGGTACTGTTGTATATTATCTGGTACCAACTGGTACACTCGTTTACTCGTCACAGGTAATCTCTTTGTTTGATTGCCGGTGTACGATCCAACCCCACCTGGCTTGGACTCTGCACTGGTGATACCCCATTGTTTGTTTATGCCATGTTTTGCTTGTCAATGCCATGCTACTTTTATGCCATGTATCTAGAGTACACCTTGCTATGTGTAGTGTTTCATTTCCAATGTATATCTTGTGGCATGATTGTTGGATTGTTTGTAATGAGGGACGATTCTTGCTGTGTGCATATAAATGTACTCACGGTCCTTGTGATTGTGGCCAGGTTTTGTCGAGGGTTCATCTTCTACCTTAGCAAGGAGATGGAGCAAGAGTGTGCTAGGATCAGTAGTCCAGCCAGATACCTGTGGAATGGAGCCGGTCCAAGCCGTTGCCTTAGTCGTCTTCCGCTGCCAGTTAAACTCTGTCCTGAGCCATGCTTGGCTTGATATTTGGTCATGCCTCGATGGCCTTGTAAACCATTTGTAGCACTTCTTGTGCCTGATTGTGTAATGATTTCCATTATGTTGCACTGTCGTGACGTGCGGCCAGATATCTTGGGCTGGCGCACGGGACGACCGCCTCTCTGGCGAGATGTGCCAGGGAGGGGTGTCACAGGGAGCAAGAATGGGGGCGTGGCGACGAGCTGTGCTTGCTCGAGAGTGGGACGGCCCTGGCGTGCTCTGGGCGGTGCGCGGCGCGCACTGTCGTGGCCAGGGGCCGGCGGGTGCGGGTTCCTGCGGGCGTTCTGGCTGCGTGAGAGGGAGCAGAGAGGTGAGAGGAGAGGGGGGCACGGCACGGGCCAGCACGACGTCGCCTCTCCACGGTCACAGTGCCGACCATGGCGCGGCCGCGCCGGTGCTTGTCCCCTGGTGCACTCCTCCTTGTCCCCGACCTCCTTGCTTCAATTTCTCGTGCGCAGAGAGATGAGTGAGGTGAGAGGGAGAGAGTGCAGGCATCAATTCAACGGATAAACCTCGAATTTGATCGATTTGATCTCGGGTTTGGTTGAATTGGGAAGAACACAGTTCATGCCCACAAGGTGTTTGATGAAATGGTTGAACCAAATTTCAATTTGAATTTCTGAAACTTATTTTCATAATTTGCTTCAAATATGTTTACTAAGATTTGTGGTGCTATTTGCATATTTGTTTGACAAGTGCAATATAGCACATTTTGCAATTTGAAATGATAAAGAAGGGTTTTTGAATTTTAATTTGAGATTTTTGAAAATAGTTTTTGAAGAGGGAAAGTTGTAGAATGAAAGTGAGAGTGATCATATTCACTCCACTGAATTTTGTTTGGATAAATATAATTTCTCACTTGGAGAAATGTTGGTGACATTGTCACATGATTTTATTATTTTAACTTTTGTTTTATTCCTTTTCCTTTTCTCCAAGTTTTTTTTAGAGCAAACAATCACAAGCAACAAGAATTAATTATCACAAGCAACAATATGAAATCAACACATATAATTTAACAAAAGTTTTTGTTGGCTCTTTTTGGAATAATAATACTTATAATATTTTTGGGATGTTACAATCCTTCCCCCCTTAAAATAAATCTCGTCCCGAGATTTGCTAGGCTTAGGTACTAAAGAGGTTTGGGAATTCGCTTCTAAGATAATCTTCGCGTTCCCAAGTTGCTTCTTCTTCAGAGTGGTTAGTCCACTGGACTTTGTAGAACTTGATCGCACGTCCGGGTAACACGAACATCTTCGTCAAGAATCTTGACGGGTCTCTCACGATAAGTCAGGTCTTGGTTCAGGTCGATGGAGAGGTGGTCGATGTTTTTGAAAACATCAGGCTGGTCAGGAACTTCAGACACTTCCGGAGCAAGGAAATGTGGAAGACATCATGATAATCTCCTAACTCCGGGGCAACTCCAGTTGATAGGATACTTCTCCTCGACGAGCAATGATCTTGAAGGGTCCAATATACCTTGGCGCTAATTTTCCTTTGACATGGAAACGCTGCATTCCTTTAAGGGGTGTCACTCGGAGATAACATAATCTCCGATACTGAAAGTGACACGACGCTTGGTCAGCGTAACTCTTCTGACGGGATTGGGCAGTTTTGAGGCGTTCACGAATAAGCTGAACTTGCTCTTCAGCTTCACGGAGGGTATCTGGTCCAAACAATTTGCTTCTCCGGTATCGGACCAATTCAGGGGTGTACGACACTTCTTGCCGTAAAGGGCTTCAAAAGGGGCCATTTGCAGACTAGACTGATAACTATTGTTGTACGAGAACTCTGCAAACGGAAGACAATCTTCCCACTTGGAACCATAGGATAGAACACATGCGCGAAGCATGTCCTCCAATATCTGGTTCACTCGTTCAGTTTGGCCATCGGTCTGGGGATGATAAGCTGTGCTAAATGCTAACTTGGTTCCGAGGGCTTCATGAAGGGATTTCCAGAATCTTGAGGTGAATTGCGTGCCTCTATCAGATACAATCTTCTTAGGCACACCATGCAGGCTTACTATTCTGGAAATATACAAGTCTGCTAACTGAGCTCCGGTATGTGGTCTTGACAGGAATAAATGGGCAACCTTGGTCAGTCGATCAACGATGACCCAGATTGAATCATGGCCTCGGTTGGATCTTGGAAGTCCGGTAATAAAATCCATTCCAATTTCATCCCACTTCCACTCGGGAATTTTCAAAGGTTGAAGCAATCCAGCGGGTCGCTGATGTTCAGCCTTGACTCGCTGACAGATATCACACTTGGCTACGAAAGAACCAATCTCTCGCTTCATTCCATGCCACCAAAATCTTTCTCGAAGGTCTTGGTACATTTTGGTTCCGCCGGGGTGGATTGAATAAGGGGTCTCATGGGCTTCCTTCAGGATTAACTCCTTAAGTTCCGTGACATTGGGCACACAGATACGGCCATTGAATTTCAGCACTCCTTCAGCATCTTCGGTAAAACCGGGTGCTTTGCCGAGAGAAATCTTCTTCTTAATTCCTTCAATGCTTTCATGACCTTTTTGGGCTTCTTTGATTTGATCCATCAGGGTTGGGGCTAACTCTAAATTGGCGAGATAACCATGGCTAACAAGTTCTAGTCCAAAATCTTGAACTCTTTGAACAAGGCTGGCTGTTCGGCTTGGATCAAGGCATTCAGGGTGCAAGGTTTGCGACTAAGGGCATCGGCAACTACATTAGCCTTTCCGGGGTGATAATGGATTCCAATATCATAATCCTTGATTAATTCCATCCATCTCCTCTGTCGCAGGTTCAACTCCTTCTGGGTGAAAATATACTTCAAGCTCTTATGATCCGTATAGATCTCGCAGCGATGTCCCGCAAGATAGGGACGCCACGTTTAAGAGCAAGAACAACAGCAGCTAACTCCAGGTCATGGGTTGGGTAATTCTCTTCATGCGGTCGCAACTGCCGGGACAGATACGACACAACTTTGCCTTCTTGCATCAGAACGCAACCAAGTCCGAGGCGTGATGCATCGCAATACACGTCGAAACTCTTGGTGACGTCTGGCATAATCAAATTGGGGTGAGGTCAGTCTCTTCTTCAATTCTTGGAAACTATCTTCACACTTCTGAGTCCATTCAAATTTCTTGTCCTTCTTCAACAGTTGGGTCATGGGTTTGGCTATACTGGAAAATCCTTCAACGAACTTGCGGTAATAACCGAGTCCGAGAAAGCTTCGGATTTCAGTCACACTGGTTGGGGCTAACCAGTCAACAATGGCTTGGATCTTCTCGGGTCAACAGAAATTCCTCCGGCAGATACAACATGTCCGAGAAATGCCACTTCACTGAGCCAAAACTCACACTTGCTAAGCTTGGCATACAGCTGGTGCTCTCGGAGGTCTCCAAAACTAGACGCAGGTGTTCAGCATGCTCTTCTTCGGTCTTGGAATAAATAAGGATGTCATCGAGGAAAACTACCACGAACTTGTCGAGGTACTCCATGAAAATCTTGTTCATGAGATTCATGAAATAGGCTGGGGCATTGGTCAGACCAAAGGACATCACGGTGTATTCAAACAAACCGTAACGGTGGTGAAGGCGGTCTTGGGAATGTCTGTCTCTCGGATCTTCAACTGATGGTATCCTGTCCGAAGATCGATCTTGGAAAAGACTCGGGCTCCGTTCATTGATCGAACAGATCCTCGATCTTGGGAAGAGGGTACTTGTTTTTAATGGTCACGTCATTTAGCTTGCGATAATCCACACACAGGCGTGTGGTACCGTCTCTCTTGTCCACAAAAATAATGGGTGATCCCCAAGGTGAAGCGCTTGGGCGAACAAGACCTTTGCTGAGCATATCAGCCAACTGCTTCTTCAACTCAACCAGTTCTTCCGGATTCATCCGATAAGGTCTTTGGGATATAGGGGCTGTTCCTGGGATAAGCTCAATTATGAACTCAATATCCCGGTCTGGCGGCATACCAGGCAATTCTTCAGGGAAAACATCTCGAATAGGTGAACAACACGGATCTCATCTAGGGCGGGTCGAGCTATGCTCTCATGGCAGCCTGGTGGAATGATTGGTTTCAGACACATACTCCACTTCTACTTCTTTGTCGGTGGTGATGGATACAGCTCTTCTGGCACAGTCAATTCGACCATGGTACTTGGCTAGCCAATTCATACCAAGTATAACATCTATGCCTTGGGTTCCCAGAACGATTAAGTTAACTGGAAACTTTTCTCCTTTGATCTCAAGGGAAACATCGGAGCAAAACATCTTGGTCTCTACGGTGGATTCTGGGATTTGGATGACCATGGGTTTGGGTAAGAGGCTCTCGACTAAACCTCCCTTAGCAACAAATTCTTGGGTAACAAAGGAATGGGTAGCACCAGAATCAAACAGAACAGTTGCAGGTACTGAGTTGACAAGGAACGTACCCAGCACAACATCTGGCGCATCCTGGGCTTCTTCAGCATTGATGTGGTGCAGACGACCCTTGGCAACAGCAACATTTCCGCGGGGTGCGGCATTCTTGCCATTTCCATTGCGGCCTTGACCATTGTTCGGTGCCGGCGCATTGGGGCGCTGAACATTCCTCTTGGGATTGGGGCATTCTCTGGAGTAGTGACCCTTGTTGCCGCATTCAAAGCAGACAACATTGGCATTGCGGGTGAAGTTGTTGAAGTTTCCTCCGGGACGGTTATTGTCATTGGGGCGGTTGAAGTTGTTTGGGCGGTTAGGGAAATTGGGGCGTGGAGCTTGTGGTGGTCGATAGGCAGGCTTGGGGTTTTGCTGAAAGATACGAGGCTTCTGGCTGCTCGAACCTTCCTGAGCATTCATCCTCCTCTTACGACCTTCAAACATAGACTTGCGCTTGGTCTCCAGCTGGATGGCTTTGTCCACAAGTGACTCCAGATCATAGAAGTCATGGATAACCAGAGCACACTGCAGTTCATCATGAAGTCCACTCATGAAACGCTCCATCTTCTTCTTCTCTGTGTCGGTGTCATCAGGAGCATACCGAGATAAGTCGGTAAACTCATCAAGATAACCGACCACATCTCTACTTCCCTGCCTCAGCTTGCGGAATTCATCCTTCTTCCTCTCAATGAGTCCGCCGGGAATGTGCTTCTTGCGGAACTTCTCCTGGAACTCAGCCCAGTTGATAACATGACCAGCTTGCTGGAGAGCCTTGGTAGTTTCCCACCAAGCTCGTGCAGGTCCAGCAAGATAGTGGGTTGCATACAGCACTTTCTCATTTTCTCCTACAGCAGCAACTTCCAGATTGTTGTCGATGGTGCGAAGCCAATCATCGGCTTCTAGTGGGTGAAGTCCCTTGGAATAGGTGGTGGGTTGGTCTTCTGGAAATCGCCAAGGTGGATCGCTGGTTTCCATCGCCATTGCCACCATTGTTGTTGTTGTTGTTGTTGTTGTTGTTGTTGTTGTTGAGATGGGCGGCAGCGATCTGCTGCAGGGCAGCGAGATGAGCTTGACGCTCCTCCCGGGCATTTTCGTTCCTCCATGATAAGCGCGAGAAGTTGGGCGGGGGTTGGGTTCGGTGGTGGTGGTGGTGCCTCCTCCGTGTTGGTGCGACGAGTGTTCGCCATCCTGAAGCACACCGGGTATAAGAGGCAAGGCAAAAAGGTTCGACTAAGGGAAAAGACGATTTCGCGAAGTGGTTGATTAATTAAGGATGATATGGAAAATATTTTACACAGATCAAACAAGACAAACATACTTATATAACACAAACATCACATCAAGGAGTTCACAACATCAAGCTTACACATCAAGCTTACAACATCAAGCTTACAACATCGCCCTACATCTAAGATACATAACACATGGTTTCCAAAAGAACCACTACTTCGACTCGACTAGCGATAGGGGGTCAACCTAATCCTGCGGTAGTACTCAAGTCACTCGCCTACTGAGGTGGAACCTCAGGCTCTGCTGCGTCAGCGTCGACTGGTAAGGTGGCTCCTCGGGTCCTCCTCCTCGTCCTCGAGAACTGCCTCGAGTGGCTCCTCCTCCTCGTCAACTAACTCCTCCTCGTCCTCCTGCTCATAGTCCATCTCCTCCAGGAAGTCGTCATCGTCACTGAGGAAAGCGTTGTTCTCCTTGCGGAGATCCTCGCCCTCCTCCTCCATCTCGTCGTATGGTGCTCTAGATCCTCGA
The DNA here is from genome assembly GCA_947311845.1 of Poa pratensis. Lineage (NCBI taxonomy): Eukaryota > Viridiplantae > Streptophyta > Magnoliopsida > Poales > Poaceae > Poa > Poa pratensis. Next base: position 38,485,817 of record CAMZMU010000128.1, read on the forward strand.
TCAGCTCGTCCTGCTCCGCCACCTTCTTGCGGAGCTTCGATGGTCCTCCTCAGCTGGGTCCTCTTCTTGAGAAGAGCGACCTTCTCCTCCTTCAGCTGCGCCTCACTCTCGCGACTCTCTGCGAGCGAGATGCGCTCAAAGCGAGACGGAGTCTAGCGCACATCAGATCCTCCTGGGTGCGGAAGAGCATAATCTCCATGTCCAGGATGTACTCTCCGAACGTCGGGTGTAGCGGGGATCGGATAGGGTGTCCATCATCGGTGCGCCTCCCGTAGAACCGGAAACGGGAGTTCACTAACTCCGCCTTGTGCTCCTCACAAAGTCGGGCTAGCATCCTCTGCATAGAACGACACAGTCCGTCGCCCAGTGGACGTCCATGGTGGTGAAGATCAGCGTCCTGGATCCGGGAGACTTGATGTTCCCCCGAACTGACGACTCGACCAACCAACACAGGTTCCCGTGCCGAGAGTGTCCACCTGGGCTCCCTAAACTCTGGAGCGGGGCGACCTAACTGCTTGCTCAACTCGAACAAGTCCTTCTCGAACATCAACTTGCCGTCCCTCTCAAGCTGAACGAACTCGGTGAATGGATCGCCATCTACAATTTTTAGCAAAATTTTAAGTTAGTGAGATGACAAGTGTATCAAAATTTTAAATTAGTAGGCAACAAGTGAGCAAAATTTTAAGCTTAATGGGATGACAAGTGTGCAAAATTTTAAGGATACAAGGAAAAATGTAATATTTAATGAGAGTAAAATTTTGTATAAGTAAGAGGATTGGAGATAAGAAATTTTCGAAAATACTTCACTCCTTTATTTTTAGAAATTAACTTTTGTAACTTCTATCTAGCGACCATGCTAATCTAAGGTCTCTTAAAGTCAGGATGGCTCTGATACCAGCTCTGTGGGGACCCCGGACTAGCCGTCCGAAATACCCGATTATGCTTAACACAACGATCCCGTGATCAGTCTGTCGTTGCACATAATCCGAACTGAATACCAAAGTTTACATCCATTACAGTACCGAATTAAAAGTCTTACATAAATGGTCATTTAGACCAAGTCTTACATAGGTGCCTTCATGGGCCAAACCAAAATAATCAGCGGAAGCTACGGCGTAGTAGACATCAAATCCTAACGACGACCCGACAGGCAGCTGACTTATGGAGATCCCTAGTTCGCGTAGAAGTCGCCATACTCCTCCTCGGCGTAGTGCTCCTCGAAGTCTGGCTAAGACAATAGCCAGGGACGAAACCAATATGAGTACATTTGATTGTACTCGCAAACTACCCCAACATGAGTATGCACTAGTTTTATTTTACTTTCATACTTTTATTTATTTAAAACATCTCTATATCTTTATTGAAAAAGGTAAGAAGAGTTTTATAACTATCTTTAAAGAAATCACCATTTATTGTTTCTCCAAAACTCCTCCTTTTTCCGACCATAGCCCGTCATGGTCCACTTCCTCCAACAACCTCATACCGATCCGTTGGTATAGGTGTATGGAACATTCTCCACTTCATTTTCTTTTAAAACTCAAAGTCTTTCAAAACTTGCACATGGTCAGGTAGCCTCCCAACTGTCCATATCCGAGGACTCGGCTATTCGAATAGTTTTACACTCTGCAGAGGTAGCACGCTTTTCCCACATCCATCCGGTAACTCATCGTGTCAGCCACGTCCCGCCATACAAGGTGTATGCGAAGTTGAGTCACCGACCCTAGCCTGTCCTTTGCTCATGCTAGTATAGGACCCTGCCCATATGACACTTTCCATCAACACTTAACCCAGCCCGTCGGAATCTAAGTGTGAGGACTCATAGTTTTGCCCGGCGATTTATGGTGGAACCTTCAATCCTCCTCCTTATCTTTCCATAGAGTTTGAGCGAGGACCCGGTCAGGGGTAGATCAACACACTATCCCCTCATGCATAACGGAGTCATCTCCGTCGATGAGGCATCCCATACTAATATGAGCAAATTATATGACTAAGCCCTTTTCCCATATGTGGGTAAATGTGGTCGCACAGGGTAAGATTGGTCGTCATACTAGGACACACTGTGCATTTTTCATAAACATCTCCATCTCCATTTCTCCACTTCAACACCGACATCTCGGCATTCCATAACCACACAAGTATTTTCAAAGGAGTTTTGAATAAACAATATTTATTTTTCCCATCCTATAATTTGATATAACTATCTTATATTCTACATAGGGTGGCAAAATAATTTCCATATACTTTTGAAAAGGTTTTAAATCTTTGCCTTAAGAGTAAATCATGTTATCAAAGTAGATGCATATATTTGGGGTGCAAGCTCAGAGAGTAGCTTGCCTTGCTCGCAAAGTGACCTTGGTCTTGATCTTCAGATTCAACAAACTCTCCTTCCTCGATAAATCCGACAGCGTTCTCGTCTAATTAATAAACAAACAAATACAAACAATCACTAAACTACTCAAGCAACATCACAACATTACAATCTAAATGCTCTAAATAGCCACTGCACACATCAAACAATACAATTTGGTTTCAATTTAATTGAATTAAACATTATTTATTTATGTCTAAATATGGCAGAAACTTGTTGAACATGTTTAATTACACAACTTGAGTTCTGTTGGTCACAAAAATACAAACTAAATTCTACAGAAAGCTACTGATGTGTAGAAGACAACACAATTTAGTTTGGATTAATTGGAGTTACCAAACTCCCTACAAATTGTTTTAATCCAGTAACTTAATAATCAAGTTTTAGCTACCAATTAAGTTCTGTTGATCCTAAAATTAAATCCTTTTAGGGGTAACTAACATGACTAAATGTGATCTAACAAAATTGGTCCTAAATCATTTGGGTTAACCATTAAACATATTTAATTGTTTTAGTGCAGAAGGGTTCTCTAACTTCATCTTTAAACTAAACAATTATCACTGCACAATTAATTCTACCAAAATTAGGGAAGCTAATAGATCACAGTACTAAGCTAACAAAATTGGTTTGGAATTATTTGGCTTAACAGAGTATCAGAAACAAACAAGTTTAGAATTTAAACCTTCTGTGGTATTTTTAATAATACATTTTTATTATTTATCTAAATGAAATGACCACTTGGGTTGGTTAAACAATTTCATAAGCTTTCCAGAACATTTGGATTCGATTTATTTGGATTTGTAAATCTCGAGATATTGCATTTCTAAGATAGGTCCAGTACTGATTTCACAGAAAAGATTAAATTCGAAAGAATTAGTTCTCTGGATAATGTTGAGAATTATGACAGGTGGGATCCACCCGTCATAGACTTAGTGCGCGCTGGAAAATGAATAAAATGCTGACGGGTGGGGCCAGCCCGTCAGCCGCTCGTCTATTCGAAGCATTACGCTACCGTTGGATTTAGATCCAATGGCCCGTGTTCAAAGGCATCGGCGGCGACCTCAAATCGGCGGCGCCGCCGCGCCGACGATGGTGTGGCGGATGGATACGTCACCTAGGGGGCTCGGGAGGATGCGGGGATGGTGCGGAAAGATGGCGGAGGCTCGGGGAAGGCTTCTGGGCGAGTGGAGCTTGCTGGGGTGGCTTGTAACGTCGACGGCGAGCAGTTCCTCCTCCGCGGCCGTGCTCCAACTCCGGCGGACTCCCTGCTTCGCTTCTGTGCATGAAACAGAGGGATAAAGGGTGGGGTGAGTGCGGTGTTCATGTGGTGCGGGTTCGGGCCAGAGAAGTGAGAAGGAGAGGGCAGCACGGCACGGCCGTGTCGTCGCCTACCTTCGGCTCCGGCGAAGCTTGAGGAAGAACCAGAGCAGCAGCGGCTCTGCAACCGCGGCTCCGCCCTACTGGCGGTGTACGAGAGGTGGTGGAGTGAGGTGGAGGCAGTGGTGCGGGGTGTGGAGAGGAAGTGCACTCGGGCGGGGTATTTATGCCCGAGGTCCGGTCCATGGTGGACACGGCGCGGGAGCGGACCAGAGGCGACGTGCGCTCGCCATAGGGGCGGTGGGGGTGTCGCTATGGTGTTGGGACGGCAGGGAGCAAGAATGGTGGCGTGGCGATGAGCTGTGCTTGCTCGAGTGTGTGACGACCCTGGCGTGCTCTGGGCGGTGCGCGGCGCGCACTGTCGTGGCCAGGGGCCGGCGGGTGCGGGTTCCTGCGGGTGTTCTGGCTGCGTGAGAGGGAGCAGAGAGGTGAAGGAGAGAGGGGGGCACGGCACGGGCCAGCGTGACATCGCCTCTCCACGGTCACAGTGCCGACCATGGCGCGGCCGCGCCGGTGCTTGTCCCCTGGTGCTCTCCTCCTTGTCCCCGACCTCCTTGCTTCAATTTCTCGTGCGCAGAGAGATGAGTGAGGTGAGAGGGAGAGAGTGCAGGCATCAATTCGACGGATAAACCTCGAATTTGATCGATTTGATCTCGGGTTTGGTTGAATTGGGAAGAACACAGTTCATGCCCACAAGGTGTTTGATGAAATGGTTGAACCAAATTTCAATTTGAATTTCTGAAACTTATTTTCATAATTTGCTTCAAATATGTTTACTAAGATTTGTGGTGCTATTTGCATATTTGTTTGACAAGTGCAATATAGCACATTTTGCAATTTGAAATGATAAAGAAAGGTTTTTGAATTTTAATTTGAGATTTTTGAAATAGTTTTTGAAGAGGGAAAGTTGTAGAATGAAAGTGAGAGTGATCATATTCACTCCACTGAATTTTGTTTGGGATAAATATAATTTCTCACTTGGAGAAATGTTGGTGACATTGGTCACATGATTTTCATTATTTTAACTTTTGTTTTATTCCTTTTCCTTTTCTCCAAGTTTTTCTTTACAGCAAACAACATCACAAGCAACAAGAATTAATTATCACAAGCAACATTATGAAATCAACACATATAATTTAACAAAAGTTTTTGTTGGCTCTCATTTTTGGGAATAATAATACGTATAATATTTTGGGATGTTACATCACCCCCATTATTCGGGCGTCCCCCTGAAGCTCTTCCCAGATTCCCAGAAATATCAGGTCGCCTCTTGCTTTTGGCCCATCTTTGGTCCTCTCCGGCATGTTGAGCAAAGTGCCAAACAAAGCCTCGTACACATTCTTCGTGATATGCATTAGATCAAGGCAATGAGGCGTACCGAGGATTTTCCAGTACGGCAAGTCCCAAAACGGACACTTCGTTTTCCATACATTTAGGAGCGGTTGTGTTGCCTTTTGCTTCTTTCCCGGCGCTCGGCACTGTTCCCAAGCATTCAGCAACTCGTAGATTTCTTCGCCGCACCTCGTATGTGGTTTGTCCCGCAGCTCATCTTTGCCATTGAAAAGGTCTCCACGCCTTCTCCACGCGTCATCCGGGTCTAGCCACCTTCGGTGCCCCATGTACACGGTTTTCGAAGACCCGGTATCTCTCGGAAGCTGGACAAACGTCGGATCATCCATGCACCTCACACATCCGTAATGCCCGTGGGTCACCTGGGCTGCGACAAATCCGTAGCCGGGCAAGTCGTGCACCGTACAAAGCAAGGCTGCTCTCATAGGGAAATATTCTTCCTCGACGGCGTCCCATGTCCTGAGAGCTTCCTCAGCCCATAACGTGTCTAACTCATCTTTCAGCAGCTTCAGATACATGTTGATGTCGATGCCTGGTTGTTTCGGCCCTTGAATTAGCATGCTCATGTGTATATACTTCCTTTTCATGCACAACCATGGGGGAGGTTGTATATCCACACAAACACGGGCCATGTGCTATGCGTGCTGCTCTGGTTGCCAAACGGATTGAGTCTGTCAGTGCTCACACCCAACCTGATGTTCCTTGGGCCTGCCGCGAAATTTTTGTATTCACAGTCTAGTGCTTTCCACTGTGCTGCATTCGAAGGGTATGTCAGCTGTTTTGGCTTGTCGATGGTCTGCTTTGGATCTTGCATCATTGCTTTCCTTTTGTCATCATGCCATCGCATTAGCCTTACTTCCTTTCGGTCCGCGAAATACCGCTGCAGACGGGGAATGAGCGGAAAATACCACACAACCTTGCGAGGAGCTTTCTTCCGGCCTGTCTTGTACCGATCAGCCTTGCACACTGGACATTTGGTCTTCTCCGTGTCGTCTTCCCGATAAATGTAGCAATCATTGATGCACACGTGGTATTTTATGTGCGGTAGATCAAAGGGGCACACGACTTTCTTGGCCTCGTTTAGACTATTTGAACACTTGTTGTTCTGGGGAAGGATATTGTGCCAGTATTGCAGACTAGCCTCGACGCTTACGTCGCTCAAATTGTATTTTGCCTTCATCTGCAGAACATCGAGCGCTACTTTCAATCGGGAGTCCTCGCAACCAGCATACAACGGAGTATTCGAGTCTATCTCTAGTTGCGCCAGCTTAGATTGCTCTTTAGCAGCACCTCTCGAGGTAGTCGTCTTCTTAAGAAGCAGTTCTCGAACGTGAGGGTCCCGCACGACTGAAGTTAGAGGTGTCTGCGTGTCCTCGTCTGACGTTACACCATCGTCGTCGTCCTCTCCACCATCATCATGTGTGGGAGGCTCTTCGCCATCTTGCCCGTCATCATGATCACCGCCTTCCTGATGATCATGTGCTGCTGCCGCCGCCTCAATGACTTCATCTTCTTCATCATCATCTATCCACTGAGTATAGCCATCCATGGAACCATGCCTCAGCAGGTGCTCTTGCAATTTTCCGGAAAAGGGGCTGAGCCATTCATGTAGTTTGCATTTTCGACACGGACACAAGATATCTTTCAATTTATTTTGAAACATGTCTTCCGTCGCGCGTTGCAAATATCTATCCACCACCATTTCGCCCATAATGACCATCTTGTCGCCTGCACGCGGTGTACATTTATTAGGACCATGCATCATGCATATATATCGGTGAAAAATTTCGGCATGACCTTCCTACAAATAGAACCAAGCGGAGTGCCAAAATTTGTCGAAACGGAAATAAATCAACATTTCGGCATACTTCGGCAACTCATTTTCTTAAAATTTCATACACAACACAAGTTTACATGCATATATATGCATCATGCATCCGGAAAAATTGCACGATCGTCCATCAAAATTTCACATATAAATTTCCATCGCGATCATTTTCATCCTTTTTAGTCACCTTAGCAACGATAAGCACACGCCACAAGAGAACCGAGGCGACGGAGAATGGATAGAGAGGAGTGTGGTAGATCTAGATCCACATGACAAAGAGGTGTGTGTGGGTGGATTTTTTGGTAGATCTTGATGTGGGAGGGGAGATTAGGTTAGATCTAACAAATTATATAGGTTTTGTCGGTAAAAAAGGCGGGAGACATGGGGGAAAGAGCCATTAAGGGAAGGGGTTCGAGCTAGTAAGAAGGGGGTGAAATGAAGTGCAATGAAGGGAGTGGTAGGTGGCTGGTCGGGCACGTGGATAAAATGCCAGGTTACCACTGACGGACCAGCCTATGCGTGCGTCAGTGATACATATGATAACACTGACGCACGGTCTACTATACCCGTCAGTGGTAAGTGGGTCCTGCTGCTGTTGCTGGGGGAGTCGTACCCCTGACTGGCGCACCAGTGCGTGCGTCAGTGGTAACCCATAGACCACTGACGCACGGTAATTCTGGCCGTCAGCGGTACGCCTTCCCGCGCTACAGCGGCGGGACCCACTTACCACTGACGGGTATAATAGGCCGTGCGTCAGTTGTATTTCTCCCTTGTTGACGCGCCGTTAATTTGCACGTCAGTGCTATATAGCATTGACGCACGCATGTTTTGCCCGTCAGTGATGGGCTTGCATCTATAAGCTTTTCCCTACTAGTGTTGGTTCTTGAATGCAAGTATCAAGTCAAGATTCAGTCTTACCCTTGATTAGTAAAGAAACTACACAAACATTTCGGAATAGTATTACACCTGTTAGGGAGGACTGCAGGGTGATCGGATTAAGAGCAATGAAAATAATAGTCTTGTTGCTTAAATAACACTGCATCCCTTATCAAAGCAACATGTGCCAAATGTTGGCAATTGTTCACTTCTCTCCAGCACATTCCAGAAGAGAACAACTGCATGTAAAGAGTAGCAACTACAGGCACTGGAGTTCAACATTGTTGATTTGAGGGTAAAGCCACGGTTCTGTTCAGAACTTGATCAAACACGGAGTTGTTCTGCCGACACTACTGGAGGTCTGGAACACCTTGGATTATTTCCTGGCAAAGATGGCCTCAGTAAGAGGCCTGACGGCGGAGGTATTCACTCTGCCTTTTGTGTACGAAGATCTCAGGCCAAATTCTCAACAACCTCATCCCAAAAATCAATTCCGCTTAGGCTACTGCTGCTCTGCGTGACCCACCTCTCCATCCTCGCCGCGTTCTACCGCTGCTATGCTTGACCCATCTCTCCCTTAGTTGTTGCTGCTCGAAGAGTGCCACTCCTCCTGCGGCCCAGCGGCGTGGTCGAGGTCCTGCAGTCCGAGGTGGCCTACATGGCGCATGAGAGAACCGCATCGGTGCTCCGGATCAAGGCGTTGTCGAGGAACACGTCCCGGCTCCCGACGGCCGCAAGGGCCTTCAGCCACAGCCCCGAATTATGAAGATGTGGAGTAGGCGTCCCGGATCCCGGCGTCCACGACGGCTTCTAGCGCGGTGTGCAGGTGGCGGCGTTCTGTCGGTCACGTGCTGCGGAGTTAGCGTCGGTGTGGTGCGCCGGACTTAGACACCATGGTCGCTATGCTAGACCGTCCCTACGGCCGATCGGAAATTGGCTGCCCAACACCAGCGTTGTGCGCCACCCGCTGGGAAGGAACAGGGCACCGTCCATGGTAGCCATGGGACTTGAGAAGGGGCGTGGCCTGGACTCGCGCGGGGAAGGAGTCGAGTAGTCGGTGGGGTAGTAGCAGGGGAACTGTGGCGGCGCAGTCCTAGGCGGCGTGGTGGCGTTGCTCCGCGGCCCGGGCGCGCACGGGGGAGGACTGGGGAATCGCGCCGGCGGGGCCCTTGGCGGCGCGTGGGTGGTGCGGGGAAGCGGCATGTGTAACATCCCAAGTTTTTCAAAAAATTGAAAAAAATCAGAAAATTTAAAACTTTTGAAAACTATTATGTATTTTGCTTTGAAAGGAAAAATCATGCATGCATTCATCATCATATAGCTTTGTTTGCATTGTGATATTTCAAAAGTGGGAATAATAATTCCACTTGAAAACATATTTTATATATTAAAAGGACTACCTATGTCCAATATATTATTTTGAAGTATTGTGGTATACTTATTTGAGTAAAATGTCTGGTTGTGATTTGTTTGTATGTATTGGAAGTTATTCTTGATTTTGAATGAAAATATTTATTTGGATTTTAATTGAGTTGTGATTTCATTTTAAATTATCAAACTCTTTTATAAACAAAATGATTTAGTGCACAATTATCTTATTGAGTGATATGGAATATTATTAATCATATTTTGGTATGGATTTTAAATTTAAGTTCAAAAGAATTTTATAAAATCCTATTTATAGGATTTAACATAAAGGTCTAATTAAACCTTTATGTAATGTTTGAATTTTCAAAATTTGAAAAGTTGGAAAATGAATTTTGAAAGTTTTAACACAAAGGATTTGATTTTACAAAACTATAGAATTTGGTTTGAATCCATTTGGATTTATAAATCAAAAGATATACAAGTTTTCAGTTTTGGAAAAAGTTTTGAACAAAAAAATAAACGCAACTATCTACCGCACGGTGCAGAGCGCAGAAGCCCAACAGCAGCCCACGGCCCAACTCTCCCTCTCCCTCACCGCCATGCGGGCCCCACACGTGACGCAAGCAGTGACGTCATCACCATCAACCTCTCCCGCACGCAATCCTCTTCAAACCCTAGCCCGATCTCCGGATCAAATCCGTTAGGATTTGCTTGAGTTTATCCCGAACCCTCTACCCCATATAAACCCCAACACCCCCGCAGTTTTTCCCCTCAAAATTTTCCACCAAAGCGCCACCAGGCTGCCCGTAATCGAGCTCGCCGTCCCGCCATTGCCGCCGGCGAAATCTTCGAACTCCGGCGACATCCGTGAACTCCGAGCCCTCCCACCTATCTCTTTCTCTCCCTTTTCTCCTTGCGCATCTCCCTGACAAGGTCCCGTATTTTTTTGGTGTCCCAGATCGACGGGAGCTTCATCGACCTTCGCCGTCCGCCGCGGAAGCAACTCCAGCGAGCGTTCGTCAACCACCCGAAGCACCCGAGCCATCCTCGTCTGCACCACCGGCTCCTCCTCGACCTCCCGCGTCCCGTGGTATGCCCTGTGCTCCCCCTCCCCCTCTGTTTTTGCCGTCTCGCGTTTTCCGGCCATGGCGCCACCGCGGGAGCTCGGCCACCGGAGCAACTCCGGCAAGCCGCGTCACTTCCTTCGATCCAGTAGATCTCGTCCGTTAGATCGCGATCGTATGGCCTGGATTAGATCACTTATTCGAAGAGGTATCGGCGAATCACAGAAGGCCACGTCGACGTCGGGTCAGCATCGCCCAGTCAGCCGCCTCGTCATCGCTCCGTCAGCACCAGCCAGCCAGTCCGGAGCCGCCGCGTGGACGTCAACGCCAATTCAGCAGTCAAAGTCAGCAGTCAGCGCGAAGACCGGCAATTTTGCAGATAGGTCCCTGTAGATTAGATCTATCACTACTTTTTATTGGCTCGGCCAATTTTTAAACTTTATATTTCTGGAAAGCTTATGACACGTAGAAACTTTTGGCATAATTAGTTTTATGTTTTGTCAAACTTATTTTGGTTCAATTTTAAAAATGGTTGTTTAAGTAAATTTGACTTAACTTAAATTTAAAAATTGATTTTTGGGCAAATCCAATTGCTTTAACTTTGTTTAATTAATACTTGGCCGTAGGAATACTCTACTATTTTTGTAAAAGTATTTTCTATGATTTGGTAATTAATATTGATTAAATGCTTTTTAGGTGTTATTTTAATAATTAAAATTGATTAAAATTATTTTCTTCATATATTCGACTAATAAAATGACTTAGTCATATTTTGATCACTTTAGTTACAAAAAGTACTTAGAAATATTTTGCCTCTCCAAAAAAGTATTTTTCTTCCTTAGAAAATATTTGATAATTATTTTGACAACATTATTTCCTTAGAAAAATTTCAACATCTTAATAGTGCTAAATCTTCTCCTTAGAAAAATTTAGCATCTTGAAAACTTAGTTGTTTTATAATTTTTCTAAGTGATATTGTTTAAGTGTTTGTCCTTAGAAATTTTATCAACTATTGTTTTAAAGTATTTTCCTTAGAAAATTTAGCAACTATGTTTTGTTTACTTTTCCTTAGAAATTATTTGGACTTATTGTTTGACCTTTGGTCCTTAGCCATTTTTGGACCATCTTACTTGTCTTGCATTAACTTAGAATAATTTCATGGCATGGCATGCATCTCTAGTCCTTAGAAATATTTTGCACTTCTTACATGACATTCCTCCTTAGAAAAAAATTGAGGATGCATGTTAGTCCTTTTGACCCTCCTAGTCGAAAACCACTAAGTTAGAATTAGTGGAAACCAATGAAGGACTTAGCAAGAAAACAAGACTCCAGAAGCATCTCCAAGAAGAAAAGTACTTAGAAGAAATCAAGAGAAGTTCATGAAGACCAACCCCTACATTTTCTAAGTCTTCTTTCCTTTCTCTTTTCTTCCTTCTTCTCTTAGACTTCATGGTGACTAAGTTATATTCAAGACCAACCTGGATGCTGCCAACACCATCAAGTCTGCAGAACCATCAAGTCTACAAATTTCAATGAAGTCAACACACCAAGGAGCAAGCGACAAGGAAGCCTGAAGATGATTCTTGGAAGACCAACTACTTTCTTTCTATCTCTCTTTCTTTCTATTTTTGTCTCACTGTGGACATAGACCAAGTCCTTGGTGTTTAAGACTAAGTTTCTAGAGTGCTAATTGAAGACCAATGAAACTACAAAGGAGTTGAAGATGTTTTGAAGATCAAACATGTGAAGACTTGAAGTAGCCTTACAACTTTTCAAGTTGTCGTTTTATCAAGTTAATTTTGCTCAACCTTGACCTTGCCTTAGCCAATTGGATTAGTTATTTTATGTCTTTTTCCTTATTTGTTTTGTATGTCTTTCTCATCATAATTCTTTGTATCATTTGCATCCCATGCATGTCATATTTTCTAAGTGTTGCATTTATGATTGTATGTTTATTTGTGTTGATGACTTGTTAGAAATTTCGGAGAGAGACGAAGGTGGTTGCAACTGCTACTACTACACTCCCTATTGCCAAGGCAAGTGGCACACCCCCATAAATTTCCTAAGTATTTTTTATATGCATGACTTAGTGTATTTCTTTATATGCATGTGTTGGATAGTATTGCTATGCTAAACTACATACCTTTACACTAGTTGTGTCTAGAATCCTAATGATAACTTAGTAGAATTATTGATGCTATGCAAATTTTTTTGAAAGCTTAAATTCTACTAAGTTAATTTACCACCTGGGTGGATTTGGGCTTGCATGGCTGTCAGAGTTGAGTGTTTATTCACTTGTGGATTGCCACCCAGGATTAAAGGGACCAATGTTTCTCTAAGTGAAGTTGCTTACCGTGCAGCCATTAGTCAATGGGCTCTGGCTAGATGGATTAAGTTGCGTGGACTCCTCCCGGCTTGACAAGCAGATGTAGAGGATGTAGGTGGAACGGGTCAAGCCAGCATGGGATGGGAATATGCTTCTGAAAAGTCTCGTCTCAACTCTCTCCTTTTCCTTAGCACAATTTGAGTGCTTGAGGATAGTTTGGGTTTGTTGGGTCTAATGGTGAAAGTGCACAACCTCTGCAGAGTTAAAACTAAGTACTTAGCCGTGTCCCCGGTTACGGACAATTCAAGCAGCTGATCAAGGATGTCAACGGAGGCTCCCAACATCTCAATTTCTCTAAGTAAAATTTGATGGGTGAACAAGGGTAGACGAGACTATGGATTTCATGCCATATTGTCTCAAACATTTGAAGAAAATTTTTTACAAAGTGTTAGGCAAAATTGGCTTTTATGCAAAATAGCCTTGAACTCCACCAGCCAAATATGCATATAGGCTATAGAGTTATTCCATTAAGTGTCCACATAGTGTCACTTGCCAGATCCATTTTTAATGGTTCTGACCCACTCTGTTGCAAATTTTTCATTTGTTGCAGATTGCTCTGACGACGAGTGAGTTTCGTTAAGGGTTTCGAGTCTGCAACCAACATGTTTTCGCCTGTGGCACATGCAAAGGATGAGGACTCCATGAAGATTATTATTTCCGCTGCTTTACTCTTTTAAAGCTAGCTTCGAGCTATGCAATTTGTAACGAATATTTTCCAAGTACTGGATCCACGTGTAATAATTGATACAATGTTGTGATATTTCATCTTAGACTGTGTGTGCAAATGAATCGATCCAGGGGTTTGCACTATACACAGGTACCTTGCCAATTTCTAAGTGCAGGTACGCTACAGATGGTATCAGAGCACTGTGTTGCCTGTAGGTTCGAAACCCTAAGTCTGGTTAGAAATAAGAAAGCCCATAGGACAAAATTTATTTGCTCTTTGTCTAAAACTTTTTGATATCATTCTTGTAACTTCTTAACTATTCGCGTTCTAAATGCCTTCTCTTATTTATAGATGTCCCGCCTCCTGGAATCACTCAAGAAAGGTCCAGCAATGACCATGACCTTGGAATGTGAGACTGAGTTTCCAAAAGCTTTGAAGGACCTCATGTTGAGCATGGGACTTGAAGGAGCAGCAGTCTACAAAGGTTTTCCTTTCATGGGTGAAGGTCAAGAGTACTGGTGGGTGCAACTCCATCTATACAAGAACAAAGACGATGACCACAAGACCGAAGGTTGCTGCATGTTCACAAACCCAATAATTCGAACATCATTCTTTGATTCAGCAAGAAGTGCAGCATGGGAGGCCATCGAGAACCTTGGAAGAAGACTTCGATTTAGACTCCACAACACTCAGAAGTACTTTGATGAACTCAAGGAAATAGAGGAGGAACTCGATGCACTCAAGAAGGAGATAGAATAGACCCCTTATGTATTAGAATAAAGAAACCATGTTGATGTATTGACCTATCAAATTGTGGTATGGCAGTACTATCATATTGTTTCCCCATATCCTAGGTGTACTTCGATCCAAAACGACTAGTTGTTTTTCTCAAAATTTGTGAATTTTTATCATGTGTGGTTGATTGTGTCAAATTGCTTGTATGGGTAGGAATATTTCTCTTAGATCTTTCTATCTTGTACTTATCTATTCTAAAACCCCCAGATGTCTCCCCATAGTGCACCTGAGACAACAACAACAACAACAACAACATTGAAGCAATGTTGCAGCAGATGATGGCAGCACAAACCCAGCTGATGACCATGATGGCTCAGATAAAGGCAAATCAAAGTGAACCGCCGCCACCCCTAACCCAGGAGGATAGACTTGTTAAGTTTTAAGTCTTAAACCTAACACGTTCCACCCTACAAATGAGCCAATTGCGGCAATCGACTGGCTACGATTAGTAGAAAAGGATCTGGTAACTTGTGAGTGCACCGACACAGAGAAAGTAAGTTTTGCATCCTATCTCTTGGAAGGGCCAGCTGCTCGATGGTGGAGAACTTATCATAGCACTCACCCATTTGATACTTTAACCTGGAAGGAGTTCAAGGAAGGATTTTGTAATGCTCACATCTCCTCGGACATTTTGAACTTGAAGCAAGAAGAGTTCCTAAACCTGAGGCAAGGGGACAGGACGCTCAAGGAGTATAGAGACGACTTCTATGCATTGTCTCGTTATGCCCCTGAAGACATAGATACCGAGGAGAAGAGGAAGGAAAATTTTCTCAAGAGACTGTGCGACGAGATGAAAGTCCCTTTCACAGTCACATACGCTTTGGAGTATCAGGCCTTATTGGACCAAGCAATCATACTGGAGGATAATATCAAGAAGACTGGAAATAGGAAGGGAAAGCTGAGTATCAACAAACATCATTCTGAGCCTTCATTCAAGAGACACCCTACTCCTGAAGTGAACCATAGTCACAAACAGGGGAATCACCATAATAGAGGGAGTCACCTCAAACATCATGATCACAAGGGTGAATTCAAGGGAAGCAGTGGAGGCTACAAGGGAAATGGACATGCTGGCCCAAATCCCGAAAGAAAGATATCAGCCAAGTGCTTTACTTCAAGTGCAAAAACAAAGGACATTATGCCAATAAGTGCCCAGAAAAGAAACTCCAGAACAAGCCCCACAAGGAAGACATCAGCCAGGTAACGTGCTACAAATGCGAGAAAACAGGGCACTACGCCAATAACTGCTTCGAGAAAGTGGCCGAAACAGCTGCCAAGCCCAATCCTTTTGATAAAGGGTATGTGAACAATATTAATGTGGAAGAAGTGAGCGGTACGGCTGAATCAAGCTTTCACTCCAATGTTTTCACTACCAACAAAAATTCTTTTAAGGGTGGTAGCCACCCAGATATCCCAGTCACAACCTTTTGCTAGCCTTCTCGAATCTCGGGGACGAGATTCCTTTTAAGGGTGGTAGTCTGTAACATCCCAAGTTTTTCAAAAAATTGAAAAAAATCAGAAAAATTTAAAACTTTTGAAAACTATTATGTATTTTGCTTTGAAAGGAAAAATCATGCATGCATTCATCATCATATAGCTTTGTTTGCATTGTGATATTTCAAAAGTGGGAATAATAATTCCACTTGAAAACATATTTTATATATTAAAAGGACTACCTATGTCCAATATATTATTTTGAAGTATTGTGGTATACTTATTTGAGTAAAATGTCTGGTTGTGATTTGTTTGTATGTATTGGAAGTTATTCTTGATTTTGAATGAAAATATTTATTTGGATTTTAATTGAGTTGTGATTTCATTTTAAATTATCAAACTCTTTTATAAACAAAATGATTTAGTGCACAATTATCTTATTGAGTGATATGGAATATTATTAATCATATTTTGGTATGGATTTTAAATTTAAGTTCAAAAGAATTTTATAAAATCCTATTTATAGGATTTAACATAAAGGTCTAATTAAACCTTTATGTAATGTTTGAATTTTCAAAATTTGAAAAGTTGGAAAATGAATTTTGAAAGTTTTAACACAAAGGATTTGATTTTACAAAACTATAGAATTTGGTTTGAATCCATTTGGATTTATAAATCAAAAGATATACAAGTTTTCAGTTTTGGAAAAAGTTTTGAACAAAAAAATAAACGCAACTATCTACCGCACGGTGCAGAGCGCAGAAGCCCAACAGCAGCCCACGGCCCAACTCTCCCTCTCCCTCACCGCCATGCGGGCCCCACACGTGACGCAAGCAGTGACGTCATCACCATCAACCTCTCCCGCACGCAATCCTCTTCAAACCCTAGCCCGATCTCCGGATCAAATCCGTTAGGATTTGCTTGAGTTTATCCCGAACCCTCTACCCCATATAAACCCCAACACCCCCGCAGTTTTTCCCCTCAAAATTTTCCACCAAAGCGCCACCAGGCTGCCCGTAATCGAGCTCGCCGTCCCGCCATTGCCGCCGGCGAAATCTTCGAACTCCGGCGACATCCGTGAATTCCGAGCCCTCCCACCTATCTCTTTCTCTCCCTTTTCTCCTTGCGCATCTCCCTGACAAGGTCCCGTATTTTTTTGGTGTCCCAGATCGACGGGAGCTTCATCAACCTTCGCCGTCCGCCGCGGAAGCAACTCCAGCGAGCGTTCCTCAACCACCCGAAGCACCCGAGCCATCCTCGTCTGCACCACCGGCTCCGCCTCGACCTCCCGCGTCCCGTGGTATGCCCTGTGCTCCCCCTCCCCCTCTGTTTTTGCCGTCTCGCGTTTTCCGGCCATGGCGCCACCGCGGGAGCTCGGCCACCGGAGCAACTCCGGCAAGCCGCGTCACTTCCTTCGATCCAGTAGATCTCGTCCGTTAGATCGCGATCGTATGGCCTGGATTAGATCACTTATTCGAAGAGGTATCGGCGAATCACAGAAGGCCACGTCGACGTCGGGTCAGCATCGCCCAGTCAGCCGCCTCGTCATCGCTCCGTCAGCACCAGCCAGCCAGTCCGGAGCCGCCGCGTGGACGTCAACGCCAACTCAGCAGTCAAAGTCAGCAGTCAGCGCGAAGACCGGCAATTTTGCAGATAGGTCCCTGTAGATTAGATCTATCACTACTTTTTATTGGCTCGGCCAATTTTTTAAACTTTATATTTCTGGAAAGCTTATGACACGTAGAAACTTTTGGCATAATTAGTTTTATGTTTTGTCAAACTTATTTTGGTTCAATTTTAAAAATGGTTGTTTAAGTAAATTTGACTTAACTTAAATTTAAAAATTGATTTTTGAGCAAATCCAATTGCTTTAACTTTGTTTAATTAATACTTGGCCGTAGGAATACTCTACTATTTTTGTAAAAGTATTTTCTATGATTTATGTAATTAATATTGATTAAATGCTTTTTAGGTGTTATTTTAATAATTAAAATTGATTAAAATTAATTTTCTTCATATATTCGACTAATAAAATGACTTAGTCATATTTTGATCAACTTTAGTTACAAAAAGTACTTAGAAATATTTTGCCTCTCAAAAAAAAAGTATTTTTTCTTCCTTAGAAAATATTTGATAATTATTTTGACAACATTATTTCCTTAGAAAAATTTCAACATCTTAATAGTGCTAAATCTTCTCCTTAGAAAAATTTAGCATCTTGAAAACTTAGTTGTTTTATAATGTCTTTCTAAGTGATATTGTTTAAGTGTTTGTCCTTAGAAATTTTATCAACTATTGTTTTAAAGTATTTTCCTTAGAAAATTTAGCAACTATGTTTTGTTTACGTTTCCTTAGAAATTATTTGGACTTATTGTTTGACCTTTGGTCCTTAGCCATTTTTGGACCATCTTACTTGTCTTGCATTAACTTAGAATAATTTCATGGCATGGCATGCATCTCTAGTCCTTAGAAATATTTTGCACTTCTTACATGACATTCCTCCTTAGAAAAAAAAATTGAGGATGCATGTTAGTCCTTTTGACCCTCCTAGTCGAAAACCACTAAGTTAGAATAGTGAAAACCAATGAAGGACTCAGCAAGAAAACAAGACTCCGGAAGCATCTCCAAGAAGAAAAGTACTTAGAAGAAATCAAGAGGAAGTTCATAAAGACCAACCCCCCTACATTTTCTAAGTCCTTCTTTCCTTTATCTCTTTTCTTCCTTCTTCTCTTAGACTTCATGGTGACTAAGTTATATTCAAGACCAACTTGGATGCTGCCAACACCATCAAGTCTGCAGAACCATCAAGTCTACAAATTTCAATGAAGTCAACACACCAAGGAGCAAGCGACAAGGAAGCCTGAAGATGATTCTTGGAAGACCAACTACTTTCTTTCTATCTCTCTTTCTTTCTATTTTTGTCTCACTGTGGACATAGACCAAGTCCTTGGTGTTTAAGACTAAGTTTCTAGAGTGCTAATTGAAGACCAATGAAACTACAAAGGAGTTGAAGATGTTTTGAAGATCAAACATGTGAAGACTTGAAGTAGCCTTACAACTTTTCAAGTTGTCGTTTTATCGAGTTAATTTTGCTCAACCTTGACCTTGCCTTAGCCAATTGGATTAGGTTATTTTATGTCTTTTTCCTTAATTTGTTTTGTATGTCTTTCTCATCATAATTCTTTGTATCATTTTGCATCCCATGCATGTCATATTTTCTAAGTGTTGCATTTATGATTGTATGTTTATTTGTGGCTTGATTGACTTGTTAGAAATTTCGGAGAGAGACGAAGGTGGTTGCAACTGCTACTACTACACTCCCTATTGCTAAGGCAAGCGGCACACCCCATGAAATTTCCTAAATATTTTTATATGCATTACTTAGTGTATTTCCTTATATTCATGTGTTGGATAGTATTATTGCTATATGCTAAACCCACCATACCTTTACACTAGTTGTGTCTAGAACCCCAATGATAACTTAGTAGAATTATTGGTGCTATGCAAATTCTTTTTATTGAAAGCTTAAATTCTACTAAGTTAATTTACCACCTGGGTGGATTTGGGCTTGCATGGCTGTCAGAGTTGAGTGTTTATTCACTTGTGGATTGCCACCCAGGATTAAAGGGACCAATGTTTCTCTAAGTGAAGTTGCTTACCGTGCAGCCATTAGTCAAATGGGCTCTGGCTACATGGATTAAGTTGCGTGGACTCCTTCCGGCTTGACAAGCAGATGTAGAGGATGTAGATGGAACGGGTCAAGCCAGTATGGGATGGGGAATATGCTTCTGAAAAGTCTCGTCTCAACTCTCTCCTTTTACTTAGCACAATTTGAGTGCTTGAGGATAGTTTGAGTTTGTTGGGTCTAATGGTGAAAGTGCACAACCTCTGCAGAGTTAAAACTAAGTACTTGGCCGTGTCCCCGGTTAAGGACAATTCAAGCAGCTGATCAAGGATGTCAACGGAGGCTCCCAACATCTCAATTTCTCTAAGTAAAACTTGATGGGTGAACAAGGGTAGACGAGACTATGGATTTCATGCCATATTGTCTCAAACATTTGAAGAAAATGTTTTACAAAGTGTTAGGCAAAATTGGCTTCTATGCAAATCAGCCTTGAACTCCACCAGCCAAATATGCATATAGGCTATAGAGTTATTCCATTAAGTGTCCACATAGTGTTACTTGCCAGATCCATTTTTAATGGTTCTGACCCACTCTGTTGCAAATTTTTCATTTGTTGCAGAATGCTCTGACGACGAGTGAGATTTCGTTAAGGGTTTCGAATCTGCAACCAACATGTTTTCGCCTGTGGCACATACAAAGGATGAGGACTCCATGAAAATTATTATTTCCGCTGCTTTACTCTTTTAAAGCTAGCTTCGAGCTATGCAAGTTGTAACGAATATTTTTCCATGTACTGGATCCACGTGTAATAATTGATACAATGTTGTGATATTTCATCTTAGACTGTGTGTGCAAATGAATCGATCCAGTGGTTTGCACTATACACAGGTACCTTGCCAATTTCTAAGTGCAGGTACGCTACAGCATGGTTGCCGGGTGCGGAGAGAAACGGATAGGGGGAGGAGTGAGAAGGACTGTGGGTTTATTTTCCAAATCGTGAGGAACTAAATTGCAAAGTTGCGCGACATACCAACCCCGGTCGTCTATCGGTATTATATAGTAGAGATATATACCCGACACACATGAGTTTACACCAGAAACACTCCAGGAGTACATTTCAAAAAAGATTAACCAAAACAAGTGAATTAAACGCAAAAAACACAAGAGCATTTCCCTCCTGAAGCAACAAAATTAACCGAACGTATACATGCGTTGTTTGCTCTTAATTATGTAGTGTGGAACTGTTGATCAATAATCATTTTTTGTTGACGGCGGAGCACTTGTGGTGGATCTCCCCCTCGTTGCCGGTGAGCACCTGCACGTTGCCGAGCGATTGCATGGCCTTGGCGAGCTCGTGCTTGAAGTCCTCGGGCTCATTTACCATCTCCTGGACGACGCTCCTGGTCCGGGAGTCCTTAAGCAGCTCCTGGTCCGACTCCAGAAGCCCCATCTTGCGCTGCAGGTTCTTGTAGTAAACGTTGTCGAACACCGTGGGGCTCTCGCCGTCCAGCTCCACTCGCTCGTACTCCGCAAAGTGGCGGCACTTACGTCGCAGGAAGTCGCCGTACTTCCGGTCCAGCGTGTCTGGCGTAGATTTGCACACCCGCGGCTTGACGGCGGCGCAGGTTGCCTTGCCGATGGTGTGCGCGCCGGAGAGGATGTAAGAGGTCACGGATGTTGAGGCCATTGGACTCGAAGATCTTGATGAGTTCGGAGAAGCAAGTAGCAGCAACGTGTCATGTACGGTTGTGAATGGCAAATTGATACGCATAGACGACGCTTCTCACGACTTCCACACACCGTGGCGTTTTCCGTTTCCATCTCATAATAAAGAGCGAGATATGATACTCCTACGGTAACTATCTATACTCCGACTAAGTCCGCCAGGCCAGAGAAGAATCTGTCAAGTGCTTGAATCTATGGCTGACCGAATTTAATCGAGGAATTAGCATGTAAATGCGTGGGAAGACCACAGAAATTCTGGAATGGTTGACTAAACTGCAAGCCAACAGAGGACATGTGCTCGATCGGCCGCTCACGAACCACTACGTACCGGCGTATTCTAACATTCATCAGTTCTCTAGGAAGAGGGACATTCGGTTGGGAGTATGTCGGACTCCCACATACTGGCATACCTCAGGTTGCCGACTTCTTACTTCTATAAATGTCAATATGACGTAGACGCATATACGACACCGCAAAGAGTGCTACTTCTCTAAATGTCAATATGACGTAGACACATATTCTAACATGCAAATATACAAGCCACGGAGCATTTTGTTGCGGCTGGTGTTATGTAATAACAGTGCTACTATTGCGAGATTTCATATTTCAGATTAAACTTCTTCTTTTTTCCACGATGGCTAAAATCATATACCAAGTTTGAGCCTTACAAGAATACCCTTGATAAAAATAAAAATACAAATAGATCCAAGGCGAATCTTACAAGAATTAATTAATACCCTTCATAGAAATAAAAGTAAAATTTTGTCGTGTGATCTTATTGACGAGACCACCATCACCGTCGCGAACTAAGGCCAAACCATTTTGGTTGGCGATTGTTCCACAAGCCATAATCCGACAGATTAGAACTAGGATACTGTAAAACCGCTAGGGTTGGGGGAACTGGCTCGTTACCTCAAGGGGTACGGCCGATCTCATTATATATGGGCATACAAGAGTACATATACAATTACAAATACAGAAGCTATACGTGACTAGATACAAACTCTAACACCCTCCCTCAATCTTAACTGTGGCCTGAAGTAATCAGTAAGTTAAGATTGCGTCGACAACCTTCGAAGAGAGGTAGTGACAGTGGCTTCGTGAAGATGTCAGCAATTTGATCTTTGGAGGAAATAAACTTGATTTGAAGTTGCTTCTGTGCAACGCGTTCCCTCACAAAATGATAATCAACTTCGATGTGTTTCGTTCGGGCATGAAATACCGGATTTGATGAGAGGTATGTGGCACCGATGTTGTCACACCAAAGGACAAGCGGCTGATCCTGGGAGACTCCCAACTCTCGGAGCAAAGACTGTACCCAAATGAGCTCCGCTGTGGCATTGGCCACAGCCTTATATTCGGCTTCAGTGCTACTGCGGGACACTGTTGCCTGTTTGCGGGCACTCCAGGCGATCAAGTTGGGACCAAAGAAGACTGCATATCCCCCCGTGGATCGCCGATCATCAGGATTACCAGCCCAATCTGCATCAGAAAAAGCAGATTGGGCTGGTAATCCTGATGATCGGCGATCCACGGGGGGATATGCAGTCTTCTTTGGTCCCAACTTGATCGCCTGGAGTGCCCGCAAACAGGCAACAGTGTCCCGCAGTAGCACTGAAGCCGAAGCACGGAACTGGCTCGTTACCTCAAGGGGTACGGCCGATCTCATTATATATGGGCATACAAGAGTACATATACAATTACAAATACAGAAGCTATACGTGACTAGATACAAACTCTAACAGATACCAATCATCACACGCCCCGTGGCGATGTCAGAATACTACAACACCTTCATGCTAACACGACGCTTATATTCACTGAGCTAGATGCTTGGAAAATGTGGCCATCCACTTAATGCCCGCAGATGAAAAAGACCAAAAGTATTTATGTTTTACCCAGAAATTAGCGACTTGATGATATCGAGGCTGAAGAAGACCCTCCGTCTCGGGGACATCCTTGAGCAACTCGACGTTATGCACACAATACTCCTCATAGGTATCCGAGGAGGTAAATGTGCGTAATTAGTTATGAGAAGAGAAAGCAAGAGAAAAGGAAAACCAGGAGAATTATGAACATATCGGTCAGGGCTTGGTACGGCCGAGAGAAATTGTACCCACCCAAAGATACAGTGCATGTTTTGAGATTGCACGCGGCGAGGCTGGGAACAGGTGATCGAATGAGGTGAACGCAATTTGATAACGATACTCCCTCTGGTCCGTAAAAAGTGGCGTGGGTTGTACATTGAAGTTGTACGTGACCAGCACAATTCTCCGCGACATATATATATCGGATCGGAGGGAGTACTAAAATACAGTCACAACATTCTAACTAAGGAGTAAGATATGGCAAGATTATATCAAATGGGATAAACATGTTATAGGATCACAACAGGAAAGTAAAGTTGCAAGATTTCCTAAAGAAAATTTGAAATCGATTCCCACATATTTGCACTGGATGAGGTCGACACCACTTTAAATACTCCAAGTGCACCATGCAACTACCAAGCACGTTTCGTTGGAGCCAAAAAAAATTCAGACGGCATAGCTACGCACTACGGAATCCTCCAAGACACCGACGGCCAGGAGTGACGCCGACGGTCTTCGTATTCTGGCCGTCGGCGTACAGATTCTGTTTGGTTCACACGGCGGAATCCTAACGGCGGCAGTCGTATGGAAAAATAAATTGCAGCATAGAGGATTCGAACCATGCACTTCACGTAACTCATGAAGCCACATTAACCAGTTGAACAACGCATGCGCTATGTACAGAAGAAGAGACAATACTAGATATATATTATGTACACGGTAGTTCCAGAAATTACAACATACAAATAGAATAAGTGTGTTGAACTGATTTTATATGTGTCCTTTCACGGCAGTATTAATAATTTTTAATGACAACAAATTATCATTTTGAATTATTTTTGCATACATCATTATTTATTTCTTGCAACATTTATCAGTACAAAATATTGTGCTCAAATATACTTTGCATGCATAATAATTTATTTATGAACTAATTTATAAGGAAAAAATATATTCTGCTCAAATATATTTGCATACATAATTATGAATTGTGCTCTAGTATATTTGCATACATAATCTTTTAAAAAATTGACCTTTTTCGACGAATAGCCATGGTGGCTATTTTGACCTTTTTTTTCAAAATAATCAAAGAAAGTGAAAGATTACTCAGAAAAAGAAATCCTTTGGCCTGGAGTCCTTTTATGCGTACAAGTTGGTAGCAAAAGTAATAAACTTTGAATTTTGAGGAACTTTTCAAAAGAATGCTTGTGGAACTAAGTTTTGAGGCACATAGGTCTATCTCTATATGGGCAACAATGTTGTGGAACTAAGTTTTTTTGAAATTATTTTTACAAATATAAGTATCATGCCAAGTATAAGTTTCATGCCAAACGACCAAGATATGACCATTTCCAAGGCATAGTTTGTGATAAAGTCCTCATATTTGGCAAATAGGTGTATTTTGATATGGGCAACAATGTTGACGAATTGAGTTTTTTCAAATTACTTATATAAGTATCATTTTACATTTTCTAAATGTCGAAAATGACTTTTTTTGTGAAGCAAGTAAAAGAAATATGGTAGTACACAAGAATTCTTTTATGCAATAGTCACTTCTACATAATCAAAGAAAAAGATAAAGATAAAAGCAAACCAACGGCTGAGGCGTTGGATGGTTACATTTTCTAGGCGTTTTGATTGGCTAGAAAGTGTTTCACGTGGATTACGATTCTGAGGCGTTGGATGGTTGATCTGTGCAAACCAACGGCTGCCAGAATGTAAGAGAAAGCACACCATCCGTGTGCATCACACGATCCGCTTCTGGTTGGAGGTTGGACCGCTAGTCAAAAACAAAAACAGAAACAAAATAATTTTCTCCGATCCCCTCTTATCCTCTCGCTCCGTCCTTGTCGTTCCCATCTCGACTCCACCCTTTCCGATCCAACTGCAATCGCGCCAAGGTCCAGGTGCTGGAGCTCCGCGGCGTACGAGCTCGAGGAGGTCTTCGCGACGCGCAGAGCTTCTCGCGAGAGCTCGTGGCCGCGCGACCGAGCTCGTGCCCGTGTCGTGGGTCGTCGCAGCCGGCCTCGGCCGACGCCGTCGACGACGACGACGCCGCTGCCGACACCGACTAGTTCCTCTCCGCCACTTGTTCACCTCCGTTGCTGCAGACGCGCCAGGCTCGCCGACTTCGAGGCCACGCTGCAGGCCACGGTGCTGCTGCCGGAGGACGGGGCGGGACAACTGGCGCGTCGAGGTGTGCACCTACTTCTACCTCGCCCTTCCTGCAGGCCGTGCTCGCCATCAACCTCGCCGTGCTCGCCATCAACCTCGTCGTGCTCGTCCTTGACCTCGCCGTGCCGCAGTTTTTTTTGTGCTCTGCTGCCCGCCGCTCGGCCGTGGCCTGTGCTGGTCGTGGCCTCCCTCACCATGGCCTCTGTCGGTGAGGTGGTAGGCTCGGCCGGCCGGTGATCCGGCGGCGGTGGCTCAGTTTTTTTTTTGACTTTTTCCGGATGTGTACGCCGACGGCATTGCCGTCGGGGCATGGTGGACTGACGGAACGGCTGGACGCCGTCTTGTGGGTCCCACCACCACGTACGCCGACGGGGTCCACGTACGCCGACGGCCAGGTTGGTACGCCGACGGGCCGCTACGCCGACGGCCACCGTCGGGCTATGGCTACGCCGACGGCCTTCAGGTCTACGCCGACGGTTTCCGGCCGTCGGCGTCTGGGCAGATTCCCGTAGTGACGGCGTCAACTATTAGGTGCGTACGTTTGATCCCCACAAAGTGGTACTGATGTGCTATCCGGAGCCAAGAAGATTTCGAAAGTCGAAATTGGATGCTGGGGAAAGACTCGATGGAAGCAAAGGGCGGGAGTCACGTGAGGTGGTCGCGGTAACGTCCCGGCGCGCGCGCGCCTGCATTGATAGTTGGGTAGAGGACAAATGCGCAATGAATTGCAGGTTGACATTCTGTAATTACAGCTACCATACACATGTCCCGGTTCTCGTATGATGTACTCCCTCCGTTCCAAATTACTTGACATTTATTTGTCTAGTAACGAATGTATCTAGACACTAAATAAGTATAGATACATCCGTATTTGGACAAACACAAGTCAATTAATTTGGAACGGAGGGAGTACATACTGTACGAGCCAACTTAACTTGAACCTGTCTCTCGCGCTCGATGTTGTCTGAATTTTCGGTGTTAAACGCTGAAATTGTCTTCGCCTCTCGAGCTCCGGTGTTCGCTGTATTTTAAATTATTCAAAAAATATATTTACAGCTTCCAGAAAACTTTTTTAAAAATCTGGACATAGCCAACATATATCCCACAACCATGGAAAATCGCAATGCAAACATTGTTTGTATTATGGGTACACATAGATGGGAAAATCAGATAAAGTTTAGAGATTTGAAAATATGCATACTCATATCCACATTTTTTTCATTTTTATGTAGCTAAGAATATATAATATTTGAAACAGATATTATACACGTTTGTGGGATACACCACTGTCCACGGTCTACATTCGGATATTTTCTTCAATTGTTTTGAAACTCGTAAATAGGTTTTTAATTTTTTTCAATATAACGAGATCATTGAAATTCGAGAGCCAAAAATCTTCATTGGGTTAAACGGTGGCAGAGTGAATGTGAATTTGAATCGAGAAGTAACCGTGTTAATTAACGCACAAGTGCCCTTATTACCACTGAATTTTATTCGGAGCAACCGGGTCAGGTCTTCTTGATACAAGGTACCAAAGCGGTGCCGACATGAAAGTATTTTTTGCCTAATCTATCCCCTGTCCTAAACTAATGCGCCACTATACAACTATTTTCAAATCTAACCCCTAAGGACCGCCAACGAAGGTGGAGCCGGCCTAGAGGGTCAGCGCTAGCCGTTTCCATCGCCGAACATAAGTCGGCGCCACGCGCGAAGCTAGAAATTTTTACCATTGGTGCCATTCTCCTAAATCTATTGTTGTCTTTTTAAATTTCCAATAACTTTGCTCTTATTCTAAAGAGGATTATCATAAAATCATTGGTGAAATTTGACACCAATGGTTGTGTGCTAGCTCCGCCTCTTGTCGGCGCTGAACTCTCGGAGCTTCCAAGTATCAAATGTCTTGGCGTCAATCTTGCACACGTTCGGCTCCCTTTTCCTTGGCATCGATCTCTAAGGTTAGATTTTCAAATAATTTCGTTGAGCAGACAGATGTGTTATTGTTCAGTCTAGAGGCCAGATTTGGCAAGAAACACCACATCACATATTCACATGCACGCACGGCAATGGAGAAAACAGAGCGTCCACCACCTCTCTCGTAATGTCTGACTCGACCGGCAGCCGGAGAAGCTGCCTTGATTACCACCAATCCGCCGTTTCGCGCGACCTACGCAGAGACGCGGCTTTCTTCCTAACATCCAACAAGATCCAGGCAAAAGTGCTTATGCATTCTCATGGAAATTGCCCGTGTAGTATATGCACGGACCTTTTATTACCTAAGGTTAACGAGGCAGAAAGGATTCAACAATTCAGACCGACATGCCTTCTTAACGTTAGTTTTAAAATATTTACCAAAGTGGCTACGATTCGACTAAACAGTGTGGTAGATCATGTGGTTCGTCCGTCTCAGACGGCTTTTATGCAAGGCCGTAACATCCTTGATGGAGTTGCGATCCTACATGAAACAATCCACGAGCTACATAGAAAAAAGCTGAATGGGGTTATTCTTAAAATTGAATTTGAGAAGGCATATGATAAAGTCAAATGGTCTTTCCTTCAGCAGACCCTTAGAATGAAAGGTTTTTCTAAGGAGTGGTGCGCGTTAATTGAGAACTTTGTCTCGGGAGGAAGTGTAGGCATTAAGGTCAATGATGACACTGGCAAATACTTTCAAACAAAAAAAGGTCTCAGACAGGGTGACCCGTTATCGCCAATACTATTTAATATAGTGGCTGATATGTTGGCCATCTTGATTGAACGTGCAAAATCTGAGGGCCAAATTGAAGGAGTGATTCCACACCTAGTCGATGGCGGTTTATCGATTCTTCAATATGCCGACGACACAATTCTTTTTATGGAACATGATATCGAAAAGGCTCGTAACTTAAAGCTGATCTTGTCAGCCTTCGAGCAACTTTTGGGTCTTAAGATTAATTTCCATAAGAGTGAATTGTTTTGTTTTGGCGAGGCTCAAGAAAACGCCGCCTTGTATGCTGAACTCTTCGGCTGCGAGCAAGGACAATTTCCTATCAACTATTTGGGTATTCCGATACATTATCGGCGACTTACAAATGCTGAGTGGAAAAATGTGGAGGAAAGATTTCAATTACGTTTAAATAGCTGGAAAGGCAAACTCTTATCCCTTGGTGGTAGATTGGTTCTCATAAATTCGGTACTAACGAACATGGTACTGTACATGATTTCCTTCTTCCAGTTGCCCAAAGGAGTCTTAAAACGATTGGATTATTTCCGGTCTAGATTCTTTTGGCAAGGGGATTGTGAGAAGAAAAAATATCGGCTGACTAAGTGGAGTGTGGTTTATTGCCCTAAAGACCAAGGAGGGCTCGGAGTTCATGACCTTGAGATCAAGAACAGAGCCTTGCTAGGTAAATGGCTCTTCAAGCTTCTCTCTGAAGATGGAGTTTGGCAAACCCTACTTAGGAGAAAGTATGTGGGAAGTCAGGCCGTACCTCAGGTTATTTGGAAACCTGGTGATTCACACTTCTGGGCTGGCCTCATGGCTACCAAAAAGTACTTTTTCCCACAAGGCTCTTTCTCAATTAGGGATGGATCGGAAATTCGCTTTTGGGAGGATAAATGGCTAGGTCAATCCACCCTCCGAGAGCAATATCCGGCTCTGTATGCTATTGTACGAAATAAGAGTGACACGATCGCTAAGGTGTTGGGTACCTCTCCACCAAATGTTTCGTTCAGGCGAAGTTTACTTGGAACAAGACAAGCATCTTGGAATGTTTTGCTCATTCGGTTGGATGACATCCATCTATCAGAAAGTACAGATAAATTTCAATGGAATCTTACGAAGAATGGTAAATTCTCGGTTGATTCCATGTATAGAGCCTTAATTTTACCTGAAATACCAGTCGATAGTAAAAATAATAACAAAATTTGGAAGATGAAGATCCCGCTAAAAACTAAGGTGTTTGTGTGGTATCTTCGTCGAGTGGTAATTCTCACAAAAGACAACCTTGTTAAATGCAATTGGCATGGAAACAAAAAGTGCGTCTTCTGTCAACATGACGAGACTATTACACACTTATTCTTTCAGTGCGAGTTCACTAGGTCTATATGGTCAGCCATCCAGATAGGTTCTACCTTACATCCCCGAGCCCGGTTGCAAACATCTTTGGCAACTGGTTAAACGGGGTTGATCCTAGGTTTAAACTATTCAGTAGGGTGGGAGCGATTGTCGTTATTTGGTCGCTGTGGCTATGTAGAAATGACAAGGTTTTTAACGATAAAAGTGCTTCTTTTATGCAGGTTATATACCGGTGTACAGCAACGCTACGAGCATGGTCGGCCCTGCAGCGCGTGGAGCACCGAGATTTGTTTTTGGAGGTGGCGCTTCGTTTGGAGGCAGCGGTCAGGGAGTTATTCTCCCGGCATGGATGGCAACATAGACTCCGGATCGACCTACCTTCGACTTAGGCGGCGTTACAATTTCTCAGCTTGATATGTAATCCGCCTTTTTATTTTCAGTTTTGGTTACTCGTGATCTCGTGAACTTGTGGCTGTGTGCATCCTCGTTATGCAGAGGCCGGGTGTAATGCTTAAAACTCTTAATTATTAAAATCCCTTTATCAAAAAAAAAAATGCACGGACCTTTTACGAGAGAAGAAATATATATACTACGCAGCTTAATAAAATAGGCAGATTTAGTGCAAGCAGGTGTACTTAGAAAGTTGGACTAGGATCTAGATTCGCCTATTATTTTCTCTAGGCTGGAACGACACTGCTGGAGCCAATCGTGTTATCGTAGGAGTCTAGCAACGCTTTCTGGAGTAGTCAAGATCGTCCAGGGGGCATTCCTCCGCTCGAGTACTCGGACTAAATCTAGATGCCCCAACTTTTGCGCGCAGCGTTGTGTTTGTTTATAGCGAGGGTCCGGGTAAAGGGCATCAAGGTCCCATCTTGTTTTCTTATGCAAAGCTGTTTGTGGCTGATCTCATCATGAAGTTTCTAAAATTTCTTAAGATATGGGTTCGATTTCGTATTCGTCATGTTTCTCTATGCATGGCAGATATGCCCATCCTTTCATCGAACGGCCATACATTGGAAAATGTTTAGTTTTGATCTATAATTCTACTCCAGTACTGGCGATAAGCAACACCCTCACTGTCTGCCACAGTTAGCACATCAATTTAACAACAACCCATGTACAACCATGCACTGGTCAAGGGCAAGAGATAAATGGTTAGCTTCCAAGCAACCAATATGGTTGGTGTAGATGGGCAAGAGATAAATGGTTAGCTTCCAAGCAACCAATATGGTTAGTGTAGATGAATGGACAATGAAGCGATCGACCGGCAAAGTACACCATGTTTCAACGGCCTCCGTGTCAGCTCTTGAATGGCTGGCACTGGCAGACAAACGAAAGAAAGCGCTGTGAGTTCTTTTTTTTCTCGAAACGGGCTGTCAGTTCTTAAGCTGTTGTTTCGTTTAGAGAAAAAAAATGCTGTTATACTATAGCTGGAGATGCTTCAAGAATGCCCTGCTGTATAGTCGTGACTTGAGACACGTGGCTGTGTTGTTGTCCTCTGAATTAGCAACAACCAAGACCGACCACTACCTACCTGGACGACAATTTGCTTGTTCTTGGGGCTCTCATTCCGCTTCTCATATGTTTTCCTCCTTCGATGACCTCGTCGCTACCATAAGAGATCAGTGTATTTAAATAGCCAATTAAAGACAAATCTTACCCAAAAATATATACGATGTAAGTTGGCCTTTTCCAATCAGTAAAGCTCACCGAATGTGTTTTCCTCAAATAAAAAACAAGGCACCATCACTGTTACCACCTGAAGATGTTGTTTATGTGCCACTTAAGTGTTGATCACCTATGTTTATGTAATTTCAGAATGAATGACATTTTTTTTTAACGGAACTACGGCGGGCTTACGCCAGCCTGAACATTTCAATAACCAATGAACCAGAATTACATTGTGCATTACAAAGGTTTTAGAGGATTGCAGGAAAGAAAAAATACAAGATCAAGGTGGATCAAATCTATTACACCAGGATATAAGAGCAGTAGCAGATGTTGGGGTGGAGCAGCGGTTCACCCATAAGCGAACTTCCTCGATACAACGGCGGGCAGCAACCGAAATATCTTCGTCGATGGCATTAAACACCAGGGAGTTGCGTCTCTTCCATATTTTCCATGCAACGGCAATGCAGATAGTGGCCATCACAGATGTGGTACCGAGAGGAGTTCAGTGGTTAGGACGATGAGCTCGGCCGAGGCTACATTAGTAAGCCGAGGAACAAGTTGATCCGCTAGATGAGAAAGAAGCATGGAGGAGACCGAGGCGTTGGGTTTAGTGGAATGAGAGTAAAGGGCGGGGAAACGATCGGCAAGGGTAGAGTCACCCAGCCAAAGGTCCAGCCAGAAGGAGGAAGACAACCCATTGCCAATGCTGACACGCAAGATTGAGCGAAAAACAGGAAGGCTGGCAACAATGCTTTTCCAAATATGAGTATCGAGATGGTGGTTGTCCCCAAGGTCTCGGTTAGAAGACCAACCGTAGCGGCGACGGAGCCAGCAAGCCCAAGGTGCATTGGAGTCGGAGTGCATCTTGGATAGGAATTTAGTGAGAAGCGCTGAGTTTTGAGCTGGGACGGATAGAACACCAAGGCCCCCTTTTGATTTAGGAGAGCAAACATCTTTCCACGCAACTTTGCAATGGCCGCCAGAGCAAGTTTCTTCCCCGTCCACAAGAAAGCACGTCTCCGTTTATCAATGGCCTAAATGACCCCAGCAGGAAGAAGACCCGCAGCCATGGCATGCGCGATCATGGCGGTAAGAACAGAATTAACAAGAAGGAGGCGCCCGCCGATCGGAAGAGAGCGGCCACGCCAACCAGAGAGGTGCATATCACTTTTTGAGATAATTGGACGAAAGTCAGAAAGGCCAAATTTGTAGGTGGAGAGAGGCAAACCCAAGTAAGTTTGGGGGAAGGAGGACACGGCACAACCAAAGGTGGAGGCCATATCAGACGCCACCGAAGCAACCATGGCAATTGGGACAAAGGTGCTTTTGTGGAAATTGATGGCTAGCCCAGTGGCGGTAGTGAAATCATCAAGAAGGCGTTTAAGGTTGGCCACGTGACCAGGGACAGCACGAATAATGATGAGAGTATCATCCGCATATTGAAGGATGGGGCATGGGAGGTCATCCACCAGAGGGTGAAGGAGGAGGCCATCCCGGGAAGCCTGGAGGAGGAGCTGCTGAAGCACATCGACAACAATGTTGAAAAGGAAGGGTGAGAGGGTCGCCTTGCCTGAGACCACGTCGACATTGAATCCAGTGTCCCGGGATGCCGTTGAGGAGGACGGCAGTCTGGCTCGAGCAGTTTATCATTTTGATCCAAGATCTCCAGAGTTCCGGGAACCCTTTGGCAATGAGAATACGATCCAAGGCATCCCAGCTGATGGAGCCGAAGGCCTTGCGAAAATCAAGCTTGAAGACGGCGGTGGGAGCAGATCTTTTGTGACAGGATTGCACAATGTCCGCGGCATACACAAAATTGCAGGCAATGGATCGACCAGAGATAAACCCAGTCTGATCAGGATGCACAAGAGAAGTGATAACCTCTTTAAGCCGAAGAGTGAGACATTTAGTGTGAAACTTTAGAGTGCTGTATTGAAGAAAAATGGGGCGGAATTTTCAGGGATGTTTGCACCGGTTTTTTTAGGGAGCAGAACAATGTAGGATTTGTTGATGGGCCGCAGGTCAGTGGAAAGAGAGTGGAAGTCCATGAGAGATGCAAGAAGGTTCTCCTTGACCAAGTCCCAATGGCGTTTAAAGAAGGCCGGACCAAAGCCGTCCGGTCCCGGGCTAGAGTTTACATTCATAGAAAAAACTGCCGAGAGCAGTTCATCAAGCGAGAAAGGTCGGATCAAGGAGGCAGCCTGAGAGGGCATGAGAGAAGTAGAAGAGACAAGGGAGGAAAGGTCTAGAGTATTGGTGGAGGGGAGAGGAGTGTCAAGCGAATTTTTAAAGAAGTCGTAAAGGATAGAAGCTTTTGCTTGGTGAGAGAACACCTGGTTGTTAGAACCATCGTCCAACACTTTAATTTGGTTTTTGCGGAGATGAGTAGAGGCACAGAGGTGGAAGTAGCTAGAGTTTTCATCCCCAAGAACACAATGGCGGATTTTTGCCCTTTGCCGCCAATAGGTAGCCCGCAAGGCATTTTGTCGGCTGAGGTTATTCTTGGCTAGAAACCGAAGCCGAGCTTCAAGGGGTGATAAGCAACGTTGCTCTTCGAGCAGATCAAAAAGCAAAATGACAGTGCGACAATTGGATAGGTAAATCGAGGGAAGTTTGCGCTCACGGGCCCAAGCCTTGGCAGCCGACCTGGTCCGTTTATGCCTGAGACAGATGCGGCCCACGTTGGTTAGGTGAGAGTGAGCCGGGCCAACGCTGAGCCAGTTGGACGAAACGAGAGAGGAGAAGGCAGAGTGTTGTAGCCAGGAGTTCTCCATCCTGAACATAGTGCTACGAGGAGCTTTTGAAGAGGCCTCCACATGAAGAGGAACATGGTCGGGCGTCGGCCGGTCAGAAGAGGTTAAAGTGGTGTCAGGAAGGGCATTACTCCAACCCGTGTTAACCAGGACGTGATTAAGACGTGCAAGAATCGGTGGGTCTTGTTGATTAGACCACGTAAAACTACGGTCAAGTAGAGGAATGTCAAGGAGCCCGACGTTGTTGATGAAATCGTTAAAGGCGGCTACCTCGGCGATGTTGATGTTCCCATTGGACTTATCTCGAGGTCCACGGAGGAGGTTACAGTCTCCCAAAATGGCAGCTGGGGTGGAGAGAGGGGTAAAGAGATTAACAAGAGAGGTTAAGAAGGTAGGCTTGAGGTCATGAGTGCAAGGGCCGTAGACATTGATGATGGTGAATTTGAGATTATCAGAACGGAACGCAAAAGTAGTGGTGATAGAGAAATCATCAATGGAGTGATCAACAAGCTCCACAAGCCGATCATCCCACGCTGTGATGATTCCACCAGAGGCCCCAACCGAAGGTTTATAAACAAAGGTGCGAAGAGAAGGCGAAAGAAAAGACGAGGCAAGGAAGGAAGAGATGCTTGTAAGTTTTGATTCTTGAATGCAAAGAATGGAGGGAAGACGAGCATCAATTGCAGCACGGACGTCGTCGCGTTTACGTCGATCACCCACACCACGCACATTCCAACAAAGGAAAATGAGCTTAATTAATAATCATGTAGAACCCAAAGTCGACAAGGAAGCAGAGGTGAGCTCCGCCGCAGAGATGTCGCATGCCGCGGCAAGGTCGTAGACGTCCTGGTCAGGCAAAGCTCGACCGTCCTCCATGGCCACCGCCAGCAGAGCATCGGCGTGGATCTCGCCAGGGCGGCAAGCGGTCTTGCTTGCCCCTCCATCAGCACTTTCTTGCGCATCTCGGCACGGTCAAGGACGGAGACATAGTGCGGCAGTTCGGAGCTGGCAAAGCGAGGGCTGCGGCGCGGCGGCAGAGGGGGTACGACAGAGGCAGCGACCTCCTCCAGAGCTGAGGAGGAGTCCATCACGCCCACAGGAGGAGTCAAGAGGGTAGCGGCGGC
Source organism: Poa pratensis (assembly GCA_947311845.1). Classification (NCBI taxonomy): domain Eukaryota; kingdom Viridiplantae; phylum Streptophyta; class Magnoliopsida; order Poales; family Poaceae; genus Poa; species Poa pratensis. The sequence goes on from CAMZMU010000128.1 coordinate 38,520,544, forward strand.
GTGGCCTACGTGCAGCAGCGTAGTGGCGGGGACTTTACGGGTCCTCATGGGACCCGGCCGGACCTGACCGGCCTGGTGTGTCCTTGCTACCGCGTCCGATCGGCACCCGCAGGTGCTGGTGGAGGACGTCCTCGAGGTGGCCGTGATGCTGCCACCCTCCGACTCCAATGGTCAGGTGTGCTCTTGTTGTTGTGTCCGGTCGGCTGGCCCCAACTTTTGCGCGCAGCGTTGTGTTTGTTTATAGCGAGGGTCCGGGTAAAGGGCAAGGTCCCATCTTGTTTTCTTATGCAAAGCTGTTTGCGGCTGATCTCATCATGAAGTTTCTAAAATTTCTTAAGATATGGGTTCGATTTCGTCATTATTATTACTAACTATATAAAAGATGGTCACTTTAGCGATCCCTCAGCCCCCGTGGTACTGTTCTAATGAACAGTGTTGAACAGTACCCGTGACATTTTTGCGAAAACGCCACTGCGTTTTCCCAAATGTACGAATCGGTCCTTTTGTATAAAAGACCAACCCGTAGCCCTAATCCCTAATCCTCCCCATTCCCCTCCCAGCTCGCCTCTCCCGGCCGCCCTCGTGCTCCTACACCGGCCTTCCACGCCGCCTCGATCGGCGCCGCCGGCAGGAGGAGGGCATGGGGGCCGGTGGCTCCCCGAGCTCCGGCCATGGGTCGTGCTCGCTGGCACCGCCGTCTCCTGCTCGAGCTCCTCCATCCGCGCCCTGGACTCCCATCCCCGCGCCTCCTTTCATGCTCCGGCGCCGCCGTTCGTCCGTTCCGTCTCCGTGCACCTCGTGCCCGACGGCCAGCCATGGGAGCGCCATCTCCCTCCCGCCCCTCGCCCGCCGTCGCTCGCTGCCGGCGATTTTTTCCCCACCCGCATGAATGCTGTGAGCGGGCGCCGTCAGCCCGCCGTCGGCCTGCTCCACCTCTCCTCCAGCAGTGGGAGCCAGACGCAGGCGTGGGCGTCGTCTCCGGCCTCCTCTACATCCCCTCCAGCAGCAGAAATCGGCCGAGGAAGCCATCGCTTTTCATTTAATCCACATACGCCTAGGTGAGCCTCCTCTCATGCGTCCTCTGCTCATGTTGATTTTTTTCATTTAATCCCAGATTGGTTTTTATTCATAATATTTGCTGCGCAGTCTTACCAGAAGTATTTATTCTCTTTTGCATTTCCGAAGTAGAGGAATTTGTGCGATTTCAAATCTGAGTTATGTACACAAACAAATAGGGACCAATTCAATTGATCGCCAGATCGAAACAAGTGCTCAGCTTCAAGTCTTCATGAAAATATCATGTCAGTAATCAAGCTCCTGGAGAGAATATTAGTTGAACTAAATGGTGTGTGTATCAACGTAGTTGTTAGTCTCAAAGTAAATATGCTTGGGATATTATAATTATTTATGAACTCTCCATTGCAGTTCTAGAGTCTATATTTTATAAATGACACATATAGAAAATGCTGCCAGAGAGCTCATTCAGTGTATTTCATATTTATACAACTGAGTTGTATGCATTTATTTTAGTTCAAATATTGTTGGCTAAATCTGTCTTCACAAAATTAGTAGATATGCATTCCATCTTGCGTAGCAGAATAGGTTATATACTATATATGTGCATCTAAATCACAGTCGTCGAATAATACTCAGTATTCAAATATATTTACATAGATTGAGAATGGTTTTCAATAATCTTTATCTTTAGACTTCAAATGATCTTACTTCCACAAATTCCAGTATGGTGCCATTAGACTTCAAATGATCTTACTTCCACAAATTCCAGTATGGTGCCATCGTAGTATTTATTTTTAATGAGATGTATTGGGTACCCAAAAAAAACTGCATGTGCATCTTTTAGTTCTGATTGTAGTTCATATTTTGGACAGTTCAAAATAAAGCATGACATTGTATTTCTGGAAGTTGGCCAGGTTAATATTTTAAATTGTCCTCGGCACATCCTTTTCTGGACAAGATTAGTCCCGAGTTTTATTCGACTCACTGTTGGGCTTTCTATACATACAGTTTGTTGTCTGCGAAATCACAAATCAGTAGCACCTTTATTGTTGGATGATGCAATATTATGCCTCTGCCTGTTAAAGCTACAGTTCATAAAATATATGAATAATTCTTAGACATACATATTTGTTTGTCACATACTATTTCTGCCCTCATGTACTCCGCTGTTAATCCTCCTATTCCCCAGTCAAAAAATATTCCAAAGACAATAGGTCACACTTCATACTTTACTTAACACGCTATCAATTTCTTTGAAGGTGTTCCTTACCACATTGGTCAGCTTGGTTTTATGCGATCATTCCAGAAATCTCTACATCCATATTTTTTTTGTCTCTCCATTGATATCACAAGCTACTGACTAACTTCCTATTTCTATTTGTGATTTTTGCCATGAAGGCACATATTGTCTTTTCAGGTCATTGAGGATATGTCTACACAAGCAAATGTGCCTGCTCTAGCAATGGAATAGATACTGGAATCGTTTTTTCCCTTCATTAATTTACTCGATTTGAATATTTTTTCCGATCTGATATGCCTTGCCAAGCTGATCTGAACCTATGTACGAAAAATCATTATTCAGTCTGTGGGCTTAGGCATTAGCTAGCTTCTAACGATAAAAAAAAGTGAGCACTTGATCACTGTAAAACAGAGTATTCATTGTGACAGAATATGCAAGCTTCATGGTTGTCCAGATTTTATACAGTCCAATCTTAAAATTAGTAATCTTTGTTGTTGAACTCTCATGGTCCAAATTGTTCCAACTATTTTTATTTGAATTTTCACTAGGTCAGAGGTGAAATGATATTGTGCCCCAAAGAACTGAATCTATATGCCTCTGGTATACTATGATTTGATTTTCATGATTCGTAACAAGCGACATGTAGTTGTTCAGCTTCAGTGATCCATATCCACATGAAAGCCACTATACAATGGACAATATATTCAGTCGATTTTAACGGAGTTTCATTAGCTATTACTCCCTCTGTATCAATATATAAGACGTTTCATCATACTGCACAAACGTCTTATATTATGTGACAGAGGAAGTAGTTATTACCAGTAGTTTATATCAATTGATACCGCAACTTGGGTATCATGTCTACAAGTTTCTTTCGTGGATGTGCAGGCTCTACTGAAACCTTTTTTTTGTCCAATTTTCTTATGAGCTGTTGATTTTCTTGCAGGATTGCTGGTTTTGGTTCAGATGGAAAGCACACCATGGCATCAGAGCATTTTGTGAGATTAAAGTTAGTGAATACCAAGGTATATGATCAGTTTCTGCATTCCTATTTCTATTTATATTTGTTCGTTCTAGAAAAAATCCACACCCAGCTCATTTGTACACATATCTGGTTCTTCTTCTCAGGAAATCAAGCGAGCAAACTAAGCTTTCTAGGTTGTTTCAGAAAATTGATTTTTTAAATGTGCTGATGAAGGTGTCAGCACAAGGCTCAGGCCGTGCATACGTCTCGGCGCGGCCCAGACGCACAGCATCGCGAACTCCTTCTCCACACCGATCTTTTTTCTCCAACATATTGGTAGGCCAGACCCTTACGTTCTTCCATGTGTACATTTTATCCTCTTCATCTTGATTACCCTGGTTCATTTGGTGATGCACAGCTGTGCTAATTTCACTGTTGTCTGAATGGATATGTCGTGGTCTGCAGTCTCACATTTGTAAGCATTTTTGCATCCTTCATGTGACTAAACTGGACATCAGAGATGAGACTGGTTGTTTGGCAATAGGATAAGAAAATTTTAGATCTGTTTGGATTTTGTAAACAATTCTGCATCCTTCATCTGTTTGGTACCTTTTATTTTTGTCTGGGTTTTGATTTGTAGGTTTGTTTTCTCGGTAAAGAACCGGGAGTAAGTGAAAAAAATCTGCTACAGACTGTTTTATTGCCTTTTCATACAGAATAATATTTAAAGCTTTCTAGACCACCTGGTCATTATATATATTTCGGATTCTATAACTTAACGATATCATGAACATATTATTACATTCCACTTCATACATACATACAGTTTTTACATGATTACATACTACTTTTCACATCACATGCTCCCATGATTACAACAACATCTCTGTTTTCCATTTATGCATATACTACCATCTAGATTACTACAGATAATTATACATAACAACGAGACGCTTAAACCGCTGCATCCATTGCAGGGCAAGTACTTTCACACCTGAAAGTCTACGTCAGGCATGTCATCTTCAGGCAGACTTACATCATACATCCTCACACACTGCCAATAAAAACATTGAAAAGAGCCGCGGCGTGACGCCGCGCGAAATTCCACTAGTGTTTCTCTATGCATGGCAGATATGCCCATCCTTTCAGCGAACGGCCATATATTGGAAGATCTTTAGTTTTGACCTATAATTCTACTCCAGTATTGGCGGTAAGCAACACCCTCACTGTCTGCCACAGTTAGCACATCAATTTAACAACAACCCATGTACAACTATGCACTGCACTGGTCAAAGGCAAGAGATAAATGGTTAGCTTCCAAGCAACCAATATGGTTAGTGTAGACGAATGGACAATGAAGTGATCGACCGGCAAAGTGCATCATGTTTCAACGGCCTCCTGTGTCACCATGTTTCAACAACCGAGACCGACCACTACCGGCCTGGACGACAATTTGCTTGTTCGTGGGGCTCTCATTCTGCTTCTCGTATGTTTCCTCCTTCGATGTACTCGTCGCTAGTAAAAGAGATCAGTGTATTTAAATAGTCGATAAAAGAAAATCTTACCCAAACATAAACGATGTAAGTTGGTTTTTTCCAATTAGTAAAGCTCGCCGAATGGGTTTTCCAAATAAAAAACAATCAATGTTACCCCCTGAAGATATTGTTTACGTGCCAATTAAGTGTCCATCGCATATGCTTATGTGATTTCAGAATAAATGATAATTTATGACATCATAAATGCAAAATAACTTTGTACACTGCTAGTTTGTTATCATGGTATTCTTATTTACCATAGAAAGCTGCCCAACAAAAGGTGGACATGAGTCGAGGATTGTTTGAAAAAAAACATATCAGTTGGAAAACCAAGCTACTCTCGTGTGAATGGCGGCTTATCTTCTTTAATGTGGTTCTGAGCTCTAACTAGTTTCTTGATCGTATTGCTCTCATCAATAAAAAACCTAAAGTAGTACAAAAACAAATAGATTAGAGAACACAGATCAATATTCTCCTGGCGAAGTGATGAACTTACATGAAAATATCAGTTAAGCAAATGGAATACTATTTGTTGACCCAAAGTTCAAGGAGTTGAAACCCTAATTTGGCGTGAATAGCCCGTCGGCCTTTTTCTTCATTATATAGACGTATTATAGTTACAATGTACATGATATACATTAGCTGTAGAAAATATGCTATTTTCTAAACTAACCAAATCATGTACTCCCTCCGTCCCAAAATAAGTGTCTCAAATTTGTACAAAAGTGGATGTATCTATACATGTTTCATGTCTAGATAAATCCACTTTTTGACAAATGTAAGACAGTTATTTTTGGACGGAGGGAGTAGTATCATAACGTGTCCCCCAACTTGAATCGTGATTAAAAAGTTTTGGACTGTTTTTAAAACGGTCTAACATCTGCGTGATTGCCCGCTTTGTGAACATATCGGCAATTTGATCTTCGACTAGATGAACTTACGATCAAAAATCTTTGGCTACTTGCTCCTGCACAGAATGAAAATCAACTTTAGTATGCTTGGTTTTGGCATGAAACACTGGGTTAGTAGTCAAATATATCGCACCGAGAATGTCACACCATAGTACATGTTGATTTTGCTTGACAAACAGTTCCTTCAATCATGAAATGACCTTTCAACAGAGAAGAGCTTCGGAGTCCACATTTTTTTCGAGAATGGTCGGAGTCCAACTTAATATTGCCAATGCCAATACTTTAATTGTGAGACATTTACAGATTTGCTGTATAGCAAGCTCCATCACCACTACCTCGTTGATGCATGACAGATCAATGGATCAGTGAGATATCGTACAGAAACATACTGACAACAAACACAATCACTTTTAGAACTCGGCATTGACCAGGGGGTACACATGGAGATCATTGCCATTCTGTTTTTGTTGGTTTTTGCTTAGAGGTATTCAAGTGAGAAGTTTCCACAGAGTAATGATCAATCAAGAATATTTATAAGAAGTGGATGAAATATAATTTTATTCCGCTGAGCTAACTATAAACCCACATAAACCATAGAGTCTGGAATTTGTAGATAGATGTGCATGCATCTGCATGGATATTTCTTCCCCTGCTTTTTGGGGAATCTCTGGTGTTCAGCCATATCAATCAGACCGGGATCCACACATAAGCAAAAGTTAAGACACGGGCTCTCTCTATTAGCTAGCTCCATGTTCAAAGTGTTAAACCACCCTAGCCTAGCGGCCGGGTTCGGCTCCCCTGAACCTGAGAAAGGAACAGTGCATAATGAATGTCGTGCTGTGCCATAATCACAAGTGCAAACTACAGTTGCTAATTTCTCGTGTGAGGATTCCAGGTCAAAGTGCTAATTGTTATTTGTTCGAGAGCTTTCATTTTGGAATGGAAGAATAGACAAAGCAGAACGTGGACATTATGGTGAACAAACTAATGTCACTATGGTAGAATCCAAAGGGAAAAGGTGTGTTTTCATCGATCCATCGAATCAGCACATGTTATATATACGATTAAACTTTAGAACCAGACAAATATAACCGTACTCTCTAAATCGAAGATAATACACTGCACGGATGATTCCATAGCACTTCTAGACAATACTGTGCCTATGTCTCTACCAAATCACCTCTATGTTTATTTTCAAAACGAATAGTACATAGTACAATTATCGGAACAATGTGAGAACAAAAGAACCAACCACCCATTTTAGTTTCAAAATCTGAACTTTTCAAAGTGTGGAATGAGAGAAATTCCCGTAAAAATCTTATTATTAATAAGAGGTATGATTTTGCCTTCCCGAAAAATGAATGAATTGATTACAGTTATAACAATTTATGTTTTCCTAAGAGTTTGTATTAGAAAATAGTAGTGTTTTCTAACTTTCCAAATGATTTAACAGATGTGTAGCTTGACTGGGTGTGGTATTTCATCCGATTTGAAGAGTCCAGACTCCAGCGTAAAATTTGCCCAGTTAGAGCTTATGTGTAATGTACTCTGTCTGTTCAAAATTATAAAATGTTTTGAATATTTCAATATGAATTACGTAGGAAATAAAATGAGTGAATCCATTAAAACACGTATAGATACATGCGTCAAGAAAATGGGAAAACATCTTATAATTCAGAACGGAGGGGGAGTACTAGTGTAGACTTAGATATTTGCTGAACTGTGAAAACTAAAAACGACACATGTGATGCGTTTGGTATTGATGGTATACGATAATTCAGTAGTCAACTAGCCTTTTTAGTTTAGCATTTGGTTAATTAACGTTCCTTTGTTTCAGTGACTATTGTAAGCAGCGGACTATAATAATATAATAGTCCAACACAACTCAATTCAGCAACGAGGAACCAAGCCATATAATTAAGTATATAGCACATCATCGGTAGCTTCATATGTTCTTTTTATGTATAACATGGAACTTTTGGGAGTATAACATGCAAATCTTCTGAGTCGAGTCGAGAGTAGATAGTTGGAGACCAACATGGGAGGAATCTTAATCGTCCGATCACCGATCCAACCGAACGGAAGGAATGGAGAGTGGTGTGGTTTTCAAGATACCCTCCAATCATGGTTTTGGTTACCGGTCGGGAAATCCGGTTACCGCCCGGTAACCGGATATCCTGACCACCCCCGGGAAATGGTCATCCCGGGCAAAAAATCCCGAAATTTTTAAAATTTAACAAAAACCCTCGGAAAATGGTCAAATTGGAACCAATTTTTTTTGGATTTTTGAATTTTGGTTTTCAAATTCGTCCGGTAACCGGTCGGGATTTTCCGGTTACTGCGGTAACCGGTAATCCCGACCACCCTCGGGAATTTTTTTCTACCGGGAACGAAGACCTTGCCTCCAATAGAAGTAAGTTTGTTACTTATTGACTCGACATGATGGGATGGCCAACCTGCTAGCTAAGCAACGAGCAAAAGAGAAGTGCTACACGTCCGACACTTCATGTACGATGTCTGTCCGACGGAGTACTGTGTTCGTTGCTTTGCATCATGTCATAGATGGAAACCGTCGGATTGGTTTGTCGTACGGGAATCAGACATGAAACATCGTATGGAAAGCAATTCCGCGAGCAAAACGCATCTAGTTGTAAGGTAGCAATCGATCCCATGCGGAAAAGGATTGTCCATAACCGGCCAGATCCCTTTCTGCCGCGAGGCTCACCAGCATCTCTGGCTCAGAGACCTCCTTGCTGCACGCGGCGTGCCTCCCCTCTTCCGGCACCAAAGTATTTTCCCCTAAATTGCATGGCTTAAACACTTTAGCTATTAATTAGTACTTGGTAAAAGGAAAACATTTAGATCTTGTTTGCCACCCATCATTTTATTTAATTTGGCAGAAATGAAATGAAAAAACCCTAATGCATCATTTCATTTAAAGAAGTGAAGTGACATGGTTAGTACCAGAAATTGACTTACATATAATAGACATTCACTGGAATTCCAACTTAAATTACATGTCCAATTTTATGACAGCCAAACAGGTTGAATATGGAATCTCAGTTGAATTATATGATTCCGACTAGTAGGTAGCGCCACAAGAATAGCGTCAGCAGACTCTCTCCCGTCCCGTCGAGGGAACTGTAGCTCTGTCACGCCATGTCTATGAGGCAGGCGGAGCAACCCACAATGCGATTATAAATAGGCCTTCTCCTTAGTGAGAAGGCAACTAACACGAAAGAGACTCGCTTCGTAGAACTCACACACACGCTCAAGACTCGTAGAGACCCGTCACTCTTTCTTCCTCCTTGGGAATATCCGGCGCAAATCCATATACACACCACAGGAGTAGGAACTTTACCGGTGATCTTTCCCGTGATCTGAATCTGCTCATATCTTTGTATATAAGTCTTTTCACCCATCGGGACATTGGCCTCATACCAACCCACAAATACATTTTCGGTATAAAAAAACCTGACAACTGTTGTTATGTAGGTACGACATTAATCTTTTTTGACTACGTCAACCTTTCAGTCTATTTTTATTATTTTTATATGGATTCATAGTTCGCAATAAAGTTACACATTTTCTTAGTTTTATAAGTTTATTCGTTAATTGAGCAGAGTAAGCTGTCATGTGCACGTAAACTATTGGCATAACATCCAAAATTGTCATCTCACAGATTTTGGGAGATAAGATTTTTTTGAACATTGGGAGATCAGATTATTTGGTTGAAACCTTTATAAACGAATTTGGATTTAATTGATCTTCGAGGGATCAAAGTGTGAGTTCTCCCTTTACTTAATTTCTCGTTGCAGACTGAAAGAATGTGAAAGTTGGTTGAACCTTTTTCTTACTTACTATAAAATGCAATTAATGGATCCAAAAATTTCAAAGAGGCGATACGATGCGTCCTCTATAAAAACATATGAAGATTGCTTCCTCAATTTATCCATCGACTACAATGCTTTTCGTCTTCTCTCTTTGTATAATTTCCGGTGATTTCTATCCCCTAATCAAGAACGTGCCACTGATCAAGAACGTGCGAGGAGGGCGCAGAGTGGCCATACGCGGTTCCCCTCCCGCCCAAACCATTGTGGACCTTTTTCCTGTACACCATAGCTCCACTACCTCCACATGTTCTCTCATTTCTTGCCCATCACATATCCGTTTGTCCCTCTCCTTTTGTTGGGAGAATTGTAGCATGACCCAAAGCTAGCTGTGGCTGGACTAGATCTCTCCCAACAAATTGCCGCGCATGTCCTATGCTAGTGTAACCCAGTGCAGCACTTTCCTGCTCGACTGTACATCGACGTCCAGGTGGCATTGTACCATCATTCATGTCCTTTTCCATTTGACAACCCGATCGAGAGATCTTGGGCGTGGGTGTCAGGATCGGAATCCTAGGTACTGATCGTATGTCTGCTATCTGTATCCGGCAGACACGACCGGTATTTTCTTTTGAAACGGAAGCAAAATGTTTGTCATATCTATTAATTAAGCAGAAGAGAATTATCCAGCTAATTAATAGAAAATCGGGCGAAAACAATACGCAACCGGTATCATCATAGCATAGTATTACAATTATGTGATCATGTCGAATTGTTTTGACATTGACGGCAATCTATACTTCTTATAAAGCAAAACTCCACGAAGTGTAATTATTATTTTCTATCTCCACATGCAAGTTATCCACATTACTTGCTTTTGTAGCCAATCAATTGTCCATGTCATCTCACTAACATTTATTAATTATTTTCCATCTCTACATGCAAGTATCCACATCATCTTTTTTAGCCCATCAAATTGTACACATTATTTTTTTATGTTTGAATGATAAAATCACACCATGTCGCTATGTAGGAAAACAAGTAAATCATGTGCAAGTAGAACACCAGAATTAGTTTCGCCCGTGAAATTTTTGCCAATTAATTTCAACGATGAAAATCATATAACAGCTTTACAAAATTATGGGCTCTTCTATATGTATTCACTCAAAAAAAAAATCTAAAAATATTATGTGGAAATGTGCATGTCATCTTCATGCAAGACATCCATAACATCCATTTCTTCGAACCGTTAATATAATCTCACTATATCAATCAAATACACGTCTAAATCATAAGAATCTTTAAATTCTAAACCACACATATATTCGATGTCTAATTTTTTTAGCCATTTTATTAAAAAATTAAGAGATACCCGCTGCAACGCGCGGGTGTCGTTCTAGTTTAACTAACAAGCCATGAATAGTCTTCCCTTTTTATCGGAAGTGCCTTTCGTATGACGATTAGTGTCTGACGGACGTACGATAATAAAATCCGACGGACAAATAATCGCATCCTAGTTGTTTGATCGTACCCGCTTGTAAATCCGACGGACTATTTCGGCGTCGTATGAATGTCGGACATACGACGTTGTACGTGTAGCATCACTCCCTTTTTATCTTACGGTTTCCTTTATACTTGTGAATTCTGATCTTTTCTACTGCACAAACAGCAGGATGCCAGCATTTTCGAAGACAACAATTTCGAAGGGCGGACTGCTACAATCTAATGGTACACATAGATCCTATGATTTTCATTCTTATTTAGACAAAACAAAAGTATCCCGGTGTAGCTTCAGCTCGCAATGTCATTGACGGCACACCTCACCTACTACTGAACAGACACATGTTCTAGCTGCCCTCCCTACTAAATATAGTTGAATGCCCGTGCGTTGCTACGGCGACAAAGTTTGTACACCATAGTATCGAGTTCAGTTATGTATGTCTCTCAAAAACGAATTATAAACATCATATACCCACTTAAATGTACTCTTTTCGCTTCCAAGAATAGATGGTGTTTTCTCTTTGAGGAATAGATGATTTCTCGACTATACCCGATTTCAAATTTTGATTTAGCTATTAATTTTATATAACATGAATAAAATAATTATGAAAATATAAAAGTAAAATTTGTGTTTGAAGGATCTCAATAATCGAATAATATGATAGAGAAATTTAAATGCACATTAAGTTAGGTCTTGCACCATCCTTAATCAGCCTTTCGACCAGAATTCATCGACAATATTTACACAAAGATAGATACATGTTGCTGGTGGGAATTTATTTCCAAAGAAGACTGACAATGAGCTTCTTTAGATGAAGAGAAAACATTGTAGTTTCTAATTTCACCATTCCTGTCCAATGCCCCATTCACTGGTAAACATCTCGACACATCAAGAATTTCTCCACTGCTGCATAACCATCTGATAACTTAGATTTAGATTTAGGTATTAGTTGAGTGTAAAGCTGAAACAACATGATGACCATGAGCATATACATGACCATCATAACTTCTTGACCAATTGCCCCCCTTCGCCCTTCCATTACCCCATTGGATATATCCGTAGAAATATAATAGTTAAAAAATGTAGAAGGGTTCGAAAAACATACAAAACACTACGCTTGGTGCCAATTCAAGGTAAATAAAAGGTTGTGTTAGAAAAAAAACTCCAATAATATTATACATGAACATGGTTATCGTTAATTCATGGCTACTGTAAGAATAAGTGAAAAACTATACAACTTACTTGCCTGGGTTAGAAAAGCTGGAGATGGAACATCACATATTGTCCACACTAAGGAACTATGATGGAAATACACCAAAGTATGCAGCAAAAGGATTTGGATTGACGGAGCCAGATCTCACAAAAAATCCAAAATGCCAAGCATCCAGTAATTGACCAGCGTCAGGTTCCCTGCCACAGGATCCTTCATGTATTAAGAAGTGCATTTGTTGATACCAACATAGTCGATGGAGCCTTTCAGCATCCCAGACTTGTCGATGCTGAAGGTTGCCTATTTGTGCTCTATAATCTTGAGCATCGAATATGGGTAGCAACCATAGATAATGCGGTCACCGAACCTATAAGGATAAGTAACATAGTATAAATTTGCTTTGCTCTGAAGTCTGAACAAAATACAGTTGGTTTCTACACACTGTTGCAATCTGAACTTCTTAAGTATCCGAGATTCCTAATTCACCATAAGAAAGTTAACTAAATCAGAAGTCTGCATGCTGATGCTAAGAGCTTCTTGTCTTCTACCTTGTGTAAAAAATCAAATTACCTTGTGGAAGCATGTAATCTATGAACCTGTTGTAGTAATCACTCCTTCCTGGTTCACCTCCTAGGTTGTAGAATTATGTACACAGCTATGCATCACCAACTCCATTGACAGAAATTTTTTGACTGCAAATTAGCAAACTGATCCAGCTAGAGGGACCAGGCCAGATACTCAGGACATAGTCGAGCAAGATATCAAAAACCGATATGCATTGGACCCCATGTTCTACTCCGACATGGTTCCTGTTAGAGTGTTAGTTAAGCCCCCAAGTGTGAAATTATCCTGGTTACTCTGCACTTCTTCTATAGCAAGATAGCTTGCAGGCAGGACCAGCTAGTGCCGGATTGATCAGATTATTCAGATAAAACCAACAACCCTGCAACACCGAATTATGGATTATCAAATACAAATACCAGGAATTTACCAACATGATCACAATACGCTGGACAGAAAATTAACCAAATATAGGCAATCGTGAGTGCGAACAATTCGGCAACAGAGGCAAGAAGCACATGAAAACAAAGGTGGTGTTCAAAAAAAAAAAAAAAGCACATGAAAACAACAGTGGGTTCGTCTATAATATTGGAGTCCACTACAATACTACATGGCAATAGAACTCCAGCAAGCACACGATTTTCTTTCAGGTGTTGAAACGAGGGCTACTCACCGGCGAGCCTCTTGTTAGCAAAGAAAAGAATCTCCACGTTGGCCGCCTCGCACAGTATCTTCCTGCTTTGCATTTGCCTTGCTGTCACAACAACACTTGCTAGAATCAGAAAAGGACCGACACACCAAAACGCAGAGAAGAATGGAGGAAGGAGGCAGCAATCGAGTGAAATACGTGGTGCACTTCTTACAGATTCTTCCTGCCATCGGCGACTCCTATTCGCAACCTACCGATCTCAACTCTCTGTCGTTCCCAGCCGGACCACCTCAGGCAATCGTTGCGGAGGACCGGAGGCGGCGCCCGGCCGGCGGCGAGGAAGGCCGCGGGGCGCGGGGCTCGGCCGGCGGCGAGGAATACCGGGCGGAGCGGGGCCCGGCCGGCGGCGAGGAAGGCCGCGGGGCGCGGGGCTCGGCCGGCGGCGAGGAAGGCCGGGCGCGTCCGACGACGAATCCGAGGCCCTGGCCGCCTCAAATCGCCGCCCTCCCGGCGAACGTTTTGCCAATTAATTTCAACGATGAAAATCATATAACAGCTTTACAAAATTATGGGCTCTTCTATATGTATTCACTCAAAAAAAATCTAGAAATATTATGTGGAAATGTGCATGTCATCTTCATGCAAGACATCCATAACATCCATTTCTTCGAACCGTTAATATAATCTCACTATATCAATCAGATACACATCTAAATCATAAGAATCTTTAAATTCTAAACCACACATATATTCGATGTCTAATTTTTTTAGCCATTTTATTAAAAAATTAAGAGATACCCGCTGCAACGCGCGGGTGTCGTTCTAGTTTAACTAACAAGCCATGAATAGTCTTCCCTTTTTATCGGAAGTGCCTTGCGTATGACGATTAGTGTCTGATGGACGTACGATAATAAAATCCGACGGACAAATAATCGCATCCTAGTTGTTTGATCGTACCCGCTTGTAAATCCGACAGACTATTTCGGCGTCGTATGAATGTCGGACATATGACGTTGTACGTGTAGCATCGCTCCCTTTTTATCTTACGGTTTCCTTTATACTTGTGAATTCTGATCTTTTCTACTGCACAAACAGCAGGATGCCAGCATTTTCGAAGACAACAATTTCGAAGGGCGGACTGCTACAATCTAATGGTACACATAGATCCTATGATTTTCATTCTTATTTAGACAAAACAAAAGTATCCCGGTGTAGCTTCAGCTCGCAATGTCATTGACGGCACACCTCACCTACTACTGAACAGACACATGTTCTAGCTGCCCTCCCTACTAAATATTGATTCGGTGTTTGCAGCTATTTTTTGGTTAAAATGCATTTGCTCACAATGTTCCTTTGTGATGATCGACCAGCAAACGGATTTGGCTTGCACTACTACGATGGTTGCCACTTGCGTTGACCACGCGTGTCGTTTTCGTTTCTCTCATTCTGTTTTTCCAATTAACTTTGTCAAGGGCCTTTTCACCCATCTATCCTAAAAAATAACCGTCAGAAAGAAAAGTCAGACGCATATTATATTCGTAAATTCTTTAGTAAAATTTCGCTGAGAAAAAATACTAACCTTTTTGATAGCTTCAATGCCTAATCGAACTGGACCATTTGTTTCATGGGCCAACTTGGATGGGCTCCTTTTGATCTCTTTTCTTCCATTTTCTTTTAATATCCTCTTTCCTTCCAATTTCTACAAGCGGCACTCTTTTTTTTTTGAAATTGGGCAAAATATTTGCCTTTTTAATTGACATAGAAGAAAAGAGTTGGCAAATTTATAAGGTAAACTGGCCGAAAACCGATACAATACAAAACACACCACGCTGGTCCCAAATCCGTGCCCCACACGAGTCGACGATAAAGTTTCCCAAGCAACTAAGTCCGACACCTAAAAAGAACGCAAAACGGTGGAGGCGAAACACCTGGAGCCGTCGTTTCGACATCCACGTCAACCCCAAGACCATGCCCCCACACGACTACACAAGCCGACGACCAAGTTGCCCGAGCGACCAAGACCAACACTCTAACATCTCAACGCAACACGACAAATGCGAACATCCAAAATCGTTGCTCGGACATCCACGCCGGTACTAAGGCCGCGCACCAACAAACCAATGACGAAAGAAGCACAAGGCGAGCCGAGAAGAGCATACCAGAGACAGACACCGACACGATCATAGCCTCATAGGCATCAAGATTGCTAGTAGGCTCGTTTCTTTTCGAAATCAACCGTCTACATGCTGGCTTAAGATTGTCTCCAGTCTATTTCGCCAAGTGGGCTGACCTGTATACAAAGTTAAGGATTTTGCTTATAATAAAAAAAAAAGCACGTACCGATGTATTCTCCTCCCAAGAAACAAAACGCGTGGAGGTGTGCAGGTTTTTACCGACGTAGAAGTAGAATCTGGAAAAAAAATTGCACTTGAACTCAGGGACTTTATTCAATCAACGACAAACGATTACAATCTGCCCGAAGGCTACTAACCAGAAACGACGGCATCCTATGAAACCAGCAGTCTGAAGTCTGAAGACGACACGCATGCTTAACACACAGATCCGCAGAGGCATTAGCAGTCCTCTTTACATGAATAATGCTAAAAGTTGTAAAACTAGTAATAATCTCCCCAATCTCATCTAAGATAGGTGACACAACCGAACGAGTCTTGTGTCGCGGAAACTAGAGGTTCACCACCTCTAGACAGTCCGTTTCCATGGCGACTTGAGTATACCCCCGTAGGCGTGCAAGGACAACTCCTTCCCGCAAAGCTAGTGTTTCTGCAATGAGAGGATCAGTCACTCCATGGAATGGTTTACTCCAGGCACCAAGAACAGACAAGTGAGATCGGATTACTCCTCCCCCTCCTCCATTCCGAGCCTCTGAATCAATGGCACCATAAGTATTGATCTTGATCCATCCATGATCGGGAGGGCGCCAGCTCTGACCAACTGTTTCTCGTCGACCAAATGCTATACATAATAGAGATGATTTTGCATCTGTCTTGGTCAGAGAACATTTTGTCCAACGGTATACCTTTGGACCATGTATCCGGGTGCAGCAGGGGAAGCTTGATTTCGAACTGATCCCTAGCAGCCACCCAACACTCCTTTGCATGAGAGCACCGAACAAGAGCGTGGTAGAGGTTCTCGTCCGTTGCTTTGCAGAGATCACACATAGCGATTGGTTTTACATGACGATACTTCAGGGTAACATTATCAGGAAGAATACCCCTTAGTACCCGCCACCAGAACACCCGTATACGCGGGATCACTTTGAGCTTCCAAAGAGCAGACAATTGCTGTTTTTCTGACACTAAAGTCCCCGCTACCGACCCTTCCTCTTGAGTTGAGCACTCGTTTTGAGTCACCAGAGCACGGTAAGCTGATTTTACAGAATAAATTCCATTCTTCTCCAAAGCCCAAGCAGTTAAATCTTCACCTCCCGACGAACGCGTAGCTTGTACGCCAGCTTCTCTACATACGTCCCCGCAAAAAAAAAATTCTCTACATACGTATCTCGATACGTATTCCTACCCTGTACACTCGTCTGCTCCGCGCGAAAAGAAACCTACCCGCCTACGCCTAGCCCAAGCTCCTCGATCCCCAATCCCCATGGCTTTGGCCGCCGCAGTACTGTCCCTCAACCGCAAGGGGAACCCGAGGACGCTCCGCCTCTTCGCCGCGCTGGTCGAGGCGGAGTCCCAGCACTTCGCCGCCGCCGCCTCCCAGCCCGCCCACAACGACCTCGTCCGGGCCTTCCGCGGCAGCGCGACTCCGACCGTCCCCATCGGCGACTTCCTGGAGCGCATCCAGCGCTGTAACTACATGTTCGACGGCGGCGTCTACGTCCTCGCAGGGGCGTACCTCGCCCGCTTCATCCGTAGCCGTGCCGCGCGCGACGCCGGGATCCTCGTCGAGCCGGCCACCGCGCACCGCCTCGTCTCCGTCGCCGTCCTGCTCGGCGCCAAGTTCATTAGCCCTAGGAACTTCGAGAGGCGGGTCGAGGCCTTCCAGATCTGCTCCGGCCTGGCGATCCGGGCAAGCAAGATGTGCCCACTCGAATTGCTCTTCCTGCGCGCCATCGACTACCGCATCTTCGTCGGGGACCAAGAGTTTCAGCGATTCTTGAGGGTCATGGAGCGCGGTCCCAAGGCACCAAGTGCGAGCTGCGGATCCAAGAAGAGGAAGGCGGAGGCGGTGGCCGGCCGAGAGGAGGAGGAGGAGCCCCGCCGCCTGCGAGCATGTCAGCCGCACGTCGTTGCATCTTAATTAGGATTCCAAGATAAGTTCTTTCTTTTCTTTACTGCATTGTTGATCGAATCGTTTCTACTTTGCACTGCATCTCATCGATCGATTTGTTTCTTGCGTTCTTCGATTTCTTTCTGGCCTGTTGCGTCGATTTCTTGGTTTCTTTATCGATCTTCTCGTAGCATACTTTTGATCAATTTCTCTCTTGCAGTTTTGTGGTTTCTTTGTTGCAGTTTTTTCGGATTCTGTCGTCGCAAGTTTCGTTTGTTGGATTTTATTCTGGAAGCTTTTGTCAAGATCGATTCGTTTGTCGCATTGCATAGCATTCTTTGGAGTATCTCCTAAATTCCTTCAGCTCGATAGTTTTCTTGGTAATTTCTGTTCCTTTTGTGTTTCAGTGAAGCTTCAGTAGAGGAAAAGAATTAGAGAACGAGCTGCCAGAGCTGAAAGCTAACTCCCTGAAGATCGAAGTGGAACGAGACTGTGTTGGTTTTGTCGCTGGAGATTATCGATTTAGTACTTTAGTGTCAATCTTTCAGATTCAGGTGTTGTTTGTGAACAACATTTTGAGATGCAGTTTAGGTTTAGACTTAAGATCAGCTCAAAGAATCAAAGTGTCTGAGTACAAGTGTTGGTCGAATCGAGTTAGTGTTCCCATCTTTGTCTTCGGGACGGATTTTACTGTGAGCTATTCATTAGTAAAGTATGGAATAAATGTTTTTTAGATTAATAAAGATTTGTTTATGTTTTCTAATATCCTTATGTGAGGCACCTTACTCTGATTCTTTACATCTGGCCTGAAACTGAAATAGTTAATGCAAATCATTGAATTTCATGGACAATTTTGCATGGACTTGACAATTTACACATATTTTCAAGTGGAAACGAGATAGCATTAACCAAGTGGCGCACCTAGCTAATGAAATGACAACAGAAAACTCAAAAGACTCAGACATGAAGTTGTGAGCTTTCACAATAAAACTCTAGGAAATCGAAGAAAAAATGTTATCTCTCTCACGACGACATAATGCACAACCACCAAACGCTAATATAATTCCTAAGCAGGAAACAATAATATACATGAGTTCTAGCCACTTAGATACAACTCTGATGTGTCTGATGCACAATCGATTCCCAATACTGCATCTGATAAATATTATGTACACGAGTCATTGATTTAATCCTTTTCTCTCAAAAAACGACATGGTGACATACTAGTGTTTTTTCCTGAATGCTTTCTGCATGAGATGGTTACAAACCATCTAAAAAAGAGAAGAGTGGGTAGTCACTGCGATCAAGGCCTGGCCAGCAAGGGCGGCAATAAGATCCTTGGGGAAACTATTGTCAGGTGACTATTCTGGATGGTTCTTACTTATGTTGCATATCAAATTTTCCTATTGTCACCGTCACCCTTTTTATTGTGATTCCTTATTGTTCAGGTGGTCCTCAATATTCTTCATGTAATGCAAGTTACTGTCATGAATCCATGGTTTAGAATACTGAATGGTGCTACTTGGCCGAGATTGTTGTTTCTTCAGATATTATTTGTGTACGATTTGGTGTTTGTCTCATAGACATCAATTCTTTTTCTGATCCGTTATAACCATGTTTGTCCTTGTGCGTACCTAGATGCAAAACTATATGTCCATAGAGCTATTCAGTTGTCCTGGTTCAGTTTTTGACTCACAAGAAAAAAAAGTTGTTAGGATGCTAGAGATATGTATGTACTCAGTGGAGGCTAGATTTTGTTCTAATATTCTCGCTTGCACAAGTCATCAGAAGTAAATAAGGATTTTTTTATCCTGGTGTACCATTGAATAAGAGCTTAAAATCATTGGAAGTGCCAATACATCATGTAGCTCTTTGAGATGATTAGATTTCTGTCATGTTAGATTGTCGATTTATGTTACCTAATCATTATCTGATGTTCTCATTACTTGCTCTATGCAATTCACTAATGATTTGTCGCTTATCACCCTGTTTCCTTTGATTTGTATATACAATTCATGCTTTGATTTTTATTGGTTTGGTGTGAAACATGCTTGATATTGCCCACGTCAGGAAGTATTGTCATGGGCGGTGGATGCTTGAAGGATATGGGGATTTTCACGATAACACCGATGTACGTGCATGATATTCTTTAGTATTGCTGCTCAGTGATGATTAGTTATGAGAATGGAGATTGATATGATACACATGTTTTTCGGTATTAACAATCATTGCTGTGGTTTTTTTTCTTGCTATTAATAACTGAGAGTTGCATGTCTACTGCCATTGCTTAATTCTGGATTGTGATATCTCTGTGGCAAGAAGATAATGGAATTTTTTGAAAGCACCGGCTACTGATAAGAACACATATTCCATTTTTCAGTTACTTTCTTTGATTTTTTGTTGTGTGCTTCCTTTTCTCAAGATCTTTATGACTATTGTTAAGAGAAGGGTCAGTGTTTATAGAAGGATAAAATATAGGTTTTCTGATGAACAACGCTTTCTATTATTTGTTAAAGTGCAATCTGAATGTTGGCTGAAGATTCAGTGCTCATAGAATGTTATTGTTCTATTGGTGTATACAATTCAGCATGTATAAATCACTTAAGTTACACAATTTCTTTGGTCATTCCAATAATTGTCCTACTACAATTTTCAGTCTGTGGGAATCCATATGCATATAAGTTGATTCTTTTACATTTGTGCCGGCAAAATATTTTAAATCATGCTCTTAGATTCTCTGTTGGTAGTATTTTATCGGCTCAGTCATGGGCTCAATCCCAGCCTGTCGCATCGTACACAAACATTTTCTTTAATCCTACAGTTTATACAAGAGGTAATCAGTTTGAATCAAACTCTGTGTGCAAATGTTGTAATTTTGTAATTACGTCTCTTGAGTTGAACTCATGTCCAACAGTTGTACTTTCGTAATCATATTAATGACTGCTCTTATATTAATCTCAAACTAGTGATCTACACGATATTAAACCTTTAAGCATCTAATTGTTCAATTTGGTTGGATGGTTTGTTCTCAGTGGTCAGTTTACTGTACTGTCTAGAACTGAATTTTCGCTGCACACAGTGATCTTTTGTGTAACGTTAGCCCTTTTTAACATTCGAATTATATTATGGTCTAAACATGAAAAATGCCTGGTGTTTCCTTTATACGATTTTGTTGTACTGAAATAACCATGATTATGTCTATTTTTGCAGTCATTGAGCTGATCCAGAGTACTGACATTGTAAAGGCTAATCTTTCCTGCAACATCATGATTACAGTTTGCTCTTGAGTTCTGAACTTCAGTTTTCTTCTTAAAAGATGAAGGATCTCTGTGTAAGTAGAATGACATTTTCAAAGCTTCACTAAGTTACATGATTGCTTACCTCCTCGTGGCTGTTGTATTAGAAAACAAGTTTTTTTCTCTCGAGAAAACGCAAAAAACCTTTGCGTTTCATTTCATTGAAAATGAGAGAGTTCAAGTTACATGCCTCCTAGGAGGTAAGGGGAACAACAAAAAAACACTTTAATGAAAATCCCAGGTTTGTGGCAGCACAGCACGCTGGCCAAGTGCGCCAGCACTAGCCCAAGATGCTGCTTCCTCTTTGATTTTGGCGATCAGGTTGGCAGTGGAGGGCTGGTCGCCTTCGAACACGCAACCGTTACGGTGTTTCCAAATCAACCAAGGAGTCAGCAACACGATGGAGGCTAGTCCTTTGCGCATCGGCTTGGGGGGTGACCTGCTTGGCGAGGGGGGACCATTAGGCGAGCGTCGTGTGCTGATCAGGCGGTCTGCAGGTCATCCTGAGTCAGGAGAGGACCTCGTGCCAGATCTGCTGCGAGAAGGGGCATGCCGTGTTCTTAGAAAACAAGTTAATAGCATCATATATTAGTTGCATATTTTTTGCTTGGCTCTACTATTTTCTTTGTTTCTCTGTAAGCTCCTTGTTTGTGACCTGTTCTTAAATAAAATTAAAAGGCAATCAGCTAACTATTCGTTCTCATATTTTCCATGTTTACACTAGGGAAGCTGAGAACAACTAAAGTAGCTTGTAGCCACTGCTGAACCTCTCCCCTCCACGCTATTGCCTCCTATGTTCCATCGTTTCGCGCTGAGAGACACGAAGACGAGCAATCAGAGTAGGACCATTCATTTCATGCATTCTTTTAGCCCTACTTTATCCAAAGTGTTAATTAAGTGGCAGCTTTGTCAAAATAATAATAATCAGGATTTCAGAACCGTCAGTTGTCACTGTTATTTCCAATGAGGGTGAAATGAAAATGTTGAAACTAAAATTTTAATTGATGGGAAATCCATATTGGTGTCTGGTACAGGAGCAGTAATCCTTGTGCTAGCAGGCCAGCTTGGTTGTGCTGACTCACTCGATTATTTGTTTGGCGGCTTTGGTGTTTCTTGCATGTGTGCAGTGGAAACTGTCCTATTAGCATACGCCTTTGTCCGGGTGATCTACAAGTCGAACTAATTATTACATAGCGGCTTCAGACTGGTGTATGAATGTGAAACTGTGTGAACTGAAACCTTGGGATTTGATGTTTGGTGTGATATCTTTTATCGTCAGTTACAAGTCATGAACTAATTAAACGCCGCTAGAAGGACTAGCCCGTCGACACTATGAGCATACCAAAGTTGTGTGATTCCGATCAAACATCAGTGTCTGCTTGGCCAGGATATTCCCCTGGGCAAGGTGAGTAATGCATGCCATGTTATGTGTTTTTACTAATAAATCAATGCAAGTATGCAACATAAGAGTGTGCTGGAACTAGGATCAGTTTTGTCTTTTTCAACATTATTTTTGTTTCTTTCTTCGCTTAGATAGCTGGTTCTAAGCCTTTAATGGATCATTTGGTGGCATAGCATTATTTTCCTCTGGGACAGAAATAAGCACATTCATGTTAAGGAGCAATGCCCTCTTTTTCTTGAGTTTATATAGGAAATAAGTACCCCAAGCATTTGATTTGTCATTTGTTGAGGATCATCGACTGATGCTTCCTCAAAAATTGGAGATGCGCTGAAATAAATGCTCGCGGCCATATCTGATTATCTCTATTCATCTGAAGATTTTGCCTGTTCTATATGTGACTGAGGATCCGAAGGAACCGCAGGCAACATCTGGAAATGAAGACAATTCTCCATGTTGAAGTTTCAGTGCTTGGCCAGACCTTTATTGGATTGAGCTTAGCTAAAGAATATTGGCCAGACTTTATTGGATTGAGCTTAGATAAATAATACATTGACCATTGTGATGAAGATATATGTATAGATTGGAAACCATTGTGGTAGCTATTTTTCCTTATATGCTACATCAATCTGAACACAGTAAATGTGATTTTGCCCAGGCCTCTTTGTTTCCTGCCCATCGCTTCTAGGCTCAAATCTCCTGTAGGAGATGGCACTGCATCCGTTTTAATACTGTCGTGTTAAATTTATATTGTATCACATTGTTGCTTTTTTTACGGAAAAGGCAGTGAGCACTGCTTTTCATTTATGATCATAAGAAAGAAAGAACGACTATCAGTTTTACAACCTGCGGTACAAAGCCGCTAACAACACTGTCTAGCAGACAGTCAACAAGAATGAACAAACTATGTGTTACAACGAATATTTTAGTCAGGCTCTCTTGGTCTGAAGAGCTAGTCCGCAGCGCTGGATCTTCCTGCAAGCACCCACACTATTGCATCTTCAGTTATCTTCGCGAGCACTTGATGCAGTGTACTGGCCGTACCATTGAAGATTCGGGCGTTTCTCTCCTTCCACACTGTCCACCACTCAAGCTGGGATACGGCTAACCATCACCGGTGTCGTTGCTTGGGCAACATGCCAGCAGTGAGCTGCAACCATTCCTCCAAGCTTTCAGTTTGATCAGGGAGAAAGGCTGGTGGCAATTCAGACTGCTGGAGAACAAAACACCATAGATGAACTGTCATTGGGCATTGGCGAGCAAGTGCACGGCAGTCTCTGGGGAAGATGAGCATAGTGGGCAGTGTTCATTGTTAGGCCATCCCCTTCGTGCCAGCGCATCTGCAGTTAGGCAACGACCCTACACCGCAAGCCAAGCATAAACTCGACATCGCATGGGAGCGTCAGTACACCAAATGATCGCCTTAAAGTTTCTCCGGATCGATCCCTCAAACTGAATGTTGTAAGCCGAGGCCGCTGTGTATACACCGTTGGCTGTCCATCGCCACGTTATTGAGTCTCTTGTGGATTCATCCAATTGCACGGACTGCAGCAATTCCCAAATGCGCACTGCCTGTACAGACAGCTCCCCGGCTAGGTGTTTTGTCCAACGGTGTTGGTGCATTGCCTGCGCCACCGTTAGTCGTCGGCGTGTGCAAACCTGAAACATATCAGGAGCCATTTGCCACAGCGGTGTACCCTGTAACCATGGGTCAGCCCAGAAACTGATTTTATTGCCATCTCCTAGGTGGAACACCACAGAAGCTCGGAAGATGCTGTGCACTTTCTCATCTATGGGTAGAGGTAGCCCCTGCCACGGCTTTGAGGGATCCGTCCAGTCCTGCCATAACCACCTTAACCTGAGTGCCATGCTATGCATCTGCATTGTAGCTTTTTTTTTTTTTGAATTTTTGCATTGTTGCTTTTGCTTCTGTCGTGATATATGAAACTGAGATCACCATGTATGTGTCGGTATTTGCTTCGAGCGAATGTTATACATTCTTTTTGTTATAGCAGCATTACTGTTTGGTGCAATATATTGAACAGCTGAGTAACAAGGTGTTGAACCACCATAAAATTATATTTTAGAAACCAGGTGGCACTAATCTACTCTAGTAAACAAGAGCTGTGGTCTTACTGCTTGAAGTGTCAGATAGAAAATCTACTGATCGAAATCGTACACATTCCCATAGATTTCTTTTATCGAAGGGGCCCTTAATTATGGTACAGTTCATCAAGTTCGAAACGATCAGAACGCTGCAGAAAAAAAAAAAACCTAACCGTTGCTCAGCTTAAATCCATCTTGAGCCATAAGTATACCCGACACACATGACTTTACACCAGAAACATATGGTAGTACATTCAAAAAAAAGATTAACCAAAACAAGTGAATTAAACGCAAAAACACAACAGCATTTCCCTCCTGAACCCACAAAATTAACCGAACGTATACATGCGTTGTTTGCTCTTAATTATGTAGTGCATGGAACTGTGGATAGGTGATCAGTATTTGTTGACGGCGGAGCACTTGTGGCGGACCTCCCCCTCTTTGCCGGTGAGCACCTGCACTTCGCCGAGCCGGCGCATGGCCTGGGCGAACTCGTGCTTGAATTGGTCGGGCTCATTGACCATCTCCTGGACGACGCTCCTGGTCCGGGAGTCCTTAAGCAGCTCCTGGTCAGTCTCCAGAAGCCCCATCTTGCGCTGCAGGTTCTTGTAGTAAACGTTGTCGAACACCGTGGGGCTCTCGCCGTCCAGCTCCACCCGCTCGTACTCCGCGAAGTGGCCGCTATGGCGGCACTTGCGTCGCAGGAAGTCGCCGTACTTCCGGTCCAGCGTGTCCGACGTAGATTTGCACACCCGCGGCTTGACGGCGGCGCAGGTTGCCTTGCCGATGGTGTGCGCGCCGGAGAGGATGACGAGGTCGCGGATGTTGAGGCCGTTGGACTCGAAGATCTTGATGAGTTCGGTGACGCTCTCCTGGCCCTTGGGCACGTACTTTTCGGCGGCGGCTTTGCTGGACTGACGGCCGTCCCTCCGGCCGTACTTGAGCGACCAGTACGGCACCCCGACCTCCTTGCTCGCGTCGCGGGTGGCGGCGGTGAGGATGTCCGCGCAGGAGACCTTCCCTGGGCAACGCTCCTCCAGCTTCTCCTTGATGGACTGGATGAGCCCGAACCCCCGGAGCGTTTGCTCGCCGCCGCGTACTTCTCGCTCTGATCCGGCGTGTCTATCAGGATCGACGCGTCGCACCCCTAATCAGAACAGAAGCCACACGATAAGCACTATGCAAACATGCAGATACAGTGCAGATTGGTACAGAATAGTTAATCGGCGGTAGTCGAATGCATACCCCGACGGCGAAGTCGTGGAAGAAGAGGCGAATGAGGCCGGCGGCGACGGTGTAGTCGGCATCGAAGGCCTTCTTGACGGCCCTCTGGATGATGCCCTCCATGTCGGGGCACGACTCTGCGTAGTGCCTGGAGTCGAGCCCTTCCACGGGCTTCCGGTACGCAGGCTCGTTGTCTTGCGGCTGGCCATAGCCGTCCGCCATGGCCGAGCCGGCGAGGACGAACGCCGACAAGGCGAGGACGGAGAGAACCGACGAAGGCGTCCTCATCGTGCTAGCTCGTCGGAGAAATGAACGATCGAGAGGCAGGGGGGTTGACTTGTGGTTCGTTTCAGTGCAGCTGGATATATAGTTTGCTCGGGGGCTGGCTTAATTTCGTCGTGCATGCAAGCACGCAGCTAGGTGAGGTGGGTGCTTGAGCTTTCGCAACGCCTCGACGTGAGGAGCAATACCTTAATGGGTCGCACGTAGGTAAGGGATGCATGACTGTTCAGGTCAGCGTATGCTAATCTATCAAGTAATTGCACAGGTACATCCGTACATGTGTGCACGCAGCATCAAAGAAATCAGGTATGAATATATTTTCTAAAATGAAAAGTAAACGAATCGGTACTAATTCCAAATTTTAAAAAATAGTCATATGGTTTGATGAGATTCAAATGTGGGAAGGTCATGCAAGCATGGCTATATTATCGACATGTATCTCACGTATATATACACCAAAAGTCAAAGTATTTTCTAGCCACAAAATAATTTCGTATCTGATTATACAAATATAGTTGCACAAAATAATGGAGATGTGTGCTCTGGTGTCGGCATGACCGGCAAAAAGAAGGAAGATAAAATTTTCCAGGGAATGCTTCACGCTGATCAGGCACAATGTTCACACACAGTTCAACAAACAAGTCCAGTTAAACTACTTTAGGCTACAGAACACCTGTAAAACTCCTAAATGTGTCAAAAATCTACAGGGTCAAAGTTACAGTGGAGGAAAAAAAGCACTCGCTATATGAACAAGCTAAATGTTCGTTGGAGAACTCTCTTCTCGGATTAATGTGCCATCATATTCTTTACCGCGCGAAAAAATTGGGAAAATTCTCAATGGCTTCAATTTTTCAGGTTAGCTCTCAGTTGCTGCAAGATTTGCAGCTAGCAAATCGTTCCATGTATCGGTTGGTCCTGGCAAGCACCAATGCATGCAATCATCGTGCTTCTTCCCTCCAGTTGTTGCGGGATGAGCATCAGCTCTGAACTCACTCATGTGAGTGACGTTCAACACCCTAAAGGTAGACTGCTCAAGAGCCTTCATCAAGTGCTGGTTCACCAAGCGTGCTTCTGTGTTTGTGCCGTTGTTGTCCATGGAGAAATTTTCTTTGACCTGAACCAGTTTTGCTCAAGTTATTAATGTCAACACTCCAAGGTCGGAAGCATTACCAAGATTCTAAAGCCCTAAATTAGGTATTCAGACTGAAGGAAACATATAATAATATTACAGAAACACTAAAATATCAAGACTTAACAAAAGACGATTGCAGGTTTAGCGAAGAGTGTTATTCCAATGTTATCTGTCAGTTACTTGTCTGACAGTTACTGCATATTTATGGTGCAGATTGATGATCAGAGAGGATAAATGACGAGAATGGCAACTCTTATGGATGCCATGTGGTTGGTTATCTTTGGGCGTGGAGTGTGACACGGACGGATGGGCCAATGGCATACAATGCAGATTTGTTTAGGCATAAAAATATCAGAAAAATGTTCGTGTATCATTTGTTCACAAAACACCATATTTCTAACTGTCCATGTCACAGCAACAGATTTTGTAGCCTGAAGCAAAAGAAGATACACCAAAATACAGCCAACAAAATCAAGTTAGAGATTAATAAAGAGTACCTACCTCTCCTGATCCAGTTTGATACTTGGAAGACGTTGCCAAGAGAATCAGAAATTGGAGTCCTAGCTCTTATGCTTATTCTTGGATATTGACTCGCGGCAAGAAATATATGGCTAGGACTAGGAGATGGGCATTTGGGTGAAGGAACAAGACCTACCCATGGGAACTTGGGGCGGACCGTAGGAGAGATACAGAGGCACACACATGATCGAGGCATCCGGCCTTAGTTGAGGGCAATGTCACATTCCGCCACCACTGGGCCATGATCGATAGCTACAACTGATAACAGCTCACTGCAGCAGAACCCACACGTCGAAGCAACAAAATATACACTAGTAACATAAAATCACATTTGTGGAAGACTGGGACACGGCCCAGGATGGTCAATGGCTAAGTCAACATAAAGGCACACATAGAGATTGAGGGGGAAAAAATATCTTGTTGAAAGTGAGTTCAGACAATTGGAGGGATCAGCATCCTATTTCTTTGTTTTCGAATGACATAGAGAGTAGACCTTTGTTCAGATAAAATCTTTTTGCCCTACACATGTAGGTGATGTCTGTCCAGCCAACTAGGCTATTCAAATTATAGCTAATTAGCTTATTGGCCTTAAAACTACGCTGGCCGGCTGGCGTATAGACATGTATACATTTTTGGCAAACAAGACTGGTGCAGACTGCAGTTATAGTGCCCACTTGCTATAGAGCTTTTCTTTCATTTTGTGTCACTCCATCCCAGTTTATTAGGCGCGCACGTATTTCAAGGTTTAACTTTGACCTCAATTTGACCAATGAAAAGTGGGATATGTGTCACAAGAAATATACCATTTGAATCTGCTTTCGAATTTAATTTCAATGTTTTAATTGATGGTAAAAGTTAAAACTCGAAATACGTGGGCGCACTTACTTTACCAGGACGGATGGAGTAGAACAGTGAATTCTTATTTAAACAGGTCTGTGATTTTCAGGAGTAAAACTACCTAAGAGAACTTAAAAGAATAAAATCGGCAGAGGTACATGTAAGAATAGTATGCATAATTCGAAATAAAAGAGAAAGAAAATCGAAGCATGCGAGAGAAGATGAGAAACTGTTATCCAAGTATCCAATGCACTGTAGTTTCAATACCTCTTCGGAGGACAAAGGTTGGTCACGTTGACAAGATCCACCTTCATTCCAGTCACCACCTTCAAAATGTCTGGGCGATTGAGTGCGGAAGAATTTCACTCCGTTGGGTCTCATTGCTTTGTCTACATATGTTATCTGATGAAAATTATTTATTCTAGCATGAGACAGATAAGTTGAATATCAAGATGATAGAAAAAGTAAGACGATAACTCTTCTTTACTAGAGTTCATACTTCACAGGATATTTATGCAAGCCCTTAAGATAAAATAAAATAAACAGGCTGAAAAAAAAGGTCAAATGGAACCCAAACTAATCAGCTGAATAATATGCATTGTTTGAGGGAAATGATGGTTCATTCCAAAGTAAGAGAATAATTTCAGGATTCAGTGAAAAACGATGCAAGGTTCAGCATTACCCAGCAAGGAATAGTAAACAGGAACATTCCAGAAAAACTTAGAATAATAACTATAAGCATACCATGTGTTTAAGAGCCAAATCTAGTCCTTCAGGTGGCAATAAAGGAGGTATAATCGGCATCCCTTTCTGAAAGAATAGCATCGGTGACTGTATTGGATCAAACTTCGAAGGGGCCCACCACCTACATAAAGCAAGGAGGGTGAGCCCAGTAATACAAATTATGAATGCCCACAAAACAAAACAAGTTACAGGAAAAAAGGGCACAACTTACCAATTATGAATGCCCACAAAACAAAACAAGTTTCAGGAAAAAAGGGCAAAACTTGGTAAATTGGCCCTTGTTATGACCTAGAGTGGTCAACAATTGTGTCTAGCTCAGCCAGTGGCAGAGCTTACAAGAAACAATTGGGCGAGCCGAGCTAAAAGAAACACACGATTCATGTGCTACGTGCTGCTAATGTTCTAGTTTTAGTAGGCTACGCTATCCAATTCATAGGTACAATGGATTCTCTCCAAAATTCCTGGGCGGGCCATGGCTCAGGTTGGCATTGCTGTAGCTCCGCCCCTGAGCTTAGGACAGAAGATAGATAGCAACGCAACCTGAAGCTAACATGTCTATTAGTACCAGTCAGACATCACCACAGATCATCTCCATCAGTATTGGTTATAGGTTAACCAAAGAATTTTAATAGCACCACGTTAGAAATCTATCAAAGCAATCAATGTTGTCTGATGCAGTAAGTGACTAGGTAAAGCCACATAAATTTTGAATGATGCTTAGTTGAATTTAGTGTGGCTGAGGAAGAAGGCACATGACAAAACAACAGTAAGTGGAAGAGTAAGAAAACAATTTTGAGATATTAATTGATTAGTATCATTACTCATAGGGTTTGAATCATAGGATCCAGGAACAGCATTGACGGATAGTGGGACTACATAAAAATATCGTTTTAGTGCTTATCTGTCTTATGAATTGTGATGTTAACTTACCAATGTCCTGTGTTGAAAATAAGAACATCATGAAAGCTTATTGCATCTGTCCATGTCTGGTCAGGAATATCAACATCAACCCTGTAGCCTTCCTTGTATCCAAGAGATTCTAGAGGACCTCCGTTTGGACTAGCTGACCACCTACAGAACCAGCAATATGGCTTTGATGAATGATGACCAGCAGAATCATGCGTGAAAAAAGAAACTCACCCTCCAATGCACAGCAAAAGGTTAGGAAAACAGTAGTGTCCAGCAGAGTACACGAACAAGGGGAATTTAAAGAAAAACACTGAACCAGCAATTTAATATTTGGAAATCAGGTAGCAAAAATGGTCTACTGGGAGCCTTTCAATACTCTTAACTCTCAAGTTACACCTAAATCCAAAACCATTTGCGCGAAACTAATTCATATAACCCTAACAGTAGAAGCTAGACACAACTTTGCATAACTTTATTTTGGTACTAATATAAATGACACTGCTTACCTACCATAGCGTACCAAAAGATTAGTTCTGTGGTAGGAGAGGGTGAGATTATAGCGTACAAATGTGAAACCTCGGTCTGCCCCTGCTGGACGCCACTTGCGAACATCTCCACTCACTCCTCTAAGCATGCAGACCAATGAAGCAAACATGTTCCTATTTAACGAATCGCCCACAAATCCTATAAAAAATATTGAACATACATCAGTGTATACGATGGCAAATTCAAGGGGTACAATACACTTGCCCAAATAGAAAAATTAGCATCACCAAGCTGCAGCACTTAAAGTACGCATCAAGCTATATTTCCTCTTATACCATTATAATCAAGAGAATGCACGAATTGTAAAAAACAATACTAACTTTTCAATACTAGCACTGAATGTAGCAAGGATGTACTGACATAGCCACACTATAAGATGCATCCACACTTTGATACATTCAACAATACAGGACACCTCGCATATCTTTTGACACTACTACTTAGCATAGTAACCCAAGCAAAGCACGGAGCATTTCTCGAATGCCAGTCTTCGACAACTAGGCAGTACGCACATTGCACATTACCACCTTCTATACATCAGATTTCATCAAAGACACCCAGGACCCAATAGGCTTCACTTTGCACACAGAGTGACATCTCAAGTACACTAGCTACAAAACATAGCCAGATGGGAATGAGCACGAACCAATGTTGGTGTTCCTGTGACGCTCCAAGAACTGGCGCGGGTCGAGCCTGGGGAGTAGCTCGCACCCCGTAGGCTTCCATCTCCAGCGGAGGAGGGCGCGGCCGTTGCGCTTGCCGTTGGCGATGCAGTTCCAACCCTTGAAGATCTCCTTGCACGTGTGGTCGTACCGGAGGTGGGATTCGGCGGAGTCGTCGGGCACCCACCCGCCGACGGCGTAGTCGCAGGTATGCTGGGGCCCAAGGGCTGCGTTGCTGAGAGCGGGGATGGAGCGGGGTGGGAAAATCAGGAATAGGATAAGAAGAACCAGAGGGAGGAGCAGCACGAGAGGAACGAAGGCTTTGCGCCGCCGCAGGCCGGCGGCCGGGCTCCTCACCGGCGGCATGGGGAGAACCGGCGAGGACGAACGGGATCGAGTTTAGATTGGGCTTAAACAAAGAAAAGTTAGTCTGGGCCTAAAAAAATTGTCTAAGCCGAGAGTCATTGAACGGCCTGGAGTGGGTCAGGCCACTGAACGTCAACTTGAGGAGGCCCAGTACAGAGATTGTTTACTCTGCTGGGTTAGCTGAGCCTTCTAAAAGAGAGCCTTAAAAAAACTGAGCCTTAAAAGAAACTTAGGACATTCTTCATTTATTTATAAGCATGTTACACTGAGTAACGTGCAAGTCTGCACATTAAAGCAGTTATCTGGGCATGGATGCATGTTGTGCCTAACTCCTGCAGAAGTGAAAATACAGGAGCTTTCGTTCAGATTTTTAGTAGCTTCTTGAGCTTCTGATCTTGTGAACGAGCACGTGTTTTCCATCCGTTGCCTTAATATTACTAGTTGAATTTGGCGTGGCGTCATTTCCATCCGTTGCCTTAATATTACTAGTTGAATTTGGCGTGGCGTGACGCCACGCCCTTGGTGAAATTTTTTGTACAATATATATATATATATATATATATATATTATTTTTTTGTTCACAAAATGTTGGCCAAATTGATATGTTCAATGATGTTTTTGTTTTGTTATGAATAGGTAGCATTTTTTGTGTGGATTTTGTTGATATATTTTAAAGAATATTTAAAATTTTGGTGGTTTCAAATGTTCGAACATGTTTGTATTTTGGCGTTAATATTCGAAAATCCAGTTGAATTTGATTCCACATTTGGTGAAAGTTTATTCTTATGGTATCGAAATATTGGTCAAATTGAAATGTTCAAAAATATTTGTGTTTTGCTATAAGTATGTAGTGTTTTTTTTTTGAGCATTTTGGATATATTTTATGGAATATCGGAAATATTCGCCAAATGTTGGCCAAATCGGAATTTGCAAATATGTTTTTTATTTTGTTATGAGTTGGTAGCATTTTTTGTGAGCAAATTTGGAAATGTTTATATTCAATAGTCTTTGAAATCTGGAAATTATTTGAATTCAAGAGAGTTTGTGCTTCAGGAATGTAGTGAATTTGAGAATTATCCGCATTGGAATGTATTCAAATTTGAACTTTTTTGATGTTTACGAAATGTTTGGAGTTGGAAGGCATTTAAAATGGGAAGATATGTAAATTTGAAATTTGTGCTGAAATTCGCAAGTATATCTTAGAAATTGTAGAATTTGGAAGTTATTCAATTTTAATTTTTGTAGTGTTTACAAAATGTTCAGCATTGAAGTCATTTTTAAAAAAAAATTGAACAAATTTAGAATTTGGGTCGGAATGCTCAAGTATGGCTGTTTTTTTCCATAAAGGTATCTAAATATTGCCCAATTTAAATTATTCAAACATGTTTGTTATATTTTGGGAAATGAGTATCTCTAAAACTTAAGCAATTTGGTATGTTCCAATCTGTGTAGGTTTATGTTTATATTTTGCCATATTTAATAAAACTCCATAATCAGTGGAAATACAGCATATAAGTTTTTTTCCAAATTTAACTTTATTTAATTAGAGGGAATGTATTTAGGTTGTCTCTAAATGGTTGGCAAGTTGTAATGTTCAAAAATTTATGTATTTTGTTGTAAGTAGTTTTCAATTGAAAATGTAAAAATCCTTTGAAATTTATCGGCAAGTTGTAATGTGCAATTTCTGTGTGGAAAGTCCAAAAATTTCATAAATTTGAAATTTGTAGGACGGCGTGCTGGCTATAGTGGTTTGGATATGCTATGTATCTGTCTATGCAATTTGAATCGAGTCAATGCAGCAAAACCTGTTCAGGAAAAGAAAATTGGATAGACATGTATGGAATGTATTTGAAACTTTCGTGAATATTGTTGAATAGTCTTGGGGAAATAATATTTTCATGTTGTTGAATATTCCCTGGGGTAAAATACTTGTTGCAGATTTTTTGTTGGGAAAAATTTAGGAGAAATCTTTTTTGAAATTTATTAGAAATATTGAATGTTTGGTGCGAAATAATTGTTTTGTGAACTAAAATGTATTGCAATTTGTTTTTTTATTATCATTATTCCAATGCTGTTGTAATGCGAAGCAAAAGAAAACCAAAAAAACAAAAGAAAACAAATATAAAGATTTAATTTCAATGTTTTTTACACCTTTACTATAGCAAATTAGAATTCAAAAATGGAAATTACAGTTTTTTTGTAAGGTAAAATGTGTTGAAATTATTTTTTCTTCATGGTAAGCATTATTCCGATGTTGGTTTGTTGCAAAGCAAAAGGAACGAAAAAAAAATATGTATATATATTGTGTTAGCGTTTGTTAAGTTCAATCCATCTGTAGAGGAAATGAATATGTAATTTCTTGAAATATGCATATAGTCAAGCATTATTTAAATTCAACTACATAATTAGAGAGAGGTAAGTTCAACTTGAGTATTTATTAAATTGAATTGCATAATTGGAGTGAGTTTAGTTACATTATGTGTAAATATTAACCCATTTGAATTGGTACGATGTGTTTTTGTTTATTTTAAATATTTAGTTGAACTCAATTATCGGAGGAAATATGTTGTATGAGCATTTATTGAATTCAGTTTGAAATCAATCCATAGTTAGAGGAAAATGAATTTGTATTTTCTCGAAATACCCGTCTAATCAATGTCTTTTTAATATAATTGCGTAGCTATAGAGATTTAAGGTGTATTATTGTCAAATAAAGTTAGATAAATTGAAATAATTAAATATGGTTCCATTTTGCCACATTGAAGTGTAGAACATAAAAACATGATTTTTTGCAAAATATGGTTCCATTTTAAATGTAATTTTTGTGTAAAAAGTACGGAAATTCGTTAAATTTAAAGATGTTTTATATATTGTTTGCATTATTCTAACTTGTTGGGAAAAAACTTTGTTTATTACAGTTAGCACAGGTAGTACAGCACTGTCGAAGCCGGATTAGAAAGAGTCGATGAATTCAGACCTTTTATGGTAAAGTTTATTATATGTTTATTGTTTGACAAGAACAGCTAATATTTATTTTTCTGACCGTTTGGATATATTATGTATTTTTTTTGTTGGATAGATTCTAAATTATTGATTGTTTGTATACTTTTTATTATTTGAAAATTTAAATAAATATAGTTAAAATTTGTTGGAAGTGCCTATATGGTCGAGAAATTTTTAGAACTTGTAGCGCATAAATTGCAGTACTGAGTTGAGTTCCACAATTAGAGTTAGTTCATTTGGATTTCATACAAATAATTACCAAATTGAAATGTTAAATTTGAGTTTGTAATTAGTTGGCATGTTTTTTTAAGTATCTAATAAATTTACCATCATATATTTAGAGGCATTGCATTTGGATTTTGTTGAAATATTTACCAAATTGAATAAATACAGTTAAATTTTGTTGGAAGTGCCCATATGGTCGAGAAATTTTTAAAACTTGTAGCGCATAATTTGCAGTACTAAGTTGAGTTCCACAATTAGAGTTAGTTCATTTGGATTTCATGCAAATAATTACCAAATTGAAATGTTAAATTTGAGTTTGTAATTAGATGGGATTTTTTTAAGTATCTAATAAACTTACCATCATATATTTAGAGACATTGCATTTTGATGTTGTTGAAATATTTACCAAATTGAAATATTATAATATGTTTGTTGACTGGCATGAACAGTTGGCATTTATTTTCCTGACCGTTTGGATATGTTATTAATATTTTTTTCTGAAAACATGTTTGTTTTTTTGTCATAAATATATAGCATTTATTTTTATGACCACTTGGATATGTTTTGTATATTTTCAGTTGGATAGATTCAAAAATTATTGATTTTTTTTTTGTTTGACGTTGGCTTAAAGAAAGTTTCAACAGGAAAATATGTTTAAAATTTGTGTCGAAAATATGAGTGTGTGAAAGAAATCCTAGTTTTAAAACTTGTGTCGAACATGTGAGTGCTGGGAAAGAAAATGTTAGTTTTTTATAAAAGCGAAAATCGAGAGAAATGTATGGCAAATTTGTTTAAAAGCTCTCATATTTTGTGTACATTTTGATATATCATTTGTGTTATTTTGTATTACGGTTTGAAAGTTATAAATTTAACAAATATCAGCCTTTTTGTGTAATTATTATTAATGTCCTGACAAATGGGACCCGCGCGTCAGAAATTAATCATTTATAATAAAAAAGAAAAAAAAGGAATCTGGCTGGTGGGGCCCGTGCTGACGTCGTCCGATGACGTCAGCAATGGCTCCCTTCTTCCCCGTGCAGCCATGTCGACCATGGTGGCGACGCTTGAGGCCGATAGGGGCGGCACGGCCCAGCGTAGTTGATGCGGCGCGTCGCGGGTAATCGATGTGCGGTGGCGCTGGGCGAAGCAAAGTCGAGAGGCAGCGAATCGGGACGCGGCGGCGGCGGACGGGCACGGGGAAGACGACGACGGCGCGGACGTTTCTGAGCTTCTCGGCTCGCAATTTTGGGTGAGGATGGAGAGGAAGCTGATGCCGTTCCGCGGGTGGTCTTAAATTTGATCGAGATGGCGTGTAGCGGCGGGACGACGCGGCGCGTCGGCGGCGGCGATTTCGGCATCGCGGGAGAAGAAGAAGGGGAAAGGGGAGCTCTGGATGTTTTTGCAGAAAAGTCCCTGTGTTTTGCTGTAATTTTATGTAGGTCCTTCTCTTCGCAGAACGGTGGACTACAGGTTTATTTTTTAGGTTTGTGAGGTTTTTTTTGCAAAACAGTCACGGACGTGCTACGCGGTCCGTCCGATCGCCGAGCGACGGCGCAGATCGATGCACTGTTGGTACTGTTCACAACCTGTAGCAACTACAGTAACTGGAGGCCGGAGAGCTCGCAGAATCGGCCAGCTTTCATATAGTTATAGAGATTAGCACTGGTGTGATGGACTAGTGACTTGGGCTTCTTATTGGATCCCTTGCAATAGCCGCACCAGCCAAAGTTTTGTTATCGGTAAATAATCTGCTTCCTTGAAACTGAAGTTTCTCCACTATTTGTGCTCCAAGTTTCATTGCCTTGGCTTCTGCCTGCAAAGCTCAAGTAGTTGTTGTTGATGCATGAATCTGAATTATGTGTTTTCTCTATCCAGTGTATGAGTTATGAAAACTTCAAACACTGTTATTTCTAGTTGAACCGCAGAAGATTGAGTATGGACTTGAAGATGTCTTTGATGCTACATCCGCGAGCCTTTCCCGGGCTAATAATTTGTATCATATACTTCCAACTTTCGGTACCACCAATAACATTAAAACTTTAGTATATATCAAATCAGAACAATTCATTAAGTGCAACTCAAAATAATTTTAAAAGTTCCAATTTAAAATTGTCGGTTTTGTCTCATATGAAGTTTCAATAGTTGTATCGGTGCCGAGCGTCCTCCTCTATGATATTTTTCTCGTTGTCGTTGCCCACATTGAAACAACTTGTTCGGGGTCAGCGATTAGGGATTTTTTTAGATTTTTAGGCCAACTTGGGCAAACTTTACATACTAGGGGTGTTTTCTTTAATGTTACATGTTGTAGGAAGCATCACTTGCATTGCACATGAGTCATTTTAGGAACGTGAGAATGCCAGTGTGGCAAGATTAGCGCCCCACGGTGGCCTCTGCCAACTCAGACCGTCATTGGCCATTGGGCCGGGGAAGATCTCTGTCCCACCTTCTCCACAGCCCATTC
Organism: Poa pratensis; assembly: GCA_947311845.1. Lineage (NCBI taxonomy): Eukaryota > Viridiplantae > Streptophyta > Magnoliopsida > Poales > Poaceae > Poa > Poa pratensis. Next base: position 38,557,915 of record CAMZMU010000128.1, read on the forward strand.
AGATAGTTAAGGTTAAAAAAGAAGCATTTTGCCAATACAAGATGCCCTCACTAATGGGTGCACATCCCAATCAGCACAAAGGAGATAGAACCATCCTTCTCGACTTCCTCCTCCCCCTTGTCTGTTCTACGCCTCTACTAACCTCGCCGACCCTCCTCACATGTGCCTTCTCGCCCTAAATTTATCATGTTGTTGCCTTCTTTTGTAACTACACCATACATGCCATGTTGCTTATGCCAGCAAAATTGTAACATGCCCTAATAAAAATACAAAACATGGGAAGACTGATAAAACTTAATTGGACAGAGAAATATGTAGATTTATGACTTAGAGAACTGGAAATTAATCACTTAGTGAACTGCACGTAACTAAGGGAGAAGGTAACATAAATAACAAGGTTATCATAACATAGTTGAGAGCCTCCATTTCTAATATGGTGGCAGAGGTGGGTAAATATCAGTTAGTTCTGGTGGTAAGGTCATGTCATAAAACACGCTCATCCCAACCACTCAATACAGATCGGACCAACTGTGCATGGCTTTATCGAATCCGACCCTTTGTGTTAGATACAACGGCTGAACTGATCTAGAGGCAGACATAACAACACCACCAACTCGTTCTTTTATAGGTGTAGATCTCGTATTTTCTACATCACCTGACATTTCAGTTAATCTCGGATTTCTAGGCCTAACAGTTCCGAGAGCTACACTCTTGTTTCTCCTAGACATGACACCGGATTTTTGGTCTTAGTCCTTTCCTGCTACGAGGTGAAATTTGGGAGGCAAATTTGAGACATGACAATTTACCTTCCTCATATACTCATCCTCAGCTCAAAACAAATTTGCGCATCTTAATATTTTGCATTATAAAAACCAATCACATGTTCAAATTTGATTTTGACTACTGCCTCCGGACAATTATCACTCAGATTCTACTTGAATATTGACAAGTGTATGAAAACTCACATATGTTCAGGTATTGGCTTGTAACGTTTGGCAAACACTCGTTCTCCATAAATCAAGTGAGTTATCGTATGATCCCGTTTTGATAGCAAAATATTTTGAATCGAAATGAATACAATTTGTACTAAACTTTTATAATTCTCTAGGTCTTATATTTACCATTTTATAGTATTACAATTGTAATTTTTGTTGGTTCGTATAGTTTAACTACATAATTGACAATATACAAAATACTAGTTGATGCATTTTTAGTTTGTAGTGAATTCATTGAAAGATACTAGACTGTATTTTTGTAGAAAGTCTGCTAAAACTATGTTTTTAGAATGCAAAATCCATACAATTTATAAAGATTTATGGTAAAGATCTGTGAAGTTTAAGATCTAACAGTTTTCTAGTGCATGTTGAAATAAGCATCTTTATAGAAACTTGTAGAGTGTAAACTGTACCAATGACAGTACATTAATGGTTAAAAATTGTCTAAGAAGTCAAATTTTTAAGAAAGTGTGCTACTTTATACTTGGTATTGAAATAACATTGTGTAGACTAATAACCAGTGAAAAAGTAATTTGGGCTTTAATATGTTTGCGTATGTAAATTTTATTATTTGATATGCTCATATGTTATGTGTGCACAAGTCACTATAAGTTTATGAAATGAAAATTTGTTGCACGCAATTAAACATGAAATATAGTTATGTAGAATTTCTTAAAACCTACAAGATTCACCTGAAAGAGAAATAAAATGGTAACTAAACATGTTGTCATCGATTAAATTGGGTTTTTTCTTATGTCTCGAGAGGCCTGTGGTGTGTGCTTGTTGCTTCCCTAAAATTAACCATTTTTTTCTATTAAGATGCTCTCTATGCCCTAAAATGTAAGGCCCATATGATTTTCACCATGTTTCTTTCACGTATTTGACCAGTAATAATACCAAAGTGTATGGAGTGAACTTGTATAGATGAATCGTTGCATTTTTTCTGTGACATAATTTTTTCATATATATTCATACTATTTTTGTAGACAATTCATACTTCAAAATAATAGTCAAAGTTGTACGTTGCTGAGAAACAAAGTCATTCATATTTAAAATTTTGTATGGGGGACTAATGAATGATAGCATAGTGATTAATATATACTTTACCATTTAGCACATTTCTTTTCTCGGGATCCTGGACGGTTGCCCTTCTTGCCCGGCCCAAATAGAGGTTCACTAGAGAGAGGACACAAGACATCGATCGATGTCATCATCGTCACAGCAAGTCACCATCAACGACAGAACGGACTCCATGAAACTCGAGTTTGCGAGAGATGGCGGAGGATGCCCCGGACGATGATGGACACGCCTGGCTACGTCGACACGCTGCTGGCAAGTAGTCCCCATTGCCATGAACAAAGACAAGATGAAGTGGCCGAGGAGCTGTGGGCGTGCAACCTGAAGCCGTCTTCACTGCCATGAACTTGCAGGGCCAAGGACGACGACGCCAAGGCGCTATGGGCATGCAGCCCGCTTACGTCGAGGTACTACCGAAGCGCAGCCCGAAGTCGTCTTCACCGCCATGAACTTGCAAGGCCAAGGACATATGTCAACGCTGCCCGCCGAGTTCGCCTCCTGGTCGCGGTGCCGCCCCGTTCGGTGTTCGCCACCGTGCGTCAAGGAATTTTGTGGGTGCTGGACTGGTGGTGATCTTTCTACAAGGGAGCGACCGTTGAGCCGTTATTGTTTGGAGTTGGAGCCCTGGCTTTGTTTGCCCAGTGATGCGCGTGTGCCACGAGGCACAGATTGCATGAGGTCTAGATGTCGGTGACTTAAGGATGACTCCAACGGGGCGACGCAAACGGACGCGCGTTTGGTCCGCGTTTGGTCCGTTTGCGTCGCCAAAAGGACCCATGTCCGGCCCACGTCCGCCCCTTTCCGGCCACTGCCCCCAACGGGGCGACGCATCGAGTCCGCCCTCTGTTTTTTTTCCAGGTAAGCAGGCCCTATATGGGCCATTTTCATTGATACATAGGGAGGTGGGCCACAAACGGCCAGGGTTTTTGATAATTCTGACCATTTTTTTGGCCATATATACTCGAGCAATTATCAAGCACAATAAAATAAGCTCAAATAGCACAAATAATACAATTCATAAAAGCAATCCGAATAGTTCATCAAGTACCTATAATTACAATCCAAATAGTTCAAACAAACACAAACAAACAGTTTCAGAAATAATAAATTGTTTCATGCATTACAAACCAAATAAATAAGACAAGTAGTTCATCAAATGGAACTACTGCCCCTGATCACCCTGGTCACCCTGGTTACCGTAGTGCTGCCAGACATGCTCCACCAAATCATTTTGGAGCCGAACATGGGACTCCTTCTCACGAATGTCACGGTGGAAGTCGAGGAACTGAGCAAATGTGGACGGTCCCTGGGGCTGAACCAACTCACCCCGGAACTGCCATGCCTGATCATTCAAGCCCTCGTCGCGTTCGTCCTCCACGATCATGTTGTGCATGATCACGCACGCTGTCATCACCTCCCACAGCTGGTCCTTGTCCCATGTCCGAGCAGGATGGCGCACAATAGCCCATCGGGACTGTAGAGCAACGAATGCACGCTCTACATCCTTTCTTGCGCTCTCTTGCTCCTTGGCAAACCTCTTCTTCTTCTCATCATTGGGATTGGAGATTGTCTTGACAAATGTTGTCCATGTGGGGTAGATCCCATCAGCAAGGTAATAGGGCTTGTCATATTTGTTACCATTGATCTCAAAGGTCACCTGGGGTGCCAGGCCATTGGAGATCCTATTGAACACCGGAGACCGCTGGAGCACATTGATGTCATTGTGCGAGCCGGCCATTCCAAAGAACGAGTGCCAAATCCAGAGGTCCTGGGATGCCACGGCCTCAAGTATGACCGTGCAGGCCCCAACATGGCCCTTGTACTGCCCCTGCCAAGCAAATGGGCAGTTCCTCCACTCCCAGTGCATACAGTCTATGCTCCCGAGCATCCCAGGGAAGCCTCTTGACTCGTTGATTGCCAAGAGGCGAGTCATGTCGGCAGCATTGGGCTCCCGCAGGTACTCCGGCCCGAACACCTGCACCACGGCCGCGCAGAACTTGTACATGGCTTCCAGGCACGTGAACTCGCTCATGCGCACATACTCATCCACAAGATCGCCGGCAATCCCATACGCAAGCATGCGAATGGCGGCGGTGCACTTCTGGTACGACGAGAAGCCCCTCATACCACATGCATCGGGCTTGCACATGAAGTAGTCATCAAAATGCATCACGCCCACCCGGATGCGGTTGAACAAGGACCTCCTCATCCGGAAACGGCGCCGGAAAACCTTGGGAGGGTATGTGGGCTTGTGGGGATGAAAGTAGTTCCCATACAGCTGGATTTGGCCAGCTCACCGGTTCCGGTCAAGAGCAGGAGAACGGCCCGGCAAGGAGCCAAGGAACACCGGTCGCATCCTCTCTATGTACTCGTTGACGATGAGGGTGGCAACCAGGCCGTCACTGTCATCATCGTCGGAGGAATCGTCCGAGGATGAGCGCTGCATGATGTGGTTCTTGTAGAACCACTCATCCGAGCTATCCATGGCCGAGGGACGTACCTGAGTAGCCGGGGCGAACGGCCGAACACCTTGTGGGCGGCGTGTCTATCGCGGGGCGCTGTGGACGCTCCTGGCCGCAAGAATCACCGGTGACGGTGGGGAAGCACCTGCTCCGGTGATGGCGGGGAAGCACCTGCTCCGGTGACGGCGTCCCCGGAATGGCCTGCGGTGCCAAATCGAGGGTGCGACGGCGGTGGTGGCGAGAGGGGCGGAGGAGGAGGAGATTGGGTGGGGATGGTCTGATTTGCGGGTCAGGGGCGGACTAGGGGAGGACACAAAAGAGCTCCGTTTCGCGTCCGGGGCCGACGCATCAGTGGCCCAAATTTGGGCCAGGGATGCGTCGCGGCGGACCAAAAAACGGACCGCGGTCCGTTTGCGTCACCCCGTTGGGCCGTGTTTTTGGCCCTCGCGGACACGAACGGATGCGCGCGGACTCGATGCGTCGCCCCGTTGGAGTCATCCTGATGTCACACAAAAGTGATCAGCCACCCAAAGTTGGCGAATCTCAATTGAGTTGGACCACCATTGTCTCAGCTGTGTTCACCAAATCCTATATATTGTCCGTTAGTGGCGCAAAACTTGCGCGTCGCCCGCAGAATTTTTCCTTTTTCTGTTTTTTTCTTCTGTTTTCTTGTTCTCTATTTTCGTTTTCTTTTATGTTTTCTCTTTTAAACAATTTATTAGTTTGCAAATTATTCAGTTTTAAAAAATGTTCATAATTAAAAAAACATATTTGAACAATTTTTAAAATATGAACAATTTTCACATATGAACAATTTTCACAAATGAACAATTTTTAAATTTCAATAATTTTATTAATATGAACAATTTTTTAATCTAAACTGAGAAAATTTCAAATCTGAACATTTTCTAAATTAGAACAAATTTAAAGTTTGAACATTTTTGAATCCCAACATTTTTCAAATTCTAAACATTTTTTCAAATCTGAAACTCTTTCAAAATCAGAACAATTTTTGAAATAAATAAAAAATGAAAAAAAATGAAAAAACGCAACACACCTTAACTTGGTCGGCCCACAAGTCGGACCTTCAAGCAGCGGGGGTCATTTCCGCCGCTATATAGGAGCTCCCTCCGTGTTCCGAATCTTGCCGACATACCCAGTGTGGCGGCGTCCCGGCTGTGCTGGTGTGGCGGTACGGCGATGCTGGCTGGAGCTGCGGGGCAGCACAGGCTGTGGGCGGCGGCGTGCTGGGAGCGGCGCCGGTAGAGCCCAACGGTCGGCCCATATCTGGGTCGGGTCGGGCTGGCATGACCTGTCGTAGGCGCTGCGGATGGCAACGAGGTAGATGGTGTAGGGGGCAGTGACGACGGCGGCCCGCCAGTTGAAACGTGGCGGCAGGCTTTACGAGCCTGATCTAGGCCTGGTTGGACCCTATTGGGACTGGTGTGCCTCCGCGGGGGCTTCACGGGCCCGCTGGGCCTTGCCGGACCTAACGGGACGGGTGTGTTCTGCCGCTGCGTCCGGTCGACTACCGCCCTCGGCAGTGGAGGCAGTTCCCTCCCTCGCGTCTGCGGTACTACTGACCCCGGTCCAAGCTACTCCTTACTTCCGTCTTCCAGACCTCGTGACGCATGTGCTCCGGTGAGAGGACCATGGCGACTTCGTGACCGTGGTGGCGCATGTTGGTGAGTGGCTAGTCTGGTGGTGTCGAGGCCTTGTCCTTGCGGGGCTCCTGTGCTACCGATCGTCCGAGGGTTGTGGATAGGGTTTTTTCGGGAGAAATCCTTGTCGGCTTGGCCGACATCGACGCGGTGCTATCTCCGGGGTGTCATCATCCCTTCCTGAAGGGCGTCGTGGCCACCCTTCATCCGCTACCCTCTATATGCCGGGAAAACCCTAGGACCAGTGCGCTGGTCCGGGCAACAGCGTGCGCTTTCCTTCTTGAAGTTGTTCATTTGTACTCGACGATTCGGTGTTAGAAGCTTGGTGGTTCTTCTTCGGATGGCGCAGCGGCTACCCACAACCGCTTAGTCAATCTGCCTATGTTTTTATTTTGTTTCTTCCTTTCTTCCTTTGGTGTGTGTTTGCTGCTGCCGTTTTGAGTTTCTTGCTAATTGTATCGAATGGTTCGTTATACTCCATTAATATAGCGGTGCAGTGCTACGGCCTAGTCGTCAACTAGTCTTTTGGGCTGTCCGTGATACGGCGAATGTTACTTTCTTGGCCCAAGGTTGTTGTAGGTGGCGTGACATTTCCAGGACAATCGATGAACCAGTGTGAACGGGAAAAAAAAAGAAAGAGGGGGACATATGGCGACGTTAGGAGGAATGATCATATAAATACACCGGTTGTCTACTTGTTCAATCATAGCAGTGGATTGCAAGCTGTCCGTTGTGTGTTTCACAAAAAAAAAACTGTCCGTTGTGTGACGTCTGCACCCACATCAGCAGAACCGAGCGGGTGTGAAATCCGAAAGGCCGTTCGCCTCCATGTGACCATGTATACTTTGGTCCATCGAAGAGAAGCTATTGAGGCTGCCCACAGATGCGCTAAGCAAGCTTCAGAGGTTAGAAGGAGATGCATTTGGATGAATTTCATGCCCAGCTTCCTTCAGGATTGTATCCAGTCAGATTGTAACTGTCATGAGTAATATAAAGTTCTTTGTTCGCAAAAAAAAAAAGTATACTTTGGTCCATCGTAGCAGTATATCAGACCGTGTCCATGTAGCTAGGCCCGGCGAATAAGTAGTAACACGTACTGTACGACACAACCGTATATACAACAACTCTTTGACTAGTGCTTGATCGGCCAAACCCCATGTATACTCCTCGCCACAGGCCCACAGCAATGAACAACGGCCACGGTATCCGTAGAAGAGAAAAAACAACGGCACCGCCGGTCGGCGCACGTACGAACGTAGGCATGGGCATCCGTCATGTGGAAGTGAGGAACATGAGAACCCGGTCAGAGAATGGCTACATTCCGTGCGTGTGCCCGCCATGTGCAGGCAAGCCAGAATTCTGATGACAATGGGTACCCATTACCCGCATACCCAGCGGGTTTTTACCCATTAGGGTGAGGGTATGGGAAAAAATCTTTATCCATGGGTAAATAAATGGTAAAGAGTATGCACCCGTTGAGTATTGCGGGTGCGGGCATGGTACATCAAAACTCATACCCGCATACCCACATACCCGGTAAATATGAGATGTGGGTCCATGAACAAAGGCAATTCTGGAAAAAAAAAAGTCTTAAATAAATCTATTAGTCCACGGTTCCACCAAGTCACGTCACGCACTCACTCCGCCGCCTCCAGCCTCCTCATATCGCTCGTAATTAACGCTAGACTTCTCGACTCCAACGCTCTCGTTTCCTCTCCCAATCTCCTCAATCACAATCACTGCCCTGCGCCCCGCGTCCCCTTTTCTTCCTTCCGTCTCATCTCATCCTCACCTCACCGTCTCCTCAATCTCCTCCTGACGGCCTCACCTCACCGCCCTGTCGATTCGGAGCACCGGCTCTGGTCGCCATGGAGTTTGGCGGAGGCGAGCTCCGTGTGGGTGAAGTAATGCTGGAGCAGGAGGAGACGGAACACGATGACCTCGCTTCGCCGCAGCCGAGGTCTGAGCGTGAGCAGGAGCAGGAGAACGCCGGCGAGCAGGAGGGGAGTGGTTCTCAGGCGGCGGCATCTCTCGCTGCACGGCTCCGACATCCAGCAAGCGGACAAGTTCCCGGGCGACACTCTTCGACACCGAGTGGCGGGCGCGGCTATGGTCGCAAGGTTGTCCGGCCTACTACGGCAGTGGCCCAGACCAGCCGGCGTCAAGCAACCACCAGGACCGGGAAGCTGCCATTGACGGCGCGCAAGCGCCTGGCAGCCATGGCGTGGTAAGTTTGTTGTGCTCGTGTGCGTTGTCAAAAAGTATGAATGTATGATTATTTCTTTAATTCTTTTGCCATGGCGTGGCAAGTGATTTCTTTAATTGTTTTGTCAAAAAGTATGTAAATGATGCTCACTGAATATTTTGTGTGATTATTTCATGTATTCACGCGCACTACAAGAAATATGCTATGTTGTGACCCTCAATATTGCTCACAGAAATGGTCACGGTCTGTCTTCTATGACCTTTTTGTGACCAAAACCAGATGGTCAGGTTACGAGCGTCACTAATGAACGGCAGTGACCTTTTTTGTGAATTGGTCATAGACGTTTATGACCAAATTAAAAGGTCAGATCCAACGTGGCAAGACTGACGTGGCAAAATTGTGACCAAATGAAATAGTCGTAGATCAGAATCAGCCCGTCCGGTTCAGCCATCTAGTTGGGCCAAGCCCAATAATTCAGTCCATTTAATATTTTTTCCTGTCTAATTTGGAAGGCTCCATGGGTCAAGCCCAACAATTCGGCCCTTTTACTTTCTGTGGCGAGGCCTTTTTGGCTCAATAATTTCAGTATTTATTTTGTATTTATATAAGATGGGTCCTTATTGTCAGGTTCTGGCAAGCGTGTCAGGTTATGTTCTGGCAAGTTGGTCCCTGTTGCTCGGGCATAATTTTCATTTTCAGTTTGACAGTACACTAATATTCAGTATATAAATTGGCAGACTGAAAACACACGTAATACATCAAATAACAGCAGCCAGATTGAATATGGAGTTTCTGCTCTATAAATAACACGTACTACAAATATACAATGGCAATCACAGTTACAATCTCTACAAGTGTAATAACTGATGCTTTACAAGCTCTACAAGTGCTATCTTCTTCACCATGGAGCTCCATAGCGATCACAAACTAGACAGTCATATGAACCACATGCCTGAGTCACTCGAACGACTGGGCTAATAGAACCGTAACATGAACTATCATCATGCCATCAACAGTTACCCTGTTACATGAATCAGCAGAGAAGAATCAACAAAACTGGAGCCAATATATTATGAACAGGACATTTAAAAAAAGGACATAGTTCTCTAAAAACGGACATAGTTCTTTATAACATTGACAGTTCCAGGCTTTTTGTTATCCAGCTAGTTAAAATGAGATTCATGTCATGCAGACATCAAACCGAACTAACAAAAGCATGTCAAAGGTTAAATGTTACAAAGAAAGCATTCATCAGGTAACAGGCACACAAACTCAGATACTAATGCATTCAAAGTTGAACAAAATCAGCATCATTACATCATAGTTTAAAATAGAAGTTAACTATGTATCAGGTGACAGTGATCCAACATCGTTATGGAGTAAATACATCAAACATTGCAGATTCATGTCCTAAAGATAAAAATATCTCACATTCAATCATGCCTTCATAGACAAAATACTGAAATGGCAACTGCAAATTTGTAAATTCATTGTCCATATTATTTCTTTGTGAGTTGCTTTACATTTAGTTAGTCCTTAACATGTCCTAGCTACTGCAGAGTCATATTTTAAGGACTAGTAGACCAATAAGAGCATTCAAGGATAACCAACAAGAGCTCTTGAACCAATTGGTATAACAAACATGGGACTTAGATGGATCTGGGTGGTAGGTAAGTACTTACAGAGCGGTCTCTGGGGCAGTGGTTGTCAGGTTATTCTTAAGATGTCGCCCAAACTTAGTTAACTACGAGCAAACAATACTTATCAGTAAAAGGTCTGGCAACATAGTAAAGACATGCAGAGTTAGACCTACATGTAACATGACAGTCGCATATAGTTGATGTGTGTATATACAATAACAATCATTGGTGCAACTTAATAATTACCACAGGGCAAACCTTGACAAGATAACATGAGGTGAATGATGCCATATACATGGTGTGCAGCTATGTACCAAGTCATAATGGTATTGCGCAAATCAATATAGAGAAAACTTATGTGATAGGAGGATATCAACACTAGCAGTCAGACCACGAATGCACGTCCAAATCATCATCGTATCAGCGCATCTTGCAAATTACTAATAGTTTAGCACAAGGAAAACTTTGCTCACGGGAGAAGATTTATGCTAACGCTTAAACCCTGGCCTAAAAAGATGGACACAAATCGCAGGCACGGTAATAGCACATCCAAAGGAATTGACTTGGAACATGAACAGTCAAATCCGACCGCAAGCAGATGGAAACGCTAGGTAGCAAAGCCACCCCGCATCACGGGTATCCCAACCAAATCCAATCTAATCATACCATGCGGCTGCTCAGTTTAACCTAATCGAACCAGATCAAATCCCCAATATCAAATCGAATCGAAACTAGATCAAGGAATAGGAAGTAAGGGGGAAAGGACGGGGGTAGCTACCAGGATGCGGTCGAAGAGGGTGGCCTGGTCAACCTTGACGAACTCTGCGTCCCAGTTCTTAAGGTCCTCGGCCGGTGGCGCCGGCGCATCCGCTCCTGCCGCCCTAGACGCAGCCACATCAGAGGCTCCACCACCCGCCAAAGCTCGCGTCCGGGGGTACCTGCAGAGAGAGATAGTGAGAGAACCCTAGACATAGTGATTCGGTATGGAGTGAGGAGGGAAATAGATAGAGACGGGCAGATCCGGCAACCCTTTGACAGATCTGGCGACCACGACGCACATCCAGCGACCCCGACACCACATCGAGCGGCCCCGTCCATCTCGGACACGACCCCGGGCCCCACGATGGCAAGGTTGCGGCAATAGAAGGTGGATGGCCTGGTGGAAGGGAGGGAGGTGCTCGGGGAAGCGGGGAGGGAGGGGCTCGGGGAAACGTGCGTGCGCATGGTCGGTTTTGCGCGGTGAGGGTGACGTCGTCGCCGTCGCGATTCGCGAGAAGAGCGGCGCACGGCTTTGGACGGCGCGCACCGGAGAGCGGCCGCTGCCTGGACCGCGCCGCGCGCACGGCTCCTAGACGCCGTGGATCGATGGGAGAGGGGGGGTCTGGCGGCAGACCTCTGGGAGAAGGGCGAGTGGGGAAAGGTGGACGGGGCTGGCGGCTAGGGTTCGGGGAGGGGATTATATTTGGTGCACTGAACGAAATACGGAATTGCCCCTGGTTAGGTGCTGCGTGCTCGAATTTCTTGGGGGTATTCTAGTCATTTCAATCCAAAATATGGGTAGGTGGGAGATTTGCCGCTTGTTCCGAAATTTTTGGGTTCGAGAGGAACTTTTGTCATGGCCACATGGGAGGGAAATTTGGGCTATCTTTTTTAGGGTTCTGTTCTATTGGAATTTTAGCATTACAGGTGGTAAAATACCAATATTTGCAGATTGATTGAAAAGTAATGACCGAACAAATCACGTAAAATGGGGTAAACCGAAAAAAATCAACTCTCTTGATATTATCACCTAGGTACCGCATAGAACTAGTTTTAGAGTCGATTGTGGGATGAACGGGAAACAAGTCAATGCTCATGTCGGCGCCAGCATCGGCGGTCCCCTAGTTTGAAAAAATCATTTTTAGATACACAAGTACCTATTTCATCAGAGACACAACATTAGTTTTTGCAAGATTCAACCCCTATCTACGAACATTCATGTCCGCCGTTTTGATCGTATCTTGAAATCATCATACAAAATTCAATAAAAATCAAATAAATGGAAAACCTTCGCATGGTGTCATTATATGTGTCCTAGTATCCATTAAAAATCATAAACTTAGAATACGGCAATTTTCTTAAGAAAGTGTTCCAGAAATGAGCTATCATCTACAAAGATTCAAGGCTTTAGGGCCACATGACGAATGCTATGTCCACATTCATGGTATAGTTTGCTTAAATATGCCCATATTGGGCACAGATGTGTATCTTGGAACCCTGAACAATGTTGCCCAAGAAACTTTTCATTTTCCTTTCACGAAAAAATCATTTTTCAATTTTCGAGTGCGAAAAATGGCTTTTTTGTGAAGCACCTACCAAAAATATGTTGCAAAATTGGAGCAATCCACTTTCTAAAAATACTAGACCACATATAATATAGAAAAAACTAAAGTTTTGCAGCCAAACGGTTTCCAACCAACTCTCGTAAAAAAGACAAGTTTCTGCCAAATCAGCAGGAATCGGGTCAAATTTGAACCACAGGTGCCTTGTAGTTTGCTCAAGATTTTTTGAAAAAATCATTTTTAGATACACAAGTACCTATTTCATCAGAGACACAACATTAGTTTTGCAAGATTCAACCCCTAGCTACGAACAGTCATGTTCATCGTTTTGACCGTATCTTGAAATCGTCATACGAAATTCAACAAAAATCAAATAAATGGAAAACCTTCGCGTGGTGTCATTATATATGTCCTAGTATCCATAAGCAATAATAAACTTGGAATACAGGAAATATATTGAAAAAGTGTTCTCAGAAATGTATTGAATTTAAAAGAATAATCTTTTTTTCTTCAAAACCCTATGTAAAGCAATATATAAGGTAAGTGGTATTTTGTTATTTGGTTTTGACTAAAAACAGTCCCTAATAGTCTATAATTACAGATTACATCGTTTCAACAAAATGCAAAATTTATTTGGTTGAAATTGGAGATCAAAATCAAAAGTAATAAACTAAAACATAAAGAATAATTAAAAGGAATAAACAAAAGAACCAGGCCGAGCTAGCCCATTAACTCCATAGGCCGAGCCAGGCCGAACCAGGTAACTATCACACTAAATAGGACGTAGCTCTACTTTCAAACATCCATAGCTTGGTTCGAGTTTGGGGAACGCAAGGTCTTTGGTTCGAGTCCCAACTTCCTCATGATTTTTGCCTATTATTTCACGGGTGTGGGGCAGGATCTACACGTTAGTAAGATGGGTCCACATGTCAGAGCTTGTCCCTTGGTCCTACTTGTCAAGGGTCGGGCGGGTCCCACATGTCAGTACTGTGTGTTGGGTGCCACATGTCAGAGTGTTGGGGCGGGACCTACATGTCAGGGCTGAGTGGGAGGGTCCCACATGTCAGGGGGTTTGGTGGTCCCACATGTTAGGGCTGAGTGGGCGGGTCCCACCGGTCAGGCTAGTCAGCAAGTCCTATCAAAGTGACACGTAAGCGGAAATGTCACTGACATATAGGCGAGACAGATGAGTTGGCTATCCATTCAGCGTGACATGTAAGCGAAAATGACACCTAGTTACTTACACGTGGGCAGTTGACTGTCAACTCATGCGAATGACCATTTAAATTGGTCGTAACCGGCTAGAAAAAAGGCCATAGCCTATTGATATCTGCATTATGACCAATCCATGTAAGCAGACTATGACCCTTTTCACAAATTTGGTCGTTATTTTTTCGGGTTTTGGACCCTCTAAACGAGCGCATGACCAAATTGTTCAAAATGGTCATAGATCTATGACCAATATTTTCAGGGTCACTATCAAAGGGTCATATCATAGCATATTCTTGTAGTGGCGATCTGTAGTTTTGGACAGAAATTGTATGTAGTTCTTGTGCATGAATATATTCATATTATTCGTACTTTCGAAGGAAAATTGTATTTAGTACTTGTGTATGACTATTTTCATATTGTTAGTAGTTATGAACAGAAATTTTATGTAGTTTTGTGCATGATTGTATGATTTTGAATAGAAACTAGAGTGTATGAAGTTTGATAGCTCTTTCAGTTTTAATTTGACTAGCAAAATGCCCGTGCGTTGCCACGGGCGAACAAATTTGGCTAAAGATGCAGATAATAGATTACTCTCTTCAATTTGCACAAAACAAATCAACAAGTCTAACAATGGGTTCCCATCTTTTCCCCTCAAATCTTCTGAACAGCAGTTCATGAGGCCGTTAAAATGACTACACGACACACTGCTAGTCATATGAATAAATTTGGAAATCCGTAACAAGCACTTCGAATTGCCATATACCATCATATCCCAAACGAAAACATCAATTATGAATTACAACAGTTTCCTTCAGAAGCCTACTTTCTTATAGCCAATTGATAGTCTCTTTGCATAATCATTTGCAACACGTTGTTTCTTTGTTCTTGTAACAACATCGTGTTGCTGAGTAAGAGCTAAGACATCACCTGTGTTGCTTCCCACTTTGAAAAATTCCAGCTGCCTAGTTGTCTGAAAGGTGAAAATATAGACATGTAAGCAAATGAACTCTACAAACTGACCAACAGAGTATATTGTAGTGAGAAGATTAACATTCAGATAAACTACATGATCCATAACTAAAAAATTATCATTGAACGACATAGATTATGTAGTGGTGTAGCATTTTGCCTTTTCTTTAAGTTTGGATTGAAACCTCGCAATAAAATGACTTTATTCATCAATCTAGTCAAAGGCTAGGGATATCGACTTTTCATTGAAAGAAAACTTTAGGACAAAGCAAAGAAATTAAAACAGAAATATTCAGCCTTTCCAATTACAAACCCCTCCTTTACCTTATTCACATAGTGAATTAATTTGTCCTTCTGCCTATACCAACTTTCAGTGTATTGATATTTGAAATCAGTGTCCGTTGTAGACATGATAGGAGTAAGTTATGTTACAAGGATGGTTCATTTGCACCAGGCAATAAGAGTTGAAGAATACATTTTTACCAGAAGTCGAAGAAATATAATGCATCACTAACACCACAATGCACTCCAAAGATTAACATCTAGCAACATACCAGAATACAGAATACAAACAGGTAAGAAAGAAGACCAGTTAAAATGTTGGGAGCTGAAATGAGAGAAAAACAAAGTAGCACAAGTACTTGCCAGCCACACACACAAGACTTGCTGTTGGTTTGTCAAACACACCCTGCTTATATTCCTTAGGAGACAAAGGTTCCAAGTCCTACTATGTTACAGTAAAAAAGTAATTGCAAGATCATCCTAACCTACGCATTTTTCGAACTACATCATCATAGTCTTGTCCGTGAAAAGAACTTCGTCTGTACAAGATATGATGTTGAACGTCGAACTCTCCAGCACCATTGAGCAGCTCTCCAGGATCGCCTGCTGTCGTGTCTCGTTGCACGGACACCGGGAGTATAGGATACCCCCTTTTAGGTTCGGCACGGGGCGCGAAGGAGGCTGAGAATCGTCTTCTTGGGCGGAGTCTAGATCAAGCTCTCCTCTCCACGATCAAAGCATGCAACCAAAGGGACACAAGGAGCTACCCAGGTTCAGGCCGCCCGGAGGCTAAAAGCCCTACTCCTGCATGTCTGGATTGATGGTTCTTCATAGTGTGGCTTACAATGGAACCTCCCGGACAGGGTACCCGGAAGGGTTTTGGCTGGAGGTAGAAGAAGGACAGATCCTGACCCGGAGGAGATCACCTTCCTCTCTACCTTCGCAGCCCTAGTCTAGTCTTGCTCTGGTTCTAGCTTGTGTTCGTCCTTGTTCGACCTCTCCCTCCTCCGTGCCTTGGTCCTCCTTTTATAGGCTAAGGGGTTGCCACAGGGTCACGTGAGGGGCGTGAGGGACCTTCGGGGTGAAGGACCCTCCTCATCTAGTTTAGGGGAGACGTGGCCTCTCCTCAGCCTAGCGTCTCCTTTGGGTTAGGTGGGAGCGTCCGCCTTGGGGTGGACAGGAGCTGACACCACCACGGGACGTGCTTCCCGCCCGCGCTGCCTTCGCCTTGCTTCCCAAGTCTTCCGCGGTGAGGTGGAGTGCTTATCCACAGGACGTGGGAAGTACCCGAGAGGGAGCCTGGCCTCCTGCCGGGAACTCGGGCTCTCGGGTCCTTCCTGGCCTTCTTGCTTGATTCGGGGACCCGGAAGGTCCCCAGGACCGGAGCCCTTAGTCGACGTAGGCCATGCGTGTCTTGACGGTGAACCCGCCAGCTTGACTTGAGTCTTGGTCTTGTCCATCTTCATCTTGGGCCCACATGGGGTGGACCCACTTTGGCAGTACTAGGGGAACCCCATGTTCCACTGTTGCGACAGTAGCCCCCGGGCATGGTCCCGGCGGCTCTTGCTCCAGCTGCCGGGGCCATGGCCTAAAGATAGGTCAAAGTGGGTCCCGGGCACCTGGTCTTCCTTGCTCTGCTTCACTGATGGCCTTGAAGGTCTTGGAGTTACTCCGCTCGGGGGAATAACTGCGGGGCCCCCTCGATTCCCACTAACGGAAGAACCGAGGAGACGCTTGACAGAGGCACCGCCGTGGCTATAAAAGCGAGGCGCACCCCTGGCCTTTTCGTCATCTTCTTCCTTGTCCAACTCCAGGCCTCCCCACAAGCTGCCAGCGCCAATGGCGAGAGCGAGAGAGGAGTTGGGCGCCCTCGTACTTCTTCAGCTGCTGCGGAGAGTGGCCCCTCCACTCGTGGTCGAGCTGTTCCGCGAGGTCGTGGGATTCGCGGTCGCGGCGGCCGTGGAGGCCGCGGCACCGCTGCCCCTCTTCCTAGGAGCATGGTTCATACCAGCTTCGCGCCGTTCGAGTTCGTCGTGGATCTGAACCGCAGGCCTCGCAGCCGGCTTCTCCTGCCGGATTCCTTCGCGATGGCGACGGAGGACATCGGACCCTCCGGCTTCTGGCTGCAGGTGGAAGGCTGCCCCAATGGCCCCTCCTGGGCCATGGCGGAGCGCACCACTGAAGGCGCCATGCTTCTGGGTCCGGGGTGGAAGTCGTTCTCCCGTGCCCGCCGCCTGTCCAGGGGGCAGTGCTTGGTGTTCCGGTACGACGGAGATGCTACGCTCTCCGTGAAGATCTTCGGTGTCGATGGCGGACGCGTGGAGTGCTGCATGGAGAGCAGCAGCGGCAGCTCGAGCTCCTACGACGAGGATGAAGATGAGGAAAACTCATCTGACATCAAGGTCGAGGGGAGCTCGTCTTCCTGAAGGCGAGGAGCTTCGGACGGGCGCCATGGAGATCTCGTTGACCTCCTCCTTGGCGGCCTTGACGCGTATTCTGGAAGTAGCGTCTTCCATTGTACGGCGGTGCTCCTTGTCGACGGGAGCCAACCTTTTTGTTGTAAAAAAGATCGTCCCCTTGTAGTCCTTGTAAATGAAGAAGATCTTGTTTTCCTCCTTGTCTTCGTGTCGCGTCCGTGTGAATGAGAACGAGTTTTTTGCAAAACGCGCTCCCATTACTGCAGCAGCCGTAGCGTCAAGGGGTAGGTGGAGCGTGGGAGGCCTATAAAAGACCATCCAGACTCCACCCCTTCGCCACATCTTCTCGCCTTGCTCCGCTCCTCTTCTTCCTTTGCCTCCCCTCGTCCCGCAGAACAATGTCCGGCGAAGCAGAGAGGGCCTTGTCCGATGTGTCGACGGCGGAGTCCGTCTTTCGAGGAGCGGCGGAGGCACCCAGCGAAGCTGGAGCCCGAGCCACTAGAAAGGACGAGGTCGTTCCTCGCCCTCGGTCTCCTTGGTTTTCCCCGCGGTGGGGAACATCGCCGGTTCTGCTGCCATGGAGGCATCGGTGGCGCTGGCGACCCGGAAGGACACCATCAAGATGGAGCTGTGGAAGGAGGCCGCAGGCAATCAGAGATTGATCCGCCTCCTCTGCGACTTGACGATGTCTTCAAGGTAAGGCTGCCTTGGTTCTGGCAATACGACCCTTGGGAAGATCCTGCGCCTTGACTCGATTTCTTCCCTTCGTACAGGATGAGGAAGACATCATGGATAAGTTCGTGGACCATGTGCACCTCCTCTGCAGCCAGCATGTGCCGGGGTTTGCCCGGAAGTTCCCCCCCATGGGACCCCTGAAGATCCTGCGCGAATGCCCTCCTTCATCCCAGGCGTCCCCGGGAGTCCGGAGTTCACCCGGCAGGCAATAAAACAGAAAGACAGAGCTGCACAGCCAGGAGCCCTGAGCTGGCCTTAGTAGCATAGGCTAGATATGTATCCAGGAAAAGCTTCGACTGAATGTAATCAGAATTGTAAATCAGAATGTAAGTTCAGATGAATGCAATCCTAGGGCTCAACTCCCGGGGTCATTTCCCAAACCTCCCTTGCACTAACGCGCCGTCAAGTTTTCTGAGGAGATCTCTTAGGTGACAAGTACTCTAACCGCCTGCACCGGTAGCAGCACCCCTAAGAGCACTATGCCTTCCGGGAGTCCACTCCACAGCCACGGGTACTAGGCCAGAAGGGAAATCTGACCGTTCGCCGGGGAGGACGCATTACCCCCGCAAAGGTTCTCATCAACTGTCAAGCATGCGCAGGTTGGTGGTATATTGACTCCGAGCGAGATATTATGCCTAGAATGCAAGATGCACATGCAAAGACTTAGCTGGTTTTTGCCGTGCCCTTGATCTACTCTGTCCTTCCCGGGTACCAGCTCCTGAGCCGCTCTTCAGCATCCATTCCTGTCCCGGGAGAGGCGCTACACACAACACACTTTCAGTAGGAAAAGAATGGACCCTCCCTTACATGTCGTGAAAGTGTTTCATCCGGAGCAACCCGCAAGCAAAGTTGAATGTGCATTTCTGTGTTTAGGTTCTTTAAAACACAGCACTGCCCGTTCCACTTCTTACCGCGGCAGTACGGCACGATCAGGTGGCAGCGCCTACTGATAGGCTGCTCGCGCTCGACCTGTCAGCCACCGGCACCATGTCAGCCCCCTGCTTGGGGGTTGTTACGGATAACACACTTCACGACAACAAGAGAGGCTCACGGAATTGAAAAACTTATCTTTTATTCCTTGGCGACGATTCTTACACCCTTATACAGAACACTAGCCCCTTGGGCGTGCTTAGTTGACTCGAACTATCTGCGATTCATGTTCGTATTCAGGGGTAGAATTTCCGGAGATTCTCGATGTTCCAGGCGTTGCCCTCCGGCCTGCCTTTCTCGTCCTCCAGATAAACAGCTCCGGGTCTCAGGGTATGCGTCACCCGATAAGGTCCTTCCCACTTGGAGGACAGCTTGTTCATGTTATCAAGCTTCTGCTTCTTGCGGAGAACCAGGTCTCCGGGTTCCAGTACCCGTGAACGGATATGGCGATCATGATAGCGGCGGAGCCCTTGCTGGTATCGAGCAGATCGTAAGGAAGCTCGGCACCGCACCTCTTCCAGGAAGTTGATGTCATCAATCCTCCTCTCAGCTTGTGCGTCTTCATCATAGGCAAGTACCCGGGGGGATCCATGCCTGAGCTCTGTTGGCAAGACGGCTTCTGCTCCATAGACAAGGAAGAATGGTGTTTCTTGAGTGGCTCTGCTTGGTGTGGTTCTGAGGGACCACAAGACACTTGGTAGATGCTCAATCCAGTTCTTGCCCTTGTCTTCTAACTTGTCAAAGGCCTTGGTCTTCAAACCCTTTAGGACCTCCGCATTGGCTCGCTCCACTTGCCCATTGCACCTTGGGTAGGACACCGAGGCAAAACACACCTTGATTCCCAGCTCTTCACAGAAGTTGAGGAAGGATCGGCTTGTGAACTGAGAGCCATTGTCCGTTATGATTCTGTTGGGTACTCCGAAGCGGTACACGATCCCTTCAATGAACTTGATGGCTGCTTGAGCTGTCTGTCTTGGTACTGGCATCACTTCCACCCACTTTGTGAACTTGTCGATGGCCACGAAAAGGTATTCATGGCCCCCGACAGACTTCGGTATCTTCCCACGATGTCCAGCCCCCAGACCGCGAACGGCCAGGAGATTGGAATTGGCTGCAGAGCTTGCGCCGGCTGATGTATGTTCTTCGCATAGTATGGCAGGCTTCACAGGTCTTGACTAGCTGCTCCGCATCACTGAGGACTGTTGGCCAGTAGAACCCGTGACGAAAAACTTTACCCGCCAGTGATCTTGATGCCACATGACTTGAACATGTGCCTCGTGGATGTCCCGTAGCAGTACTTGGCCTTGTTCTTGAGGGATGCAGCGGAGCTTGACTCCGTTGTCCCGTCGCCGGTAGAGCTCGCCGTCGATCATGACGTAGAGCTTGGCTTGACGAGCCACCCGCTCGGCGTCGTGATCGTCCTCCGGGAGGGCGTGCTCCATGATGTACTTGACGATGTCCCGGGCCCAGGGTGGGTGGGTTCCTTCCACCGGTAGCACCATCCGACGGAAAGAAAGCATAGCTTCCTCCGCTGGAGGGGCTGCCGGGTCTTGAGCTTCTGGGCTGGCTACCCGTGTTGTCGAGGTAGAAGGGTCGCCAGCCCCCGGCGCAGATCTTGTCGCGAGCCTCTCGGGTGGGATCGAAGGTCGCCTGAGGACCTCGATGTAGATCCCGGGAGGCACTGGTTCTTGCTTGGACGCCACCTGCGATAGCTCATCCGCGGCCGTGTTTTCTCCCCGTGGGACGTACACAGCCCGGAAGTTGTCGAAGCGCCGCTGCAGCTTCCAGACCTCTTCAACGTATGGTGCCATCTGAGGGCACGCGTACTCCTTGTTCACTTGTTTGATGACTAACTGAGAGTCACCCTTGACGACGATCTTGTTGATGCCGAGGCCGACGGCAGCACGAAGTCCTGCGAGCAGGCCCTCGTACTCCGCCGTGTTGTTGGAGATGTTCCCTTGGTAGTGCATCTGGACGACGTACTTCAGCCGGTCCCCGGTTGGTGAGGTTAGGACAACCCCAGCACCTCCTTTCCCCTTGGTGTAGGAGCCGTCGAAGTGCATGGTCCAGGCGCTAGGATCTTCCTTCCCGGGGAGGCAGGTTTCCTCTTCCGGGTCGTCGAACGCCGTCTCGGTCCACTCGGCCGTGAAATCCGCCAGCGCCTGACTCTTGATGTTGTCCGTGTGCTCGAACTTGAGACCGAAACCTTGAAGCTCCATGGCCCACCATGATATGCGACCAGTGGCAAGTGGGTTCTCCAGGGGGCTTCTTAGGTTGTACTTGGACACCACCGTGATGGGATGGCTTTGGAAGTACGGCCTCATCTTGCGGGAGGCAATGAGGATTGCCAGCAGCAGCTTCTGCATCATGGGGTACCGCTCCCGGGCGTCGCGCAGCACTGCGCTGACGAAGTAGACCGGGTGCTGCACCTTGCGGGTCGCCGAGTCCTGAGAGGGCTCGGCTTCCTCCACGTCGATGTCTTGGGGTGGGGACGAGTAGCCCCCGGCGAAGTCTCGTCGGAGGGAGATTCTCCATTCCCGACGGGCTCCGCGTCGCTGGTGAGGTTGCAGTGACGCCAGGATCGTGAGACCCCTGGTCACCCGGCAGCCTTTTCTTGCACGGTTGCCCGGAAGAGAGTTCCCGGGTCGCTTGCCCTTGATCTTGCTTGACTTCTTCGGAGGAGCGTCACGCTCTACCACGAGCACAGCGCTGATCACCTGGTTGGTGGCAGCAATGTACAGTAGTAGGGGCTCCTTCTCTTCTGGTGCCACGAGGATTGGTGGCGAGGCGAGGTAGCGCTTAAGGGACTGCAGGGCTTCCTCGGCCTCGGAGGTCCACTCCACGGGGCCTGATTTTGAGCAGCCTGAAGAACGGTAAGGCCCGCTCCCCAAGCCTTGAGATGAAGCGCCCGAGTGCAGTGATGCACCCGTTGAGGCGCTGTACGTCCTTGACCCGCCGGGGCGCCTCCATGCGCTCGATTGCCTTGATTTTGTCCGGATTCGCCTCGATCCCTCGGTGAGAGACCAGGAAACCCAGCAGCTTGCCGGAGGGGACCCCGAACACGCACTTGTCGGGGTTGAGCTTGAAGTTGACCCGGCGGAGGTTCTCGAAGGTCTCGTGCAGGTCTTGGATGAGGGAGTCCTTGTACCGGGTCTTGACCACGATGTCGTCGATGTACGCTTCAACGTTGCGGCCCAGCTGTGACCCAAGGCATGCTTGCATTGCGCGCTGGAAGGTAGCGCCGGCGTTCGGAGGCCAAAAGGCATCCGGGTGTAGCAGTAGCAGCCCTTGGGAGTGATGAAGGCCGTCTTCTCTTGGTCCTCGAGTGACATCATGATCTGGTGGTACCCGGAGAAGGCATCCAGAAACACAGCAGCTCGCACCCGGCCGTGGAATCCACGATCATGTCGATCCGCGGCAGGGGGAAAGGGTCCTTGGGACAGGCCTTATTCAGGTCTGTGAAGTCGATGCAGAGTCTCCACTTGAAGGTCATGGGTTTCGGTACCACCACGGGGTTGGCCACCCAGCTTGGGTGGGGAACCGACCGGATGACACCAGCTTCTATCAACTTGTCCACCTCGGCGATGATGAATTCCAGCTTTTCCTTGCTTTGGTTCCGGAGAACCTGCTTCACGGGGCGAGCCCCCGGATTGACCGCCAGTTTGTGCTCGATCACCTCCCTTGGAACGCCGGGTAAACCTGATGCCTCCCACGCGAAGACGTCAGAGTTTTCCCGAAGGAAGGCGACGAGCGCGCTTTCCTATTTGTCGGTGAGGCGGGCGCCGATGGTGATGGAGCGAACTCCGTCACTGGTTAGCGCCACCTTCTTGGTCAGCTGCGGATCGCCATGGAATGGCGCCTTCTTGGGGGGAGTAGATGTGGAGCCCCCGGGGGTTCGTGGTGCCGTCGTAGCGGAGAACGTCGATCTTGAATTTCTTGGGCCAGTTGAAGTGGCGAAACTCGGGAGCGAGGGCGAGGCAACCTTCGGCGAGGTCGATGCCCCGATCTTCCTGGCGGTGACGTTCTCGGCGACGCTCGATGCGGGTGCGCAAATCCTCGTTCTGACGGCTGTTGAGCTCGTCACGAAGATCTGGGTTGCGCGAGGTAGACGACCCGATGGAGATGGCCTCGCCGTGATCGCGGTTTAGCCGATCAGCCATCGGTGGCGTGGTGCGAGGAGGCGCCGTCTTGGCTTGACGTTCACCACGAGGCTGGCCTCGCGGATCACGTGTCTTGTCTTGTGCTGCTCCGGGATTGTCGACGGTGGGGGCTTGAGTGGGTTCGACCCACGGACCACCATCGGCGAAGTCGAGGAGCCTCTCGACGCGAGTCCTCCATTCTTGGTAGACCTTGGGGTCGCCGTTTCTTGGAGGGAACTGCATCAGGGCCTTGGCAGCGACTAGAGAATCATGGCGAGCTTGCACGTCCGAAGGCGAGTGTGCGGAGGTCTTGCTCTTGGATGCTCGTGGATCTCCGCTGGGGCGAACGCCGTGGTTCCCTCTTCCAGCGGTGGGCTCCTTGCCGGTGCCGTTGCAGACGCTCTTCTCCCCTGAGCGAGGAGGAGGCATGGTGGCGCCCTTTGGAGCCGCCGCTCCGCCAGGGCCGTTGTCCTTATCGCGACCGTCCACTTCGTCTGGCGCCACCCTCTCCATGGGGGGCGGGGATGGAGAGACGCTCCGCCGTGCGCCAGCAGCACGACATTCAGCGGAAGCTTGAGTGCGTGAGGGAGAGACCGGCTTGGACGCCGCAGGATCTCCCTTCTTCCTTGGAGGCATGCTGACGAAGAACTTGCCGATGAACTTGATGAAGATGAATCCAGCACTTGCGCCCCTACCTGGCGCGCCAGATGTCGTGTCTCGTTGCACGGACACCGGGAGTATAGGATACCCCTTTTAGGTTCGGCACGGGGCACGAAAGAGGCTGAGAATCGTCTTCTTGGGCGGAGTCTAGATCAAGCTCTCCTCTCCACGATCAAAGCAAGCAACCAAAGGGACACAAGGAGCTACCCAGGTTCAGGCTGCCCGGAGGCTAAAAGCGCTACTCCTGCATGTCTGGATTGATCGGTTCTTCATAGTGTGCCTTACAATGGAACCTCCCGGACAGGGTACCCGGAAGGGTTTTGGCTGGAGGTAGAAGAAGGACAGATCCTGACCCGGAGGAGATCACCTTCCTCTCTACCTTCGCAGCCCTAGTCTAGTCTTGCTCTAGTTCTAGCTTGTGTTCGTCCATGGTTCGACCTCTCCCTCCTCCGTGCCTTGGTCCTCCTTTTATAGGCTAAGGGGTGCCACAGGGTCACGTGAGGGGCGCGAGGGGCGTGAGGGACCTTCGGGGTGAAGGACCCTCCTCATCTAGTTTAGAGGGAGACGTGGCCTCTCCTCAGCCTAGCGTCTCCTTTCGGTTAGGTGGGAACGTCCACCTTGGGGGTGGACAGGAGCTGACACCACCACGGACGTGCTTCCCGCCCGCGCTGCCTGTCGTGGGATTGTCACGCAGATGTCATGGAGATGACTTCGTAGAGTTGGGGATTAAGCGATCGAGCGTCTCCGAGCTAAAGATCGCAGGGCATGAGAAGACAATGTTTTTTACCCAGGTTCGGCCCCTCGATGCGAGGTAAAGACCTACGTCCTGCCTATCCTAGATTGATATTGATATGAATATGGTGTTACAAGGGGTTGGCGATCGAGATAACGAGTCGCCTCTTTCTGGATGTAAGAGAGCCTTTTTTGCTTGGGCTTCTAGGTCCTTGGAGTCCACCTTATAAAGACGGTGGCTCGCAAGGTTACAAGGAAACTTCTCTCCCAAGGAAAGTATGAGCCGGAGTCCTACTTGGAGACTAATCATATGTCTTGTCTTCCAAGTCAAGTTATCTTCGAGCTTCTAGATCCTTCCTCATGATCTTGAGTCGGCCCATATTGTGCAAGCCCAATAGTGGTGCGACTGTGAATAAGTCGTGCTTTGCTTGAATAAGTCGCGGGATAATTATTCCCCCGACATTAGCTCCCAAGCTTCCGGGTGATTCGTAGAATCAGGCGGAAGATTCTGTCTTGATGATGATCCTGCGGGCTTGCGTATGTAGTTCTTGCCGACTTGTCGATGTTGCACTTGGCGACTTGCTGATGATGAGTCGCACGCGTAGCGGCTTATTGAGCCGCTGATGTAGAAGCGATGAGTCGCTATCTTTGCGGCTTATTTAGCCACTATGTTGCCAATTGAGCACTTCTGTCTTAGTTGCATTGAAACTGCAGAATCGCGGTAAGTTTTCCGCGAAGCCTTTGGTGAAAACCACATTTTCCTGTTGGGTGTAAGACTGAGCTGAAATCATAAGAATAATAACTTATGAGTAACAAGATATATCAACCAAATGTGTATAAGGTGCTGAGTCATAGACATCAAAGCAGAAAAGACCATAAGCATAAATAAGCTGGTCAAAAATTAAAATAATAAAATGTCATGTTATCATGACGAGCCATTTGAGCACATGTTGAATCATGGTGGCTCAAGGGTATATAGCCACAGCCTGTATTAAAAGATTTCCGAGTCGCTGATTTGACTCGCAAATAGATATATATATTCTCATGTGTTGCAAAAAATGAAATCTGTATATAATCATGGTATATGAGTATAATAAAGACCGCCAGATATGGTGGATGTGTAGCCCCCGAGGGCCGGGTTGCATGCTTGATCATGCTGTTCGGGACTCAAAAATATCACAAGTTAGACAAAAAAATTAATTGTCCTAGCCCCCAGGCATTAAGCATACATGCTTTCATTATCCTGCTTGATTGCATATCGTTGCAATTTGATCTGCAACAGATTGAGTAAATACTTTGCCGCAAGAAATTAATGATACTTGGAGTAGGGCAGAGCCGCATATAAACTCCAAACTGTGAAATATTAATTGAGATGCTAGGATAAAAGATAATCTCAGTCAATATTCTAGATATAAATTAAGGAATCATCCTTAAAAATTCCACTTGATGTGGTTAAAATTAAATAAATGATCCTGGCTTGTACAGCCGATATCAGGACATGATCATCCCAAACATAAAAAATCTGGCTATGCCAATTCAAACTCGTATGGCCGAGTTATAGGTTCCTGTTAAATTAAAAGGCAAAGCCCCCAAGGAAGCAATGATGATAGCTTGATGATAACCTGTTAGCCTTGGCGGCTGGTAATAATTATGATAAAAAGTTAGTACTCCGCATAATAGCATATGGTACCCTGCATGATAGCATAGTATAATCTGCATGATAGCAAATGATATGTCTCATGATGCAAATGATATGTTGCATGATGCAAATGATATGTTGCATGATATTTTGCATGATAACAAATGCTTGCATAATAGCAACTAGTTGCATGATAGCAACTGGTAAGATGCATGATAGCATATTGTACGATGCATGATAGCATATGGTACTTTGACTCAGTATTTCCCAAATCTAATGTGTGTTCAGGGTCGAGAACGGCCATGATAGGCAGCCATGATAGGCATCAGACTCGATTGACGCCACACGCGGGTACTTTAGTCCTTCTGAATTATCTCTATTACCGTTAAGTAGGTCTTCGCGCGGCTCAGTATTTCCCAGGTAAAAAATGCGTGTTCAGGGTCGCTGGCGGCCATGATAGGCGATCACACTCGATTGACACCGCACCCCAGTACTTTGGCCGCATAGTGCAAAGATACTTCTGACTTAAGGCGAGAATAACCAGGATTATTGCTTTTATCGGCAGCAATAGCCGTGACGAGCTCTAATTAGCTTTGATGATAACCAGCTCTGATTAGCTGTAGATGTGGTACAGCGAGTCACCTGTTTTAACTCAAATATTGATAAGATAATGATTCATTAATGACTCATAAACTGATGTAATGATGAGCTGTTTGCGACTCATAAAATGATATGGGGGTAAATCGCTATGCGACTCATAAATTGATATGACAATAAGTCGATGGTGATTAATAAAATGATATGATGATAAATCATGAAATTATATAACAATCAGTCATAAATTGATATAATGATAAGTCATAGAATGACAAATGAATCGCCAAATATCAATGCTTGAATATGTAGTGGTGATCTTGATATTCAATGCAAGCTGTAAATAGCTAGACTTTGCAATGCGAGTTATAAAGAACTCTAATTTGACGAATGTATCGAGAAGTAGATGTAATTAAATCTACAAAAGCTGATATGAATTTAAAGTCTACGACATGATATAATATGAGTCGCAAAAACATTTAATAAAAGGCATAATAACCTAGATATGCAGCCCCCGAGATAAACTCGTAGGTGAATTTAAACTTATTGATGAAAGTAAAAGGCTGCGAAAGTTGAGTATAATAGTGACTTATCTTATTTTTATTCTCACGTCGTTGATGATGCAGTATAAGTCGCGAACAACGATAAATGGCCATCGGCAAAATCACATGGATGAGGTCGTGAGTCGCCGTCTTCTCCAAAATTAGACCAGTTGTGCATGCGCGCGGATAATGATGACGGGTTAGCCGCTATGGAGAGGTGACATCAACAACAAGTTAGCTGATACTGCAAATTGGATGATGGCTATAAACATACGCAAATCAACCAATTTGTGAAGAAATAACAACCACGAGATTAACTCAAAAGGTGCTGAATTTATTGTATTGATTGAAAAAATATGAAGCGAAAGCGACTTAGCTGTTTTTAGTATCGATAACGTGGAGTAAGCCGCGGACCATCGTCGGAGTTGGTTGATCTGGAGTCGCGTTGGACCGGGCATACTTCTGCATCTAGATCGTTGAATCAGTATGAGTCGCCAACTCGCCATGCTGTGACGCGCGGCTAAGCTTTGGAGAGTCGTCGCTTCGTGAGCCGCTCGCTGATGAGTCGCACACTGAATTTTGATCCGCTATGAGCTGACCATACTTTCCCGTACTGTGTTGTGTTACTTTTCCTACGTGAATGCAAGGTACCAAATCACGGATCTCCCTTTTTCCTTGATTACTCTCTCGATCCACATGCCTTTTGCATGTTTCGATGATGGTGCAAGGTTCTTGGCCTTCTGGGAAAACACAGTCACGTGGGAGGAGTATTCGTGCCAGTTTGATATAAATTGCTTCCTTTCTATTGGAACCGGATCCGTTTGTGTTTGTACTGCTTCATGTAGGCTGGTATCAGTATTCCTGCGCTCTGTTTCGAGCCGTACTCCACTTCCATTGGTAACAGATCAAGCTGTCCGCCTGGTCGGCTCTCCGATGCAGCGCTCAGGCAGTCCGTCCAGAATTAGAGCTCTGAGCGATATTGTTGAATTGTTTCTTCTTCTTTTTCTTCGATCCATGCGACTCAAAGTGGTACGCAATCTTTTCCCGACCCGAACTGATCTTTGCACGCACATCGGTGCTGGTTCAAAGCCCCCCTTTTTTTTTTTTATCTCTTTCCATCTTACGTAACATGGTTGTGTACTGATTCGAACTATATCTTCCTGGTTTGATCCGCGTCGGCTTATACTCTTGGGTCGGTCGGTTTCCGGACCCCACCTCCTATTGGACTCCCGATTGGATTACACGGGAGCCGCATATGGAAAGATGCCGAACAACTTGGATCTGGCCGATCTGGTCAGTCGCACATGATGTTGATGTTGAAACCTCCAGGCGCTGATCTTGATATAAAATTTGCTGCAGTGCGTGAGTCGCTGACGGAGATCTAACCGTTGGAATTGCCTCAAACTTGTTGGAGGTCTTCGGGATTGTATTCCATAGGGTTCCACCGGAGGGATCTTCGAATTGATGTCCGAGTCGACCTCGATAATTATTTTCCCGAAGTCGCGCAGAGTTCCGTCAGCTTTCGACAGGGATTCAGTGTTTGAGTCGCCCACGGAGATCTAACCGTCGGAATCCGATGCCCTTTAGACAGATGCTAGGAAAATCGATTGCGCATCTTTTCACCGAAGGGATCGTCGAGATGAGTTTCGAGCCGCCGCCGGTGATGTCCGCCATACAGGCGTTGCTGCTGTCCTGCAATCCGCGCATGAGGGGCGTTGTCGAAGTTGAGCCCCGAATCGCGCGGTCGAATTTCTCCACGCTTTCTATTCGAGCTTAAGGTGGATCTTGATGTAGATGTTGATATAGCCGAGCTTGAAACGACACGGCAATGAAGTCGCCGAGATTGTTGAAGCCGCCGAGCTTGAATCGACGACGAGATCCTCTGTCCCTGGCACAGATCCAGCGCGTAACGTGACGCTCTTGACCGCAGGCCCCACGGTGGGCGCCAACTATCGTGGGATTGTCACGCAGATGTTATGGAGATGACTTCGTAGAGTTGGGGATTAAGCGATCGAGCGTCTCCGAGCTAAAGCTCGCAGGGCACGAGAAGACAATGTTTTTTACCCAGGTTCGGCCCCTCGATGCGAGGTAAAGACCTACGTCCTGCCTATCCTAGATTGATATTGATATGAATATGGTGTTACAAGGGTTGGCGATCGAGATAACGAGTCGCCTCTTTCTGGATGTAAGAGAGCCTTTTTTGCTTGGGCTTCTAGGTCCTTGGAGTCCACCTTATAAAGACGGTGGCTCGCAAGGTTACAAGGAAACTTCTCTCCCAAGGAAAGTATGAGTCGGAGTCCTACTTGTAGACTAATCATATGTCTTGTCTTTCAAGTCAAGTTATCTTCGAGCTTCTAAATCCTTCCTCATGATCTTGAGTCGGCCCATATTGTGCAAGCCCAATAGTGGTGCGACTGTGAATAAGTCGCGCTTTGCTTGAATAAGTCGCGAGATAATTATTCCCCCGACACTGCCTTCGCCTTGCTTCCCAAGTCTTCCGCGGTGAGGTGGAGTGCTTATCCACAGGAACGTGGGGAAGTACCCGAGAGGGAGCCTGGCCTCCTGCCGGGAACTCGGGCTCTCGGGTCCTTCCTGGCCTTCTTGCTTGATTCGGGGACCCGGAAGGTCCCCAGGACCGGAGCCCTTAGTCGACGTAGGCCATGCGTGTCTTGACGGTGAACCCGCCAGCTTGACTTGAGTCTTGGTCTTGTCCATCTTCATCTTGGGCCCACATGGGGTGGACTCACTTTGGCAGTACTAGGGGAACCCCATGTTCCACTGTTGCGACACCTGCCCAGTACCGTGCACACGCAAAATGACCCATCTATATTTCTTAGTACTTGCCAGCCACACACACAAGACTTGCTGTTGGTTTGTCAAACACACCCTGCTTATATTCCTTAGGAGACAAAGGTTCCAAGTCCTACTATGTTACAGTAAAAAAGTAATTGCAAGATCATCCTAACCTACGCATTTTTCGAACTACAGCATCATAGTCTTGTCCGCGAAAAGAACTTCGTCTGTACAAGATATGATGTTGAACGTCGAACTCTCCAGCACCATTGAGCAGCTCTCCAGGATCGCCTGCCCAGTACCGTGCACACGCAAAATGACCCATCTATATTTCGTCTTACACGATGATCAAGTTGACCGAAAAAATGATGATGTCAAATTCAGATAGTGGATGTGCTAGCAGATCGATTGTTATTCGACTGTGCCCTTGACAAAAGGTTTTCCACTTGTCTCTCTGTTTCATTGTGCATAGCTCAAAAATAAGTATATGAGCAAACAAAATTACACGTATACTAATGTACACTACCTCTAATACATTAATAGCACTACATTTTGTTTTGATCCATGCCTCTCATCAAGGTCTGCTCGTTAATCAGGTAGTGGCGTCTTTCCGTTTTCCTTTGTTGTATTCATTGCTATCTTCTCCAGATTAAAACACAAGACATGGAAACTGGATATAATTCATCTGATCACAAAAGGCAACAAATGATCAATGTGAGAAAGTCATGTAGTCTTGCTTCTATTAAAGTGAAAAGATATGAGTATACTTAGTTGCAAATTAATAAATTCTGGAAACATTGGTGAACTGGTGAATGCTGATAGGGACATGTTGCATCTATTCGGTGGAAGTTAAAGATGGTGGCAATTAGAGAATAAGGTGCAGAATATGAGTAGCATCCTTACAAGTAAAGGTCGTATCTCTGAGCCATATCTGAACTCTGAAGTGTTTTCTGTCCATCGCATCCGAATTCTTCTTGACAACTAACTCCTGCTGAGACCCTTCTCTTAGTTGTCCAGCCTTATTGCAGCTCTCAGTCTCGTCGAACTTATTCACCTGAATGATACACATTCACGATAGTGTAAATCTTATAGAACTAAGATCAATCAAGTGCGCTAAAATCCAACAACACATTTGAACAGAACAAACATGTTGGAGGTGTCGAGGGTGGTCTACGACAGGCCAGGGAAGTGGTGGCCTTGCGCCGACCGTGATGTATGCATGAGGAGGACAGAGGGACGCGGCTCTTGGAGTGGAGCTGGTGATGCGCAGGACGCCCGTGAATACACGGCAAGAGCAGGCCGCAAGCACCTGGAGATTTTGATTGCCATTGCCATGCGCCTGTACGGCGGGAGCACGTTGTACATATCCGCTCCTGCGCGACCCACGTCCTTGCACTGTAGGACGTCGAGCCCCCCGATCTCAGTCGATCTCCCTCTCGCCCATCTATGGTGATGCGGGTTTGGGGGAGGAGGGCGCAGGGGCCTACCGGCCGCGGGTTAGCCGTGGTGGTGTATCTGTTGTGGCGCCGGAGCACGGGGACTTCCGGTGGCAGGGAATGGCTGGATTGCCGGCGGAGGGGCTGCAGCCGAAAATTTTCTAAAGAAAGGACTGCGGGTTGAATTTGCATTACGCGAGGGACTAAAATGCATAAGTGGCGACGATGTACGACCGGCACCCTTACTCATATTATATAGTAGAGATATGTAATTTGTTCTCTACGTTTTGCTTTGTAGTGATACAAATAGCAACAGCCTATCTGGTGGCCACTCTGATTCTGTTAATGACACAACGATGGATGAAGGGGGGAATCATTCTGGAGAAAATATTATCGTTTTAGATGATGATAATGGAGAGGATGTGGAGAAAGAGATTAGTGCTGCTGCTAAACGCAGGATCACTTCCAAAATTTGGAAGGAAATGTAGAAGGTGCTGATTCGTGGAGAGTGGAAGGCAAAGTGTAACTATTGTCACACTTTACTTGCTGCAGGGCCAAGGGCTGGAACTAATCATCTTGCCATACATCTAAAGTCATGTACACTTCGGAAGATAAAGACTAGGACTGGCAAAACATTGAGCCAATCATCATTGATGTTGAGTGCTCAAGATGATGGAACAGTTGGAGTGGACAGCTACACTTTTGATCAAGATTATGCTAGAGAACAACTTGCTAACATGTTGGTGTTGTATGACTATATCCATTGTCTATGGTGGACCATGTTGGTTTTAGGAGATTTGTTCATGCACTTCAGCTCCTATTCAAGCTCCATACGAGAAATACATATAGGTAAATATACTATTTATTTTATTCTGTTTTCTTCTGTTGTATACGTGATAATACCCTATTTGCTTCTCCTATGTAATACGAAAATAACATATATCATCTTATTTTATTTGGTAGGAATGACATTGAGGAAAGGTACAATGAAGAAAGACAGAAGGCTATCGAGTACATGTTGATGGGCCAATCAAGAGTCGCCGTTACCACTGATATGTGGACTGCCGACAACCAAAAGAAGGGCTATATGGCTGTTACAGCACATTTCATTGATGAATCTTGGAGACTTAGGAGCATTCTGATCAGGTATATTGCTCACAAGTCCATATTGCATGTTTTAAAAGTCTATTATGTTTTTTTTGCGCTCTAATTGTTTAACTTTGTGCAAATTGTAGGTTTATTTATGTCCCGGCACCACATAATGCAGATGTTATAGCTGAACAACTATATGAGTCCTTGGTTGCTTGGAATATTGATGAAAAGCTGATGACCGTGACTGTTGACAACTGCACAACAAATGACAAGGCAATTGGGTTGATTGTGGAGAAGATAGGGAAGAATAAGCTTCTATGTGAAGGTAATAAAATTCACATGCGTTGTTGTGCACATATCCTAAATCTTATAGTGAAGGATGGGTTGGATGTATTAAAGCTAGCTATTGATAACGTCCGTGAAAGTGTGGCATATTGGATTGCCACAGCTAAGAGGTGGGAGAAGTTTGAGGATATGGCAAAGTTTAAAAAAGTCAAAATAACAAGAAGGTTGAAACTTGATTGCAAGACTAGGTGGAACTCCACTTTCATAATGTTGGATATTGCTTTACCTTATAGAGCTGTGTTTGAACGTGCAAAATCAGTTGACAAGCAATATGTGTATCTACCTAGTGATAAAGAATGGCAGTTTGTTGTGGATGTTGTAGATAGACTTAGATTGTTCTATGAAATAACCGAGCTATTCTCGGGAACCGATTATGTGACTGCCAATGTTTACTTTCCTAAGATATGTGAAATTAAAATGAAAATGAGGCAGTGGGCAACTTATATATAGCAACCCAATTATCAAGGAAATGGCAGAACAGATGAACATAAAATTTGACAAGTATTGGAAGGACATTCAAGGTCTAATGGACATAGCTATACTTCTTGATATTCCTCGGTACAAGAAGCAGATGTTGGTAGCTTGTTTTGCCATGCTTAATGGAGTTGAGCCATCTTCATATGAGTGTATGGAAAAGGTTGATGACATGGTTGCTAGTCTGCATGCATTGATAGAGGAGTATGAATTGGAAGATGATGCATATCATCCCGCCTGCAATCATGAATGTCTTCCACAATATTGTAGCTCAACAAGCACCTACAACAGCTAGACTTCAAGGTGAAATTGAGCAGTACTTGAGCGATGCATTATTGACTTATGTTGAAAAGTTCAATGTGTTGGATTGGTGGAAGGTTGCTAGAACAAGATATCCAACCTTGAGGAAGGTAGCTAGAGATGTATTTGCTATTCCTGTCACAACTGTTGCTTCAGAATCGGCTTTTAGTACAAGTGGTCGAATAATTAATGAGCATAGGAGCCGTCTTACATCTCATATGTTGGAGGTCTTAATGTGCTCACAAGATTGGCTTGGAAACAAGTTCAAAGGTAATCAAATAGTGCATTTTATTTACAGCCCCTCTTATTTTTCTCGCTGCTCATACTCCTCCATTTTATTTTCAGATGCTCATAACGGAGAAGCTAGCTTCTCGACATATCTTCAAGACATCCAAGAGGGGATGGACGTTTGTACTTACGGTTTACCAACAGATCTTTGTGTAATTTAAATATTCAAACTGCTGTCATGTTCTCATGTTCTGCAATTTATTTTTCAAACTAGGATTTGGCACTTTGACTTGGAAGAACTTGGAGACTTGCATTGGTTTGCTTGCAGGAGACGTGGAGAATTGGAGCAATGGTTGCTGGAGAATTGGAGCAATGGTTTGCTGGAGAATTGGAGCAATTTATTAATGTGTGATGAATTTTGTTATATTATTATATTCCCTGTCATATGAATCTTTATTGTAATCGTTAAATTGCGAACTTCTGGAGTTGATTGTGTGATGTCATGTGACTGTTTTGCACATGTATTGGCTCAAGTTAGAACTATATATTTGTTATGTTTCTATGCACCTTATGTTGGGCTGCAGCCGCTGCATTAATGTTATTTTCGTATTACATAGTGTTGTTATTTTCATATACATAATACATAGTATATCATGTTGAGTTTTTGGGTGGGTTTACCCGTGGGTTTTTAATACCCACGTGAGTGCGGGTATGATATAAAATTTGTACCCAAACGCGGGTGCGGGTGTGGGGCTGCATCACCGGTGCCGGTCATCACAACCGGACGTCGTAGACGAGCTCGTCTATACAGTTATCGACTTTTCAGGTAATTGTAACCAAACAGCCATGCAACTATGGAGTACAACTAAGAAATAGTGCTCCCTCCGTTCACTTTTATAAGGCACACTAGATATCCCCACATGCATAACAAAATGAGTGAATCTAGACTTATTTTGTACATAGATTCACTCATTTTAGTATGTATGTGGTTAAAATAGAATAGATAGCTAGTGTGCCTTATAAAAGTGAACGGAGGGAGTAGCAGATTTGGGGCATTCATGTTACAACACGAACAAGAGCAGATTTGTGGCATTTCTATTACCACTAAAATCATCTGCAAATTAACAGAGTTTGGACTATTGTCAAGTTCAAACTAAGCCATAACTAATGAGGTATGGACTGTTCTGAATTCTATCAGGTATGTGCCTAGCTAGCAGAAGCTTACCGACACCACGGAGATGTAGGTGGTGGGAGGTGAGCGAGGCGCAGGAGGCCGACAGCGGCGACGAGCTTCAGAGCCAGTGGACGCGAGCGTATGTGAGGGCTTCGCGTCGCCTAGACCTCCTCGCTATCAGCCGACGTCGATGCCGCTCCTAATGTTGGATCAAGTCTGCGCATAAGTTCACATTGGAATAAGTATGAACATAACTTACACAGGAATTACACCCAAGTGCATATCACGTTTATTATTAGTTGTGCTCTTTTTGGAGAAGTGTTCAAGTGTGCTGTCCCAGAACAAAGATGATCATGTATGAAGCATGTAGGTAATAAACAATCTCAAGGAACACTTCGTAGTATACAAAATTGTCTATGTACAAACTATATTTAATAACTGATCCAAGTACCTAAATGGTCCGGTCACTCCTTGCCTCTCCTCTACCCAGGTGGAGTCCAAAATTCTCCCCCTTGGAAAGGCATTGTCCTTAATGCTGGAAGGTCTTCTTCAACCGGTGGCATCAAATCAGCAGCATTGCCACGCTTCTTATCTTCAATTCTCAACGACATACCACATCCCCTAACTCCCTCACAGATAGCTGACCTTTCATGGTACTTGGCGCCTCGATTTTCTATTCATATTAACTGGTATTGTTGTCAAGCCTTATGGGTCCTTTGTATCAAACTTTTGTGTGGTTCGGATATATATCAGTTGAGCTGTGGAATTTGCCAAGAAAATCAAAAACCAAGGAGAAGAACAATGGTATGATGGAATTACTTTGGAGCACTTTAGGAACTAAAGGTAAATCAATTAGATCCATGCAAAACAAGAATGAAAAAAGATCATGTACTCTAATGGACAAGTTTTTAAGTTATTCAGGAGCTTCCTTATTTTCAGGCTGACTTCATACAAAGAGAGGCTTATTTTCAGACAATTATGTTCCATGGTTGCTTGGTTCAGTGCTGTACATCTTGTAGTGTATGTCATCTTGTGGTATATGGCATTACTCACTTGTGTTTGTAAATATGGCATTACTCACTTGTGTTTGTAACTAAACTTACCAATATTTTCATACCATGTTTAGGTATTCCTAAAAATTTGCACATAATTCATACTGCAAGAGTTCTGAATCTTCACTCTGTGAGCAGAAAAATGGAATTTCCTACGATATATCTTTTGACAACTATCCTGGTCTAATAAGATCCAATGTGTTCAACTATATCAATACTTTGGATAAGGGATTTGTTGATATAGTTTATTGCTAAGATCTGTGTAACCAAGAGAGTTTCTTGTTTCCCCTGATTTTCATTTGGGGTTGTCACGATTTCGTAAGGCTTGGTATATTTTTATTTTACTTTCTTTACATGTCAAGAATTGAATAAAGTCTTAGGACATTAATAAAAAAAAATGGAACTCTGAATTTCTATTCCTTGTCTGCTTGTCCTCTTCCATTTCAGGTCGGCTTGTTTTGATTTTTTACTTTTAAAGATTCCTAATTCTTAGGAATATTTCCCTAAAATTATAGCTTATTTCTCTCTGACTTTCTTAATTTGTTTCTTCAAAAGATGTAAGCCTGCCATTTTACCACCTCTAAAGGAGATTTATGATCGGAAATGCATATCGGCTCATAAGTCTAGATGCACCCACTACTGAAAAAACAAGTTTTTAAATGTAAAAAAATTCCATTTTTTTATATACTAGATGACATTTTATGTTAGCACAAAAGATTTGCGAAGAAAAGACATTTTTTGTGGGCTATGCAGGCGCCCCCATCAACACTAAATCCACCTTCCCGATCCTGGCTCCACAGGCCACCCCTGCTGCCGACAGCGGCCGTGGTGGCAGCGCCCTTTCAGTCGAAGACGTAGGGCAGGAGAGGTGCTCTAAGGCGGCGCTCCACGGGGAATCGGTGGGGCGGTGCGGCCATGCCGGTCGTGGCCTGAGTTTCTCCAGCGGAAGGACGATGTGGCTAGCGTGCCACCGGCTGCTGGGTGCTTCGATCTGATCGGGGCAGTAAATCGCATACAAAATCATTTTGAAAAATCCAAATTTGTCTTTTTTGCAGAGGTCACAAAAAATGTCTTTTCTTCGCGAATTTTTTTGGGCTAACATAAAATGTCATGATGTATATCTGAATTTGTTTTTGAAATTTTTTGACATTTTGAAAAGTTTTTTAAAATGTTTTACATAACGGGTGCATCCGCAACCGTAACCCGAAACGCCGTGTCCATTTATGATGTTGAACATAATGGAGGTAAAACGAACTTAAATTGTTTATGATGGGATGGTAATAGTGGAGTGCATTTTGATGATCGACTGATGCAAATCCTGGACATTCCATAAGGGTCGGTCAAACCGATATCTCCCACCTTGCTTGTAAGGATTTCCTTTTTATCATACGTTCTAGTGGCTTTCATGACTGATGTTGAAAATTCTAGACTAAAGTTGTCACCCCATCTATACTCTTTCCCCTTTTCTAGCCAGATGATTCATTTGAGAGACCTCTTAGTGCAGCAAGATTGGTTACTACAAACATGATTGGACATACCACGACTGCCTTCAGTCATGCGAAGTCTTGTTCTTGATGAGCGTGTTGCTTATCAGGGTGAACTACTATCATTGATGTGTACACCTGATGATCACAAAATACCGGGTGTAGAATTAACTCTTGCTCACTCTTACGCATTAATTGGCACAAGAAAAATATCATCTTCACCGTTTAGAAGATACGCCCCCATATGCTTCAGTTTTTACATTCTAAAAAAACGTTACAGAGTAGGCCAGGCGAATCAAATGAAATACAATGTGTACTAAACTTTTCTACTTTCCCGATCTTAGTTTTAACATGTTACAATATTACAAATAAAATTTCTAAGTCCGTTCGCATAGTTTAACCACATAACTGGCAGTGTTATAAAATATTAGTTGGTGTTTTTTATTGTAGGTATTTTTTGTTTCTATTGAATATCATTGAAAGACATTAAACTGTATTTTGTAACAAAAAAATTCTACAGCTATTATTCTACAATGTATAATCTATATAATTTACATGCATTTATGGTAAATATCTCTAAAGAGTACGATCTAACAAATATAAGAATAACAATTTCTAGTGTATGATTAAGTAAACACATTTATAGAAACTTGTAGAGTATAAACTGAACCAGTCACAATATTTTCTATGGTCAAAAAGTTATCTAGCAAGTAATTTTTTAAACAAAGTACTTGGTTTGTACTTGCTATTGAAATAACATTTTTTAGAGAAATCAACGGTGAAAATAAAATAGTGCGGATTCTAGTTCTCGAGGGAGAAGTGATGAAGAGTGCTACCCGACGAGGCTCTCTTCGCAGTGGTGTGGGTGTTTTTTTTACCTGTGCCCATGTGCGGCTGTAACGGTTTCTCCCGGTTTTGGTAAATTAATTGGGTAACTCTCTCCTATGTTAACAACAAGTCGGCGTGATACTGATTCGGATGATGTTTCTGTCGTGGTGGCCACCTTGTTAGGTGTGCCAGGTTAATGGAGTGAGTGTGTTAAAATCAAAAAAAAAAACAACAAGTCGGCGTGTGTGCTCACTGTTGATGTCTTGTGACCGGTGGCTGGCGGTGACGCATGCGTGGCGTCACCCTCGTTGGTGAGTCAAAAGACGCGCACGTACGGTTGCCGTCCCTCGTCGGTCGTCACCACACCGAAACAGCAAGCGGACGAGGAGGCAGGGCATTGAATTTTTGCCAGCAGCCGAGGAGTTGTTCTTCGTCGTCTCCGTTGATTCCCACCGCTCATGGGAAATGCATGCTAGGCTAGGCTGTTACATTTCTAGGCCTCTTGCTAAGGCCGTCGAGTCATAAAATCAGCAGGAGATCTCGAGCTACCCTCGAACACACGGGTGAGTCAAGGTGATCCAGCGGATTCACTGCGGCGCCGTGGCGTGACCAGAAATTGCGCGGCAGGATTAATGTCCCCGAAGGAACGATCGATCTTAACTGAAACCTAGCCGGAAGGGATGATCGATCGCCGAACTCCTTGCCACGAGGGAACAATATCATTCTGGGCGAAAGAGCAGGTGAGATTGTAACTGAACCCAGCCGGCCACCGATATGCATGCAGTTACGTCGCCTGCTTGACCCGACTGCAGCCAGCAACAACCAGCGATTCAGGGTTTGCGAGCAGGTCTGTATGGAGTATGTGCGCCCTGACGAGGCTCAGCGGCTACTCAATGTCAGCCATTGACATTTGTTTACAGGACACAGCAGATGTTTATTACAGGACACACAGCAGATGTTTACAGACACGGACTGTTGGTTTTGAGTAGTACAACTTGCGGGGGCTGAACCGTCATCCGAAGAAATTCATGCATCACACATTCACACAAGAAGCCCAGCTTAACTGTCAAAAAAAGAAGCCCAGCTTAACAATAGCATTGCTACGACAGACAGGGAACGTCCCAATTATTTGCAAAATAGCAGTTGTTGCTTGCCATGTCCTTCAGTACTAACCCTATCATGTAGTACGTGTGCGAACTTAAGAATGTTGAGCGAATCTGGGTAGAGTTCCTGTTGCGATCGAGCTCCCTCTTGTCCGTGAAAT
Source organism: Poa pratensis (assembly GCA_947311845.1). Classification (NCBI taxonomy): domain Eukaryota; kingdom Viridiplantae; phylum Streptophyta; class Magnoliopsida; order Poales; family Poaceae; genus Poa; species Poa pratensis. The sequence continues at coordinate 38,597,598 of CAMZMU010000128.1, forward strand.
TCCCGCCCTCCAAGCCTACTTGTAGGAGCATCTTGATTGCATATCTCGAAACAGTGTTAAAGAAAGGGAGAAGACGACGACGACGATGAAGACTTTTGAGCATGGTGATTGCCCATGAACGGATCCTGTCGCTCAAATCACCATATAGTTAAGAGAAATCAGGTGTCCTATTAGGCAGACTTTTCGAGACGAATCCAGTGGCGGATCCAGCCCCCCCCCCCCCCCCCCCCCCCCCCCCCCAAGTCTATGCAGCAGGGGCCAGTAGTCTGTAGACGTAGATACACATGTATTTTCTTGTTAATTAATAAAACTACAAAGCCTGCAGCCGAGTGACAAGATTTGGTGGCCTGCTGATTTGATGGGCCAAGCCCAAACAACGCACGTAGCCTAGTTCCTAGAGACCTAGACGAAACAGAATCGATCGATGGATCGATTGATGTAGGTATACGGGACACGATCGGACTCGAACTTTCTCTACTACTAGGCGCACGACGCGACATACCGGCAGTCACGGCAGACGGCACGATCGCATCTACATCGTCGCAGCCCCAGCCGCACTAGTTCTAATCGCCGCCGCCATCAGGAGTTTTTGCATCTGCGAACGGCCGTCGTTCCGCGCGGCACTCGCCGATCTCAAGGTATTATTGTGCGCACTTGCTAGTTGCTACGTGCTAGTTTATCGAATCAAATAATTGCTAGATGCGGGTTTATTAAATAGGTATAATTGTTTAATACTTCGTTGATCATTGTCTCTTAGTAGAGTTGCTCGTCATGAAGAGGAAGACGCCCCCAATTACTGGTTTTTTCAAACCGGTTGGTTCTAGTTCGACCTCCAACTTTGCAGCTGAAAATACAAATCCAACCGAGGAGATAGAGATTACGGAGGAGACAACCGCACATGATGATTCAACCGATCAAAATATTGAGTCGTCTATCGCAATTGTAGAACAAGCTAGAGTCGGAAGCACGGCATGTGAGCGAGACCCCGTCTATTGATAAGCAAAAGGAAGCACGTCAATTCTATGTTTCTGAGGGACCATACCAGCCATTCATGAGAGAGTATCCATATAATACCAATGCACCAAAACATCGTCGCCGCTTCCAGTTTGGTTGGTTCAAGCAATTCCCTTGGCTCGAGTATTCACCATCAGCAAATCGCGCATATTGCTTGCCTTGTTTCCTTTTTGCAAAAAAACGAATTGGGAGGTGTGGCTCGGATACATTCACTGTTGTGGGATTTGATAAGTGGAAATAAGTAAATAGTGGAAGAGACTGTGCTTTCTTAACACATATGGGCAAAGATGCTAGTTCAGCACATAACTACTCAACTCGGTGTTTTGAGAATTTTAAAGATAGCACGACTCATATTGATAAGGTGATTGAGAAATCGTCCGCAAAAACGATTGCAGATGCAAGGCTAAGACTCAAAGTTACAATTGATTCCATCCGGTAAGCAATACTTTATTTTTTTTATATTACAACAATTAGAATATTCTATATCATGTACATTTTAACAAGCATTCTTTTTTCTGACATGGTACAGGTGGTTAACATTCCAGGCTTGTGCTTTTCGAGGCCACGATGAATCTCCAGGATCCATAAATCGGAGTAATTTCCTTGAATTGCTAAAACTTTTGGCTTCTTATAATAAGGACGTGAATGAGGTTGTGTTGGAGAATGCTCCCGGAAATGCAAAGTACATTGCTCATTCTGTTCAACAGGACATTCTCGGTTTACTTTCTCGGAAGGTACAAAAAACAATTAGAGAAGAAATTGGTCATAGCAAATTTTGTATAATGGTTGATGAGTCCCGTGATGAATCTAAAAAGGAACAAATGGCATTGGTACTTCGATTTGTCAACAGGGAAGGGCTTATAAGGGAGCGTTTTCTTGATGTCGTTCATGTAAGTGACACTACTGCATTGACCCTCAAGGAGTCCATTTGTACTATTCTAGCAGATAACGACTTAAGTGTGCAAGATATTAGTGGCCAAGGCTATGATGGTGCAAGTAATATGCAAGGGGAGTGGAATGGACTGAAGGCTCTGATTTTGAAGGATTGTCCTTATGCATATTATATTCATTGTATGGCTCATCAATTACAGTTGGCTCTTGTTGCAGCATCAAGGGAGGTACAGGAAGTGCACAACTTTTTTCAGCATGCAATATTTATTGTAAATGTTGTTAGTGCATCATCTAAAAGGAATGATGAGTTACTAGCAGCTCAAGCCGAAGAAATTGCACGTGATATTGAATTGGGAGAGCTTGATACAGGCAAAGGAGCAAATCAGATAGGTTCTTTACAGAGGCCGGGAGACACTAGATGGAGTTCCCATTTTAAGTCAATTTAGAGTTTGAAGAAAATGTTTGGTGCTTCAATTACTATCTTGCGAAGTATAGCAAACGACCGTTCAGTCTCAAAATATTCTCGGGGAGATGCTGCAGGTGCCTTAAAGATAATTGTTTGTTTTGATTTTTGTTCATTCTGCACCTCATGGAGAAAATCATGAAAGTCACAGATGTCTTGTGCCGGACGCTTCAGAACAAATCTTTGGATATTTTAAATGCATTAGATTCACTTAAGAACACAAAGATATTGTTGGGTAATCTTAGAGAAGATGGTTGGGATCCTCTTTTAGAGGAGGTTAACTCTTTTTGTGTGAAACATGAAATTGACATTCCCGACATGAGTCTCAAGTAAGTCCCCTTTTCTCTACCTCTATAGTAAAATAATAATTGTTCTCAATTACTCGTCTAACATACATTGTATTGTTTTAATTTGTAGGTATGTCGATGTGACTAAGTCCCGGAATAAACATGATAACACCACAATGTATCATCACTACAAGGCAGATGTGTTCAATGTGGCGATTGATCAACAACTATTTGAGTTAAATGAGCGATTTAGTGTTCAAACTACAGACCTTCTCACTCTTTGTGCTTCCTTGGATCCAAGACATGACTCATTTGACATATCAAAGATTTGCACGCTTGCAGAAAAGTTTTATCCAGCAGATTTTACAAGTCAAGAACGGGCTCAGTTGGAGTCGCAACTTCCACATTTTCAGTTAGATGTTTGCAACCATCCGGAGCTGAACACCTTGCCATCACTTGCTGATTTGACAGCCGGACTAGTTAAAACAGGTTAAGTTTCCATGTATTCAATGGTTGATAGATTGTTGCGTCTCGTCATCACTCTCCCGGTATCAACGGCAACGGCAGAGCGAGCTTTTTCAGCAATGAAGCTTATCAAGACACGTCTTCGAAATAAAATGGGTGACCACTTTCTTAGCCATTACATGGTTGTATATATTGGGAAGGACATAGCTGCAAAGATCAACGTTGAGGAGATTATTGACCCGTTTGATAGGCCCGGGCGTCGATCCAAATTCAAACTAGTAGAAATGTAGGTTTCTTTTCAGTTGCAAAGCATATACTGTTACAATTTGATGTCCTTAGTACACTTGTAAGACTTGATATATTTCATGGTGTGTCACTTTTACGGTTAATTTTTTGTTCGGCCCCCCCATGGTCAAATCCTGGATCCGCCCCTGGACGAGTCCCCTCATCTCCTCTCCTCTGCTTTATATTTGTCTGTTGCTGTGTTCACTCCATGGCTGCATGTATACCAACTGCATTTCTTTCTGTGTCGTCGTCCCATCTCCTGGCCCTGGACCTTCAATCAATGCATAAATCTAATCCGTGACTACGGTGACACTCACATTATCAGGCGAGTATACAAATCATTCGTTTGCAGCGTGTACAGACGTGTCTGCGGATACTACAGAATACAGGTGTCCGGGTTGAATTCCTGGCTACATGAGACAGCGCAAGGGACGAATCCAGAGAGAAAAGGTGAACTGTCAGTTTGTGAAGCATGTTGCACCTGTTGTCTTACGCCGAGTTCTTAAATCTGACTTTGCTTGATATTAGTTATGTGTTGGCCGGATCATTGAGATGCTCATGCATGTAACTCGCCCAGTTGTGAGGGCTGTGATATTATCGCATTGGTCAACTCAGTGTTGGAGCTGTCATTTACTAGCAATCTGCAGTTTGAACATCCAAACCTGAGAACATTAGTGTATAGCAAACAAACAAACATCTTCAGGATATGTGTGTGAAGAGCGGATCTTGTGCCTATGGAAAATAAAATGTTATCAAGGTGAGAAAAAAAATGCGTATGTTCAGCTCTTGTCTGACTTTGCCTCATGTATTCTGCAAGGATTTCAAGGTGGTGCCTAGTACAGAAAATGATATTTAGCATCAGTGTTACATTTGTTTTTGACGGCTTGCATCTTGTATCCATAATTCCATACTCCATACTGATTCATGCAACATTGCAGTTATATTACCATTCTTTTTCTGAAACATTTGTTCAGCTGTATGGGACTATGGACTTGAGTTGATGGCCTGGGCTTTATCTAACTCATCTCTGAATCCAGCTCATACAGGCGAAGTCGCAATTAGGCTCTATCTCTTTCTTTTGTAAGACCGGTCAAGAGTAGGCTTGAAAATTCCATCAATTTGACATTGTTCTCCCTATCAAAATCACGCAAAAGAAAACTGATTTTGATGTTTTTTGTCCTGTATCGTATATGCATTGCAACCTTTTTGTTGAGTGCACACCTGAATAGTGGCGGAGACAGGAATTGAACTGAGCCGGGTCGGAGAAATAAGCTTTAAAGTTTTTCATGGCAGAAAAACAAGTGTATTCGACAAAAAAGGTCCAAACTGATCCAATTTGCATATTTCATCAAGTACAACTATGAAATGACCATAAATAACAAGAAGAACATACAAAACAGAGCTACATTTTCATAAGATAGTATCATACCACTATGTTGTATCCATGTGGTGTTGAGAATCGATAGCAAAGAAACGACGAAGAGCGGAACGATCAAACCAAAGGGGACACGAGATTTAACGTGGAAAACCTCTCCAAACAAAGGAGAGGAAAAAACCACGGGCGCCAGCCAGCAATACTTCACTATATCGGGTGAGGTTACAAACGCCGTGGGTTTACAATGTGTGGCTTACCCTAAAACGGCGGCTTACAAGAGGAATAAATAGAAGCATCAAACCCTAGGTCGGCTGCAATCCAACCCGGAATCAATCCCACCTCGGCGGCGGTACTACCGCTGGGGTGGGCTGGTTCGTCTCTTCCCACCTCAGCGATATCGGCAGCGGTACCGCCAGCGGTACCAGTCGGTAGCGGACAAGTGCGTCAGACGGCCATTCTGGCGGTAGCGGAGGCGATAGCGGTGGCGGCAGCTCTCGAGCGGTAGTACCGCTTAACCCAGCGGTACTACCGCTGGAATTTGGAACACCAAAAAAGAACACTCCACCTTGAGACAAATTCCATCTTGTAGCATGAAAGAGAACCTTCACCCTGAAAACAACAAAGAAACACCTTCGGCGCCAAATAGCCTCTTGGGCTAGACAGTGATACCAACTAAGCCCGAGCAAAGCTCGAACTTAGTAACAGGAACTGGCTTTGTCATCATATCAGCAGGATTATCATGAGTACTTATCTTGCATACCTTTAGCTTACCTTTTGCAACAGCATCACGCACATAATGGTATTTGACGTCAATGTGCTTTGTTCTCTCATGGAACATCTGATCCTTGGTAAGGTAAATAGCACTCTGACTATCACAAAACAGGTTAATGCAAGTATCATCTCCACAAAGCTCAGCAAACAAACCTCTCAGCCAAACCGATTATTTACATGCTTCAGCAATAGCCATGTACTCTGCTTCAGTGGTAGACTGGGCAACAACGGATTGCAACGTTGCCCTCCAACTCACGGCACAACCACCAAGCATGAACACATAACCTGTGAGGGATCTCCTCTTATCCAAATCGGCAGCAAAATCTGAATTCACATAGCCTACGAGTCCCTCATCAGTCTTGCCGAACTTGAGGCAAGCATTGGATGTGCCACGAAGGTACCTGAAAATCCACTGAACAGCCTTCCAATGTTCTTTACCAGGATTAGCCATATATCTACTAACCAAACTCATAGCATATGATAAATCTGGACGTGAACAAACCATGGCATACATTAAAGAACCAACAGCACTAGAATATGGAACTCTAGACATGTACTCAAAATCCTCATCCGTACTAGGACATTGTTCAGCTGACAATTTAAAGTGAGGAGCAATAGGAGTACTAACAGACTTTGCATCATGCATGTTAAAACGATGAAGAACTTTCTTAATGTAATTTTGCTGACTAAGAAACAACAAACCAGAATTTCTGTCACGGGTAATCTCCATACCTAGAATTTTCTTAGCAGCACCAAGATCCTTCATCTCAAACTCGCTACTCAACTGTGACTTGAGAGCAGTGATATCTTTCTTGCTCTTGGCAGCAATCAACATATCATCAACATATAATAACAGGTATATAGGTGATCCATTAACAAACTTAATGTACACACAGCTATCAAATTCAGACCTCTTAAAGCCATGTGACAAAATAAAAGAATCAAACCATTTATACCACTGACGAGGAGATTGTTTCAAACCGTACAAGGACCTTTTCAACTTACACACAAGATCCTCCTTACCCGACACTATGAACCCTTCTGGCTGGTCCATGTATATCTCCTCCTCCAACTCTCCGTGCAGAAACGCAGTCTTTACATCTAACTGCTCAAGCTCAAGATCACGCATAGCAACAATACCGAAAAATGTACGAATTGAACTATGCTTAACAACCGGAGAGAAAACATCATTATAATCCACACCTGGAATTTGACTGAAACCTTTTGCAACTAACCTTGCCTTAAACCTCGGACGCTTGCTAGGAGATAAACCCTCATTTCTCTTGAAGATCCACTTACAGCGGACTGCCTTCTTTTTCTTAGGCAAGCGCACAACTTCCCATGTGTCATTCTTATCGAGTGACTGCATTTCTTCTTGCATAGCAGCAAGCCACTTCTCGCGGTCACCGGAACCAATAGCTTCAGTATAGGTGGACGGCTCATGTCCGTGCTCCACCTGTTCTGCACAACTCAGAGCATAATCAACAATGTTACACTCTTCCATTAAACGTGGTCGAGGACCACAATTCCTCCTGTTCCTACGAGCAGCAATGGACTGTTGTGGCTGCAAAACAGGGGGTGTGTTCTGAACATTATTATCAGAATCAGAAGAATCAGAATCATCAGAACCAGCAGAATCAGGATCAGAATCATCTGAAGTAGCAGCACCATCATTGTCAACAGTGACATTTTCATTTTCAATAGAGTGCTCCACCTCGACACGAACCTGCTCCTCAGAAAAATCTGGCAAAACATCTGAGGATAACTTATCAAAGTACATAACAGATTCATTAAAAACAACACTCCTGCTCATAAATGCCTTGCTAGTTTCGGGATTCCATAACGTGTATCCTTTTACACCCGAACCATAACCAATGAACACACACTTAATAGCTCTCGGCTCTAACTTTCCATTATCAACATGAGCATAAGCAGTGCAACCGAAAACTTTAAGCTGTGAATAATCAGCAGAAGAATCTGACCATGCCTCAATGGGAGTTTTCTTGTCGAGGGGAATAGATGGTGACCTGTTTATCAAGTAGCAGGCGGTGGCAGCCGCCTCAGCCCAAAAACGCTTACTCATGCGAGCGTTGGAGATCATGCAGCGAGCCTTGGAGATGATGGTCCTGTTCATCCGCTCTGCTACACCATTCTGCTGATGCGTGTACGGGATGGTGAGGTGCCTGACAATGCCTTCTTTCCTGCAATAATCATTAAAGGCATTCGAACAAAATTCGCCACCATTGTCAGTACGAAGTAATTTCACCTTCCTTTCTGTTTGCCTTTCAATCATAGCTTTCCACTCTTTAAAAACAGCAAACGTATCATCCTTATTTTTCATGAAATAAGGCTAAACTCTTCTAGAGTAATCATCAATAATGGTAAGCATATAACGAGCACCACCATAAGAGAGCTTACGAGATGGCCCCCAAACATCAGCATGTACATAATCAAGTGTACCTTTAGTGGTGTGGACAGAAGCATTAAACTTAACTCTTGTGTGCTTACCGAAAATGCAGTGTTCACAGAACTGCATCTTACCCAAACTGCATCCTTGCAGCAAGTCTCTCTTGATCAATTCTGCCATACCAAGTTCACTCATATGTCCAAGACGCTTATGCCAAAGGTTAGTTTTACTAGCGCCATCATGAGAAACAGCAGCAACAGTACCAGATAAAGTGCTACCTCTAAGAACATATAATTTAGCAGAATTCATATCACCAACCATAACTATGAGAGAACCTTTTGATACCTTTAGGAGTTTATTTCCTCCTTTGTACTTGTACCCGTCACAGTCAAGGGTACTGAGCGAGATCAAATTTATTGCCATGGTTGGTATGTGTTTCACTCCCGTCAGCGTGCGTGTCATACCGTCATGTGTCTTGACCTGAACGGAACCAACGCCAACAATGTTGCATTGCTGGTCGTTCCCCACACGCACGAAATCTCCAGTCTGCACTAACTCATAAGAACTGAACCAATCTTTGTTACAGCAAATATGAAAAGAACATGCAGTATCTAGAATCCATTCATCCTGACGAGAAACACATGCAGCTAAAACAGCTTGGCATTCGCCATCAGAACTACCATCAACAACAGAAGCCTCACCGGTATCATTACCTTCATTATTTTCCGGTTGGTAAGTACCTTTTCTTTTCTCCTTGTTCTGCAATTTCCAACAATCATCAATGACATGATTAGCTTTCTTACAATACCTGCAGAACTTGTCACGGCCTTTAGACTTTGAGCGACCTCTGTCACCCTTGCTCTTGTCTCTGTTGTAGTTGTAGTGATTATCTCGCTGCTCAGGCCTCCCTCGGACCTGCAAAGCATCGCCCTTGGAGGACGACGTCTTTCCGCAGATCGACTCCAGCTTAGCCCACAGTGCCGCTGCGGTTTTCTCCTGGAGTACTTCTTGCAGAATATCATTAGATAGATGAAGTTGAATAAGCGATAAAGCCTGACGGTCTTTCCGCTTCTCATCGGCGGTCCATGCCGCCGCATCCTTGTCGCCGAATTTCTCCAGCGCCTCGTCAAGATCATTGGATTGTGCGAGGATCGCACGCATCTTGACCTGCCACAACGAAAATCTCGTCTTATAGTCCAGCGCCGGTAGATCGAACTTCATCGATGCCATCCAAAACCCTAATCTAAAAACAGATCTGAAACAGGGCTCTGATACCACTTGTTGAGAATCGATAGCAAAGAAACGACGAAGAGCAGAACGATCAAACCAAAGGGGACACGAGATTTAACGTGGAAAACCTCTCCAAACAAAGGAGAGGAAAAAACCACGGGCGCCAGCCAGCAATACTTCACTATATCGGGTGAGGTTACAAACGCCGTGGGTTTACAATGTGTGGCTTACCCCAAAACGGCGGCTTACAAGAGGAATAAATAGAAGCATCAAACCCTAGGTCGGCTGCAGTCCAACCCGGAATCAATCCCACCTCGGCGGTAGTACCGCTTAACCCAGCAGTACTACCGCTGGGGTGGGCTGGTTCGTCTCTTCCCACCTCAGCGGTACCGGCGGCGGTACCGCCAGCGGTACCAGTCGGTACCGGACAAGTGCGTCAGACGGCCATTTTGACGGTAGCGGAGGCGATAGCGGTGGCGGCAGCTCTCGAGCGGTAGTACCGCTTAACCCAGCGGTACTACCGCTGGAATTTGGAACACCAAAAAACAACATGTGGGCAAGTCGAAAATGTCGAGGAAGATGACCTCTACGGTCATTGTAGGAATGGAAACGTAGCATAATCTTCTTGTCATCAATTTTTGCAAATATCTCCTTCTCAACATAGCAAATCATCAAATTATTGAGCCAACCATCCCCTATCTTGTTTCGAAGATCTGACTTTATAATATTCATGGTCGAGAAAACCCTCTCAACTGATGATGTTGCCACAGGTAATGTCAAAGCAAGTGTAATAAGGCGATAGACCAATGGAAATGTCAAATGTTGCCTCTTCTGCACCAACTTGAGAGCAAGATCACTCAGACTGTCACAAACTGTGAATTCAGGACTTCTCTTCATCACATCGACATATACGTTCAGTTCATCAACCAATAGAGAACAATCATGCGAAGAGAAATCAGCAGAGTACAGGGGAGGGAGCAAGGGCGCGAGGGAGCGAGGGGGCGAGGGCGCCGCCGGGACGGTCGTGGAGACTGTGGAGAGGAGCGACCGAGCGAGGGCTCGAGGGAGCGAGAGGGCAGGGCGCGAGAGGGCAGGGCCGGGGCGCGTGGGGCGTGGGCCGTGGAGGCGTGGAGCGGTGGAGGGAGCAAGGGCGCGAGTGGGCAGGGCCGGGGCGCGTGGGGCGTGGGCCGTGGAGGCGTGGAGCGGTGGAGGGAGCAAGGGCGCGAGTGGGCAGGGCCGGGGCGCGTGGGCCGTGGAGGCGTGGAGCGGTGGAGGGAGCAAGGGCGCGACCGCGCGAGGCTCGAGGGAGCGAGGGCGAGCGACGGAGCGAGGGCGCCGCCGGGACTGGGAGCGATGCGCGTCGATGCGGGATTGGGATTTGGGAGCGATGCGGAGCGAGGGCGACCTAATTTTTTTTTCCGCCAAAAGTGAGCCGGGTCGGTCGCGTACCCTCGACCCCCTGCTGGCTCCGCCTGTGCACCTGATGTTCCTTTTCCGCCTGACAAGGAACGGGATATACATGAAGATTTGCAGTTCGTGGGGAAAATCTGTCTATTTCGTTGTTTACTTCGATGAAGAGTCGTCGTTGTCAAATTCGGCCAGAAAAGATTATCTGCGCGCGACGGAGTTTGCTCAGAAATCAAATGGCGTGATTCGTGAGGATGTCAGCATGGATTGCTTGCTGCATCATATACGCGGCACCGTGTTTGGCATCGGCGATTTTTAATCCTTCATTCAGAAGTTGACAAGCTTAATGTCGTTGTTCAGACTTCAGCGTCACCCTGACGATCAGCATGACTTGCTTGTTAGATCAAGTAGCTCGGTAGACAAGTTGGGATTTAAGCTGTTTCTTTCCCAATATTCACATTGCAGCAGTTCAAATGAACCAAAATCACAAAACAAATTTCGAAGAGCTTCATAAATGAAAGATGTTCCATGGAATGATCATCCTCCTATGGGCCAAGTTCGAGTAAATTCTTGGTGACTTTTCATGGTCAATTTTCTGGACGTAACTACTTAAATCATCATATCGCCTTTGACCTTTTGAGCCTTGTTCCGAGGATCTTTGGATGGATGCACCAAACTCTGCTAATAATTCTACCATCCAGCAATGTGCAGTCGCTGTTGTACCACCAAAGCATGGACGCATGCACACGCTCGCTTCTTCTCAGGAGCATAACAGTGGACATATGAAAAGGGCACATGGAGTCATCGACACTTCTCAATTGGCCATGTCTATGCACAGCACGCATTGCATGCGAGGTGGCTTGTCACACAATTCATGGAAGGAATTCATGGAGAAAGTCGGAACTGTTTTCTGTTCCTTCTCATCTTTTTGCCGGCAGAAACACGGTCAAATCACATAGAAGAAGCAGTAGAGCGGTAGATCTTTGTGGACCCTGCCCACAAGCATGAGTTAAAGAAAGAAGCCACCTGACGAGATGCTTATCAGCTCAACTTGGAGATATGCTACGGTGCTAGCTTTTTCTACCTGATAGTAGCAATAGTGGTTAGGCTCGATTAGCCCACCGGTTGGTGCCTAGTCCTAGAACATGCATGGGCCTAAATTCATGTGCATTGTCATCTGGATCAGATCGAGTTGTGCGTCTTTCGCTTAAGTGATAACAGGGGAATCAACCTATAGAGCAAGCTACCTACATAGTATATATGTTCGTACTGTACAATAACTATTTATGAAAATCTTCATTCTTTTAAAAATAAAATATCTTATCTGAACCTAGAAGTATGGAGATTGATTCGACTTGAACCATGAACCATAAAACATTGGTGTTCAAACAACGTACTTTTTAAACAAAAAGTTCAGCCTAACCTAGCCTGGTTTTGAATAACGGTATTGTATTTTTTTTTTGAGAAACACAGACGCTCACATACACGCTCGCACACTCACCTCTATGAACATATCATATACGTTGAAGAGAGCAGGTGAATAGACAATTATCCAAATTATGCGAAAGTGATTGATTTAACAAGTATGTTTCTACGGTTGTCTAAACCACCCTACATATGCAATTCTGAAAATTTAAACTTGGGAAAAAATAAAATGTAAGCAAGTAGATAATCTAGGCTATCCTACATGCTTGTTGGAGAATGATAGGACACGAAGTCCAAAGGACACAAATTCTCCGTCGCATAGATCGACCTATTTCTCCTTCACTTGGGACATCAGGTACACGCGCAACCACTAATAGGTAGACCTTCACAAGTGATAGGCGATCTTCGGCTTTCACAAACTTCGTGGCTCCTTTACAACACACACCAAGAAGATTTTCAAGTGACACTCTAGCCAGTTAGAAGGCGCACTTCCTCCAACAAGTAGCAACATTTTGGCTAGCCATCACAATCATCTCGGAAATTGGCTTCTCAAAGCATAATGAATCTCTAAGAAATTGAATTGAGGTGTAGAGTTTGGTGCAAACAAAAGATGTGAATATATGAGCTTAGTCAAAGGTTTCTCTCTTCTCTATTTCTCACTTTGCCACAGAATGGGTGGGGTATATCTAGCCAAAAGCTAGAAATCCAATTGTCACATGAAAAAACTAACGTGATCGAAACTATTGGATGGTGAATCCTGGAGATATTGAAGTAGTTCCAAATTGAAACAATGAGGCGGGAAAAGGAATTATTGGAGGTATCACACCTATGTTCGGTGGTACCGGCTGGCCGGTCAACACAACGACTTGATTTTGTTTTGGAAATAAACATGCTTGGTAGTTCCGGTAAAAGATTAAACTAAGATATAAGACCCTCTGAAAAGAGTTGGATATAAAATATTAAGTCCATTCTCGTAGTTTTCGGACAGATTTCATTCGGAAGTGCCGGACCTATACAGATCAACTTCTTGGATAAGAAATATGAAGAGTCAATGGTTCCACAGCATACCAGCCAGGTAGTGCTGAGGGAAACATATACCTATGTGAAAAATGATTTCCTACTAGTCTAGCTCTCAATCTCACTGGATCAGAGGCGACAAAAGTGTTTGGAGGTTCCGGGTAGAATTGGAGAATTTCTAGTGAATTTTGGAAGGAAATATTTTTTGGATATTTGTTAAGGATTATTTTCCCCTGGTTTGTCAAGTGCCCTTCCTGATAGTTTGACCTATCTGTGAGGTAGCCAATACAATTTTATAATTTTTATGTTCACCAATGGCATGATCCAGTTAACAAGATGTACTGAAACCTTACATACTTATATCAAACGTTACTTTCTTAATTATCTTGTCATGAATAATCCAAAACCCCTTTACGGATTTTCAACCTCCTTTTTTTGTGATTCATGAAAACATAATCAGATCTCACAAAAAATATATGAAAAATGAACTTTCGCATACCGTACCGCTATGAACAGCTATGAGAGACCAATACAGAAATATCATATCCTAGTGAAAGAACATAGCCGAACAGTCTAGAATAACTCAAGGAAAATGCAACACATGTAGCAAGTCTGGTAATTGAACCCGGATGAGCAGGTACCAAGTCTGGGAATTGAACATGGCGGGGGTTGTAAGTATCCCAATAACACCGTAGTATCTTACGATTTAGGATCCTCTATATGCATGTATCGCGGTAGTAAATCTAGTATTATGTTACTTGTATTTTGATATGTTTTGCGGTATATTTCATCCATTTGTCAAGTAGAGGTTCAGCAATAGGTGCTACTATAAGTGGCCCCTTTTTTGAAGAAGTTAACATATATAGAGGGTGCACGAGCTAAGGTTTTACTTACTTTTAAGAAAAGAAAAGAAAAGGGAAAAAGTTCCAGTTCGAGTCGTGATTTTAGATCAGATGACGTTCGAGTTGACCTGCCCTGGTAACCCCACCGAGTGAGTCAAAGGAACTTGTTCAGCTTTGCACAAAAAGGAAATAAATACAATTTTTTTTTTTGCAGAGCTCGAGTGCTACAGGTAGCAATTGCTACACAACCAGTCCAACAGCAACAGCCATGCACGTACGTACGTAAACTTGTCTTCATTTCCTGCAATCCATTTTGCCTCTAGAAAGCTATACATATTACATAGTATATAAATTTTTTGTTCGTGTCGGGTTGACCTATGTCCCAAAAGTGGTTCATCCTTCCATGCCACTACACAATACTATAGGCATCATAATGGTTGAGGTGTCATCTTAGAAGGATCTTTTGTGTGATGTTAGGTTTGACTAAAGTGTCAAGCACATCACATCAAAGCTAAGCATTAAAACAAGTATCATCAACAAGGCAATTAGTTAGGGTGTACTTTTGGAATGAACAGCCAAAAGGCAGAACAGAGGAGATGCTACTATAGCTCAATTATTAGCAAGTACACATTACAAAACCGGTCTAGACGATATCATGGTAAGGGAGGAACGGAGCGAAAGAAAGAGGTTAGCTTACCAAACCAAACTTGTATAAACTTCATATCGGAGTAGTAATCTTCTTCATGCACCCACAGATCAGAAGAAGAGAAAAACTGGGAAAATGCCGAGTGCTAACCAATCCCCTTCGCCCACCACACTTATTTTGATGCAACAAAGAAATGTATGGAAATTATGGTAAACTGTGAGCAGGTACACAAGCACTACTTCATCCAATTCGAAATTGAATAGCATAATTGTGGCCAACGGGGCCAGCTTTTGGCATCAAAACCTGCCTAGATTCTACTCCTTCAGTCGGGAAATACTTGTCACGGATTTGTTTAAATATGGATGTATTTAGACATATTTTAGTATGTACGTATATCCGAATTTAGACAAATCTAAGTCAATTATTTCCAGACGGAGGGAATAGATGTTAAAAACTCTACAAAACCCTTTATGCATCAAGTTTGTACCTGCGTGCATGTTTTATTGTTCTTTCAACGGAACCAGAGAGGGAGATACCCGTTGCGATCTAAAAACCAAACTCCTTCGGATCCGAAATAAATGTCGCCAGATGTGCTAGTGAGTTGTAAATGTGGTTAGTTTTTCACGACAGTTAAAGTGGATCGGAGGGAGTACAATTTTTACATGAACATTATCCGAATATGTAAGTTTGTCAATTAACTTTCAAATGAAAATTCTTGTAAAATTATTATGAAACATCTTTCATGAAATATTATCACATGGATAATCTGAAATACCATTCTAGGAACAAAGTTTGAGGCATTTCACGCTTTCAAGAATATCATCTATTTTGGAACATAAGTAGTATCTCACAATTTCGTAAAATTAAGCTCTTTGTAACATGAATAAACCTATCATCATGCATTTGCAAGAAAAGACGTACGTGTTGTACATGCATGTGGGCTGTGGCAGCAGCTGATGTCTAAAACTTCCCAGTACTTAGGTGAGAAGCGTTGGAATATTTAAGCTATGATTCAGTAAGTAGTTGGGAATAATTTCTGATACCTTCTTCTGATATTGTGAGCCAAGTGTCCATCTGCTTTGCCGGACACTCTCCCGTTACAAGCTACCCAAAGTCCCAAGAGGACCTCTGTTCGGAGGATTGACCGACGCGGGTACTGCCAGGAAAAAGGGTGCTAGGGTCAATGGCAAACAAAACTCTGGTTTACTAGGCTGGTGATGGATCTAACCTGAACAAAAGCCAAAAAGGAAAGGAACTTTCGACTAGAAAGGAGCTCCGCAAAAGAAACTCCGAATCAAGAAAGAAAGAAATCACCGGAGGCGGCAGATAATCATTCGCAACTTACGATGGTGGTTTTACCCTTTTCCCTAGCTACTTGTACCCACACTTCAATCATTTTGTGATGACGACGCTGTTCGATAGGCAGTGCTCTGCTTTAGATACCCTTTTTGGCCAATCTTTCAGTTCAAACCAACGAAAAAAATAGCGTGCTATCAAAAATAGCGTGACCCTTCTTAAGAAGCTACGGAAGAAATAGCGGGATATAGCGAAGTTACGTGAAAAATAGCGTGATGGAAAAAATGGCGAGAAATAACCCAAATATTAAGAAATTCAGGCTTTTCAACACTAAAAATTTGTCCAAAAGCAATACATGCATATCCAGGTAACCATATTCAAATGTCAAGATCAATTACAAGAGGAAGACGCATCCACCGCCCTCAGCTAGACGGAAGAGCTTGATGTGGACTCCGGAGGAAGACGAGCTGGGCGCTGCCGCCGCCGCCAGCCTCGATCTGGAGGATTTGGTTAGGTTTCGATGTGGACCGGAGTCGTGGACGAGTGAGTTGGGTTTGGATGCCTGGGTTGACTAGGTTTACTCAGCGGCCGACGCGTATTTCCAGTTATTTTTAGCGTCGCTATAACGTTACGACATTTAGCATGATTTAGCGCGCTAAAAACTCCATTAGCGCTGTAGCGGCAACTTTTGGTCAAATATAGCGTAGCCCCTTAAATTAAGCAATAGCGTGCTAATAACGGCGAAATAGCGCGCTATTTTTTCGTTGGTTCAAAACACACACACAAAATGTTACAGGAAACATCGAGTCAAATTAGACCGCAATTTGGTTAAGTTGGGAACAAATTGTACTGTACTAGTCTCCCCAGACATCTTTCAGCAGGCAACTGGCTACACAATACACATGCGGCCGGTAGCAGAAATACGGTTGTTGGGCCTCGAATCGAATGGTTGAGATTTGAAGGTATGGGGATGCACGGGGACGCCTGGGACCATGGTGTCAGCGAAGGGTCGGAACCTGACAATATTGTTGTGCCGGACCACGCTTTTTTTTTTTTGACACATCCAAACCTCCGTATATTCAACCGCCGTCCACATACACAGTACACAGACATAAAACGAAATAAGAACACCACGAAGGGGAAAAAGATCCAGAAGCTACGAGAACTTCACCGCCGCCGTCGCCGGAGACGAAGAGGACCAGCCGCCGTCTTGCCGCTGCCAGGGAAGACTTTGCCCTATGAAGGACGCCGCCGTGACCGTCCGCCGCGCCGCGGCGGAGCTGTTGTCGATGAACGACCCGGGCGAGCGCCCCCCTAGCCCTCCGATCCACCATGCCTCGGCCGCCATCGTCGCCGTTGCCGGAAGAAGTAGCAGAACTTGACGAGCCCAAGGATCCACCCGCGACCCCAGCCACCAGATCCGTCGCCTCAGATCCAGCCAGGGGACGGGGAAGACGCGCACGGCAGCTCCCGGGAGCTGCGAGCGCGAAGAAGACGGCCGCTCCACGGCGACGCTCCGACGAGCACCACCGGCGAAGGGGAAAAAGCGTCGTCAGCAAAACCACCACCAGCCACACCCCGCCTCCAGAGCGCCGCCGGCAACAAGCCTAGCAAACCCTACACTATGTACACACCGAGATCCGGCGTTCCCCCACCCTCCCGCTGCCGGAGCAGCCGGCGGAGGGGAGGAAACGGCCGGATCCGCGGCGGCGAGGTGGGTTGACCGAGCTGGTTTCAGAAAATCGCCTACTCCTCTGGGGACGAAGGAGAGGAGACGGGCACGACCCGTCTGTCCCTGTCTGACTATCACGCCGTCTCGACCACGCTTTTCTTGTATCCCCGCTGTCCGAAGCGAAGCCCAGTGAACTACTCCTTCCGTTCCAAATTATTTGACTTTGGTTTGTCCAAATACGGATGTATCTATACTTGTTTAGTGTCTAGATATATCCGTATTTAGATAAACTCAAGTCAAGTAATTTGGAATGGAGGGAGTAGTACAGTTTTCCGGACTGTGACGTGAACACCGCCGCGCGGGTCCACACTACATGTTCCTTCCTGAGACATGTTCGTTCCCGTGTAAACGGTGGTGTGTGCGTCGTGAGAGAACATGAAGGGCAGTCGACTAAGAACTACTCCCTCCGTTCCACAATATAAGATGTTTTAGGTGGTACACATGTTGTCTAGATTTAGACTAAAAAAAGTACATGTATACTCTAAAATGTGTCTATATACATATGTATAATGTGCAAGTGGGAAATGGCTAAAACATCTTATATTGTGGATCGAAGAGAGTAGCTTTGTTCTCAGTCGACTAAGAACTAGCTTGTCGACTGACGTCGCCACCACCTCTCGCCGCCTCTCCACCTTCTGGCGACCCACGCCTGCCCCGCAACCACCAACGTCCACCCCGCCTGCGGCCGGCGCGCTACCGCGATGCCTCACCGCTGGGCCCCGCCCTACCCCAAGCTCCTCCTTTGTTGGTCCGCCGACACCCCGGGCATCCCTCTAAGCCTGACCATCTTCTCCGGCACCGATGACCTCGCACCCCGCACCCCAACGCTAAGTTTCTTCCTCATTGGAGTCCGGCCCGCCGTGTCCGCGTCGGCCCTGCCTCCGGCTCAATCTAGGCTCGACATCGCTGGTGCCGTCGCAGTCAGCCGCATCGGCCCTGACTCCGGCGAGATGGGTGGACGGCGTTATCAGTTTCTCTAATTTCTCGCGGCTGTGCTTCTCTATCTCTCGTTCTGGTATCGTGCGTGAGATAGGAGAGAGAGGAGATAAGGCAAGTGGGCCCCAATGCACGAATCTTGGCACAGTAATCCAGTGGTGATGGAGTCGACTGATCTAATTCTCAGCTTAGAAAAACCGATTATTTAAAATTGGTATACTACCGTGTATGGTCAAGGAGTGAGGGGGAGTGAAATTACACTATATATAAAATACGGAAGAAACGCAGCCTCCTCCAGCCCTCCACGTCGCGGCCAAACCACAGCCGTCCGATCTGCGAAATGGACGGCTGAGATGCGCCCACGTCTCCCCAATCGCGCGGAACACTGTTCACGCTATTTTCTACCAATCGTAGCCCGCCGCGTGTCCCGGTCACCGGCCGGTTGCATCCCGTCCCGCCAGTCACCGTGGCAGTTTTACAGAAAAACCACTGACAAAACGAGAACGTGCCCCGCAGGCCAAATCTTATCGCGTCGCGGGACCTATCTGTAAATACAACTAAACTGGAGGACTTTTCTGCAAAAACATCAGCGACCTCCTCCCTCCTCCGCGCGACGCCGTGGTCGCCGCGGACGCCGCCGCGCCACCCCGCCGTTCCGCTGCTCCCCCGTCAAATCGCCGGCCGCGAGGAAGTGCGCCGTCGCCGCCTCCATCTCCTTCCCGAAGATCGGCCGCCACGCCGCCGCACGGGCGCGGGAATCGTCGCCGCGGCGACTGCCGCCTCCGCCGCGTCCGTGCACCGCCGGCGCCACTCCGGTGACCCAAAGGTGGCGGCGCCGCCACCAACGGGTCGAGCGCAGCGACGCGTGTCGTTCGCGCCCGCGCCCGCGTGCCGGAACGCGGCGGCGCGCCGCCGGCGAGCCCACCGCCGCCGCGGGCGAGTGGAGCTAGGGTTCCCCACTGTGACGTCAGCACGACGTCACAGTGGGCCCACCCTGTCAGTTTTCCATTTTTTTTTTAAAAAGGCCCAAATTTGATTAAAATTTGAAAATCATAACTTATTCATTTAAAATCAGAAAAATAAGAATAATATATCAAAATTTTCATAAAAATGCAACCTTTCTTTTAATGCCATAATCATACCCTTCCTTTTTTATAACTCAGAAAATTCAAAAAAAATAAAAACATCTTCAAATCGATTCAAAGCAATTTCTAAAAAATAAAACAAAACAAAAAACAGCATTTCAAGCACATTGGGAACTTTCAAAAATTATTTCCAAGCTTAGAAAATTCAAATAATACATAAGTCCCCCTTAATAGATTTCGAAAAAAGAGAAGTGTTAGAAACTTTAAACTTATTGACTATAATAATGCAAAACATACATACAAAATGCATAAACAAACAAAAAAATTGGTAAGTTCTAACATAAAATTCAATAATTCATAAAATCAAATTCTTCAAATTTATGAAACACACAATGCACCCCATATGTAAAAAAAATCACAACAAAATTATTTCCCACAAAAAAAATTCTCTCCAAAATATTCATTTCCTACCTACATTCCAACATAGATTTCAAAAACTCAACAATAACTAAGAACTTTAATTTAATAATTAGAACTATGCAAACCTTACATAAAACTAAAATGCAACAAAAAACGAATAATTCTTCCTCTAAAAAAAAATAACCACAGGTTCCAATTAGTTTCAAAATAGATTTTAAACAAAATTTGTTAGATTTTTAAACAATAACTGTTGAACCTGTTGTAGCATTGGTTAAAGATCTTGTCACTGAAAATTTAGAAGATAGACACATTATCTTTTGTGAGGATGCTTCTAATATTGTCTCACATCCTAAAAGTTCTAGGAAGTCTAGTGTTCCTGTGCTTTCTGTTGGGATAGGTGATCATTGCTATTATGGTTTATGTGATATTGGTGCAAGTTCTAGTGCTATTCCTTATGAGCTTTACAGGGAAATTATGCACGAAATTGCTCCTTGTAAACTTGAAGAGATTGATGTGGTTATTCAGCTTGCTAATAGGGAAACTATCTCTCCAATTGGTATCATTAGAGATGTCGAAGTCCTTTGTGGTAAGACTAAATACCCTGCTGATTTTCTTGTACTTGGGTCGGCTGCCAATGATAGTTGTCCTATTATTTTTGGTAGACCTTTTCTGAATACTTGTGGTGCTGTTATAGATTGTAAGAAAGAGAAAATCTTTACTAAATTTGCTGGTGAATCTTATGAATTCAATTTCTCTAAATTTGCTAAAGCACCTTATGAAACTGAATTGCCTAGTGAGGATTTTGAAATTGCTCAACTTGCATCTATTGTTCTTGCTCCTAACAATGCTTTGCAGCAACATATGGAGAATCATGAAAGTGAGAACTTCAGGGAAGAAAGGAATGAGCTTGATGAAGTATTCCTTCGTCAACCTATGCTCAAACACAATTTACCTGTGGAAGATTTGGGTACCACAATGCCACCCAAGGAGGATCCTGTTTTTGATTTGAAACCTCTGCCTGATAATCTTAAATATGCTTATATTGATGATAAGAAAATATATCCTGTTATTATCAGCTCTAAACTTTCAGGTACAGAGGAGGAAAGGTTATTGGGAGTGTTGAGGAAACACCGCGGAGCTATGGGATATACTCTTGATGACCTGAAGGGAATTTCTCCTACTATATGTCAGCACGCCATCAACATGGAACCTGATGCAAAGCCTGTTGTTGAGCATCAGCGTCGTTTAATACCCAAGATGAAAGAAGTGGTAAGAAATGAGGTATTAAAACTTCTTGAAGCTGGTATTATTTATCCTATTGCTGATAGTAGATGGGTAAGTCCTGTGCATTGCGTTCCTAAGAAAGGAGGAATTACCGTTGTTCCTAATGAAAATGATGAACTAATTCCTCAAAGAGTAGTAGTTGGTTATAGATGTGCATTGATTTTAGAAAGGTTAACAAAGTAACTAAGAAAGATCATTATCCTTTGCCTTTTATTGATCAAATGCTTGAGAGGTTGTCCAAGAAAACTCACTTTTGTTTCCTTGATGGGTATTCTGGGTTTTCTCAAATTGCTGTGAGAGCGCAAGATCAAGAGAAAACTACTTTTACTTGTCCTTATGGAACTTATGCTTATAGACGTATGCCTTTTGGTTTATGTAATGCTCCTGCTACTTTTCAAAGATGCATGTCTGCTATTTTTCATGGCTTTTGTGAGGAAATTGTGGAAGTCTTCATGGACGATTTCTCCGTCTATGGAACTTCCTTTGATAATTGTTTGCACAACCTTGACAAAGTTTTGCAGAGATGTGAAGAAACTAGCCTTGTTCTTAATTGGGAGAAATGCCACTTTATGGTTAATGAAGGAATTGTTCTTGGACACAAAATTTCTGAAAGAGGTATTGAAGTTGATCGAGCTAAAGTGGAGGCAATTGAAAAGATGCCTTGTCCCAAAGATGTTAAAGGTATTCGTAGTATTCTTGGTCATGCTGGTTTTTATAGGAGGTTTATTAAAGATTTCTCTAAAATTTCCAAGCCTCTTACTAATCTTCTTCAAAAAGATGTACCCTTTGTTTTTGATGATGATTGTAAGGAAGCTTTTGAAACTTTGAAAAAGGCTTTAATCACCGCTCCTGTAGTTGAACCACCTGATTGGAATTTACCTTTTGAAATTATGTGTGATGCTAGTGATTATGCTGTAGGCGCTGTTCTTGGGCAGCGAGTAGATAAAAAGTTAAATGTTATTCATTATGCTAGTAAAACTCTTGATTCTGCTCAAAAGAATTATGCCACTACTGAAAAAGAATTTCTAGCTGTAGTTTTTGCTTGTGACAAATTTCGACCCTACATAGTTGATTCGAAAGTCACTATTCATACTGATCATGCTGCAATTAGATACCTTATGGAAAAGAAAGATGCTAAGCCAAGGCTTATTAGATGGGTACTTCTTTTGCAAGAATTTGATTTGCATATCATAGATAGAAAAGGTGCTGAAAATCCTGTTGCTGATAATTTGTCTAGATTGGAAAGCATTCCTTATGATCCTATTCCTGTTAATGATAGCTTTCCAAATGAACAATTGGCTGCAATAAGTGTAAGTTCGCGAGATAGTCCTTGGTATGCTGATTATGCTAACTTTATTGTTTCCAAGTACTTGCCTCCAACCTTTTCAGCTCAGCAAAGAAGGAAATTCTTTTATGACTTGCGGCATTACTTTTGGGATGACCCACACTTATATAAAGAAGGAGTCGATGGTATTATGCGAAGATGTGTTCCTGAATATGAACAACAGGAAATACTGAGGAAATGCCATGGAAGTGCTTATGGAGGGCATCACGCTGGAGATAGAACTGCGCAGAAAGTTCTACAATCAGGTTTTTATTGGCCTACCCTCTTTAAGGATGCAAGAAAGTTTATTTTATCTTGTGATGAATGTCAAAGGGTTGGTAATATCTCTAGACGCAATGAAATGCCTATGAGTTATTCTCTTGTTATTGAACCATTTGATTGTTGGGGATTCGACTTCATGGGTCCTTTTCCTTCTTCACAAGGTAATACTCATATACTTGTTGCTGTTGATTATGTCACTAAATGGGTAGAAGCTATACCTACTAAAAGTGCTGATGGTGAGACCTCTTTAAAAATGCTTCAAGATGTCATTTTTCCTAGGTTTGGTGTACCTAGATATCTTATGACTGATGGAGGTTCTCATTTTATCCATGGTGGTTTTAGAAAGACTCTTGCTAAATATGGTGTTAATCATAGAATTGCTTCAGCCTATCATCCTCAAACTAGTGGACAAGTAGAATTGTCAAATAGGGAGATTAAATCTATCTTGCAAAAGACTGTTAATAAATCTAGAAAAAATTGGGCTAGTAAGTTAAATGATGCTTTATGGGCTTATAGAACTGCTTATAAGAACCCCATGGGCATGTCTCCTTATAAAATGGTTTATGGTAAAGCTTGTCACTTGCCTTTAGAATTAGAACACAAAGCTTATTGGGCAGTGAGAGAACTTAATAGAGATTTTAAACTTGCCGGTGAGAAAAGGTTGTTGCATTAAGTTCTTTAGATGAATGGAGAAGTGAGGCTTATGAAAATGCTAGACTCTTTAAAGAAAAAGTTAAGAGATGGCATGATAGGAGAATTCTTAAAAGAGAATTTAATGTTGGTGAGAAAGTTCTATTGTATAGGTCTCGTCTCAGATTTTTTGCAGGAAAGTTACTCTCAAAATGGGAAGGACCATTTGTTATTGTGGAGGTGTATCGTTCAGGTGCAATAAAAATTGCTTCATTGAAAGATAACTCTACACAAGTGGTAAATGGTCAAAGACTCAAGCATTATATTTCTGGAGATTCTATTAATGAAGAGGTTGATACAATTAAAGTGGTGACTCCGGAAACTTTCATTGAAGAACATTTTTCTGGGACTGCAGAATTCGATTCGAATAGGTAACAGTTTCGGTAAGAAAAGTTTCGCGAATAACTTTCTAGAAGATATTTTCGTCGTTTTTATTAAATATGGAAAAATAAGAGACCGAACCGGATGGGAGACGGCACCCGTGGTGCCCAAACCATAGGTCGGCGCGGTGGGCCCCCAGCCGCGCCGCCTGGTGGTTTGAGCACCCCGGAGCTCGTCTCCGATCAGGTTTCCTCCTGTACCTTCCTTATGTTGTAAAACTTTTTGCTATATAACTCACCCGAACCCCCGAGGTTCGTATCTCGCCTTTTCATCGTGTTTCGTTTCGAGCTGTTTCTGTCCAGATATTGTTTTCAGATCTAGAGCTGCCATGTCTTCATCGAAGCCTCCAAAGGACAGTTTCTTTGTGAACGTCGTCACCCCATACATGGATGAGCTGAAGATGCATCCCAAGGAGTCGCAGATGGTTGATGGAAAGCTGCAGACGGAAGACGTGCGAGGACCCAAAGGAGAAGGGAGCCTGGAAGCCAGGATGGAGAAGCTGGAGCAAGAGGTCTTCACATACAAAAAGCTGGCGGAACGTGAAGTGGGAGTCTTCCACTCAATGGTGTCCGCGCTGGTCGCTGAACATAAGAAGGAGACTGCACAACTCTGGGAAGACATATTTCACCTCATCAACACCACCAACAAACTGCAGGCGCAACTCTATGATGTCCAGAATCAAAACTGTGAGTATGAAACTCGGTTTAAAAACATAAGCGCTGCGCTAGTTTCAGGATAATCGAATCCAAGTCGTCCTTTGTTGATGGGAAACCCCTTCCCTGGAAGTCTGATGATGAGGACAATTCACCACCACCACCGAAGGAGTAATTCATCATAAGTATTGGCATCCCCTTGGTTTGTTCCAAGCTTGGGGGAGTGCCGCGGTATCACATCATTATCTTTACCTTTTACTTTTCCATAAAGTCATATCGTGAGTAGGGAAGTTATCTTATATGATGGTTTGCAATGTGGAAGTATCTCTCTTTTAGTTGGTTATCTATGTATCCCTTGGTGTGAGTTGCCGTTATGAAATATTAATGAGAAGTTTTATCATTTACTTTCTGCATACTTTATTTTAGCTTGCAATTCTCTTTCATATTGATAACCTTGTTGTTAGTATAGGGATCACTTTTTAGAGCACCAAGTTAATCTTTTTGGTTTTGGCAAACTTAGCATTGGTCAGTAGTAGACAATACTTTGAGACTTAAGTAGAAGAGGGAGTGCATGCAAATATATTATTCCATGATCTTTCTTTCTTTGTGGCTCATAAGCTTAGTATTCTTAAGTTAAACTATTTGTGCTTCTAAGGAAGATTGCATGATTATTCTTATCACTTGTATAATTGTTTGTATCCCTCAACTCTTATGCTTGCTACATAACCTTGCTAGCCAAAGACCTGTATCGAGAGGGAATGCTTCTCATACATCCAAACCTTGAGCCAAACCATTGCCATTCGAGTCCACCATAACTTCCTACTATATGGTATTTTGCGCCATTCCAAGTAAATACTTCATGTGCTACCTTTAAATTATTCAAAACTTATTACTCCTAGTTTTGTGTCACTGTTTATTAGCTCATGAGGGTTCTGTAGAGTTTCTCTAGCACTTTTGTCAAACAGACTTTCACCAATGGACTAGTGGCATATACACCGCTTATCCAACAATTTGCAAAAAGAGCTGGCAAATGGGGTGCCCAGTCCCAATTAACTACAACTTTCATTAATAATTCTCTTCACATGTTTTGCCCTGATTTATCAGTAAGCAACTTAATTTGCAAATAGACACTCCTCCATGGTATGTGAATGTTGGAAGGCACCCGAGGATTCGGTTAGCCATGGCTTGTGTAAGCAAAAGGTTGGGAGGAGTGTCAACTATAAAGAAACTAAAATACATGTGTAAACAAAAGAGAAGAGGGATGATCTACCTTGCTGGTAGAGATAACGTCCTTCATGGGAGCCGCTCTTGAAAGTCTGGTTGACAAGGGGTTAGTGTTCACTTTACTACGATTCGTTGACAACGACATACATAGCTCAAACAACTATTTTCATACTCTCTATATGCTTTGCAAAACTTAAAAGCTCTAGCACATGATTTAATCCCTGCTTCCCTCTGCGAAGGGCCTATCTTTTACATTATTGTTGAGTCAGTAAACCCATTCCTCTCTATCTCAAGCAAGCATTTGAGTTGTTGAGATCCAATTAGTTATATGTGTTGATACTTCTAATCATATCTCTCATTTCCTTGTTTCGCACAATAGCTTTTATCCGAATGAATATAACTTTGAAAGTTATCAATGACTGTAAGGAGACTGTTATGATTAAGGCATGTAAGTTCTGCTATATAAGCTCTGATATAAAGACTCTTCTCGAAAGATAAGTATGATCTGTTAATTGTTCTCTGACCAAGAGTTTAAGTTTGCCTTCACCAATCATGGTTCTCTTTATGCACTTCATCGTGGTTCCCTTTACTTATTTCAAGTTAGATTATATGAAGGGAAGTTGCTGTCTAGAATGACTTGTGTATCAATGAATGTGATGCTTCTTGTCCGTATTTTATTTATCGACACTTTGCTCCATAAACTTGTGGTCATGTTTACTGAGCTCAGTTTTCGCTTGGGGACAAGCGAGGTCTAAGCTTGGGGGGGTTGATACGTCCATTTTGCATCACTATTTTATATCATAATTTACTGCTATTCATCGATATATTTCATATTTAGAAGTGTTACTTATGTTATTTTACCTATTTTGCATGTTTGATGAATAATGGAGAATTGGACACCGGAGTCAGGATTCTGCTGGAAAAAGCACCGTCGAGATGCACTATTTCTGAAGATCAATAAATCGAAGGAGACATATGGAAGTTCCTATTTTACCAGAAGATGGAGGAGGCCAAAAGGGGAGCTGAGATGGGCCATGGTGGGCCCTCCTCACCCTTGGCGCGGTGGGGCCCCCTGCCGCGCCGAGAGGTGGTTTGGGGGCCCTGGCCCACCTCAGCCGTTCCCCCTTCGCGTACTTGACCCCCTCGGAACCCTAACACACGAGGAGGGCCATCGAAATATTCCGCCGCCTCCACGAGGCGGAAAACACCAGAGAGCGAAAAGCTCCCCTGCAGGAAGAAATCTGCCGGGGGAAATTCCCTCCCGGAGGGGGAAATCGTCGCCATCATCACCGTCATCGAGCTGGACTTCATCGGGATCATCATCATCATCTCCACCGCCAACACCATCATCACCGCCGCTGCACCCGTCTCCGCTATAACATCTAGGGCTGAATCTTGTCTATTTCATAGGGGAAACTCTCCCGGTGTTGATTACTCTTGTTATTGATGCTATTGGGTGAAACCATTGGACTAAGGTTTATGTTCAGATTGTTATTCATCATCATATCACCTCTGATCATGTTCCGTATGATGTCTTGTGAGTAGTTCGTTTAGTTCTTGAGGACATGGGAGAAGTCTTGATGTTAGTAGTGAACTATGTTGAGTAATATTTAATGGTTTGATGCTTAAGTTGTGGTGTTATTCTTCTAGTGGTGTCATGTGAACGTCGACTACATGATACTTCACCTTTATGGGCCTAGGGGAATGCATTGTGTATTCGTTTGCCAATTGTGGGGTTGCCGGAGTGACAGAAACCTGAACACCCGTTGGTATATCGATGCATGAGGGATAGCAGGATCTCAAAGTTTAAGGCTGTGGTTAGTTTACTTAATTACTTTCTTGTATTTGCGGATGCTTGCAAGGGGTATAATCACAAGTATGTATTAGTCCTAGGAAGGGCGGTGCATTAGCATAGGTTCACCCACACAACACTTATCAAAACAATGAAGATTAATCAACTATATGAAGCGAAAGCACTTGACAATACTCCCGTGTGTCCTCAAGAACGTTTGGTCATTATAAGTACAACAACCGGCTTGTCCTTTGCTGTAGAAAGGATTGGGCCACTCGCTGCAACTATTACTACTGCATTTTATTTACTTGTACTTTATTTATCTGTCATATCAAAAACTCCTAAAAACTTGTCTGTGAGCATTTACAGTGAATCCTTCATCAAAACCGCTTGTCAACACCTTCTGCTCCTCGTTGGGTTCGACACTCTTATTTATCGAAAGTACTACGATACACCCCCTACTTGAGGGTTATCAAGGACACAAAGAAAAATCACACAAAAAATAACGGGTTGCCTCCCGCAAAGCGCTTTCTTTATAGCCATATAGCTAGGCTTCTTACTTATTGTTTATTGAAGATGAAGCTCATGAGGGAGCTTGAACTTTGATGTTCCCCTCTTCCTTGGAAAGTGTTCCATACACTTCTTGTGTGGAAACTGAAACTTTACATTCCCTTCCTTTGAATCAATGATAGCACCTGTGGTACGAAGAAAAGGTCTTCAAGAATAATAGGACTAGAGGTTTTATTCCCATATCCATGATTAGAAAATCCACAGGCACAAAAGTCATATGTAACTCTACCATAACATCACTTACTTTTCCCAAAGCATGTTTAATAGAGTCATCAGCAAGTGCTAGTTCAATAGAGCATTTTTCAAGATTTTTCAATTCAAGCACTTCATATAGTTCTTTAGATAAAACAGAGACACTAGATCCTAGATCAAGTATGGCATAGTGTGTCTCTTTTCCAATAGTTACTAGTACCTTAGGTATCCACATATCCCCAAACTTAGGTGGTATCATAGCTCTTGGTTGTACCTTGCAATCTTTTCTTTCAAGACATGATTAGCAATATAAGAACCAAAACCTGCTTGGTTAGTTTTGATGGAAGGATCACTTGCAAATTTTTGTAAGATAGATATTAATTCATGCAAGCTACAATTTTCTAAGTCAAGCAAATGATCCTTGACTTCATTAAGCATTTTAACTTTCTCAACTTTCTTTTCCAACTCAATCAGCATAAGAGATTCATTTTAGCAAGTTTTTTTGGTATTTTTATTTTTTATGCAAAACTGAAATAAATATGATATGATATGCAATGACACTAACAAAACAAATAAATTGCTTTGTAAGTAAAGATGGATAAGATGGTGCTCACGTAGGTGCAACCTC
Organism: Poa pratensis; assembly: GCA_947311845.1. Lineage (NCBI taxonomy): Eukaryota > Viridiplantae > Streptophyta > Magnoliopsida > Poales > Poaceae > Poa > Poa pratensis. The sequence goes on from CAMZMU010000128.1 coordinate 38,626,612, forward strand.
CCCAAGCTTAGGTGTTAGCACAAGTTGGTGACATTGACTTTGTTGTGAGATGAATGCGATGATGCACACCCTTGGATAAATCTCTCAGCTACGATTCCCTGGCAACGGCGCCAGAAAATGTCTTGATACCCGATGAGCAAGTCTTGATGCCTGCACAAATAAACGGGATTAGGTTGAGACTCCAAGTGCAGAGTGTATAGTAAGTAGAAGACAGTTTCCCCACGAGGGGTGACTCGAGGGTTTAATATCGAACTCTCGGGGAATCTGCAGTGGTAGATTTATCTTCTTATCCTTCTTTTGGTTACCTACAAAACAAGGTTAGATGTTTGGTCCTCAACCTCACCTGTGGTTGTCAAGCACAAGGTGTAAGAATGATATCAGGATAGTTATGCAATGCAAACAAGAAATAAATATGCAATGATGGTGGATGCAATGATAAATGATATTTTTGGGTTTTTAAATGATGTATGCAAGATGAAAAGTATTTTTGTATTTTCGGATTTAATGATGGCTGAAAATAGAAAAGTGGTATATGGTGTTGGAAAGGTGTTTCTTATGATTAAAAATGGACTAGGGTTCATGGTTTCACAAATGCACTCTCTCTTTATAAAGTGGTAGACAATGGAACACACACAGTTAACATATGAGATTGCAACACAGGGTGTCATAACAAGTTACTTAGATATATGGGCATCACGTCCTAACATAGAGATCTTTTGGTTACTAACCTCTCTTATACTCCACCAAGATGCGAACTAAATCATAACACCTCAGTAATTAAGATAACTCAGAGTATAGCATTAAGTATCATGACATGAAGTGAAAATAAGAACATGCTAGATCTAGTCATGGAGTAGTGGCAATGGTCACGCCCACATCCCCGGTAGCATGGTATTTTAGTTTATCCCTAGTGAGGTAACAAAGTAAGGTAAACACCCAAGTGGATCGCGATATTAAGTTGTCAGCTTACCGCACTCACCACTCCCCGTTACTCCAACTAATGCACACGTTCCCCCACACACGCTCTCATAAACATGCTTGATCAAAACAAGTAGACAAGAACGGGGTACATAATATGCATCTATACTCATAACTGAAACAAACATTGCAATCTCAAACATATATTACTCATAAAGATCCACCACAAAGGTATTACAACGGTGACCGTAATCATGTTCAGCAGCTCATACGGTGCTAATTAGTGAAGCTCAAGAGAGGAGAGATACATAAGTTACTTCCACAAACCCATAGTCCAGAGGTGGACTACTCCCTCTTCATCATGGAGACGGTGGAGAAGATGGAGACCACACCGGCAGCGCCCCGCCGGAGTTTTCCCCCTCCAATCTACAGCTCCTGATCTCCGTTTCGGTGTTTCTGTGTTTGTGCGGCGCTCCTTCCAGAGAACGTCGGGGGACCTTTATTATAGGCGTTTTTAGGTCAAGACGAAGGCGGTGGAGCGAAGATCGACGGCAACGGAGCCACGAGGCCCGAACGGGTGGGTCCCACGCGGCCTGGTACTGTGGCCACGTGGGCCATGCCCGTTTGGCCCTCGGGTCTCCGTTTGCTTGCTTCCTTTTTCCGTAGTCCTTCTTCCTTCCAAATAATTGACGCCCGTAAATTTCCAGGTGATTTCGTTGACGTTTGGGTCCCTGAAACATTAAAATACAAAACTAGGGTTTTCTGCCTGTGCAGGGTTAATTCCAAATAAATGGGAAAACTATGAAGTATTCCCAAAATCATGATAAAACATTGATATAACCCTTATATGATGCAAATATGATTGGAATATAAGCAATTAAAGTGCAAAGTTCATGTATGCATTTTACATGCATCACGCGGCCAGACCGGACTCATGCACGGCGCGATTAATAACGCCTGAACGCGGCGTGTATATGACAGGCGGGCCACCCCTGTCGGAGGTCATGTCTGCCCATGTCGGCACCCCCGAGAGGGCCACCAAACTTGGGAGCCCTTTCGGGGGTGCCGGACACGATTTTGCTCGGGCTGACCCTTTGGGGGTGCCGCTGGTAGCGTGTTTTGGCGTCCAGACCCCCGATGGGCCTTTGTAGGGCCATTTGGAAGGTGCCGGTGGAGATGCTCTTAGAGGTGAAGCTAGAGTAGATCGGCTGGGTTCAGTGGAACAGGCAATTCTTCTTTACTAATATGTTTTTCAATCGTCATAATGTACTATACATGAAAAAAATATCATCTCTAGCCATTTCTCTAGAACCTTATAACTCTCAAAATATTGTTTCTTAGAAGTTGGAACCATCTAGACATTCCTCTGTATTTTCATAGCTTCCAAAAATATTAGGGGTATCCCCGCTACATTCGTCTATAAATTTGAGAAAAAAATTCCTTTTACCATCCTCTTCTACTTGAGCAAAATTTGATGGACTGAAATTTCAGTCGCCAACTACCCCGCGACTTGTCCTCGATGGTACCTCGCAGCCCACGAACCCTCGCACCCTCTACTCGCTGGAGCCCCTGTTGCCTCCCTAGCTCCGTCGCCCCTACCCAGACCCCCGCTAACCTCGTCCTCGCCTCCCGCTGCTCGACAAGGCCCCCAATGCCTCCCATATCCCCCACCATGACCACCTCCTCTGATTTAACCGAATCGAGCTCATCCCTCCATCGATTTCTGCGTCACCTCCCGACCACCTCCATATACCCAACCCTGGAGTAGGATGTCACCAGAGATGCATGTATGAGCTCTGACCGCCTCCACGCCGCCCCAACATTGGCTTCCACCGCATGCCAAGTCACGACTTGCTTCCTTGTTGTGTCAAAGTTCGTCACCAAAGGCCGACAATCAACGCCTCCCACGTCCATGCTTCTTTCGTGCCTCCTCTTTGTTTTTCGCCGCCTTACACTAAAACAATGTTGGTGTTGGTTATTTTGTTGGACCGACACTCTCCTTGTTGCTCTGCATGCCGTATTTATCATGAAGGCACCTCTGCTAGCCTTTCTTTCATGACGCAAAGCTCATGATTGTCCTCTATACGCACGCTTGGTGCTGACAACATCGACGTGAGCCTCCCTCCCCGACGTTTCTTGAGACTAGGCAAACCTTGTATGGCACCTCATCTACGATGGTTTGATAACATCGAATTTGGTATTGGCACCCTGCGTGACGACTGCCTCGATTGAGTCATCGCTTTCGTTTCTAACACACCCATGTGTCCCCGACTTCAGGGCTTCCCTGCACCCGCATCTTCACGTGCGACTACCTTGACATCGGCGAACCCCTCCCACGACATCAACCGCAACGCCACCCTACAACACCCAACGCTCTCACCTAGCTTCACATCGGCACAAATGGCTACACCTAGCTTGAGCACCTCACCAGCTTCCTCTGCGGTCAAGGCGACTGCTTCACAACACTGTTTACGATGCTCTCGCTACAAGTGTGGTGGATGTCACTATGTTTCTTTCTTCCTTTAGTTTCTCTCGATTTCGACGGCGATGCTCCTACTGTCTTTGACATTATCTTTACGGGGGATGTTAGAGCATGGTATGTATGATTGTTATGAAATGATATGATTGAGATAGGATTTGTTCCTCACTTGTCTTTTATTACAAGTCGATACCTAGTACGTCTAGATATATACACTTGCCTAAGAGACTAAATACAACATTCAACACATTACATAAAATATCATCCTCTTTTAGTAGCCAATATAGGGATCTACTTAATTATTATTTTCTACGTCGATGGGGCTGAACATCCAATCATTCTGCCGACGTCGTGTGGCATGTGACTAGTATGAATTCTTTGGGAGCAATTCATATGAACTAGAAATATACTATAAGCATTTACTGAAATTCTTTAGTCAACAAGAGTTAAACATGGTACATTATGGTAATCGGCCTCTGAATTGGGTAGACTTGATAAAATCATTAAGTAGGATGTTATCTCTATTTGGGGGGGGGGGGGGGGGGGGGGGGGGGGAGTAAATTTTGTGAATCGAAATCCCTCTGTTTATAGGTATTAAAATCCTTGAGTTGGAGCGTGCCTGACAAAGGGGCCAGCCTTGTCGATGTGGAGATTTTTTTTTGCATATTTGATGTGTTTTTGTTTGTTTTGATAGAATCTTTAAATAGGGTATGTTCACTTTTGCCATTTTTGGAAGAGTTTTTCTGAATTGAAACCCTGCTATACATTTGTCGTAATCCTTAGGGTGTGTTTGGTTGAGCTGTGGATTCCTGAAAATCAGCTGTGAGAAATCTGCTGTGAGCTGAGAACTGTGAGAAAGCTGAAAATTGTTTGGTTAGAACAACTGTCAACTGTGTGTTTGGTTAGAACAACTGTCAACTGTGGAGTCCATATGAAACGTCTATTATGCCCCTAACTCCGTTAGAAATTATTTTTATATAAAATTGTTTCTATAATAATAGACATGAAATTTTTGGTTTTACCAAGCAATTTTACATTTCTTAATCTTTTATACATATGTAGCCAATAGAACAAACATACATACTCGTACGAGCATTTCCACAAACACCTTCCTGCAAAGAAAAAAAGCAGAGTCGAGCTGAACATATTCGATCCATACATTGCTTATGCACCCACGAATTACACTTGCTGTTTAAACTTGAATAGCATTTCTAGGCACACGCACTTGCTCCACCGTCGCAGTCCCATTCCGGCCGGACGAGCGCGGCCAACCAATCGCACAGGCAGGTGCCCACTGTGGATGAGAGCAAGAAAGGCAGCGGAAGGGACAATCCGAGGCAAATACCGTCATGCGAGCGCGCTTCCGCGCTCACGACCTGTGGCCGTCGACCGGGGCCGCCGTACGACGGGGGACTTTGGCGGCGAGGCGGAACCCGAGCAGCGCATCTCCTCTGTTTCCGTGAGTCGTGGAGAAAGGGGAGCAACGGGGAAGAACGAGTCCGGTTGGACGAGGAAAAAATAGATTGAACCGTCCAGTTTTCACTTAGCGGTGGCACTGCAGGTAATTTCCCTCAACTTGTCTGAACGCAACGCACTGAAATCTGGGGTGGAGAACTTTCATTTTACACGGTGGGAATCAGCTGCGTTCGGAAATCTGGGCAGGCTTGAAAACTTGTTTGGTTCAGATTCCAGCTTCCACAACGCGAATCTGTCTAGAAATCTCAACCAAACACACCCTTAAGACTAGTCACAATGGGGAGTATCATATACTAGTATCATGCACATGATACTAGTCTATGTTACTATCTCCACAATGGGTAGTAACATATATGTGATATCATATAATAGTGAATTTATTAGGTTGTAAACTCATATTGCATTGGAATCCGTTATGTTACGGTATCAATCATATACTCATGGAGTACTAGTATGAATTGTTTGGAGGAAGAGTATACTGTAGGCGCAATAATTAGGATCCTCATCCAATGACCACAACTCTTTTCCGTTGCATGCGTGCGTAGCGTAGGCTTTTAGAGTCGGCAGCCGCGGTGGCTAGTTCCATCCGCTGCACGTCAACCTTAACCATCCCACTGAGGCGCGGACACCAACAAAACCTTTCTTCCACCCGAGCGGCAGAGCAAGACGATCGGAAAATCAATCATACCCAGGCCCAGCCACCCCCACACCGCCGCAAGCCACAGTTCGGGTTTCGTACCACCAACAAAGTGCCCAGGCATGGCGGATCCGGAACCCCATCGCCCATAAAAGGGACGCCAACCACTCTTTCTACGAACTCCATCGATCCTACTCTCTCTCTCTCCCTCTCCTTGGCCCCAGTCTGCTCTACTCTACTCTACTCACTCCGGTCCCAACTGCCAAATCCCTCGTCCATCTCTCTCTAACCTCTGAGCAAGTGAGCGGATTGCAATTGAGGTCAGCTGAGCTCCTCCGAGCAAGCGCACCAACTCCTTCTAGAGGTCGACGCGGTCGGCGCCATTCAATGCCCATGCACTGACACGGCACAGATTACCGCCACATCATTTAACCCCGCTCTTCTCCCTCCACTTCCCCAAGCACAGAGGCGCGCGGGAACCGATGCGCCCATGCACGTATCCACCACCGCCGGCCGCATACGTGCGGGCGTGTGATCAAGGCGGCAGCAACTTCTCTCCTCCCGCGCGAGAAGCTGACGCGTAGCGAGTGGTGTCCTAGCATAGCAGCAGCAAGCGCCGAGGATGAAGCGAGGAGGAGTAATGGCGCGAGCGCTGTGGCTGCTGGTTCTGGTTTCTTGCGCGGCGGTGGCGGCGGCGGCCGATGACGGCGATGTGCTGCTGGAGGTGAAGAGCGCGTTCGTGGAGGACCCTCAGGGCGTCTTGGAGGGCTGGTCCACGGACGGCGGCGGCGGCTCGGCGGCGTTCTGTTCCTGGGCCGGCGTGGCGTGCGACGCGGCGGGGCTCAGGGTGGCCGGCCTCAACCTCTCCGGCGCGGGGCTTGCCGGGCCGGTGCCCGCGGTGCTCGCACGGCTCGACGCGCTCGAGGTGATCGACCTGTCGTCCAACCGCCTCACGGGCCCCGTCTCGCCGGCGCTCGGGCGGCTCGAGAGGCTCCAGCTCCTCATGCTCTACTCCAACCAGCTCGCCGGCGTCATCCGGCGTCGTTCGGCAGGCTCGCCGCGCTCCAGGTGCTGCGCCTCGGCGACAACCCCGGCCTCTCGGGTCCCATCCCCAAATCGCTCGGGGAGCTCCGGAACCTCACCCTGATCGGCCTCGCGTCCTGCAACCTCACCGGAGGGATCCCGAGTGGCCTAGGGAGGCTCGCCGCGCTCACGACCTTGAACCTGCAGCAGAACTCCCTCTCCGGCCCGATACCGTCGGACATCAGCACCATGGCCAGTCTCGAGGTGCTCGCTCTCGCCGGCAACCAGCTCACCGGCTCCATACCGCCGGAGCTCGGGAGGCTCGCCTACCTCCAGAAGCTCAACTTGGGAAACAATTCCTTGGAGGGCGCCATACCACGCAGCTCGGCGCGTTGGGCGAGCTTCTGTACCTCAACCTCATGAACAACCGCCTCTCCGGGCGCGTCCCGCGCGCGCTCGGCGCGCTCTCGCGCGTGCACACCATCGACCTGTCCGGCAACGCGCTCACCGGCGCGCTCCCCCCCGAGCTTGGTCGCCTGCCGCAGCTCAACTTCCTCGTGCTCTCCGACAACAACTTCACCGGCCCTGTCCGGGCGACCTGTGCGGCCGCGACGAGGCAGAGTCGTCCACTACCCTCCAGCACTCTTGCTCTCGACCAACAACTTCACCGGGGAGATACCGGGAGGGCTGTCGCGCTGCCTCGCGCTGACGCAGCTCGACCTGGCAAACAACAGCCTCTCCGGCGTCATTCCTCCCTCTCTCGGCGTGCTCAGGAACCTGACAGGCTTGCTGTTGAACAACAACAGCCTCTCCGGCGAGCTGCCGCCGGACCTCTTCAACCTCACGGAGCTCACAACCCTCGCATTGTATCACAATGAGCTCACCGGCAGCATCCCCGATGCCATCGGCAACCTCAAAAACCTCGAGGTGCTGTACGGGTACGAGAACCAGTTCGCTGGTGAGATACCGGAGACCATCGGAGAGTGCTCGAGCTTGCAGATGATCGACTTCTTTGGGAACCAGCTGAACGGGAGCATACCGGCGTCCATCGGGAATCTGTCTGAGCTGGTCTTTCTTCACCTCCGGCAGAACGAGCTGTCGGGCCTGCTCCCGCCAGAGCTCGGCGATTGCCAGCAGCTCCAGGTTCTCGACTTGGCGGACAATGCTCTGTCAGGTGAAATCCCGGCCACGTTCGGGAAGCTCCAATCACTCCAGCAGTTCATGATGTACAACAACTCTCTGTCCGGCGCCGTCCCAGACGGCATGTTCGAGTGCCGGAACATCACCAGGATCAACATCGCGCACACCGGCTGGCGGCAGCCTCCTTCCGCTTTGCGGCTCGGCGAGCCTGCTGTCCTTCGACGCCACCAACAACTCGTTCGAGGGCGGGATCCCGGCGCAGCTAGGGCGGTCACCGTCGCTCCAGCGCGTGCGTCTCGGGAGCAACGCCCTCTCCGGGCCGATACCGCCGTCGCTCGGCCGCGTCGCCGCACTGACACTGCTGGACGTGTCGTACAACGCACTCACCGGCGGCATCCCCGACGCGCTCTCCCGGTGCACGCAGCTCAGCCACATAGTCCTCAACCACAATCGGCTGTCGGGGTCTGTGCCGGCCTGGCTGGGCGCGCTGCCGCAGCTCGGCGAGCTGACTCTCTCTGGCAATGAGTTCACCGGCACAATGCCGGTGCAGCTCACCAACTGCTCCAAGCTCCTGAAACTCTCGCTCGACGGCAACCAGATCAATGGAACAGTGCCGCCTGAAATCGGCAGGCTGACTTCCCTCAACGTTCTGAATCTCGCGCAGAATCAGCTCTCGGGTCCGATTCCGGCGGGCGTGGCAAGACTGACCAACCTGTATGAACTGAATTTGTCACAGAATTACCTGTCGGGCCCGATCCGCCTGACATCGGCAAGATGCAAGAGCTGCAGAGCCTGCTGGATTTGAGCAGTAACAATCTCGTCGGCATAATCCCAGCATCACTTGGGTCTCTGTCCAAGCTGGAAGATTTGAACCTTTCTCACAATGCATTGGTGGGAGCAGTGCCGTCGCAGCTCGCGCGGATGAGCAGTTTGGTGGAGCTGGACTTGTCTAGCAATCAGCTGGAAGGGAGGCTAGGGGAAGAGTTCTCCCGTTGGCCGCAGGGCGCGTTCTCAGGCAATGCCGCGCTCTGCGGCAGCCGTTTGACAGGTTGTGGCAACGGTGGGGGTGGCAGGACCACGCTACATTCCGCGTCGATCGCGCTGGTGTCCGCGGCGGTGACGCTGACCATTGTACTCCTGGTGATCGTGCTTGTGCTGATGGCGGTGCGGCGGCACAGAAGGGGCTCCGGCGAGGTGAACTGCACGGTGTTCTCGTCGAGCCTTGGCAACACGAACAGGCAGCTCCTCATCAAGGGCTCGGCGCGGCGGGAGTTCCGGTGGGAGTCGATCATGGAAGCAACGGCGAACCTGAGTGACCAGTTTGCCATCGGCTCCGGTGGGTCAGGGACGGTGTACAGAGCGGAGCTGTCCACAGGCGAGACGGTGGCAGTGAAGAGGATCGTGAACATGGACAGCGACGTGCTGCTGCACGACAAGAGCTTCGCGAGGGAGATCAAGATCCTGGGCCGCGTCCGGCACCGCCACCTGGTCAAGCTCCTCGGGTTCCTCTGCCATGGTGCCGGCGGTGAACGTGGTGGCAGCATGCTCATTTACGAGTACATGGAGAACGGCAGCCTGTACGACTGGCTGCACGGTGGCAGCGGCGACGGCAAGAAGCGGGTGCTGAGCTGGGACGCTAGGCTCAAGGTTGCGGCGGGGCTGGTACAGGGCGTGGAGTACCTCCACCATGACTGCGTGCCGCGGGTGGTGCACCGGGACATCAAGTCCAGCAATGTGCTCCTCGATGGTGACATGGAGGCGCACCTCGGCGACTTCGGCCTCGCCAAGGCCGTCGCGAGAACCACCAAGGCAACAAGGACTGCACGAGTCAGCTTCGTTCTTCGCTGGATCATACGGGTACATGGCTCCAGGTAAATTCCACCACCTGAAACGATAAACGAAGTTCAGAAATTGCAGACATACGGTAAGAAGTTGCTAACCGTCTACACGTCCGTGCAGAGTGTGCTTACAGCTTGAAGGCGACGGAGAAGACCGACGTGTACAGCACTGGCATCGTCCTCATGGAGCTCGTCACTGGTCTCCTGCCGACGGACAAGACCTTCGGTGGCGACATGGACATGGTGCGTTGGGTGCAGTCCGGGTCGATGCTCCGTCTCCGGCCAGGGACCAAGTGTTCGACCCTGCGCTGAAGCCTCTAGCTCCGCGCGAGGAGTCGTCAATGGCGGAGGTCCTCGACGTGGCTCTCCGGTGCACCAAGCCGGCGCCAGGGGAGAGGCCGACAGCGCGTCAGATCTCTGACCTGCTGCTCCACGTCTCACTTGATTACTATCGGGCCGGCGAGCAGAAGCGCTAGGATCGCAGTGTCCTGGGAGCTTTACATCTGTTTCTTGTTTCAGCTAATTTGGGTTACAATTTTTTTCATGCATGAAAGCGATAGCAAGAGTTGTGGTCTTTTAGGGTAATCAGGTATAGAATCGGCTTCAATTGGATTGTTTAGCTGTCAATTTGACTGGGTTTAAAGATCGTTTGTACAAGCATCAAGAAATTTCGAAGAAATAAAAAACTGGGGAAAAAGTCCGATAGTTGGTGATACTGCAGTAACATTCTACAACAGATAAGCTATAACAGTGAGGGATGTAGGAACAAGCAAAACTTATGTTTCAAGGCCATCATTTGAACTGAACAACTATGCATCAGACATCTACCAGCTTCAAGTACCATAAAATGGCCTCGCATACAAGTGAAGGATCAAATACTGTGTCAAACATCAGTTTATTACAGTACCGCCTTCATTTGGATTGTTTAGCTGCCAATTTGACTGGGTTTAAAGATAGTTTGTACAAACATCTAGAAATTTCAAAGAAATTAAAAACTTGGGGCAAAAGTCTGATAGTTGAGATACTGAGGTAACATTCTTACAACAGATAAGCTCTAACAGCACTGGGTTGCAAAATGGAAGAGACAGTACGGTGAAAGACATATGTGAGGGATGTAGGAACAAGCAAAACTTATGTTTCACATGGCCATCATTTGAATAACAACTATGCATCAGAGAAGGTAATCAATCTGACTCATGTACCATAAAAATGGCCTCGCATACTGTGTCAAGCATCAGTTTATTACAGTACGAAACACAACAGTTTTCTTAGAGAAACAACAGATGGATGGTACATTCCATGTTCTCTGGCCAAAGCAAACTGTAAAATGCCTGGTTGCTGGCAAAGAAATTTGAATAGCTAGTCGTCGTCGTCTGCAGAGAAGTAGAATAAAATTTCATTGAGCACAATGATATAAAAAAGATAATTATATATGTAGCTATTGATTATCAGTGGGCATGAAGCCCATGGTTCATTTGGAAATGCACATTTAACTTCGTTACCAGCAAGCATTTAAATAGATTTTGAAAGATATTTAGCTTGTCACTTGAATATTTGCGCATGCAAGCAAGCATGGTAAAAACACTGTTCAACACTAAGATTACAAGAAATCAAACATGTGACGAATAGCTCATTTCTAAAGGACTTCATACAGTCAGACGGTTTTAAGAAGGAAACATATCTGTTCATATTGATCACCCAAGACCCTATTCGAAGCAAGATATCATGGTGTGATTAAAACCCAACTTACTAGAAAATAAATCGAGAATGTAACATGCAAATGGAAATGTCCTACATCTCTTTTTGTACTTCTTAAAGCTATTAGTACATTGGCCATGCCTTTTACAGCCTTCTTTTCTCTTTGCTTTATTACCACAACAGCATAACCAATCTACTTAGGTGCTGACAAGAAATCAATCTAATTGGACCCTTTGAGCTGGTTTGTTCCGATTAACAGAAACTTGCGTTTTAGCATTAGGCCAGCTATGTACTCCGTAGATATTAGTAATATCCAATTATGCTAGAGTTTGTATTCAATTAGGAGTCCTTGTTTTGGGAGCCAAGTTATGTAATCGAGTTCGTATGTTAAGGATATGAGTCCATCTGTCATAAGCGGAATTCCTATTTGGTGAACAGTAATCCCCTAGAAGATCCATATAAGGGATGTCATCCCGATTGTAAGGGGGCAAGCAAGAAATGAACTCTCTAATTTCTAGTTGCTACCTCTACCATCGAGCTGGCTTTCTTCCCAGCAAATACCTACCTTATGAGAAGTTGAAACATTGCTATACCCCCCAACCTTTCAAGCATATGTTTTTGTTTCCATGTAAACTCCATTTTGGAATCCAATTTTTTCCTGCTGCAATCACATACTTGGGCGTTTATCTGTGAATAAAAATTAATTGCAAATTTTGTTTTTATATGCTATCCATTTCTTGGGTACAAATGTCAAGTATTTATTACGTGTTACGACACTTATTTCCAAGAGACAGAGACAGATAGCATAGAAGAAATGAGATTGACCAACAGTTGATGGGCTATTGTCCATAGCATAGTTCATAAAACAATTTGTTGTGCCTAGAAAAAAAACAACCGATTGTCCAATGCCGGGGCTGCCCGAACAGACACAAAAAGTCAAACTCAACGAATATTGACCAACTAAATCTTCACAAAACCACAAGTAGACAAATTTAGAAATCTGAATCTAAATAAGGTTACACTGGATCCCTTCAACGCAACCAAATACTCGATTAGAATGGTGAAATGGACAAAGGAAGCCGAAAACTAAACCCTCACACCTGCAACGTACTAATGCCCGAGATCATAGATATCCAGGGAGGCATGACAACTTCACGCAGTACATGTGATTTAAGACATTATTTTAAGGAACGGGATTAATTATGTCATTCTGTAAACACAAACAATATAGCAATTTATTCTATTTATTCACAAGAAGTATCTTGTAAGTACTGGTGGGTATGTAAAAACATAGCAATGCAAACATGTGGGTATATACTAGTAGAAATAAAAATAAATTTAGGTTTTAAGAGAAGATGCACTCTGCTCCACTTGGATAATTTGCCAAAAACCCTCACTCTCTCTAGTTCACAGCTGTGCACTAACTTCCAGTGAAACAGTGTAGCAGGCTAGAGCTCGGGTAAATTTGACGGCAGAGGAGATCAACATTTTCTGGAAAAGTGGAGAAATCTGGTATTCTCGTGGAAAGCTTTTAAGCTCATCGTACATCCTTCATATCATATGAAAACTTCCCAGAGTTTGGAAACACTTAAAACTCATATGCTATCCCTTTACTCTAAACAAGGGGAAGGGGCTGAATTTTGCCATCCACCGAACTATCAATTCTATTCAAAACGTCAATACAACTTTAAGAAAATAAAAGATCTCCATGGTCGAGGAAGCACTGACATATCAATTATGTGTGCCTGCAAATCTTGTATCATTACTGTGTGCAATGCTGGTTCAATCAATAGTGCATAGCCTAGCAAGATTTGTTAAGCAGATTCATGACTCACCATATTGGAATTGGTATAAAAGATGTTACTGTGATAAACTAATAAGTTTTCAAACAGCACTCCCGGGACCAAGTGGCTCTACAGGTTTTCCTAGGAGCATAGCATATATAATCAGGATTTAAAAAAATTCACAGGTAGTAAGCACATACTGAAGTAGCGCTGCTCGTTGGCTTGCTTTGCACGCTCAAGCATCTTGTCGAGGTCCTGCTTGAGCTTCTCATCCCACTTCACAAGTTGGTTAACAAACACTACACCGAGGCCCATTCCAAGTACATGCTCCCAGGGATCTATCCAGCAAAGGAAAAAAAATGAAATGGAATCAAACCAGCAACTAACTGGTACAAAGGCACATACTAAAATCAAGAACATGATAGGCAATATTTGACATGCCCAAGCTAACTAATCAAGCAAGAACGCAAAGATGCATCGCGGAAGCACTCGATTTACTCATAATCAGTACCCGATTACAACTGAATTGGACAATTTCAGAGGAAAGTTTGTGAATTCGGGATACAAGGCGCCCACACCACGAACAGTGGCGGCTGAGAGGGGGATAAACCCTAAATAAAAGGTAAGATAAAGTTCTTCTCGTCGGGGACGGAGATAATAAGGCGGAGCCCGGAGGAAGGCGACAAACAACTGGGTTGTTGGCGCGGGAAAAGCTGACAACAGGTAAGTGAGTTTGAATAGCGACATCCGGTTCGATCCTAGCCGTTGATCTACAGGCCAACGGTCCAGATTGCTTCTTAAGCGAAGCGGTAAGTAGCAATGTGGTTCGTTAATCTGGAGATCGACGGATAAGAATCGATCCGGAAACACGCTGCAATTCTGAAACTCACTTACAGTGCACTTGTTCTTCAGTTTCGTCAGATAATCGAACTCCGGCTATGACAATTCCCCCTTCTGAGACTAGACTTGTCCTCAAGGCTGAAATGCAGGGAAAACCTTCTGAATGAAAGAAGAATCCTCCAAGTAGCTTGCTCCACAGGTAAATTTTGCCATTTGATCAACCATTGTATCACCGGAATAGAAATGTCCCCTTGTACCCTTGGGATGAGCTTCCTTTCCAGTACTACTTCTGGTGCAATTAGGATAGTACCATCAGGATTCAGTAGTGGCAAGTGTGGTGTTGGTATAGCTTTAGGACCCAGATGCTTCTTCAGTTGGCTGACATGGAATGTGTGATGCAGCTGACACCCATCTGGCAACAGTAATTTGTATGAAGTGTTTCCCACTTTTTGTAAAACCCTGAAAGGACCATAGTACTTGGAGTGTAATTTTATACATTTGTGAATGCTGAGGGAAGTGTGTCTGTATGGTTGCAATTTGAGATAGACCATATCACCCACTTCCAGAGTTCTCTCTTGCCTGTTCTTGTCTGCCTGTAACTTCATACGTTCTTGTGCCTTGACCAAATTTGCCTTGATCTGTTGGGCAAGGTCAGTGACAGTTGCATTAGGTATGATGGTGCCAGTTGCATCTTCTGGTGGCAGAAATAACTCAGCTATTTGAGGAGGTGGCCTTGCATACAATGCCTGGAATGGTGTCATTTTGAGAGAAGTGTGGAAGGATGTGTTGTACCACCACTCTGCCATAGCCAGCCATTGGTGCCACTTCTTGGGCTGCAAGAAAGCCATATTCCTGAGATAATTCTCCAAGCACTGATTTACCCTTTCGGTTTGTCCATCACTCTGAGGATGATAGGCAGTACTGAAATGTAATTTCACTCCCAAGGACTTGAATAATTCTTGCCATAATGTGCTTGTGAATATTCTGTCTCTGTCAGTTACTATCACTGTGGGTAGACCATGCAATTTGAACACATTTTCCCTGAAAGCTCTGGCTACACTATGCACATTAATAGGATGCTTCATAGAGATAAAATGAGCATATTTAGTAAATCTGTCAACCACTACTAGAATGATATCCTTGTTTTCAGAAACAGGGAGTCCTTCAACAAAGTCCATACTGATGTGTGTCCAGGCAAAATCAGGTACTGGTAGTGGTTGTAACAGGCCAGGGTATTTGGTGTGCTCTCCTTTGTTGATCTGACAAGTGGGGCATTGCTTGATGAAATCTATCACCTGTTGTTTCATGCCAGGCCAGTGGAACAACATCTTTATCCTTTGATAAGTAGCCTGTTCACCAGAATGACCACCCAATTCTGAATTGTGTAGGGCATCTACTAGCTTTACTCTGAGATCAGTGGTACTGCCCACATAAATCTTGGACTTGTATCTCAGCAGTCCTTTTGTGAAAGTAAAATTGGGTACTGCATCAGGAGTTACTGTCAGCTGCTGCATTAATTCTAAGCACTTGGTGTCTTTTGCATAGGATTTAACCACTTCAGTAACCCACACAGGTATAGCTGCACTAGAGAACATGGAAAAGATCCTGTTCTTCACTCTGGACAGAGCATCTGCTACTCTGTTTTCCACTCCTTTTTTATACTTTACTGTGTAATTGTACCCCAGCAATTTCACTAGCAGCTTGTGTTGTATGCCCTCAGTAAGCTTCTGATCCTGAATGTATTTCAGGCTCTGTTGATCAGTTCTGATCACCAATGATGAAGCTGAGAAGTAATGCTTCCATTTCTTTAGGGCTTCCAGAATTGCCATAGCTTCTTTGTCATAAGTAGAGAACCCTGCAGACTTAGGTCCAATTGCTTTACTCAGAAATGAAATAGGTTTCCCTTGCTGCATCAAAACTGCTCCAATGCCATGGTCTGAAGCATCTGCTTCCAGAGTAAATGGTAATGAGAAATTTGGTAATGCCAAGACAGGAGGATTGGTCATTTTTTGTTTGAGTAGCTGGAATGCAGCCTGCTGTGTCTCAGTCCACTGAAAGTTATCTTTTCTGAGTGCTTCAAATAATGGCTTACAGATTAAGCCATAATCCTTTATGAATCGCCTGTAATAATTGGTCATGCCTAGAATTCTTCTCAATTCAGTGATGTTTTCTGGAGGAGGCCAGTTAATTATCACCTCTATCTTCTTTGGGTCTGTAGCAACACCAGCAGCACCAATTATGTGGCCTAAATATTCCACTTGATCAGTAGCAAATGTGCATTTCTGTATCTTTGCAAATAAACTGTTCTGTTGCAGAATAGTGAACACTTGTTTCAGATGTTCTATGTGCTCAGGCAAGCTTTTACTGTATATTAAGATATCATCAAAGAAAACTAGTGCACATTTCCTCAATACAGGTGCCAGAACAGTATTCATCAGTTGCTGAAAAGTGGCAGGGGCATTTGTTAAGCCAAAAGGCATTACCACATACTCATAATGGCCTTGGTGTGTGGTAAATGCAGTTTTGCTTATGTCCTCTTCCCTCATTCTGATTTGATGATAACCACTCCTTAGGTCTATTTTGGAAAAGACCTGAGCTCCATGTAATTCATCCAATAAGTCCTCAATGATGGGTATAGGGTATTTATTCTTGACTGTTTGTGCATTCATTTTTCTGAAATCAGTGCATTTTCTCCAAGTGTGGTCCTTTTTCTTGACAAGGACCACTGGTGAGGAATAAGGGCTAACACTGTTCCTTATCACTCCTTTTTGCAGCAAATCTTTAATGATATCCTCTAAAGCATTCTTCTGGTGATGTGGTAGACGATATGGCCTCTGATTAATTATCTTGGCATCAGGCAGGAGAGGTATAGCATGGTCACAATCCCTTTTGGTGGTAGGTGTTGTGGTTCAGAAAAAATTACTGCAAATTCCTCAAGCAATTTCTGTATGGCCAGTGGGTACTGCACCTTGCTCTCTGTTTCAGGAGCCACAGATTTTATCATGAGGACTGCACCACCAGTAGCATGAAGTAATAACTTATCCATATCCTGAGCATCATCCACATTTGCTGTTGATGGCAGACTCTCATCAAGAAAAGTAATAGTGCTGCCATCTGTCATAGTAGCTTGGAGTGTCATCTTTTTATAGTCCAGTGTCACAGGGCTGTATTGATAAATCCAGTCAGCTCCCAGAATGATATCATAACCTTGGAGCTGTAGAATCCTGAAGTCAGAAGTGAACTGGGTCCCTTGGACAGTGTACTGACAGGCTGAACACACATATTCAGTCCACAATTTTTCACCATTTGCTACAGTCACCCTCTGTTTCTGAACCTGTTGCATTTTACATTTTGCTTGTTGAGCAATTTTTGGGCTCATGAATGTAGTTGTACTGCCACTATCCACTAATGCCAAAGCAGGAGTGTTACCCAGCATTATATTCAGTGTGAATGTGGTCTTGGCTTTGGTTGTACCATGTAAAGCATGCATGGAAATCAGTAGTGCAGGTGGTTTGGGTTCTGCCTCTTCTTCTTCTTCACTGTCAGTTTCTTCCAACACATAGATGATGTCTCTAGTTTCAGGTACAGCAGCCTGCATTGCATTTATCTGATTCTTGTTAAGCATTTTGCAAACCTTTTTATGCCCGGGAAACCATGGTTCTCTGCATCTGTAGCACTTTTTCTCCTCTGTTGCTTCCTGAATCACACTAGCTGGTGTTGCATTAGGAGGTTTGGGTTCAAATGCTATTTGTCTTCTGACAGTGTTGTGTGGTGTGAAATAATTCTTCTTTGGAGGCTGTGCTGCTTCCATTCTTCTAGCCAGCCATATAGCTCTCTGCATTGTAGTGGGGTCATGGCACTGTAAGTGTGCCTGTATATAGTCACTGAGGCCAGAAATATAGCTATGGACATAATAATCATCAGGAACAGCTGGATTATCTCTCCTCATCAAATTCATAGCAGCCTCAAATTTCTTAGTATATGCAGCCACAGTGGAGGTCTGTTTGATTTCATGAAAGCTTCTCACATTGTCACAGATGGATGTTTCAGAAAATCTGTCCCCCAAGTATCTGCAAAACCTATGCCATGGTACATTTGTGGTATTATAGCCAGTACCTCTCCACCACTGTATAGCATCTCATTTCAAGTAAGTGACAGCCAATTCTGTCCTGCTTTCCAAAGGTGTTCTGGCAGACTCAAAATAAAGCTCCACAGTTTGGATCCAGGAATCAACATCTGCTCCATCACATTCGGGTATGTTCATTTTAGCTGGTTTCACAGAAGGAAGGCATCTTCTAGCATCTAGTTGGTGCTCCTCTCCATCTGTTCTTTGCTGATAAATTTGCTCAGCTAGCCTGTGCACATGACCATGAACAGTGTTCTGCTGGAACAGAGCCACTTCCCTGTTCCTTTGGTGAGCACCTCTGTTAGTGTCTTCATTGTTTCTTGTCTGGCCACCTAGCTGAGGACCCTTAGCTCTCATGTCAGGAACTAGAGTTGTTACCTGTCCATAATTAGGGTGTCGATAAGTGACCTTTGGTGTGCCATCCATATTCAGCTCCTTGCCTGTCATGTCCTGTAAGATCTGCTTGCCCGCAGCCTTATCGGTTTCTTGTGCATTTTTCACTGAGGTAGCTGAGGCAGAAGCATTGGGTGTGTCAGGTGTTGTGCTAGCCTGTTCCACTAAAATCACTTCTTCCTGTACTGCCTTCTTGGCAGCAAACAACTTCTCAAAATTGGACTGGATATTATCAAAGCTCTTCTGGATACTCTCGAAATTCTTGTCTTCTTTGTTAGTAAAAGCTATGAATTCTTCCTTATCCTCTTCTCTATATTTCTGCAGACACTTCACATCTAACTGAAGAGACTCAATAATCAAGGAATTTGTGTCTGTGGAGTTGTCGGCCATGATGAAGAACAGTACTCTACTGGCTACCAACAACAAAGACTGCAGATGATCAAGGAGATTGCTTTACTGACCCCCAAAAGTGTTACCTTTCAGCACTTTGTCGCTGCTACCGCCGCCAAAACCGTCGCCCAACGCCGCCGCGCCGCCGATGGTGCACGGATCAGGGTGGGATGGTGGGATTTTACCACCGGAGAGATGTTCCCCAGCAACCACTTCCGGACCCCAGATCTGCACCCGAACTGTGCCGCCGCCGCCAAGCCGCCGCCGACAGCTCCTGATGTGAGCTCCACACCGCCGCCAGAACCCGAAGCAGCAGAGAAGGATTTCATGAGAGATCCCAACTTCCCAGTGCTCCAGATCCAATTCGCCGCCGAGAACCGTATGGCTCTGATACCATTGACATGCCCAAGCTAACTAATCAAGCAAGAACGCAAAGATGCATCGCGGAAGCACTCGATTTACTCATAATCAGTACCCGATTACAACTGAATTGGACAATTTCAGAGGAAAGTTTGTGAATTCGGGATACAAGGCGCCCATACCACGAACAGTGGCGGCTGAGAGGGGGATAAACCCTAAATAAAAGGTAAGATAAAGTTCTTCTCGTCGGGGACGGAGATAATAAGGCGGAGCCCGGAGGAAGGCGACAAACAACTGGGTTGTTGGCGCGGGAAAAGCTGACAACAGGTAAGTGAGTTTGAATAGCGACGTCCGGTTCGATCCTAGCCGTTGATCTACAGGCCAACGGTCCAGATTGCTTCTTAAGCGAAGCGGTAAGTAGCAATGTGGTCCGTTAATCTGGAGATCGACGGATAAGAATCGATCCGGAAACACGCTGCAATTCTGAAACTCACTTACAGTGCACTTGTTCTTCAGTTTCGTCAGATAATCGAACTCCGGCTGTGACAATATTAAGCTAAAATTTCGACAGCATGTGTTCACAAATCAAGTCAAATGGAAAATTTGTGGTGTCATAACTCATAAACTGTACTGCCGCCGGAAATTACACCTTAATATTCGGTCTCATCAAGGAGAGAGTCAAAGACTTAACCGGAATCTAGAGCCGATTGAACCTAAATCAAGAACCACGTCCCACATGACAGGCGCATATAGGGGACACAAAGACTCCCAACTCGCCCAAGAAACTTCATGACGGGCACCAAGCTAATACAGATTAGAAGAAATGAAGAACCGGGACGGGGGATGGATGCATCGCAAAAAGACAGATCAAGAAATGGAAAGGGGGACAGGAAGAGGGCTATACGGCGCATGTAGGGGAGCTTGCGGAGGGCGTTGGAGTACATCTGGGTGCCCAGCCCCAGAAGGGCACCGATGATGGTCGGCGTCGCCGGCATCTTGCTGTGGCCTGTGGCTGCGCTGGCTACTCCTCTCGGGATGGACCGGACGGCGTGGTGGGGGAGGTGCCGGAAGAAGAACTTACTTGGTTGCCGAGGCAAAGAAACTGTGAGCTGAAAAGGAAGCCCATGGGCCGCCTCAATCCAGCCGGTTTCTGCACATGACATCTTTCAGCCTAAGAGGAAAAGGATATGGTCGTCTTCACATCTTGTGTAACAATATTGGTACTCTCTCCGATCCATATTAGTGGGCATAGATTTGTCTAAATTTATATGTATCTAGTTAACTATTTAGACTAGATACATGTGTATCTAGACAAAGTTGTGCCCACTAATATGGATCGGAAGTAGTATCAAGAACATGTAAAAAAATTGGTATCTAGAAGTAAATCCCCTTTTTTGCATTGGGTAGACCTCCGATTTTTATTAAGGAAACCATCAGTATAGCTAAATTGTTCAAAGCAGTAAAAACAAAAAAAAGTAGAAACAACCAGCATATTCGAGCTAGCCATACATAACCTCCATAACTCCATAAGCCAAGCCTGCATCAGGAGGTATCAAACAAATAGCAGACATCCCAGCCTTGCGACAAAGGTAAGCTATAGGAAGCGAAAGGACCATCTTCACAATTTCCATCATCTTCTCAACCGACGCATTATGGACAATTCCTCTAGGCATCATCCCAGCTCTTCATCGAGATAGTGACGCTACGGTTATTTCTAAGCCTCGAGTGGTTGGGTTCTTGCCGAGGATATCGTAGAGGATGCACTTTATGTATCTGTGAGCACCATATGGGCCATTAAGACGAGAAACGGAGCCATTTTAGATTGGCTGCACAACAAATCAAAGCCAAGCCAAATGTGCCGCGCTGGACACGATGTGTGATAACGCCATGCAGGCGGTGCGACAAAGCGCGCCTATCCATCTAGTAGCAATTACATTGTATGGATCTCAATCATAATAGACACCTCACGGGACCTTTCTATTGAGAAACATAGAGGAGAGATAACCATCTAACTACTGCCATGGAGGCGGCAGTGGTGGTCTAGATGACTCCGGCGATGATTTCCCCTCAGGCAGGATTTCGGAGCGGAGCTTCACATCTGTATTCACGATGGCACCACTCTATATCTTATTTTCGCGTAATTTCTATTCCCTAGGGCTTAGGTTTTTGGGGACTATATATAGGCGGAAGAGCGTGAGGAGACACTCCTGACCATTTGTGTTTGCTATCTGATGGGAATGGACAACCCCAAGCCCCACCAACCTCTCCATCAAACATCCATCATCATGTCATAATGGAGGAAGTCCCTTCACCGCTTCAACAAGATTAGAAGAGGAAGTTGGTAGATCAAATAGAGAATGGGACAGGTCAAAGCGATCAATCCCTGTGCGCATTGCACCAACATCCCCAATCCCAAATCCATAGGGGCGACCCCAATCATAAACAAATCAAGCGCACACCCCATGCACGAACAACAATAAGCACCTGAGCGCTCCGTCCACCGTCATATCCCACCTCCTAAACCTCGCCAACTCTGCTCCACCAATCACCTAGAGCATCACCAACGCGAAGGTAGCGTCACGGATGTTGCATAGAAGTTGATCAATATCTCTCAGAAACTAAAATCATGAGAAATGGTGCACAGTTAAATTTTTGCTAGAATTATGTTTACGTGTAAAGATTTGCAAAATATTCTTATTTGTGTAATTACTATAGAATTCATTTGTGCAAAACGCATCTTGGGATCAGTCTAAGATTTCTGAATTTTGATGTGGTACTAGTAGATGAGAGTAGGGTGGGCGTCAATAGGAAACTAGAGCTTTGGAGGCAAACTTTGGAATCCAAAGCTTTTATACTTCGTAGGACAAAGACCGAGTATTTGTGGTGCGATTTTAGTAGTGATAGATGCGAGGATGGAGAGGTTACTCTAGGAGGGCAATTAGTGCCCAAGAAGGGGACCTTCCAATACTTGGGATCAATGTTGCACAGTAATGGTGGCATCGTGAGGATGTTAACCTCACGATCAAGGCAGGGTGGATGAAGTGGCGCAAGCATCGGGTGTCCTATGCCAGTGGCGGACCTTGGACAAAAAATTAGGAGGGGCGAAGACACTAATTAACCACTTAACTGCTATTACTATAGCTAATTACCATTAATTTGGTCTTAACATCTCTACTAATTGAAAGTCTGCCACTGTCCTATGCGACAAGAAGGTCCCACATAAGCTAAAAGGTAAGTTTTATAGGACGGCAGTTAGACCTGTCATGATTTATGGAACAAATGCTGGCCCACTAAAAGGCAACACATCAACAAATGAGTGTCACGGAGATGCGTATGCTTAGATGGATGTGTGGACACACAAGGAAGGACCGAATCAGGAACAAGGTGATACGTGAGAGGGTAGGAGTGGCGCTGCTTGAAGAGAAGCTGGTTCAACACAGGTTAAGGTGGTTTAGACATGTTCAACGGAGGCCACCAGAAGCACCGGTTAATAGTGGAATTCTAAGGGGCATAGATAATACAAAGAGGGTAGAGAGTGACCAAAGTTGACATGGGAGGAGGAAGTTAAAAGGGATTTGAAGGACTAGAACCTATCTAGATATTTTGCTTTTGGTAGGGCTGCCTGGAAATCAATAATCCATGTGCCCGAACCTTGATTTACTCTTTTATCTTTTATCCTTTGTCTTTTTTTGTTTTTGTCTTACTTTTTCACAGGTTTCTATGTGGGTTTCATATCTAGCCTATCCAACTTACTTGGGACAAAAGGCTTAGTAGTAGTTGTTGTTGTTAGTCACAAAAATATGGATAAATGGGTTACACAAATGGTATCACAGAGTCACGGATACAATACTAGTTGGATAAGATGGATTGTAACAATCAACCACAATGCCATACACGGCATGCGGGTCTTGGTCTTAATTAGTCTCTTCTTTTAGCATATTTCACTCTTTACGAACACCGAAACAACTCTTGAACTTTTTCCCAGGAGGTGTAGTGCATCATGTGGTAGGGATATTTGCTCTACTTTAATTAACCAGGACGGTAACAAAACATGACACAATCGGAAAATAATATATCTCCAACCACACCTTAGTCTAAATTAATACTATATAGACATGTGCATTAATGGATGCAAAGGACGGGTATACCACAGCCATTTCTAAAAACCTGTTAGCTTAAAGTTCAACAATTCCCAGCATTTTTTAAAAAAAATGCGTTTTTCATGGTTCTCTTATGCTAGCCAGGTTTGGAAATATGAACTTCAGGCAATATATGTCGGTATTAAAACTATAATTCAGTTTTCGTAGGACTCTAATGATCATAACCTCAGTTAACTTGGTTGCACCACTGTAATAATATTGACTATTTATATCCGAGTAATGAATTAGTTTACACACACGTTTTTTCTAGCTACACAAAAATGCAGGATTTTCTACGCTTCTCTTTTTTCGCCTGCTAATAGGAGAAATGCTTAGATAGGATAATTCGTATTTGCAGTTCATTATATGCAGATCGTTATGTGTTGCGATGATTGAACTGGGTGGGGTGCAGGGACTAGCAAGCGAGACAGCGATGTATGGAATTTAGAAATGCAGGTAGCAATTGTTGATGTTACTCAACCAACAATTCGTAGTAACTTTTAGAGTTAACGTCTGTGCAGGTCATCTTCGAACATTCGATGAAATTTCCATTTCGGAGCCGGTAAAATTGAATCACGGCTTTCTGACAGCGCCGTTGGTTTAGTCATCCAAGCGGTTTACTATATTTGGACACAATCTGACTAGTCTCCTATGTTCTTTACACGTATGTTAACTTGTGAATTAGTTAGTTCCAGGTAGCTAATCATTAGGCAGTGAGGGGGCTGAATAATGACGATTTGTGGTTGGGGATCAGATCACTGGTGCAGCAAAATCCCTGTGACGAGAAGGAAAATGAAGAGATCTGATTGAACGCAGAAACTATAACACTCAGTTTGGCGTTGTCAAACTGTACCAAATTTGTTTTATAAGTTATGTTGTAAGAAGTAGCAAGAAAAACATCATTAGCCAAGCAACATACAGATACAGTCAAGAAAAGTTTTTTTTAAGGGATACAGTCAAGAAAGGTATGAACACTTGATACGATCTCAATATAAGCATGGAAAACTTAGCCATCGTTCATAATAAGACTCCAATGTGAAAAACATTCGGTAGATTGACTAAAGGGGCCCACCAGTCCTCTTATAAATATGTTGTGTAATTTTCACTTTTCAGTGTTCAAGACGTTTCTTCATGACAGGGAGCGTCCACTTTTATATATGCTCACAGGCAAAAGAGTAAATTGCAAAATGATATTGTAATTTACTGTAGACCCTGTAATAAAAAAAACACAGTATAATGAGACGAAAATATATACATATAGCTTCGGTTCAAAATGACAAAATCTATACATAACACGGAAAGCAAGGCATATATCTATTTTTGCACGGCCCACAAATGCTCATATTGTGTTTTAACAAAGACTTGTGTGTATACATTTCGCCCCTCATACACATGTCACATGTTCAGTATTCCTCCTGTTTTTCTTTAAACAAAAACACGTAAATGTAGGCCATGGTTCATGCTAGCTTGCAACGAGAAAGGACAATGTCTGATGACGACGACGAGAGCAAGATTGGTCAAAAGATTTCCTTTGCAGTGGCAGCTTGAGGCACAAGACTGCGGGCAGCACTGCTCTTTTCCTTTTGTCTGATTAGCTAGGCTTCGAGAAAGGAGGATAGGTCTGCAGGTGAAGGAGCTTTCGTGTCCACTGCCGGAGGTTTATTTCGTGTGCAGTGCTGCATCCTAAAAAGAAAAGAACCTGAAGAGAAAGAGATGTGGCAAAGAAAAACAATAGTGTTTTCGTGGGTTCTCTAATTAGTCGTTTATTATAAAGTTAAACCTGACTCGATATGTCTTGGATCCCAGCAATCTTGCACGAGCATTACACGATATTTAGGCCGCACAAATATATGATACATATACAACTGAGACAACATGTATATCACAGTTTTTTCTTCGCAAAGCAGTCTGCATGCTAACTCAATTTCTCATCTATTGGGTCAATTCTTCTCGGATACAGCTAATTATCTTTTGGATGGTTTGGAATTATTGGATCACAACCCTGCATGCTAACTCAATTTCTCATCTTTTGGGTCAATTCTTCTCGGATACAGCTAATTATTTTTTGGATGGTTTGGAACTATTGGATGACAACTCATACGCTTTTTGTATTGGTGTACAATGGATTTGTAAAAAGAATTTACGGTGTAATTGTACAACTAAGAGCATGTACAACGCGGGCTGACCGTTGGAACACGTCCACTCGGATGAAAAAGGAGCCAGAACTCCAGTCTCTAACCTCGAAGGCATCCTCGTTGACTCCTAACAGCATCCCACCGGAATGGCCGTTCGTCGGCGTAGAGTGCCATGCGAACCGCCCACGGGGGTCGATGCTGAGAAGCTCCGCTGGGGTAAACGCTTGTTTGATGGTCTCCTGAAGGCCAACAAAGTCAAGCTGTTCTCGGGAAATAAGATCTCGGATCTGGGTTCGGCGTCCCAGACGGCCAAACCCCCGGATGTTGTAAAACGCCGCGCGCATCAAGCGACTGCAGCTTTCCTCCGTCCGCGACGGGAACCCAACGTGCTGGGGTGGGCGCCCCTCTTGTTGGTCTGTGGAGCAGCAGAAGCTGGTTCCAAGGGCGGATGCCCCTCCTCCCCCACCGCAGCAGTGGCCCCAGCCACCGCAGGGTTGGGAGGGTCGACGGAAGACGTCAGAGCACTGGACGAGGCCCTGCGGGCCGCCGCCTCGGCCAGTGCCGCCTGGGCCACTTCTTTGGCCCGGATAAGCGTAAGAACTTCACTCGCCTCACCCGCCTCTATCGTGAAAGCCAACCCGACATCGTGCATGACCGAGACAAGGTGAGAATCAGGGAGTTCATGAAGAATGGCATATGGGTTTTTACCTGGCGTGTCGAGGTTCTTGGCCGCCGCGCGGAGCTCCACACGCTCCGCCACCGGGACTGACGCAGCCGGCCCGTGCAGTCTCGCGCTCTTGCGTGGAGGGCCCGTGGACACCGCCTTGGCGCGGCGGCGTCGCGGCTCCGCGGTCTCCACGTCCACCGGGTCTAGGAGCTCGCCGTTCTCGCCGTGCCCGTCGGACTCGACGTCGCTGGAGGCCTCCACCTCCATGTCCTTCGCAGTATCCTCGCCCGAGTCCAGGATCGAGGAGTCCTCCAAGGGCGAAGACGGACCAGTGGTGGACATCAGGTGGGCGGTGGCGATGTCGAAGCCCTTTGCGAGGTCCCGAAGACGCTCCACGGCAGCAAGCGACAACCCGACGGCTCCATGTTGCTGCCATACTCGTCAAGCGAGATGGCCGCCCCCTGCGCAGCCACAGCCGGTGTCGGCGCGTCGACCGGCGGGGCCGGAGACAGACCAGCGGTCCGCTGCGTGGGGTTGGCCGAAACGGCACACCCGACGCGCCCGTAGGCGCAGCCGAGGAGGACGCGTCAGCCGCGGCAGCCGACCGGTCCCGGACCGCACCTCCTCCCGCGTGGGGCTAAGGTCGTCCATCTCCTCGTCGTCGGGGTCACCGCGGCGAGGGGCCGGTGGCGGCGGGGGCGCGCCCACCCTTCCCTCCACGTGCACACCCATGACATAGCCCTTGCTCTTGTGGAAGATTTGGATAGAGCCTCGGAGCTTGGCGGGGTTCCGGCATGCCAACTTCACGCGGACTGGCTGCCTGTGACGGATGGAGTCCTCATCGACTTCCAATGGCTGTCCCAGCATGCGCAGGCCCACAAGGAGGCGGTCGGCGCAGCGAAACTTCCGGGGCACCCCGGTCAGCTTCACCCACACCTCCTTGAGCGTCACGGCCGGAGCCGGATCGGCATCGGCATCGGCAAGGCGGATATCCGCCTCCGAGCCGCTGAGGGGGAGGTAGATGCGGCCACTCCGGGCACACATGCGCAGTGTGTCCTTGGAGGGGAAGACCACCGCAAACTCCGATGCCGAGAGTCTCGTCACCTGCCAGTCCCACGCGTCCTCAATCAGGTGGTGGAGCTCCTGGTCGAGGTCACGGGTCGAGAGGGGCTTGTCCTTGAAGGAGATTACCGCCTCGTTCGACTCCACCTCCCGGTCAAGGCCATCTTCCTCGAAATCGAGGTCGAAAAAACCCTCCCCAGCAATGGCATTGCCGAGGGTGCAGAGGACGGGAGGGCGCCCCTTGGAGGCCGAGCGCACGGCATTGGGTGCCGAAGCCACCCCAGCCAGAATCGGGGCAGACAGGCCCGCCGCAGCGAGGCGCGCCGCCTCCGCCTTCGCCGCCTCCGCCTTCGCCGCCCTCTTCCTCTCGCGGGCGAGGTACCAGTCAGGCTGAACCCGCTCGCCGGTCGGCGCCGGCTGCTGGCCCGGCCCCTTCTTGCTTGTCCCGTCGGATTTCTTCCCCTTCTGCACCGTGGACGTGCCGCGAGCCCCGCCCTGCCGCGCCGCCGGCGCCTGCTGGCGCGGTTCCTCGAGCCGGCGTTTGCCGCCCTGCGAGCCAGAGGTGCGCGGATCCATGGCCGCCGTCACCAGCGCAAAGGAGCGGGAGAGGATGGGAGAAGGCCGCACGAAATGGATAAGGTTTTTGCGACGTTTCCGCCGCCGCACGTCCTCTTTAGAGGCTGGAAACCCTAACGAGAGGTCCAGGCACCCCAGCTGGACCCAAAGCCACGAATGGCTCGGGATCGCGGCCCGGCACCATCTCCAGCAGGCCGTGGAACCTCCACCACCCGTGGGTGGGCCTCCACCAGGCCCAATGGTTCCTCCCTATCTGCCGCCGCAGCCTCTGGCGCGGGCCGCAGACCAGGCCAGGCCTCTAGCCCCAGGCTAGGGTGAAGGAAAGGCCCATCCTTCGGCCCACTCTAGGTTGGGGAGGGGCTGCGCCTCGACATCCACCTAGGGTTAGCCGGCGGCGGGAGCGGCGGCGCCGACATCGCCGTCGACGACGAGGGTGAGGGAGCCAGCTGCTCCAGACCAGCTCCACCCCGGCGGCGCGGAGGTGGGGAATAACTGACCCGGAGCGCACGCGGCGAGCGAATGAACACGTGACGGGGGGAGTCTCGGCGGCGGCTGTCGTGGGGTCACTCTTCGACTACCCCACGGTGGGGATACCTGGGTCACGCCAAGCCCATCAGCCTTATGACGAGGGCCCAAGGAAGGCCCAAGGAGGACGACGTGCGGCCCAAGATAGTCGACGCTAGGTCATGTGACCCCAGCCATGCTTGTAAGCGCCATCGGCACCGTTCACCTGAGACCTAGCCTACCATATAAAGGCTAGGAGGGTCCTTCGTCTAGGGTACGCTCATAGCCGCCACCACAAACCCTAGCGAGATTGCCATCTCGCCATTGTAGCCACAACTCGCCATTCAATACCAGACAAGCAGGAAGTAGGGTGTTATCCTCCGGGAGCCTGAACCTGGGTAAACGCCTTGCTTGTCAGCCGTCGTGATCACC
The DNA here is from genome assembly GCA_947311845.1 of Poa pratensis. NCBI lineage: Eukaryota > Viridiplantae > Streptophyta > Magnoliopsida > Poales > Poaceae > Poa > Poa pratensis. Next base: position 38,655,229 of record CAMZMU010000128.1, read on the forward strand.
AGCGCTCATCTCTCTCCCCTTCAATCAACCCGGGGTACAAACCCAGGGATTTGCCGAGTCCACCCTCGTCAATTGGCGCCGTCTGTGGGAAAGAACGAGCGCTGGAACCATGGTCGCACCGGCTCCATCGACTTTGAAGACCGACGTCTGCATCACCAAGGAGCCAATCTGCTTCGGCTCCTTCGAGTACACCTTCCACCCGCCGGCCCACCGCTCGGTGTACGCCGATCTGCATGTAGGTATGTGCCTCACCTTCGGTACCATGCACTACTTCGTAGACAGCTGTGGAGTACTCAGATCCACGGCGATCGCACCGCGCGCGGTGGTAGCACCCGCATCTGCCGCGACTGCCCAACCACGCCCCCACCTGCTGCGGAGATCGCATCTGCTGCGACTGCGGCGACAGCATCTTCGACTGCTGAGAAGATCGCATCCGCCTCGACTACACCGACCGCCTCCGCTGCGGCAGAGATCGCGCCCAACACGGCCGCCATCAGCGTCTCCGGCTGTCAAGGAGATCGCATCGCTACGACTACATCGACCACCTCGACCACCGCGCGGATCGAGTCTACTTCGACTACCTCGATCGCGTCGCTGGCAAGGCCAAGATCTGCAACTTCGACTACGTCGACCACACCTTCGCGCGCAACGAAGGTCGCGCCGTTCTCATCCACGCCACTCGCGTCTCCATCGACTTACAAGATCGTCAACAAGCCAATCGCGCCCACGTCGACGACAGCGACATCACTCCTCACGTCCGCGGCGAAGATCGCGAAACTCCAGGGAAGGAGCCTCGGCGGCGACTGTGGTGTCCACCACGTCGCACCCATTTTCAGCTCCGAGCACGGCTCGGACGAAGGAAGCAGCAGTGGCAGCACCCGTCCCACTGCCCAGATCTACCCCGCGCAAGTCTTCATGATCGGCCAGAGGCCGCAGGGCAACGACGACGAACCCGCATACCCACTGGAGGTGGTCATGCCGGACCAGGTGACGCGACTCACCATCACCCGCGACATGGCAATCAAAGCCCTGAAGCACGTCGAGGACGGCACGTACCCCCCACCGGATGCACCCCGGGAGGACCTTATGGCGGTCCAGTACCTGCTACGGAAGGAAGGCGAACGACTCCGCGCAGAGAAGGCCGAGCTCCTCCGACGCAAGGAGGAGGCTGACGCGTCGAGCGCCAGGAGGGCCGCTTACTCGTTCACTGCCTCAACAGAGGTCTCACAAGGAGCAAGGCGCCACAGAGCCCGCGTGCCCCTGATGACGGAGGCCGACCGCGCTAGAGTCACCCGCAACCTCGAGTCATCATACATAGAAGACGCAGACGGGATACCCGTCCCCAAGACACCCGGAGCCGCACTCATGGCAGTCGAAACATACCTGCGGCTGACACAGCCGCCTGAGGGCGACTCGCGCGCTCTCCTCCACAAGCAGCAGATCATGTCTATCAAGGCACTCGAAGACGCACTGATAAACAAGGCGCCGACAGAAAAGCGCGAGAAGATCGAGATCGCCGCGACCACGAGCCCGCAGCACTCGCAGCCCGGCGGCAAGACAACTGCGACAACCGCAGCCAGGTGAAGACCTCCGCAACGTCATCACACAAAGGACGGTAGACCGCAGCCGCACCCAGCGGCGGTCAGCACACCCAATACGACGACCGCAACGACGGCGACTACGAGCCGTGCGGCGCCGCATGCTTCAGCTTCAACATCGCGACACAAGAATGCCCAAGGGCTTCAAGCTCACGGCAGAAGCAGTCAAGTACGACGGGAAGCAGGACCCGAGACTCTGGCTAGAAGACTACCTCATAGCCTGCAGCTGCCAGGGCGGTACTTCGACTACGGCCATGCAGTACATCCAGCTGATGCTCACGGGCTCTGCACGCGGGTGGCTCAACACTCAACCCAAGAACGCCTTCAGGACGTGGGACGAGTTCGCGGAGGCCTTCGTTAAAGCTTCCTGGGGACGTACTCGAGACCGACGACTTCGTCGAGCTACAAGCATGCAAGCAAGGACGAGACGAGCCGCTCCGGTCGTACATCCAGCGTTGGACCCTGCTCCGCAACACCATGGAGACCGCCTCGGAGGACCGAGTGATGGATGCCTTCATGCACGGCGTCTCCCGCCGCGACCTCCGCGAGGAGTTTGGTAGGCTCCGGCCGAAAACATGATCGAGGTCATGAAGATAGCAAACCAGTGGGCAGACGGAGAGGACTCGGTCCGCGATAGTTCACGCTACTCCCCGAAGGACGAAGCCGGACCAAGCAACTGGCGAGAAGGACGCCACAAGAAGAAGCCGCGTTACAACGGCAACGACTCAATCGAGCTAGTAGCGGCGGGATTCCAAACCCCCCGTGAGGATGAAGCGCGCGACAGCAGTCGCCAATACAGCCATGCACAGTACAGTCGAAGCGGCGGTGACCAGAGTCGCCAATACAGCCAGGGGCAGTACAACCGAAGCGGCGGCAGCAGCTACCGCAGCGACGGAGGCCATAAACGCGAGTGGCAGAAACGCACACTAAGCCCAGCGGAAGAGCTGGAACAACCCTGCAGGCACCACATGTTCAGGAACCCGGAAACGGGCAAGTGGGGATCCAACCACCTGTTGAAGGACTGTCGAAAGGCACGCAAAATATACGAAGCCATGCAGAAGATAGTCACTCCAGCACCCGCAGCGCAGCCAGCCGCGCAGCTGGCCATCCAGGCAGCACCCGCACCCGCAGTCGCTAATCCAGCACAGGCGGCGGGAGCCTTTCTGCAGCAGCAGCACAGCCGCAGCAAGATGCCCCACCGGTGATCCAGGACGCATATCCAGCGGCACGCGGACAACTCAACATGATACAGAAGGGGCGCCCCTCAAACAGGACCCAGAAGATCATCACTCGCCAAGTTTTCCAGGCCATCACCTGTCCACCTGCAGTACCCGACTACCTGAGAGGGTCAGAGACACCAATCACGTTCTCCAGAGCAGATCACCCGCCTGCAGTACCACGACCCGGGCACGCCGCTCTGGTAGTCGAAGCTCTGATCGGAGATTACACCCTGAAAAAGGTGTTCATGGACGGAGGCAGCGGCATAACATCATCTTTGCCGACACCCTCAGAAGGATAAACAGGCCAACGACTTGGCGGCATCAGAGACCACCTTCCATGGCATAGTACCAGGGCAAGCAGTCACGCCCATGGGAACGATCACACTCGACGTCATCTTCGGCACACCCGAAAACTTCAAGAGGGAGTCGATCGACTTCGAGGTAGTCGACTGGAAGTCGCAGTACCACGCGATACTCGGGCGCCCAACCTTTGCCAGATTCATGGCGGTACCTCACTACGCCTACCTCATGCTCAAGATGCCTGGCCCAAGGGCGTCATCACGGTGCACGGCGACTTCGACCGCTCCAACAGCTGCGACCGCGAGTTCAGCAAGATCTCCGAGTTCTTCGGAATGGAAGAGCACTTCGAGGCGATGGCAGTCGACAACGACAAAACCATCTTCCCGCCACGCAAGAAGCAAGCCAAGGACGCTGCCTTCAACACGACTGACGACACGACAACTCATCAGGTCCACCCGACGGACGCAAACAAGACAGTCAAAGTGTCGTCGAGCTGCCTATCGCATAGGAAAGCGCGCTCGTCGAGTTTCTACGTGAGAACTGGGAGATCTTCGCCTGGCAACCTTCTGACATGCCAGGCATACCCAGGAACCTCGCCGAGCACTCTTTACGCGTCCACAAGGACGCCAAACCCGTCAAGCAGACCATGCGACGCTTCTCAGGACCCAAACGAGACGAAATAAGCAAGGAGATCGATCGACTGCTCCACGCTAAATTCATCCGAGAGATCAAGGACTCGGACTGGGTAGCGAACCCAGTCCTGGTGGAGAAGAAGAAGACGAAGAAACTCCGCATGTGCGTCGACTTCACCGCCCTCAACAAATGCTGCCCCAAGGACCATTTCCCGCTCCCGCGGATAGATCAGATCATCGACTCGACTGCAGGCTGCGCACGCCTATCCTTCCTGGACGCCTACTCAGGGTACCAGCAGATCAGGATGAACGTCGACGATGAAGAGAAGACTGCATTCATCACACCCCATGGCGTCTTCTGCTACCAGACGATGCCCTTCGGGTTGAAGAACGCTGGAGCCACGTACCAGCGCACAATGCAAGCCTGCCTAAAGGGGCTAATCGGAGAGATCGTCCAAGTCTACGTCGACGACATAGTCGTCACCACTCGAACGGAGGACACTCTCATCGCCGACCTCCGCAAGGTCTTCGCCGCCCTCAACGAGTATCAGATCAAGCTGAACCCGGACAAGTGTGTCTTCGGCGTGCCAGCCGGAGAACTGCTCGGGTACCTCGTCTCTGCAAGAGGAATCGAAGCCAACCCTGAGAAGGTGCAAAACATACTCGCAATGCCAGCACCGACCAAGCTTCATGAGGTGCAACGCCTAGCCGGCCGAGTCGCAGCTCTCAGCCGGTTCATAAGTAAGTTGGGAGAAAAGGCCCTGCCTTTCTACCAACTGATGAAAAAGACAGACAAGTTCGAGTGGACAGAAGAAGCGCAAGTCGCGTTCGACCAACTCAAGAAAACACTCACGACTTCCCCAGTACTGGTGGCGCCACTGGAGAACGAGCCGCTATACCTCTACGTGTCAGCCACGAACAGGGTGGTCAGCACGGTACTCGTAGTCGAACGAGAAGAAGAAGGACACAGTTACCCTGTTCAGCGACCCGTCTACTACCTCAGTGAGGTGCTAACCTTGTCCAAGCAGCGGTACCCGCACTACCAGAAGCTAGCATACGGAGTCTTCATGACATCAAGGAAGGTCGTCCACTACTTCTCCGAGCACTCCATCACGGTAGTAAGCTCCTCCGGGCTCTCCGACATCCTCACCAACCAAGCCGCGACGGCGAGTCGCCAAGTGGGTTGTTGAGCTAGGGCCCTGGGGGCTGAAGTACGCGCACCCGAAGTCAATCAAGGCCCAGGTGCTTCCAGAGTTCACCACCGAGTGGATAGAGGCCCAGCTACCAGACGTACCCGACCTGTCCAACGCATGGACAATGTACTTCGACGGCTCCAAGAAGTTCAGATCAGCAGGGGCGGGAGTCGTCCTCATCTCACCTAAAGGCGACAAGCTGAGGTACGTGCTGCAGATGAACTTCCCAACGCCCTCCAACAACGAGGCAGAGTACGAGGCCCTGATCCACGGCATGCGGATGGCCAAGAACTGCGGCGCCACTCACCTCATGATCTACGGAGACTCCTACCTCGTCGTGCAACAAACCATGAAGCAATGTGACGCCATCGCCGACAACATGATCGCCTACAGGGACCTGTACAACCAGCTGGAAGGACCTTCGACGGCTGCGAGCTGCGGCACGTCGGCCGCGAGAGCAACGAGGAAGCCGACACCCTCGCCAACCTGGGCTCAAACAAAGCGCCGGTGCCACCCGGAGTCTTCCTCGAGTGCATCACGCAACGCTCCGTCAAGCTCCGGCCCGCGCCAGGATCCTCTACATCGACAACGAGCACCACCGACCCGCCCAGCACGGAAAGGAGCCTATGGAGGTATGCTGATCGAGCCCACATGGACGAGCCCATACCTGGCTTACATACTGCAGCAGAGGGTGCCAACAAACCCAGTCGAAGCCAAGCGCGTCATCCGCCGCTCCAAGGGCTTCACCGTCATCAAGGGGAGCTCTACAAGCGAAGCATCTCGGGAGTCCTCCAAAGGTGCATCGACCCAGTCGACGGTCAAGCCATCTTACTCGAGATCCACGCTGGCATCTGCGGGCACCACGCCAGCAGTCGAGCCTTAGTGGCCAAAGCCTTACGAGCCGGGTTCTACTGGCCCACCGCAATGCAAGACGCAGAAGAACTCGTGAGGAAATGTCTCGGCTGCCAGGAGTTCGCCAACAAGCCGCACGCACCAGCATCAGCACTAAAGACCATCCACTCGCCTGGCCCTTCGCTCAATGGGGGCTCGACATGGTGGGTCCACTCAAGAAGTCCTCGCCGGGAGGACACACGCATCTCTTGGTGGCAGTCGACAAGTTCACGAAGTGGATCGAAGCGTGCCTATCAAGTTCGACTGCCTCCTCGGCAGTTAACTTCATCAGGTCGATCATCTTCAGGTTTGGAGTGCCGCACAGCATCATCACCGACAACGGCACGAACTTCACAGCCGAAGAGTTCAAGGACTTCTGCTCGAGCAAGGCATCAAGCTCAACTACGCATCTGTCTCGCACCCGCAGTCCAACGGGCAAGTCGAAAAGTCCAATGGCTTAGTCTGCAAGGGCATCAAGAAGCGCCTGCGAGTACCATTGAGCGCGCGCAGGCGCCTGGGTTGAGAGCTGCCATCTGTGCTGTGGAGCCTGCGCACTACGCCAAACAGATCCACTCAGTACACGCCATTCTTCATGGTCTACGGCGCAGAAGCAGTCATGCCATGCGACATCAAGTTCGATGCACCCCGAGTGGTGGCCTACGACGAGTCCGACGCAGAAGAAGCACTCGAGGACGACATGGATACCCTGGACGAAGCACGCGACATCGCCCTTACCCGCACAGCCGTGTATCAGCAAGACTTACGCAACTACCACGGGCGGCGACTGCGGCCCAGAGCGTTCGTCCCTGGCGACCTTGTCCTCCGCCTCAAACAGAAGAAGGTGCACAAACTCGCCTCCCCGTGGGAGGGTCCATACATCGTGACAGAGGCAATCGGCGGCGGAGCTTACCGCCTGAAGGACTCGAAGACGGGGACAGTCTGCACAACCCGTGGAACGTTGCGCAACTGCGCCGCTTCTACGCCTAATCGACTCCCCCTTGTAACAAAGTGTACTATGTCAAGAGCGGCAGGTTCCAGACGCACTCTTTCCCTTACCAGGGTACCTGAGGGGACTGGAAGGGTTTTAATGAGGCGGCCTGCTCGCAAAAATCAATGAAGTGATTTGTGGAACAAGCTCTCCCCTTTACTTTTTTAGTCAAAAAGCAACATAAACCTAGGCCGTCACCCGACGCACTCGGGGGCTGCGCCATACAGGTCAACTCGAAACCTAGGCCGCCACCCGAAGCACTCGGGGGCTGCGCCACAGGTCTAAGTCAAACCTAGGCCGCACCCGAAGCACTCGGGGGCTGCGCCACAGGTCTAAGTCAAACCTAGGCCGCACCCGAAGCACTCGGGGGCTGCGCCATACAGGTCAACTCAAACCTAGGCCGCACCCGACGCACTCGGGGGCTGCGCCATACAGGTCTAACTCGAAAACCTTGGCCGCACCCGAAGCACTCGGGGGCTGCGCCGCACAGGTCTAAGTCAAACCTAGGCCGCACCCGACGCACTCGGGGGCTGCGCCATACAGGTCCAACTCGAAAACCTAGGCCGCACCCGAGCACTCGGGGGCTGCGCCATACAGGTCTAACTCGAAACCTGGCCGCACCCGAAGCACTCGGGGGCTGCGCCGCACAGGTCTAAGTCAAAACCTAGGCCGCACCCGACGCACTCGGGGGCTGCGCCGTACAGGTCCAAAACCTAGGTCACCACCCGAAGCACTGGGGGCTGCGCCACAGGTCCAAGTCAAAATCCTAGGCCGCACCCGACGCACTCGGGGGCTGCGCCGCACAGGTCTGACTCGACACACCTCGGCCGCACTCGAAGCACTCGGGGGCTGCGCCGCACATGTCTAATTCAAAATCCTAGGCCGCACTCGATCCGCTCGGGGGCTGCGCCATACAGGTTTACAGAAGTCTACAAGATACAATTTACTCACTCGGGGGCTACCCCCACCTCGGCATACATACACTCATATTTCCACTTGGAAAAATTTCTTTTACAAGCTAACGCTATACAACAAGTCTACTACTTATTCTACAGGCTCGCCCTTTGGCGCATCGAGTGGCCCTACAAGGTGCTCACTAAAGCTCTGGACCTGCTGAATCATCTGACGCGCAGCCGCAAGAGTATCGGCGTAGTCACCCTCTCCAGGCAAGCCGTCAAGCACCTTGTACAGTGGAAGATTAGGCCGGTGCATTCGAACGTACGCCAGCGCCACGTTGCCCCGGCAACAAGTTGAGTGTGCACGACTTCCTTCAACGCACTGCCTTCACGGAACCTCTCCAGCAGCGCAGCCAGTCCATTAGGCTGCTCGTTGTGCGGAAAGTACACCCTGTTGATCTGCCAGAGGGTTTTTCTACAACCTTCCAAGAGCACAGCAGCCCGCCAGGTGCGATCCAACATTCGAGCCAGTATGCTGCCTCTGGATTTATTGACCAAAAATGACGCGCTTCGGGTGAGTCACCGGCGGCTTCTTTCTCCACCCGCTCGTCTACTCGACTTTGCTCGGCCTTCCAGTCAGAATTCACATCTGCATCAAGACCCAAGCTAAGAACAGTAAAAGGATAAAGAAGTCGAAGCACAGTGCTAGAAAACCAACCTTGCAGCTGCCGACTGATCAAGTCTATCTCGCCTAGCAGAAACTCCTCTCGCTGGGAGAACGGCGCAACGGGCCGCGACCTCAAGCGCTCCAACTCCAACTCCGCGCTCTTCAACTTCGACTCGAGCTCAACAACCTTGTTCCTCATGAAGGTGATCACTCGTTGATCATTCACGCTTCGCGCAGGAGCTGGAGGAGCTCGACGACGACGAGTGGGTGCAGCCGAAGAGGTGTCCTCCTCGTCGCCCGCACCAGTCGTTCCAGCGACCCCAGGAGCTTCGCCCATCTCAGACTGCCAAGTTCGACAGCGTCAAGCAAGGAAAAGAACACATTCATTCAAGATATGAAAGAAGACTCGAAGCACAAATTCACATTTCAACACAGCATGTTCGCGGCCAGAAGACCCGCAAACTATATAGTTCATTACAGACAAGAACCAAAAGCAGAAGAATCCTAAAAGAACGGAGTCTACATCACAGACTCCGACTGGGAACGGCTCTTCCTAGCAGCCAACTCTGCAGCCTTGGCAATCCTCTTCTCGAAGGTGGCGACCAACTTTGCAGCCAGCTGACTCGCCTGTGCCTTCACACCGCTAAGGGACGCGGTCCTGCCATCAGGCTTCCGAGGGAAGTCGCTGACAACCTTCTCAAAATCACCTACGACTTGGTGACCAAGAAGTAGCTGGAAAGTGAGCTCGGAGCCGCGTACCGTCTGCGCACGCGTGTAGTCCGCCAAGGTGGTCGCATTGCCTTCGAACGGAGCCGCAAGCGCGTCAACAGCAACTGGCGGTGGCTTGCTGGGGAAGATGCTCTGGTGCACAGTCGCCAAGGCGCCTGTCGACTTCTGCAGCGCCGCCGAAGCATACGCGCAGACGCGGTCCATGAAGCCAACAGCCTTCGCCAAGTCGACATTCTCGCTGGAGGACCCTTCTGGAGGAGCACCCCCGCAAGTCTCTGATCAACAGAAATCCACGCCCATAAGACACCGAAGTCGACAAAGACAAAGTAGGCACTGAGCTGAAATACTTACTTCCAACAACATCTGCGAGTGCGAGCAAGCGGTCGACCTGGGTCTTCTCCAGATCATCCCGAGCTTGTTCACGCTCTTGGGCTTCACCCAGCAACTTCTCCAGCTCCGCGACCGCTTCTTCATGCTCTCCTTTTCGCCTGCGGATCAACGGAGCAAAGTTAGCAATAAAGGCAGTCGAAGCACCCCTCGAACACAAGGGTTCACACTCACTATTCGCTTGCTCCAGAGCAGTGCGGAGCTGATCCCTCTCCTGCTCCATGCGAACGAAGGCTGCGGCTCCCTCCATCTGCTGGCGATAAAATGGCTGCAGGAAACACAAGACATCAATCTGCGCCCGACTATTCTAGTCACGCACATCTTCGGGGGCTACTCCCATCGGGAGCGCTGTTCGCGCACCCGATACAGATTTTGCAGAACGAGTCGAAGGACACTTACATGCTCAAGCAGCCCAGCGTCAACCGGAGTCGCATCAGCAGCTTTCTCTGGCACGGAGGAGGTCGAAGCCTTCAAGGCCAAAGCGTCACCCGCCTGAGCCTCTCCGGTCGTCTTCGCAGTCTGCTCGATCATGGGAGCAGAAGTGTGCTCCATCTCACGAGGGGAAGAAGCAACAGCGCCAGTACGGTCGCTGTGACAAGATAACAATTCAAGGACTCGCAAGTGCAAAAACACACTCGACAAAACGAGGCAATGGTTACGACTAACCTGGCGACATCTACATCATCTTCACTTCCCAGGGAGACGGAGGCCATCCTCGCAAACTCAGTCGGCGGTGCAGAGCCGAGGGGAGGCACGACCAAAGGCTCAGCCAGGTCACTCGTGTGCCTAGCGCCCGAAGACGACTCGCTAGTCTCTTCCTCGTTCACACCCGCCTCCTTCACGGCGACGAAGCAGAACCAGAGTCGCCACTCTTTCGCCTCTGCCGCTTCCGCAGCGGCTCCTCATCTTCATCATCCTCCTCCAACTCTTCACTCGGAGAGGTGGCGGAGGGAACTTCATCGTCATCAACCTCGTCCTCAGGGAACTCTGCCTCTTCATGAGGTCCATTCTCCATCAACGGAGGAAGACTGACATAGCTCGAACGACCCTGTCAGCAAATGAAGCATTCGAGTCAGGCAAAAAGATTCGACAGAAGATACAAGACAAAGCAAACGAAGCTCACCTCAGGCACAGGATTATTAGGCCCATACGGCTCGACTGGGCACTTGACATTGCACGGGTCAGCGGCTCGGAGACTAGTGATGCTCCTCACCTTCGACTCGACTGCGTCATCATCGAGCTCATCGCCAACATCCTCACGCGCCCACATCGGGTGGACGCGAGTGCGGAGCGGCTGCACCCGAAGCCTGAAGAAGGTGGCGATGAGGTGAATTCCACCTGTCTCGCGCCCGAGACTTTTCAGAAGGCCACGAAGAAGCGTCAGCAAGGGCTGAGTCGCCTCCCTGTCCTCCTTCGACAGCGGGTGCGCCCACGCGTTCGTCTTCCGCAACTCGCGATCAGCCGCGAAGTCGGGAAGCCCTTCTTGGTCGCACCTGATGTAGAACCACTTCTTCCGCCAGCCCTGGACGGAGTCGGACTTCTTCATCTGAAAGTAGGAGGTGTCGCCACGCACCTGGATGCCGAAGCCGCCGACTGGATACACCTGCTTGCTCTTCCCCACGTTCCTCCTCACGAGGAATAGCGACTTCCACAGCAGCCAGTTGGGTGCGATTCCCAGGAAGCACTCGCAGAGCACGAAATAGCTCGCGATGCTCAAGACGCTATTGGGAGTCAGATCGTGGATCTGAATCCCATAAGCGTACAAGAGACCACGGACGAAATCGTGGAGGGGGAACCCGAAACCCCGCGGAAGGAAATCCACGAAGCACACGCGTTCCCCCTCGCGAGGAGCGGGGAATACCTCTTTCCCGGGAGCGCGCACCGTCGCCTATCTGCCGGCGGCAGCAGCCCCTGCGCGCGGAGGGCCTCGAGGTCGGCCTTCTTCACCGACGATTTGACCCAGTCGCCGTCGGGCTTCTTCATCACGCTCGCCTCGGCGGCGGCGACGGCGCCAGCAGCAGGCTTCCCCCTCTTCATCGCGGCCTTGCTCATGGAGGGTGGAGAAAGAAACTGGCAGAGGAGCAACAATGGCGGAGAGAAAGCAGCGGAGACGATGGCAGAATGGGGATGGAATGAACTGTTCGCCGCCGCGGTAAAAAATATATACCGCGTGGCCAGTTAATCCAGGCCGTCCTCAGCGAAACCGCACTCCACAACATCATCTGGCCGTCCACGTGTCGCGCGGAGATAGCAACCGTCGCCGGCCACGCCGCCCACTACGCGCGGGAATCAAGGCGCCATCATCACACCGCGAAATTTTCGCGCCCAACGGTCAGTATAAAGCGGCAACCGCTGTCTCCAGTCAATACTGACAGTGGGACCGCACTGTCACGTCCCATCGGACACAGAGTGAGCCAAAAAACGTCAGCGCTGACGTCAACTGCGCAAGCGTAGCAAGCCAATGGGCTGATCGAGAACTCGAGCAATTCATTCGAGTGCACAAAAATATTCAGTAAGCTCTAAGAGCCGAATAAACTCGAACAGTTCATTCGAGTGCAAGAAGATTCAGTAAGCTCCAAGAGCTGAAGAAACTTGTGCAGTAAGCCAAACCGGCCGAATACACAGTAAGTCATGCAAAGCCAGTCGCGACTCCAACATGTCGAGTCCCTTCTTTACTCCCATCGGGAGCGGGCTTTTCGACTGAAGAAAAATTGAGTTTAACCTCAATTGCAAGCAATTCAGCTTAATCTCGGGGGCTACTCCCATCGGGAGCGCTGTTCGCGCTCCCGAGTGACTCAGAACAAAAGTAGTCGAAAAATCACCGACTAAGGCTGTACTCACAGTATTTTACCCTGGAGTTGACAGTTCGACTAAGGAATCCTCCATAAGCCCTGAACGGCCGGAGTCGACCAATTTTACTCGTTCCTTTCAGAACCCGACGGCGTGCCCAGGAGGAAGGAGTCCTTTACCCGACTCTACGATTCGACTAAGCACTCGGGGGCTCCTGTCGTGGGGTCACTCTTCGACTACCCCACGGTGGGGATACCTGGGTCACGCCAAGCCCATCAGCCTTATGACGAGGGCCCAAGGAAGGCCCAAGGAGGACGACGTGCGGCCCAAGATAGTCGACGCTAGGTCATGTGACCCCAGCCATGCTTGTAAGCGCCATCGGCACCGTTCACCTGAGACCTAGCCTACCATATAAAGGCTAGGAGGGTCCTTCGTCTAGGGTACGCTCATAGCCGCCACCACAAACCCTAGCGGATTGCCATCTCGCCATTGTAGCCACAACTCGCCATTCAATACCAGACAAGCAGGAAGTAGGGTGTTATCCTCTGGGAGCCTGAACCTGGGTAAACGCCTTGCTTGTCAGCCGTCGTGATCACCAGCGCTCATCTCTCTCCCCTTCAATCAACCCGGGGTACATAACCCAGGGATTTGCCGAGTCCACGCCTCGTCAGCGGCCAAAGCCGGCGCGGTCGCCGGCGAGAAACGGGAACCCCTGCCGCCCGGGGCAAACGCCGCTCGCCGCGGAGCGCGCAGAGAGCTCCGCTCGTCTGCAGCCTGGAGGAAATCTCCGAAAGTTGGCCGGAGGCCAGCTCGGGGTAGGGAGGGGGGTCGGCCTCCTCGCTGGCGTCGCTGACGTCCGCGTCGAGCGGGTTGTCCGCGAGCGCCCAGAACCGCCCACCGAGCCCTCCGCCCGGCGAGGGGCGGGAAGATATGAACGGGGAGGGGAGAGGGGAGCCTACCTTGGTACGCCCGCCCGCGGCGGCGCGGTTACCTCCTGGGTCGCCACCAGCGCCGCGCTTCGATGCGCCCGAGGCCACCGCCGGCGGAGCCGTCCCCGACACCTCGGACGCCCGTGCAAACGAGGGGAAGGAGCGGGGGATGCACGGGAGCACCTCGATCGACGCTGACGGAGACCGACGCGCGGGCGCCGCCGCGGGCGCCTCGGTCGCCCCTCCTGTCGCGAGAGCCATCTCCAGAGCTCTCAACCCTAGACCTTTGCCTAAGGTCAGACTTCTGGTTACTTCTTTATATTTGATTTATTTGTATCGATGCCTAACTTTGCTTGTGTCGTTGAATCATTAATATATTATGACTATGTGCGATGCAGAGCCCGAGATCATCGACATTAAAAAACAGGTGCCTAAAAACATCATGATTGTATCTAAACTTAATAATAATTGATAAATCTTCATAATTGTTCATAAACATTTTTAGGTCTTCTAAACCGTGTCTAAGTAGACAATTGCTGCTAAATCTTTATATGACTCCATGGGGAGCGGCGAAGAGTTTGACTCGTCTCAGATATACTTGTACTATCCTAGGAGCAACCATGCCGCTCTGGTGGCCGGGATTTGGCAAGGCGAAGAACGACGCGAGGCGGGCTCATCCTCTGACCACCCGCTACCGGCAGCGGACCCCTTCCCGCCTCCTTCTCCGATGCCGGCACACCCAGCGCCATTCTCCATCGCGCCGCCGGGCGTCATGGTCGCCAGGCGCGACCGGCATTACATCCCCGTGGGCGACTGCTGGTGGTAATTGTATCAATCGATAGACCAACCTAAAGTGTATAAAGTGTAATAGTATAATTTAAACTCATCAAAACCGAACGATTGCAAGAGTATACATTAACGTGATATAAACCATCATCCGATGATGTGTAGTTTGAAGGATTAAGTAAGCGATAATATCTGATTTTCTATCAGAAATGATCTCCTACTATTTCTGTTAATAATAATTCGGGAGTCATGATAAAATGTTGCTTTTTAGAAATTCCCTATAGACCAAGGAGTTTTACTTTTGAGGACTATAAAAATAAGAACATACTTTTATCAATAACACTCAACTAAAAATAAAATTTGCTTTGAGTATAACCTTTTGAAAAATAATCATGTCTAAAGAATTCATATGGTTTTCCTATGTTGTGATTAAGTACACTATTTTTAAATTTATTTTGGTTTTTAGGAAATTTATTTGGTTTTTTACTTATAGAATTTAATAGGAGACATCATTGGAATTCGCAAATATGTATGCAAAAATATGACTAATGAAGATGCAAAAACAGTGTTGTTTCATGACACAATAAATACAAGTGAGCGAGAGCGTATAATTAATAGGTTCAAGAGTGGCTTTAGTAGGGAGAGCGTTTTAACATGTGAATAAAATAATTGACCTTAACTATTGGGTAGTATGAGTAGTATGCTGCAAGGAGCAATAATAACATGTTGGTTAGAGTTTTGCGGTGCAATTAAAAATATTATTTTTTGAGATGGCTTGAAATAAATTGGTAACCGGTTAAATGCTGAAACTATGAACCATCCAAGTATTCTTTTCTTAACTTTATTATGTTATGTGAAACTATGTGGCATCAGTCCATGTATTCATTATTACATGTTTTAAAAAGTATGTTTCAACGAGGGGATTACAATGAAAAATAGGAGAGGACGGGAAGAGAGCACTTTCATATGGTTAAAAGTAAACGACATTTTAGAATATGTGATATGGTGTTTTCGGGAAATGTCAGAATACCCCCTCTTCCATAAGTTAAAAGGTTCTATGTTGGTGATATTTCATCTAGCGTAATATTTAGGACAGTTATATAATTCTATGATTTTTTTTTTTCTTTTTAGTATCTATGAAACCAAAACTTCAGATCATGAACATAATATAGAGCTAAAGGTGATGCCCTCGCATTTGCGAGGGCCACCATGCTAGTCTACAAAAACGACAGTTTAATTTAAGAAAACCGCCGAGAGTATTAACTAGTAACAAGCACGAAGGTACTAAACCTGACCGACTCACTTATTAAGTGGTAGATATCTGCAACACAGCAACAGGGACTGTGCAAAGAGTATCACTATCGATGTCTGCACCGACAGAGCCCATGCGTGCGCCCGTTTCCATATATCGATCTCTCTTGTCCTTCAAGAGTCCCGGCAGCAGCTTGCATGTAAATTAAGCATCGACCTCACGGCAGCTAGCCTAGCTTCACAAGTTTTAGCAAACACGTAGTACCTGTTATACTGACGCCAAAACTAGATTTGCAATTAACAGACACAGTTGGTTGCTGCTGGCAGTTCACTGTTGCTCCTATACTAGGTCACCACGATATCAATCACTTGGTGAATTGAAACTTCCTCCTCCAACGTACTAGCTACCTTTTTCGATGGATGCGACAATGGACAAACTTTATTTGGTGTTCCCTTCCTCCACACACAGCGGCATAAAGCTCAATTGACCTGGACAAACGGGCAGCGCCGTGCCTGAGTCTCTGCGTGCGTGAGGGAGAGGGGAGGAGGAGGAGGGTGAGTCGATCTCGGCTAGCTAGGTCAAGCTCAGGTGGCCATGGGGCACCACTGCTGCAGCAAGCAGAAGGTGAAGCGGGGGCTGTGGTCGCCGGAGGAGGACGAGAAGCTCCTCAGGTACATCACGGCCAACGGGCACAGCTGCTGGAGCGCCGTCCCCAAGAAAGCCGGTACGTCACCTCCGTGAACCTTTCTTACCCAACTCCGTCCATCCATCTCGATCGCGGATCTGAATCCATGTTTCTTCTCCCAACGATCGTCCAGGTCTGCAGCGGTGCGGCAAGAGCTGCCGGCTCCGGTGGATCAATTACCTCCGTCCTGACCTCAAGCGCGGCACCTTCTCGGAGCAGGAGGAGCGCACCATCCTCGACGTCCATCGGATCCTCGGCAACCGGTAAGACATGTTTGTCTGGCTGAATTATTCAGCTTGGCGCCAGCTTGAAACCCAGAGACAATTGAATTGACCCGACTTGTCGATCGCATCCATGGCATGGCAGGTGGGCGCAGATCGCCAAGCACCTGCCCGGGCGCACGGACAACGAGGTCAAGAACTTCTGGAACTCCTGCATCAAGAAGAAGCTCATCGCGCAGGGCCTCGACCCCAAGACGCACAACCTGCTCCCGCCTCCAAGAACCTCCTCCACTCCCACAGCGGCAGCGGCACCGGGACCAACCCTAGCATCAACCATGCTGCATACCAGTTCCAGTCGTCCAACGGCAACGACACGCCGCCGTTCACCATCAGCTCCCCGACAAAAGCGCCTGCCACAGTTGCGGTGCCTCCGGCATTGTACGACGTCCCTAACCCCAGCATGGTGATGGGGCAGCACGACGCCGTGGCGATGCAGCAGAGCTACCCGTACGACGACAACAACCATAACGGTGCTTTGCTCATGAGTTTTAGGGATCGGAACGGCGCCGCCGTCCACGCTTCCATGGACTTCATGAAAGGCTCCTCCAATTCGTCCTCGCCCATGGAGCACGCCGCCGGCATGCCTAGTGCCGGCAATGGCTTCAATCAGGGCATGGGAATGGCGGCGTTCATGGACGAGACGGCAGCAATGTGGGCTACGGTCGCTGAGCCTGATGGAATGGGTGGAGGGATCGAAATGCCGCACCAGCACCAGCACCAGCAGCAGCGAGGGTTGGGGCAGGAGGAGGTGGTTGGGCCGCCGGCGCCAATGATGATGAACGGCGGTGCGGCAGCTGCCAAGGGCGTGGATATGATGGACATATCGTCGGCGGTGTACGGAGACGCCGGTGCCACCACAGCGTTCGACCTGGAGCTGATGGAGTCGTGCGGGATGTTTTACGGCGGCGCTGGCCACGGCATGGACCAGCTGCAATGGGATTGCTAATTCTGCTATAGCTAGCTCATTATCCTCAGTTCCTCACCCCCTAATTCGTTCGATCATTCTCATGTTTTAATTCGAGGCGCTCTTAATTTCTTTTTTGATGTGCATTTCCTGTCTTTTTTATCCAGAATTTTGTATATCGTCCTTTTCCAGCAAGAAATGCATGGTAAGCTGAGTCCCGAATTGAAGTCAGATTTAATTGCGATATCAACAAATTAATTTACTATTTGAAAATCTATCTAACAGTAATATACTATCAGCATGTTGTTTATGGTTTTGCTCACTGTTTCATTTCAACCCTAGCGAGATGGTGGCGATTCCACATGACATATGGTAATAACGTACGGTAGTACAATTTTCATCTATAAAAACAATGTAATTAATCTCTTTAATTAACCAGATCCTTTTGCACCCTTTTCTTGGAATATTGTCAATCTCAATTCTCATGTGAACGAACAAGCTAGTCAGTTACTATAGCTTGCAGGCATGCAGAAGCCCATACGTTTCACTCTTTTTCGTGCAAGAGACAAATTATTCAGCTTTGTCAATTCATGAATAAGAAGACAAGTTTCTCCAACAAACAGTGCACCCTTGCATGCTTGCAGAATGTAAAGCCTTTTGTCTATCTTACAAAGGATAACCATGCACTGCACAAGAAATAAAAGATCCCAAGCAATCTCCAACGTATACATTGAACAAACTTGTAGCTAGTAGTTACAACTTTTGTCTGTATGTTTACAAGGAATTAAAATCTTTTAAAGCATGCACATGTGTAAAAAAATTGTAGAGCCACTCGGTCACATTTTACGATGAGAAGATCCAATTTGGCAGCTAGTATCATTAGATTTTTAAGTCAGGGAAAAAATATTAATTAATTAGCATAGAACACTATTTTTAGTCCAGCCCATTTAGTTATATTAAAAATATTTTATTAAACATGGTCATTTAAAGAACATAAAATAATGCAGATTTAATCATGTATACTACCATATATACCGGTACATCGTTGCGAAATGTTCCAGTTAGTTTATCATGTAAATTAGTATTGTTGCCATTTAAGAGTATAAAACATATGACTATATGAAAATCTGAGCTAATTTATTCACATTATTATAACTACTCCTCCATATAAATACATGTCCATGTTGCACGCATGCGTATGACATACCCTTCCTGCAATGCAATGCAATGCAGGAAGATGCATATGGAAAAAGTTTGCATTGCAGGAAGATGCATATGGAAAAAGTTTTAATTCACATAACAATAGGCCACGTGGTGTGGCGAGTGTGAGAATTGGTGACCGAGCTCCACATAGCTTGTCTTTTGAAAAAATCAAAAAGGGCATTTGTAAGTTTCGAAAAAATGTGAAAAACATCCTAGAGGTAGAACATGATTATTTCTACCAGTGTGCAAAATATCAATGAGAAATATTCTGTATTTTGGTCTGTGTAAAAATGATAAATATCTGGATCTGAGATGTGCACAACGCAAAATTTGAAAATTTTCAGATTGGTCAGGATTTGTCATTTTGTGTAGACTGGAATATAAACTATTTAGAGTTGGAAATTTACATTACAGTAGAATATGTCATTGTCAACATCTACGTACCCACAACATCAAACAACCCAAACAGCTAGCGGTTGTGGTACTGAGACAATGTCATCAAGAGATGGAACACTCGTAAGAAGATGTTACTGGAGCCAGTTTATGATGAAAAAAACACATGCTTTTACTCTAGGGTTCACAAGACTTAAAAGGAAACATGTTCAGAAAGAATCACTAGTACAAATCAGACCCTCTTTGGAAAGTCAAAAGTTTGTTTGAGGTGGTTTTACTGCACATAAAAGGTGATGCGTTGGTTAATTCTGGTCCCAATAAAAGCGGATGAAAACCCGCCGACAGGGCACATTTCTGGTGGATTATTTTTTCAGTAAATCAGAGTTTTATTGCCTTAGGAAAACTTTTATGATTGCGAGAGGCTTATGTCACGGAGGATTGGTGATTCTTAATTTTTCACTATACCTATACATAAAGCAATATACAACAAGACACATACATGACATGCTAAAATCTCCACTAATATATAATAAAAAGAGACAGAGGGTGGCTGATCCAAATAATATCAACCATACGATCCTATACATCCAACGTTCTAAAACTGTCCAATGATGTATCATACCCTCCTAATAATAACCCTTGATCATCTAAATCTAACGATCAGGATTAGTCTGATGATGTACAGACCACATCGATGTGCCCTCAAGCGCTAGAGCAACCGCCTGCACGCCCTGTCCAAATGCCTCCGCACAGCCCGACGACGAGACCGCAACCGCTCGCGGGAGGACTCAAGCGCCGTTCATGCCCGCGGGAGGACGGCGCCACTGCCCGGGACAGGACGACCGCCGCCTGCACGCCATGTCCAAGGCATCCGCACTACCCGGACGACGACGTCGCAACCGCCTGTGGGAGGGTACCGGCTTACTGCCCGCTGGAGGACGCCGCCACTACCCGGGACAGGACGGCCACGCCGCCACACTGCCCGCCGGAGGACGCCACAGCCTCCGAACTTCCCGGACGCCACGCCGCAACTGTCCACGCAGACGCAGGAGAACTCGACCGCCGCCGCAACTGCCCGAGACAAGACGATCAAGCCGCCACACTGCTCATGTGAGTTGCACGACACCACACTGTCCAGGCCGTCCAGGTATCTGAATTTTTCATCCGAATTGCTCATCTGAATTAGTGAATTGCCCTTGTACTGCAGAAAAATCCGGGGGTTTTCAGTGTAACGCTCCTGTAAAACAGCTACACAGCCTGAATCTTAGGGAGAGCACGTAGCAGTTAGTTCGAGTGATGCGCATCGTGAGAAGACCACGTCCTATAGTCTGACAGAATTCAGTGCTTCATATAAACAAGAGTTGCGTGTGTAAGCAGGGTGCATTTGCAAGACTGAACTTTGTTATCAGGTTGCATCTGCAAGACTGAACTTTGTTGTCCGTCACTTGTGGTGAGAAGCAGCATGCGAAAAATTCATCTAGGTTTCGATTAGTTTGGGGATTCCATAGTTTAGTATGCGATCATGCATCCTCCTTTGGTCAATTAAGTGAATATATATATTTGATTTTTCATTTCTTCCCCCATCTTGTATTGCCTATCCATCACATGTAGCAGATGTTCGATGAGATGAACTGAAATATTAGTGCGAGAGGAGTTCCATCTCCACGGATTTATTTGCAGACTATTTTGTATTTATCAGTTTTGTTTGTTATGCATGAGAAGTCGAGAATCAATAGAAAGCATCACTATCTGAGCTTGATATATGTTGTGATTATTCATGTTTATTTCACGTGCCTATGCTGATACCCATGCTACATGATCATATCTTCATGTCTTTTTACATCTGAATATAATTATGATTCTCTCTTTACTGTATTGCAAGGCGTGCATCAATCCTGTGTATATAGATAAATTTATTTTATAGTTTTTGCACACTTCGTCAATTGAAATATTGGAAGATTTTACATCTCCCTTCTCTCTGCTTTCGAATCTGGAAACTGCTATCTGTTTTTTTTTTTCTGAAACTGCTATCTGTTTTCAATTTATTTATGTAACCAAACGAGCTCAGAAAACTTTGAAACTTTTACACAAGCAAGGGATAACTATTATTGACATACTGTAAAATTTCCAGGTTAATCGAAGTTGATTTGAGTTGATGATAAATTCGAATACAATACAGACAGAATTTTGATAAAATCTGAAAACTGAATCACAACATTTCAGTGGAATTTTGAAGCAACCAAATATTTTTGAAGTCAGTTGCAGTATGAAAAAAGTTCGATGGTAAGAATTTGAGTTGTGGATGATTATTATGGGCGATGAAACTCCATATAGCTTATCTTCTCATGTTAAACAAGTGAGGTCTATTTCCAATTTTATTCAGTATTTCTGTTAAGTACTGAACTGCTATGATTCACATTCATGTTACCGATTCTTCAGGTCTTTTATCTCCGAGATGTCCCAGTATCATGTTTTTTATTAAGCAAAAAAATGCTGATTATATCGAGGCCTCTTCTTTTTCAGGTCTTTTATCGTCAAGCTATTAATATAACATGTTTTCATCGCCGCTACAGCTGGGTGTGCTAAATATCATCTAGCTGACGCACCTTGCCGTCCATCCCAGAGCCACCAACAGACCGAGGTCGCATCCGGATCAAACGCCGCCTCGATTCCACGGTTCCTCTTTGCTCTGGCGTGAGGAAGTCGTGCTTGATAAAGTTCAGTTAATCATTGTTTGGTCAATCATTTGTACGAGTAGGATCGAGTATCAGTGCTTGATAAGTTGTTTGTTTCGGTGCTTGCTAACAGTTATTGACACTTTTGTATTTGTATGCATCACTAAATTTATATTAGTCAAAACGTGCATTGCACGTGCTCGATTACTAGTAGTTAATAAATAACAGACACATAGACGACAAATGCTTTGGTACTTGAACAAAACATATCTCACAGTCATCAAACATCATCATACAATTGTGTTTTTAACAAAATGGAAATTATTTTAAATCTAACCATTGATGAAGCTTTGTGCCTACCAGACCTCAAGAGGGAAGATAAACATTGGATGTAGATGCGTCCAATATTATTTTTCCCACCAGACCTCCAGGACCAACAACTAAGATGAAGCTTTGTGCCTACTCGAAAATAAAAGCAATGTGGCAAGTTGTAATATCATGTTAAATTTGTATAAATCTAATAGCTAGTTCATGGGGATTGTAATTTGATTTTGGATATGTTCCAAATAATTCACATTTGATATTGAGATCGATCAGCCCGCTATCCATGAGCATTTTTTAACGAATTAGAACCCTGTTATGGTAAGAAAATAGCTTGTGTTCATCCTCGGCTGAAGGAATCTGCTGCAATGATCATATTTTTCTCTAACGTGACACCAAAACAGGGAATAATAACCAACATTTGACCGTGGTATATCAAAAACTCTTTCAAACAAAGTATCTTGTGCGGTGCACCAAAATGACATGATAGCGACGAGGTTAAACATACACACATGAAGAACATTTTTTCAGTTAACCCCTAATGACATAAAAGCGCATATGGCATATTCATTTCTCATATGAAAAAGTATAACAACTTAAGCAACCATTTATATTGAAGTAGTGAAGATGAGTCCGCAAAATTTTGCGGAAAACAAAATGGAGTGGATATCTTGGTTATCTTCGATGCCTTGTCGATGGAAAAGGCTTGCCAATTTTTTTGCAAAATATAGAATGTGACCTAAATGATTTGTACAATGTCAATGGAGTACAGTCCATGTTTAAAAAGAACTTTCCAACTAAGCAATGCAACATGCCATTTCGTAATAGCTAAATGGGTTTGGAAAGATATTAGAAATAATTATTATCCCCCGTTTGAATATTTTCCATGCATACAAAGTTACCTTGTTTTGGCCAACTCTACAAATGCGACTAATGGCCTAAGAATTGTAAGGTTACAAATGAGACTTGGAGCAAACATCTGGCAACCCAGACTTTATGCATGTACGGAAGATCTTGTGTTGATGCAATGTACAAAAGATCTTTTGTACATGCATGCCTAAAAGTATAACATATATGTAAGGAGTATGTGATGTTTCTCCTCGAAGTCGTATGTAAACAAACCATTAGGCAATGGGTCGGGCATTTAGAATCGGTCAGAAGAAAGTATCACTTATAAGCAAGGGTTGCTTATAAGACATAGAAATTTCTAGTCATCGTTGGCACCAAGAAATGAAGCCAGGAATATGATTCTATATTGTCAACATACAAATGACCTAGTTATATGGTTAGTAATTGTGTATTGCGTTTTCTGAACTAACCCGTCTATTATGAGTTTGGTATGTCCACGTGTAGGTGATTCTCATAGACTTGCATCAAAATAAAAAAATAATTATATGGCTCATATGTGAGGATGACACGTCAAGTGAAATGTTCTTCAAGATTGAGAAGGAAAAAATTCAAGAGATTATATACTAGAATATTATCATATATTTTGTGATAATGGACATGTAAATATGTTCTTAGGTGAAGGATTCTCATACATATCATATTATGGGGAGAAAATTGCGATTCTCACAAAGGGACCGTGATCAAGATAAAGATTGTGGCTTGAGGAAGCATGAATGTCGTAATTGAGCCAAAGTCGAATGTGTAAGAAAATGTATGCCCTTGCTAAGATTTCTAAGTTCTTCTGGTATCGCGATGCTTAGCAGGAGATTGATTATAGGTTTGATAGCCTTACAATAAGAAGGGCTGCCGGATGAGTAGCTTGATCATGTCATTCATATTGTTCTGAAAGATTTGCATGTTTTTCCTCGTACTTTTTGGTTGGTTTTGGTGGTTCTCTATGAGAGGACCTATAGCTTGTTGGTAAATCTGAAACGATGTTCTCATACTGCGTAAGATATTGGATTGTAAGTTTGACATCCTTACAATAAGAGGGGCTACCAGATGTGTAGCTTGATCATATCATTCATATAGTTCTGAAATATTTGCATGTTTTTCATCGTACTTTTTGGTTGGTATTGATGGTTCTCTATGAGAGGACCTATAGCTTCTTGGTAAATTTGAAACGATGTTCTCATAGTCTGGAACCTCTCGGAAAAAATGCGGACCTCTTGACACCCTGACCACCAAACGGACCCCTGATAAGGTCAATAGTTGCTGACCTAGCTAGGAAATTGGTCCGTAGTTCTGTATTCCGTGAGCTCCGGGTGATTGCCCGGAACATCCAGATGGGCCACGGATTGGGCATAACTTCTTCACCGTTTGACCTCCAAGCTCCTCTACCTGAAGCCAACACCTCCCATCCTTTTGAGGAAAAGAAACCCATGGATTTATGAGTCATTTTTTGACCTCCTCTTTTGTTTCTCTCCGGTTCCTCCTTTGCATGAGATTCCATCGTTTGATTTTTTGGGAGAGAGAGTTTAGCATAAGTTGATCGATCTCTCCTCCTACAGCCTAAAGACAGACGAAACCAAAAGGAAAAACCATGAGAAACTAGAGTACACATAATCAAACATAAACTCCACCCGTATCTTGAATCAACTACACGCAGGCACCAACAAAAAACCTTGATTTTTAAGAGAAGAAACTAACCGCAAATTACAACAAGATTCCAACCATGAAGCTGCAAGCCACCTCCTGCAATAGGCCGCAAGTGGAGGGTGAGATCGTGCAAAATAAGCCGTACACCTCGGTAGCCAGCTAAATTAGCTGTTCTTGATAACACTATGCCTTCCTTTATGTTAGGCGAGTTAATATTTAAACCACAGTTAAGCCTATCACAGAACTCAGAGAGCAACTCATCTATATATATAATAACCACAGAGTTGATCAGTACTTTGTAAGAATATTACCAAACACAGCCTAACACATACATACTCTCTCCGTTTTCGAATAAGTGTACAGCTTTAGTACTAAGTAAAAAATATTAAACTTTGACCAAATTTGTCAGAAAGTGGCAACATATATGACATAACATTGGTATATTTTGAATCTTCATTTCAAGACGAATCTAGTGATACTAATTTAATGTCAGAAATGCGGGTACTTTTCCCTATAAAATTGGTCAAAAATTAATAAGTTTGACTTAGTAGATGTACATTTATTCGAGAACGGAGTAGATTGGAATATCTCTATCCAAATGTTATTCGCCAACTTGCCGAGTCAGCTTGAGATTGCAATTCATGCATGCAAGCGAAACAACGGTGTCAGTTGTGACTTGTTAAAAATGTGCACAAGTAAGCCTATAGAAGGTGAGCAATTAAGACATCGTAACAACCTTGAAGCGAAATGACTCGTCGTCGTTAATCACCGACCGATTGTAAAAAGAGTAATGATTGCATCAAGGTTCTGAAAAAGGAACGACGAATGGTGGACGTGATACACGCACATGTGGGACCTAGTAGCTTGCTAACATTCTTAGGGTGAAAAACATTTTTCAATTTGGTCAAAGTTTAATATTTTTTACCAGCAAAACCGTAGGGAAGCCCCCACGGTTATTTTTCAATTTTTCTATTAACCCACCACAGTCCTCACTCTCAAGCAAGGGTGAAAAACAAGTTCAAGCCATACAGGATAAAGTTACAGCGGGTTGAGAGGATCAACTCAAAGCTAAAAAGAACAAAAAAATGGAGGTGGCTTTCAAGCTTTGCGAGACGAAAGGTTCTCAGAAGTTAAACCGAAGCAGTCCAAGCAATAAGGTGTTCTCTCTTGGGGGGCTTAACCCTGTGTGAAGTCAGAATGATATCCTTCTTAAACCTTGCCTTCCACCTCGAGAAACTTGGTTGCTGTTCTCGAAGATGAAATCGTTTCTCACTTTCCAGATCTTCCAGTCGTTGTCACGGCAACCTCCAGGAAACATGGGCCAGTAAATGTGTCTTTCGCCGCAGTAAAAGCGTCAGGTATAGAATTTGTTCTGGGCCAAGTAGTCTTCAAAAGATTCCAACATCTGGTTGCGAAACTACATTAGAAAAACAGATGGTCTCTCGTCTCCAAAGTATTAGCTGAGCACAAAACACAATTAGGGCCAGAATCAATATGCCAGTGCCTCCTTATCATCATATCTCTGGTGTTAATCCTGTCAATTATCATCATCCATGCAAATATTTTTAGCTTCGGCAGACATCTGCTCTTCCAAAGATGCTGAAAAATGCTCACATCAGGCAGTCCTTGGAAGATCAATTTATAATAAATGGCAGATGAATAAACTCCTTTATTGAAAGAATAGATCCACTGATCCTTTTCCCCCTGGTGCTAATTCTGAGGTTTTGCATTGCATCTTGAAAAAGATTAAACTGTTGATAGGCCTATTCAGTCATAGGAAAAAAAAACATTTGAGCTGGGTTATCCACTTCTAAAGCTGTCTTGACTGAAATGTCTTTATCCAAAGCAAAAGGGTATAGCCTCTGGAATTTAATTGCAAGCAGTTCATCCCCTTCCCATCTATCTTTCCAAAGCAAAATGGAATTTCCAGAGCCCAGGACAGAAGATGTGATTCCTCTGTACTGAAAAGAGAGAGCACATATTTGTTTCCACCAAAAAGAGCCAACCTTTGCAGAGGCATGCGGCACTTTTTCAGAATAATATGTATGCCAGATTAAATCTACCCACGGAACATCTGCTTTATTCATAAATTTGTCCATATGTTTCAATAGTAGTGCATCATTTTGTAGCTCTAGGTTAAGGACACCAAGTCCCCCCTTGAGTTTTGGCATACATACCGTTTCCCAAGCCACCAATGCTTGTGATTTTCCTCCCAGTCTCCTTTAGCCCACAAACAGTGTCTTCTCGATCTGTCAACAATTTTAACAGCTGTTTTTTGAATTTTCAGCGTGCACATATAGAATGTGGGTAGGGAAGAGAGTACTGAATCTACATATGTGAGGCGACCAGCATAGGTTAAAAATCTGGAGCATGCATTAAGCCTTCTTTCCACACTATCAAGCAAAGGAGACAAATATTTTGTAATAATTGCTCAGTTTCATGATTATGTATTCTGTGAATTTTCTTAACTAAGTAACTTCATGACAGTTGTTACTTTTTTTTAGAAA
Organism: Poa pratensis; assembly: GCA_947311845.1. NCBI lineage: Eukaryota > Viridiplantae > Streptophyta > Magnoliopsida > Poales > Poaceae > Poa > Poa pratensis. The sequence goes on from CAMZMU010000128.1 coordinate 38,682,003, forward strand.
TGGGTGCCCCCGGCCATGACGGTTGTTACTGTCGTTTTGTGAAACTTTCCTTGTATATGCGAAAAAACACGTCCAAAAATGCAAGGCCTCCATATATTTGTTTTTTTTAAGCGAGGACCGTAAGGGAAAACCCCTACGGTGTAGAACTAGGTAATTTTCCATACCATTTGCTGCGGGCGAACCTCCCTGCCGTGGCAGCGTCTCTTCTTACCCGCCCGCCGCGCCCGTGTGCTTCCTTTTCTCCGGCTGTTGAGAAAAGAAATATAAATTATGGTGATTGATTGTTCATGCAAAAGGAAATGTAAATTATGGTGATTAATTGATAGTGTGAGAAAAGAAATGTAATTTATGTTGATGATTGATCATTGATGGAAAAAAGAACATAATTAACTAGAAATATACCCTGAGTGTTGCAGCAGGAACCTTAAAAAAATAGTATAAAAGAAAATATATTTGATGCATGGAAAAAAATCTCGGGAATGGAGGATCTGATTAGCCACAATAGTCAAAATCTAAATTTAGTCAATATAAAATATTTCTATATTTAGCCGCTAAAAATTTATGATGTGGAAAATTGTATGTTTGATGACATGAGAAATAAATGTCTCAAATAGTGTATGATGTGGTTATGACATGGATAAATGAATGGCTCATATAGTGTATGATGTTGACACCTTGAATATAAAGATAGACTAATTTAATATATATTAGTTGGGTTTTGCTTTATAAATTATATATATGGAAGGAGAGACGTGGAAAAGATGGACGAAGGGTAGCCAAACACATGCTGCAAAGAAACAGAACGCTACGTCAGTTTTAGTTGTAGAGATACAGGTGGAGTGAGGCGTTATGAAGCACAAGCTCCATAGCTCTCTTTGTGTTTTTTAATTAAAAATTTGCATTTTAAAGTTTCAAAAATATTGGAGATCTTTTTTAATGTGGATAGTGATATGATCAACAATTGTGCAAAGTTTTAGTTCGAAATTTGTTGTATTTTAAGATAGGCAAAAATGACAAATGGGTGGATCTAGATGATGAAACGGTACACGGTTTCAAAAACTTGAAATTAGATTTATCTTTGTGTAGCCTAGAATAATACGAGTTTTGGATTGAAATTTGCACACTTGTAGATCTCGACATTATCTACAATATGGAATCTTTGTTTGAATTTTTTTGAAACACAAAAATGTTGATTTTAATTTTTTTTTTAAATGAGCTACATGGGTTTGACCTCCATTTCCATTATCATCTGAAGGTGTATCATATTGCATAGAAGAAGTGCCAAGGGACAAATTTTACAATTCCTTTAGGGCAACTCCAACGGGGAGACCAATTTCATCCGTTTGTGTCCTGTTGTGTTTGGATAGGCAAAAATCAAAACCCAACGGGGCTGCCCAAAATGTGTCAGGTTGTCCGTTTGTGTCCGATGGCGGCGCATTCACGCACCAAATTTGAGGTAGAACAACTCCAGCGGCGCGACGTAAATAGACGCGAGTTTTGTCCATATTTTGTCAGTTTGGATCGTGAGATGGACAGTCTTGTCCGTGTGTGTCCGCTCGGTCGCGTAGTGCACCCAAGCGTACTGCACCCAACGCACTCGACCCATTTGAGTTTTTTTTAACTATTTTACTACCAGGCCATATATGGGCCAATTTTGCACTAGGGGGTGGGCCACAAACGGTCTTTTTACATATATCTAACTAAGCAAAATATAAAAAACTAAAATGCCCGCGGGCTTCTACTCGTCGTCCTCGTCGTCGCCGAGGTCGGCGTTCTCCGGCGCCTTCCAGAGGTGGACCAGTGGCACGCGGCCGGCGGCGTCGCCGGCTGTTCCAGATCCGGTGCCGGCGGGAGCACGGGGAAGGGGCCAATCCAGCTCCAGGACTAGCCGAGGAACCCTTCGGGGAGCGGAGGCACCGGAGGCAGGTCCACCTCCATATCCTCCCACCATGGCGCCTGATGCTCCATGGCCGCATGTGTCTCCATGGCCACCTGCTGCTGCCTGGCGGCCGCGCACGGTCAGCTGCATGCCCAATGGCGCGATGGAAAACGGCGCGGGAGGTGCGGAGGCGAAGATGGTGTGCGGCGGCGGTCCGATGATGACCCCGCCTCGTGGTCGTGCTTCCCTTTGCCCGTCCACCGATTGGCATGGCCGTGGTGGCTAGGGTTTCGGCCGTCAGAGGGGGAGCAAGGTGGGGGCGAGTGGGAGTGGGGAAGTGGAGAAGCTAACAAAGCAAAAAAATGCAAATGTAGGGTGCTCAGTGTCGAAATTATAGGATATCTAATCTTTGTTGTTTTATTGCTCTGACCCCGTGAGGATATATATAGTGGTATAAGAGCATCTCCAACCATGGCCCTCAAACCTCTCCCAAACGTCCGGGCGGACAGCCCGGACTAGTTTTGGGCCGAAAACAATCACCCAACCATCCACCCTATAGTCAGCCCAAACGTCCGGGCACTCCGGCAAACCCCAAAGCCAGCCCATATGTGGGGAGGGTTTGGGGCCGTCCGGACGCGTCCGCCACGTCGGACCTGGCAACGCGGACCTACACATCTTTCCCCTCAAACTGATGAAACCCTTGCTCCTCTCTTCCTCCGCTCTGTCCACTTTGGCCGCACCTCTCTGTCCCGCCGCCGGCCCCTTCGTGTAACCGCCGCCGCCTACCCCGCCGTGAGCAGCCAAGTCCTCCGCGGTCATCTGAATCCGTAACTAAGTGTGATGATTACTTCAAGTTGAAGTATGATTGCTGCGGAAAACTCTCTTTCTCCCCATTTGCAGAAATGTACCGCAGCTTTGAGGATGCTTGCGTATGGAAAAGCCGCGGATGCTGTTGATGAGTATGTCCGGATGGGAGAGAGTACATGCATTGAGTCCATGGTTAGATTTGCATACGCCGTGGTGCAGGTGTTTGGAACCGAATATCTGAGAGAACCTAATGCCGAGGACACGCAAGGCTTTTGGCCATTGGTGAAGCAAGAGGATTTCCAGGTATGCTTGGTTCACTTGACTGCATGCATTGGCATTGGAAAAACTGTCCAACAGGGTGCGTGGGCAGTACCAAGGTCACAGCAAAGAGGCAACAATCGTACTTGAAGCTGTGGCATCTCAGGACTTGTGCATTTGGCATGCGTTTTTTGGCATGCCTGGTTCCCACAACGACATCAATGTGCTTCAGCGGTCTCCTGTGTTCAAGAGACTCTGTGATGGGGATGCTCCACCATGCAACTACACCGTCAACGGGCACGACTACACCATGCATACTATCTTGCAGATGGTATCTATCCTCAGTGGGCGGAATTTGTGAAGACTATTAGCAATCCTACTGGTCCCAAAAAATATGGATTTGCAGCTGCAGGAGGCTGTTAGAAAGATGTTGAGAGGGCATTTGGAGTACTACAAGCTCGTTGGGGTATAGTCGTGGAGCCGCACTGTTGTGGGATCCGGAAACATTATGGCAGGTCATGACTTGTTATGTGATTTTGCAACATAATTGTGGAGGACGAGGGAGAAGGGCTGCTCGCACAAATGATTTTGAGAAGCAGGAGAGCATGTCCACCTACCTGAACAAGATGCACAGCATGCTATCAACTTCCTTGAGATGCATCGACAGCTTCGAGATGAACAAGTGTCGTCGCGTGTCGGTACGTGGACACCGGGGATGTTGGACACCCCCTATTTGTTCGGTAGGAGGGCGCGAGGTGCTCCGGAATCGGTCCCCGAGCTCAAGCACGAACACACAGATTTTACCCAGGTTCGGGCCGCGTCGCCGCGTAACACCCTACATCCTGCTTGTCTGGTTGGATTGTGGAGCTGATGATTTATAGTGAGAAGGCTACCAGCGCTCGCTAACCCCCGTGAGCAGCTGAGATACACACCGAGAGGTTCCGAGGTGTAGCTCATCCAGCCCCCGAGTACAAGTGGAGAACTTTGAGCAGCTGCTCGTCATCGTGTGTCCTCTACTCAATGACCTAGGGCCTCCTTTTATGTGCCAAGGGGACACCACAAGTGGTCGTGCTGAGGGCGTGCCACCGAGCAGGGCACGCGTCGCGCCTGGCCTAGGTGGCAGCCAATGGCCATCTTCGTGGCGATGTCTTGCCGCGCTGTCTTCCATGCCGCCCGCCCCGCCGGGCGGAGGTGAAGGCAAGTCGGGTCCCGTCTGCGGCCCGGCATCGCGCCGGCGCTGCGCCTGCAATGACGGGACAGAGTGCCGGGTCTTGTCGATGTCACGCCTGCGCCCGGTAGCAGGCGTGAGTGGTCTTGTCCGTGATGTCAGCTGCGTCTTTCTTCCTGCGAAGCAACCCTTCCCGGGGTGTGGCGCAGGAATCTCGTGCCACGTTGCTGTCCCCTGACTTCCCGGGGTGGTTGCAGGCTCCCGGGGTGAACCCTTGGATCAGACGTGGTCCAGGTCCCCCGGGGACTCCTCTCCCTCCGACGCCCGAGATCCTTCCATGAGACAAGCTCCTCGAAGACGCCGGAGGTCCCGGCCCTATGACATCTTCAAGAAGCTCCGCCCGAGGGGGTATCTCCTCCTCGTGGCCCCTGTCTCCGCCTCCTCGCTGATGGTCTTGGTGTTCAGGCTTCGAGATAATCCTGTCTTCTTATCTTGGTGCTCACTGCCCTCCCATGCTCTGAGAGGGCAGGTTATCCTTAGCCGGGGACGCCCGGGTCGTGGTGCCCTCTTCTCCCGGCCGCCACGTCTCCGCCTGCCTGTACTGCGTGGCACCCCGTGTCCCGCGACGCCGACAGTAGCCCCCGGGCACTCTCTCGTGGCGGGGTGGGAGCCATGAGGGAGCGTCCTTCCGACGCGCGCGCGGGATCTAGGCGGCTTTTCACTATCCTTCAAGCCATGTCATTCTATGCGTCGAACGCGTTGCTTCCCGGGGTGCCCCTCGCGTAGTGCGTTGTGCGGGGTGCGCCACTCTTCGGGGTGTCTTTCGACCCTCCGAGGCTTCCCTGAGGCAGACCCCAAGTTTTGTCGGCTCTTCCCAGTGGGATGTACACCCGGGGGGGCTTTCCTCGAGCCGGACTTCAAAGATGAATTCATTCTTCCCCTTTTCTTCCCGGTGGGAAGTTATCGTGTAAAAACCTCCCCGGGGGTGGGGGCCTCTCGAGACGCCCAGCTCCCCCGGAACTTCCCACTGGTGCCACGCTTCTTTGCCCCGCTCGAGGTTTCGCCGGAGCTAACCAAGAGGGTTGGGGGCTTGCACAAGGGTCAGAACAATTCATATATCCCAGAGGGAGTCCGAGAACGTCCACTGATCTAGCGAATTATAATCAGGCTCGTTCCGATAACGCTTGTCGCGGGGGACGATTCCCGCTCCCGAGTCCTGGGTTGGCACGACGTCTCCGATCTTGCCGGCAATCTTGCCCTATCCCTGATAGGGCTGATGGGATGCGGAGTGTTTGGGGCGCACGTGGTCACATGGCCCGTGCGCTCCTCCTTCCCTCATCCCGACCACCCATCGTGGAACGCCCAGAACGCCCGGCTCGTGCGTGCCGTTCCGGGCCCTCCTTGGGGGCTCGCTTTTTTACGGCCGGTTTTAGGCCGGCCTCCTCTTCGGGGGTCTGCATTCCCGCAGCCTTGGCCATTTTTGGTGGACAAGGCCAGGGTCGGCTCCCCGGCTTCTTCCAGGCCTCTCCCCCCGGGAGTCGCCACTGCCAGGGCCTGGAAGGTTTGCTTGACACAGGCCACCGCATCCTTGGTGTCTGCCTTTACTGTTAGCACTCCCCAGGTGACGGCCATGAACTTCGCCAGCGTCGGGTGGCCCAAAAGGCCGTTGTAGGGGAGCGGGATGTCCGACACATCGAACATTACGTTCTCGGTGCGATACTTTTCCTTTGGCCCGAGGTGACCGGCAGCATTAGCTTGCCCAGAGGCTGAACAGCCCCCGAGCTTACTCCTTGGAACGGCGACGTCGGGAGTAGTTGTGTCTCCGTAATCTACAGCTTCTCCATGAGTGCGCCGAAATGAGGTTGATACTGGAGCCCCCGTCAACCAGCATCCGGGACACGGTTATGTTGTTGATGATCGGGGATACTACCATAGGTAGAGTTCCCGCTCCCGCGCAGTTGGGCGGATGGTCGTCTTGGTCGAAAGTGATGGGTACGTGTGACCACCTTAACTTGCTCAGGGCTTCGTATCCCGAGATCACGGCGCACACGTCGTGGGTGAAGCATTTTACCTCCCCATGAGAGGTGAGGGAAAAGGCTCCCCCGTGCAGGCACGCGGGACCCGGGCATCTGGGTACTCGTCTTCTCCCCCGCAGAGTGATCGCGGGGTCTTCCTCCTGGTGCCAGTGGGTTTCCGAGCGGGCGGGGCGGCCCCTTCGGGACCCCGCCCTCGGCTCCCTTGGTCGCTCCGCGCCCCATGTTGCCCTGTCGAGAAGGGCATTCCCGGTCCGGTGCCCGGGTTCGTCGTAGATGAAGCAGTTCCCCACCGTGTCGTTGGCCTCCTGCTCCGCGTACCTTTTTCGACGTGTATCCGCTATACCCCTTACCGCTCGGCATTCCTTGGCATCGTGGGAGTCGACCTTATGGATGGGGCACCACATCCCTGATGCCGATTTGATTGCTGCCACCTCAGCCATCGGGTTGGCTTTCTCGTCGCTGAAGTGGTCGCCACCTCGGCCGCCAGCACCTGCCTGGGATCTCTCCTCCTTGTCGCCTTCTTCCGGGCCTCGCGTCTGGCTCCGCCACCGCCCTGGCGGCCAGCTCAGCGCCCGGCGACCTTCCTCCATTTTAGCGCATCGATCCGCTAGGGCGTACAGCTCGCTGGTGGTGCGCACAGTCCGGCAGCTAAGTTCCTCCATCATCCGCACTTCCCGCACGTTCTGGCAGAAGGCTTGGATGATGGCGGCGTCAGCCGCATCCGGATGTTGTGCGACGCGTGGCAAAAGCGTTGGATGTAATGCCGGAGCATCTCACCCGGCCTCTGGATTATGGAGTGGAGATCGTTCATGGTCCCAGGGCACTGGTACCCACCCTGGAAAGCACTCACGAACTGCTCACATAGTTCCCGCCACGATCCAATGGTTCCTTCGGCAAGTGCATCAGCCACGTCCGAGCCGGGGGCACCAGCGCGAGCGGGAACCAATTGGCCATTACCTTTGAGTCGGCCCCCGCAGCCGTCATGGCCGTGGAGTAGATTTGCAGGAACTCCTTCGGTTCGTAGTTTCGTCGTACTTCAGCGCAGTGCTGGGCCTGAACTTAGCGGGCCAGACCACCTGTCGGAGGGCCCGGGTATAAGCCAGGCAGCCCCCTCCGTAGTCGTGGGCCTCGAGCCCTGCCCCATACGAGTAGGCTCCCGTCTCCGGGTGGCGTCCCCTCGGCGCTCTATGTGGGCCCGGGCATCCCCGCCTGCCCGCCCGCTGGTAACTTCCTGGGGCTCTTTCGAGGGGCGAGTCGTAGAAGATCCCACCGAAAGATGCTCCGGAATCCCGCCATCAGCGCGGGTCGCCGGGTGCCGCGCTGACGTCATTGCCTTGGTGGCGGGTCCCCCGGCGTGGTGCCCAGAGGCTCCTGGGAGGAGCGACCGGGAGCGGGCGGCCTCCATCCTTTGGCGGGCGTACGCAAGGAGGGCCGCCAAACGGCTTGCCACCGTTCGTAATGGGGCGAGTCAGTTTAGGGGGTACTCTGCCATGGCGTTGGCCATACAAGCGCTTCCCCACAGCTCCTGACCCCCGCGGGAGCGGGCATCCGGCGTGTGTTTTCCGAGCCCGGCCCGCCCCATGGGCTCCCGACGGCTGCGGCGGCGCCGCCGAGGGAGTCCGTGATGCGTCGCTTCGGGCGGGTGGAGGCGGCTCCTCTGCGCCGGGTACGTTGGGGGCCTCTTCCCCAAGCACGTCTTCGGCACTTCTTCTTCTTCGGCTCCCCCTCGCCGGCTAACCCGAAAGGGTCGAGGGGGTCGGCGTCCCCTGGCGGGGGCGGGCTCCGACGCAACGGGCCCGCGCGCGCGCGGGGGTCCGCGGTCGGGTCAACGGCCCATGAGAGCGGGTCCGCGACGCGGGTGTGCCGGTGGCGACGGGGTTTCCCGCCCCGGGCGCCCTTCGCCTCGGCGCCATGATCAAGCTTCAGGTTCTGACGATGAAGCACGGGCGCCCCCTACCTGGCGCGCCAGATGTCGCGTGTCGGTACGCGGACACCGGGGATGTTGGACACCCCCTATTTGTTCGGTAGGAGGGCGCGAGGTGCTCCGGAATCGGTCCCGAGCTCAAGCACGAAACACAAGATTTTACCCAGGTTCGGGCCGCGTCGCCGCATAACACCCTACGTCCTGCTTGTCTGGTTGGATTGTGGAGCTGATGATTTACAGTGAGAAGGCTACCAGCGCTCGCTAACCCCCGTGAGCAGCTGAGATACACACGAGAGGTTCTCGAGGTGTAGCTCGTCCAGCCCCCGAGTACAAGTGGAGAACTATGAGCAGCTGCTCGTCATCGTGTGTCCTCTACTCAATGACCTAGGGCCTCCTTTTATATGCCAAGGGGACACCACAAGTGGTCGTGCTGAGGGCGTGCCACCGAGGCAGGGCACGCGTCGCGCCCCGGCCCAGGTGGCAGCCACCGGCCATCTTCGTGGCGGCGTCTTGCCGCTGTCTTCCATGCCGCCCGCCCCGCCGGGGCGAGGTGACGGCAAGTCGGGTCCCGTCTGCGGCCCGGGCATCGCGCCGGGCACTGCGCCTGCACTGATGGGACAGTGCCGGGTCTTGTCGATGTCACGCCTGCGCCCGGTAGCAGGCGTGAGTGGTCTTGTCCGTGATGTCAGCTGCATCTTTCTTCCCTGCGAAGCAACCCTTCCCGGGGTGTGGCGCAGGAATCTCGCGCCACGTTGCTGTCCCCTGACTTCCCGGGGTGGTTGCAGGCTCCCGGGTGAACCCTTGGATCAGACGTGGTCCAGGGTCCCCCGGGACTCCTCTCCCTCCGGCGCCCGAGATCCTTCCTGAGACGAGCTCCTCGAAGACGCCAGAGGTCGGCCCTACGACATCTTCGAGAAGCTCCGCCCGAGGGGTATCTCCTCCTCATGGCCCTGTCTCAGCCTCCTCGCCGATGGTCTTGGTGGGTTCAGGCTTCGAGATCATCCCTGTCTTCTATCTTGGTGCTCACTGCCCTCCCGTGCTCTGAGAGGGCAGGTTATCCTTAGCCGGGGGCGCCGGGTCGAGGTGCCCTCTTCTCCCGGCCGCCACGTCTCCGCCTGCCTGTACTGTGGCACCCGTGTCCCGCGACGCCGACAAGTGCACACCGAACTACTCAATGATCTGGTAGAGCATATGTATGACTTCATGGGAAAGCAATGAATTTTCATTTGCACTATGCATTCTGAATAATTTGAACTATTTGTATTAAGTAGATTCGAACTAATTTTAAGCTACAATTTCATGTCTTGTAATAAGTAGATTTGAACTATTTATTTTACACTTATAACTAGTTCTATGATCGTCGTGCATGGCTTGCATTATTTGGCTTTCAACATTTGAACATGATGGTTGTAGCACACCTCATTTGGGGGTTGCCCGGGCTGTGTCTGCGGACACGTCCGGACGTGTCCGCGGACAGTTTGAGGGCCGATTTTTAGGGCCATGGTTGGAGATGCTCTAAGGAGGCAGATAGATTTGGACTACAACAAGATTTAAGAGTCCTAATCTATAGAGGAGATACCATCAGAGACGCATTTGATGATGACAGAAAGAAGAAGACGGAAGCGCAAGAACTTAAATCCAGTTGCAATCATCCGTTTCACTCTGCTGGGCAATTTTAGAATAGAATACGTGTACAAATCAGATAAATATCTAGGAGTGCTACTCTATATCTGACTCGTACTTGTATTCTATTCTAATACTCGGGATCTCCAAATCTGCTCCACTGCTTCCCCTTTGATGCTACATGTGAAGAAGGCGCCATATGTCGATCTTGCCGAGAAAAGACCATCTTCTTCCCACCTCCAGACTAGCGAGTCCATGACCATGGGATCCAGCTGCATTGTCGCAAATTTTTCCCAAACCTGAAAGATTTCAACAAGGGCATCGCCCGATAGGTCAGATCCATAGTCGGTCAACCATGCTCCTTGGAGCCCTATTTTAGGTGCTCGTAGAGATAACTCTCTTAGCAACCGCCGCCCAGAGTTTTGGCGCAAAGTCACAAATCCTTCGCCCATTGAGCCACCAATCAGTCTATCACACTAGAAGAGGGTCTTTTCACCATTGCCAAGGATCATTGTCGTGACTACCTCATAGATTGCCAAATCCTTTTGAGAGACTTAAATTTTGAATTTGACCCGTTTTAGAAGTGTCAAGCCTTTGTAGCCACGGCCATCAGCATTGCAAGTTTAGGAGCCACATATTCGACATCCCAATTTGACCATAGGGTTTTGGCAGGCCACTTTGTCCCATGACACTAGGCAGTGTCCCCCTTTAACGTCTTTTCTCCCTTTCCACAAGGGACCGTGAATAATGCTCTCAAACGAGTCAATGGTGAGTGGAGCGGGATAGCGGTGAGTGTCGTGAACCAAAGTTGCCCGATCTCCCATGTTCAAGACCTTGGAAGTCCGCAAACGGAGCTTGGCTCTGATGGTTGGGTTCCCTGTGGTGGAACCAGCCCACCCAGGTTCAAGTCCTAGACTTGGCATGGGCGTTTGCATTTACCTGGATTTATTCCAGGTTTATCCGGCGCTATTCTTTCAGTGGTAGGTGGCGTGCCCGTCAACAACGAGGCGCCTGTGGTGACTTCGTCAACCTCAAGATTGCCGGCTCAGTCCTTCGGAGGTGCTCATAGGGGTAGGGTGTGCGTGTGTGCGTTCATATGGGTGAGTGTACGTGCGTATTTGTGAGCGTCTGTGTTGTACTGTGTTCTAAAAAAAAAAGACCTTGGAAGTCCACGAGGGCAGACGGTTTGCTTATCCGGCATGAGCTGCAAATGAGCCGCGGAGGCTTTTGTGGGGCCCATGGGTAGCCCAAGGTATGTGGTAGGAAGCGTTACCCCATTGCAGCCCACAAAAGGTGCTCGGACACCCAAATAGACACAATTTATGAGTGTCTGGAATTTTATCGTGATGCCCGTGAAGATGCCCTCGAAATTCTAAGGAGAAATATGAGTCTGGTCCTGGAGACGACTAAAATCTGGCCACTAGGCCATCTCATTTTTGGATCTGTGTCCCAAGAAAATAAAGAAAACATTCTGTGCACGCTACTTAGATCTTAGCAAAAAAATGTACATTTTGTACTCGCTCCGTTCCTTATTATAAGTTGTATTAGTTTTCTGAAAAAGTCAAAATTGACTATCTTCGACCAAGTTCTTAGAAAATATTATTAGCATTTACAATACCAAATCATTATCATTAAATTCATTTGAAATGGTTTTTCATATAATATTTCCTAGATATTTTAGATGTTGATAGCGTTTCCTAAAAGCTTGGTAAAAAGTAAAGTCTGACTTTTTCAGAACACTTATATAGCTTATAAGGAGAAACGGTGGGTGTAATTTTTTTCTAAAAATCTAGTTCACAGATACGGAGTTAAAATTTACCCATGTAAATTTCGACCCAACTATACTTCTTGTTCGCTATAATTTAAGAAATGAGAAGATAATATTTTAGATTCAAAACTTAAGCTGATTTTTGTAACGTAATCCTGGTGTAACATTTGATTTGGCATAAATTGCAAGACTGTACCAAGATCTTCAGAACAAGCATGGCCGAGTTCTAAAATTTCGCTGTAGATCTTGTTGCGCATGAAGACTCGGCTCCACGACTTGTGTCATTGTGTGGAACTAACAGAGAGAAACACCACACGCGAAGGTTGTACCGCTGCCAATGGAAACAGCGACTCTATGTGTAGGCTACCAGATCTGACACCCTTTATCTCTCCTTAAGAGTCCACATAAGCATTCATGCATTATGCATGACCTTAGCGGGAGCAAGAGGCCACAGAAAGAAAAACAAGGGAAATACTTCGCCCAGAGTAGAACCCGACAAGACAATCATCCATGATAGGCAGTATAGTTATTGATGCACATACTGGCCATGATAACAGCCTTGTCCAGTGCATGCTTCAAAAAGATGTAAATGTCACTTGTTGGGCTTTTGGCTGTACATATACTAGCCATGATAGCATCTTAGTTCACTGTATGGTATGAAAAGGTTTAAAAGCCATTTGTTTGGCTTTCTGATAACAAGTCATGAGCTTTTGCCGTAGAGGTCAATGGATCCTATTTGAAACCTTGGATTGGCACTAGATTCTCTTGCACGTAGAAACCGAAACCTGGCATAAGTGTGCAAAAACTCTTTAGTCGCAAGGAAAAATATATATTGCACAACGTTTCTATCAGCCAATATTATAAAGCCTACCGAAATGCATTTGCCGTGGATCTCTTGTCAACAGTAAATGATTTCCTACAGAAACGGCTGTCAAACATTACAGAATTCCGAGCATCAACAGTGCTCCAGGTAGAGCCTCCATCTGCGCTCCCTCGAGAATCCTGCAATGCAACATTTTAAGTCACTTACAGAGTATTTTCGACAATCCAAATTATTTCTTCTTGTATTTTCTATCGTGGTCTCCTTTTTATGGTTGGTGGGGGGGGGGGGGGGGGGGGGGGGGTCTTATTCCCCAAGCAGACGATCTCTAACTTATGGAAACTAATAGTATGATTTGTTAAATAGAATCTAGTTCTAACAAATCATACGGAGATGTGTCTTTAGGTTTTGTAGAGTTAGATGTTTCTTTAGTTGAGATGCGGTACCCAAAGTATTAAGGAACAGGTTTTTCTGTTATAATACCAGTCCATTGGATCCCTCTCTGGAACATCATTAGCTGACATCAAATCATATGACTCTAACTCGCAAGTTTGGCCATCATCCACCTGATAAATTAGCCAACATCCTGCAAACGGATTTTGTTAGCCAATACAGCAAATCAATAAAATTCCACATTTGTAAGCATTTGAAACAATTCCACTTATGTTCTTTAGCACCGCATGAAAATTCTGCAGAACATCAGCAACTACAGTTGACCTGACACTATTGCCAAAAGTTGATCAGCTGGATATCATACGAAAAAAGCTAGACTGGTTTCAAGGAGGATAATGGATATTGGTGGCGAAGAACTTAGGAGCAGAAAAGTTATATAGTAGAGCATTCTACTTTTTTTTTAGAATACTCTTAGCATGTGTATTATCATCTGTTGAAGAAGGGTTGCTGTGAAAGACACCAGGTACAACGTAGAATGAATTAATATTGCAACAGTTTAAAGAATAAACTCAAGACAGTACATTCTAACGGTCTGTGAGTTCAGTTCCAAAGTCGGAATCTAGCAACTGGATATATCCATCTGGGAAATAAATGGTATAGAAATAATGAAAAATATCATTCAGATGCCGAACTTCTTCACAGTTACCATAAAAAAAAGGCAGCCCGGTGCAGTAGCTCCCGCTTGCGCAGGGTCCAGGGAAGGGTCCGACCACTTTGGGTCCGACCACTTTGGGTCTTTAGTACGCAGCCTTTCCCTGCATTTCTGCAAGAGGCTGTTTCCAGGACTTGAACCCGTGACCTCATGGTCACAAGGCAGCAGCTTTACCGCTGCGCCAAGGCTCCCCTAGGTACCAAGGCATGCACGGTTGGGCGGCACCATTTTCATCGGACCAGGTTGGGATATACCAAAAATACAAACCAATACATTCACAGCTCCAAATTCACAGGTATACAAACAAGAATATATATGCAATAGTATTATTCTAATAAAGAACACGGATCTCTAGACTAGAGCGTCCTTCAAAGTAGTCCAAGTGAATAAGATCGACTGTGCACACAAAGTTATATAGAACCAAAGTTTACCTTTGGCTCCATCAGGTTCTTCCCATTTGGACAAGCGAATGCCGTCAAATGCTGCTGTTGCCTGAAATGATTTCATTATTTTAGAGAAAGAACTGATGAATGTTATATATAGAAATGATCAATTGATTTGCAAGACATACAATTCCAACTGGGAGTTGCTCGCTGCTTGCGAGGACTGAACCTGAGCAGAGTCTACTGCCTCTTGGGAACTGATGACCTTCTGTGTATAAGATATTGCTCTTATAGTTACTCAGTATCTCATCAATTGCATCTAGTGCTACTGGTAAAGCTAAGGATGTATGTATTAGATTTCCATCTGTAGCCACAGATTGTTCACCATCAGTGCCTGATTTTGTTTTCAAAGAAATTGCAGAAAGCAGTCTTTCAGCAAACGGAAGTATCTCCTCAAACATTTGCTGTGATTTTTGGTCCAATGTAACACTCCTGCTTTTAAAGTTGGCAACTTTAAGATTTTGCATCAAGCTCCTCAGTGAGTCAAAAACTTCAATGATTCTTTCTTTAGAGATGTTTCTATCACAAAAATGAGAAAGAATAGCTGAAAGAGCATCATATATTTTTGAAACATGAGCATCCACACATCTCCGAATAGGACACGATGAGCAACTGAGCGAGTCTGCTTGGCCCAATTCTGACCTTGCTGTTCTCCATTCCACAGAACCACTTTGCCTTCCAGGTAAAGATATGCTGTTGTTGACTTCAAGATAGGTAGCTTTAGTAAGTTCCTCCGACTCTTTCATGTCACGGTTTTCTATGGCTGAGAGTTCATCAATTGACAATCCACTGCGACACTTCCCAGTTATATTCAATAGAATAGCTGAAACTGTATCCTCGGAGGTAATTGTTCGCCTAGAGAGAACCTGCAAATTAAAGCCGTGTGACATGAGATCAACAATGAAAACATTTTTTTCTAACAAAAAAACAAAGATCACCCACCCCCAAACAGGCCCTAACCAAGCGAAAATATTATACCTCGTGCCACTTTCTAGTGTAGCGTTTTGTTACATCACGTACTCCAACTTTTGAAATAGCAATGGCATAATTTAACTTCTTGCTCCACCTAGAAAATAACATAACATCAGTATGCAGTGAAAAATAGATAAGCTGTCAGATGAAATTATATGGCAAATTAATATGCACAAATCACTTGGGCAGAATTATATTTACCCTTTCTCATACAACAATGGATTATCGTAGACTCCTTCGCATGGATCTAGGTGCATCCATCTAAACATTCCAGAACTGTGGCATTAATAAGGGTACCAGAATACCGCAACAGAAGCATTAGAAGGTTAAACTAACCTCCCATACAAGTTTGAGTAACATTCTGTCCACACATGATCAGTGAAATCCAGAATCTGTAAAGTAAAAATAAGCATGTTCAATTTATTGACCATAGTCGAAATAAACAGTGACAGATTCATTGTTGCTCCAAACAGAACTGCTAGCAGAGCTTAAGATGTCTCTACAAAAAAGGATGTCACCCTCCAGTATGAATGAATATGTAAGATATGGAAGGCACAGACAGGGAAAGACAAAAAGGTGGCAACCACTTGACAAATACGGAATCACTTATACAGAAACTATAATTCACTGTAGCTAAGATGAATTTATGAGCATCCTGAGACTAACCAAACGAGCTTCATATCCAAAAGCTCGACAGTAGAATGTGAAGCAATTTGCCCATTCTCCACAGCGCCCTTTCCTAGTTTGTAGAAGCTTCCAAAGCAAGAAATATCAATTTCCAGTTTGGTTTACAAAAACACACACCCTACCTGGATCACAAGAGACTGGGACAATTTAGTCATACCTTAAACGGATCATTGTATCTTGGGAAACGGGTGATACTAGAACAATGGTTGCACCTAAAATAGAATATGTCAGTATATATATGCAGTTCTAAGAATATTGATCATGCAGAATTAGCTGAGAAAGGAGATCTAGCAGAATGGAGATCTAAAACAATACAACATTGACACAAGATGCATCTGCCATGTCACAAAATTTCAGATTTGATTATGGTCCGCACATCAAGAAACAAGGAAGACGGGTCCTGCTGTGAATATTGGCAAATTTTAATTAACAGCTTCCAATTATATTCAAAAGAAGATTTTTCTCGTTTCTCGACATGTGTGATGAAGGATCAGAAATCATGGTTCATGCATACAATGTGAATGTTGTTTGAAAGTATTGGAAGAGCTCCAAGTAGTAGAATTATGATTTACTTGGACATCTAATTTACAAGTTGTTGAAGGAAATCTAAAACTAAATTCAAATTAAGATGCCAGAAGTAAGATTGACTAAATAAAATCCAACTGACTACTACCTATAGATCTCAACACGTGAGGCACCAAATTCAATTTCCGAGGGAAGTGGGTTGCCCATTCCAGCCATAGATGTCTCACGGTCACAGCTGTCACAAGCTGCTGCATTAACCCATCTGCAAAGATAAGCATCATTATTAGCTGATGGAGCGTATGAGCTCCCTTCTCAGGATATTCTATCACATGCGCAGGCTGTGTACTGTGTACTGAGCGCCGTGAAAGTGTAGGATCCAATTATAAACACCACACATGATACCATAATAAGGCTCAGTAGCGCTAAGAAAGATAGCGTAAATTTTAATCTCTCCTTTTGTAGACTAGATTAGGATATGCCCCTTTTTGGTTTGCCGGTGTTGGTTTTTGTTGCTTGTTTAGCCTCTGTTTTGGATTGGTCATCCCTCCATTGGTGAGCTGTACTTTGTGCATTCTAGGCATTTTTCTTTTAATGTAAAAATGGCATGTATTTCACTACGTGTTCAAGAAAAAAATCTATATGTTCCATAGGCTAAAGTGAAGCTGTGCAAATACCACCAGAGTCATTCATTCAGTCATGCTTTGCTTGACTAATCTGACAGCACTGTTTAATATTTCAAGTAGCAATACTTTTCAGAGATTTCATTCAAGATTCCCCTATATATGTTCCAAAAGGTAAAAGTAATGCCACAGAGTATAGATGATAGCAGACACACAACACTCGTCATTTGAAGATAGTAATGACTGAAAAAGGGTGCATGAGAGTGTTTCAATAACCTGAATGATTGCTTAAACCAGAAAAGCAATTGCAACAGAAAGGCGTGATCCTCTTCATTCTTCGAAGGACTGAAGGTCCCCTCCTACTAAAGAATTTTGTGTAAGAATTTCTGACAAACCATCTCTTCGAGCATAGAATGTAACATAGCAATCACCACAATTACATCAACAAAATATCTAGACGCGGTCATGCTGTTCAAATTTGTAAGGGTGCAGTAAAATACAACAATCTTGGAGCCTAACGTGTACCAAAAAAATATGCTTACAATAAATCTAAGGAAATGTGACCATGTTGAAAATTTAGAAAATCAAGCTGAAAGCAAAAGAATAAACAAACAGAAGATCAGAAGCAGAAAAGGAAACCTTGGCCAGTGAAATCAATGCCTTCTCCTTAAGTTCATCTACTGGAACAGTTTTCAGTGCTGCTTCCTGACGCATTGGATCCTCATACTACATCCGAAAAAAGTGTCAACAGACAAGCACCAGAAACAACCACATCATAATGGAATGCTTTGCAAATGAAACATAACCACACCTTCAGAACCTGGCGCACGTATGGCTCAACTCTTTCTCTGAACACCTCTCCTCCGTCATTTTGTATGCTGTACTGTTGCAGTAGAAGAGCCTCTTCTTCCGCCTAAGAAAATTTCAAGAAATAAGCATAGTTGAAATGATAAAACTGGTTTGACACTTTGGAATGACGGATTTCCAAAGGAATTTTGTCTAATTTATCCATAGGAATTTTTCCTAGATGCCTTTTGGTTGAAAGGAGTGAAACCTTCAATACGGGTTTATTTCCTACAAAATACACACCCAAACCCACAGAACTCCTCGCAAGAGGTTAGATCTCATGGAAATTTTCCATTGTGTCTGGAAACTATGACATGCACTCAGTCTCTATAGAAAAAATCGTGTGCTATCCTGTTTTGCAACCAAATAAAAAGTGGAATTCATGTAGGATGTCATGACATCATATTCCTGCATTCCAAAAATGCCCTAAATTTTGTGTTTTCCCTTAGGATGTCATGACAAACGCAGCTAGACTGCACCAAAATCAAGGATGTTGCATGCCTCTGCTCATTTTCAATGCCCAGTTAAACAAAACCGATCTCCAACAATTACTAAGTACAAAAACCCCTCGAGGCCATCCAAACTGTAGTGCCTATGTTTCACCAAATTTCATGTTTGTTTCAGTATCTCACCTGCTCGTTCCCCACTAGGATAACAACACTTAGCGTTCCATTTCAACCTAGGAACCAAGGTCAGTGCAAGTTACTCGGCACCTGAATTGAATTCAAACTTCCCATCTGGTTTAAAACTGAGCTAAATCGAAGCAAATATAAATACCAACAACTGCTAACAGTACAAAAACCCACCGAGGCCAACCAAACTTTAGTGCCCATGTTTCACCAAATTTCATGTTTGTTTTACCACCACAGTATCTCACCTGCTCATTCCCCAAAAGGATAACAGCACTTAAGCGTTCCATTTTCACCTCACAACCTACTCTAGATCACTGCAAGTTACTCGGCACCTGAACTGAATTCAAACTTCCCAACTGGTTTAAACCTGAGCTAAATCGAAGCAAATATAAATACCACAATCCTGTAACATTCATACAAGAATGTAACAAAAATGCAGCTAATTTGACACCGGTTTCCTCCAACTACAACTCATTAGCTATGAATTCAAACATAATCAAGTCACCCTACCCCCCAAATTATCACTGAATAACTGCTAGTCCAATTCTGAATCGCATAAGACCATCAGCTATTGCAAGGGATGTCAGCTAACGATGCCGCACCTGAATCATCCTCGCGAACTCCTCGTCGGACTTCTCCAGCGCCCTGGCCGCTGCGGCAACCACATCCTCCTCCTGCAGCTAAATCGCGTAAACCAGCTTACCAGTTTTTTTTAAGAGGCAACCAGTTTACCAGATAAATTTGTATACTACCATTGACCAACAGCACCTAGTCCAATTCCGAATGCCATCAGCTACCGCAAGGGATGTCAAATAACGAAGTCGTACCTGAGCCATCCTCGCGAGCTCGTCGTCGGACTTCTCTTCCGCGGCGTCCCCCTCATCGATGGACACGAGGCGGAGGCCCTCGGAAATGGACTCGAGGTCGGTGCCGTCGTTCACCACGGACCCATCCGCCTCCACCACGATCTGCACGAGCACCTCGTCGGACTTCTCTTCCGCGGCGTCCCCCTCATCGATGGACACGAGGCGGAGGCCCTCGGAAATGGACTCGAGGTCGGTGCCGTCGTTCACCACGGACCCATCCGCCTCCACCACGATCTGCACGAGCACCACGCCGCATCAGATAAGAGAGGGGCGCACGGATGATCGCGGGGCGTGTGTGGTCCGGGCGGGGAGGGAAAAGGAACCTTCTGGAGGTCGGGCGGGACGGAGGTGAGGGAGAAGATCTGGAAGCGGAGGACGTCGAGGCCGTCCTCCGTGTCGTACTCGACCGCGTGCTCCTCGCCGGCGGAGGCCTGCCGGACGACGAACCTGCGAGCCACCATCGCGTTCTCTCTCGGTGGACCAGGTCGAGGTAGAGTCCACGCTCGAAAGGGTTTGCGTGACAGGTGGGAGGCACACGAAAGGCGAGGAATAGCACCGAAGACCGGAGCAACGCATCAGATCTACTGCCGCGCGCAGAAACGAGTAAATTACACACAGATCTACCGCATTTAGGTCAGCTGTAACAGGCCAGGACCATTCTTTGTTAATTTTTAAAATACTAGTAGACGTGCACGATACAACGCACGTCCATACAATTGCTCAATAAAACAACGTCTCGTGATTTTTCTACTGAGTATCACGCTTCAACACCCTTTTCCTTGCCTTCTCAAGAATCCGAAGCCATTACCTTGGCCAGCCGATAGTCATCATCCTATTGTGGCGGGTAGGACTCCCGGATAGGAGTATCAAGGAAGGATCGGAGCGGCAGAAGCAAAGGACGCCACTGCCTCCAGTGATTCCGTACTGATTGGCGTGATTGTAAACTTTCAATAGAATTTAATTCATCAATGACAGATCAAAAGAAAATCGTCAATAACCTACGCCTCGTCGTCAACTGGGATACACTATTAAAACTCTATCATGGGAGTGAAGACGGGTTGTCGTGACAGAAAAATACCAACTGGAACACAGTAATTAGCGTCAGATACCCGATTATGAGAATAGAAGAACACCATGTCAAATTGATTTAAGAACATGGATCAGGCCGACCTCAACGGACCAGGGACGACCAGGTTGTAGTGATGTACCTTGCGGGTCCTCTTTGTTGGCAATGCAGCCCTCGTCAAATCCTCGGTCACTTGCAAACCACTCCAAAACAAGTTACATATTAGCAGGTGTATTATGTTTACATTTTTTTTTTCAAAGAACAGTCACTATTCAATGCCAGATTGAGTCTGCAAATTACATTTCACATAGAAAGCGGGAATCGGAGACGAACATATCTGGTATTATTTTATCGGAAGAACATGTTGGTATTGCCACAAAAAAGATCTGAAATAGCTAACATTTAGTTAAACATTACAATGCTATGATTTTTAATTAAATTGGTATGGGTTCCATCTATTAGTGTATTGGGTATGAGTGAGAAAATATTCAGTACTGAAAGACAACAGATAAATTAGAGCAAAATAAAGACTACTATCAAAATTGCATGCGCGCTTTATATACAATGAGAGCGAAGAAGAAATGTGCCCTTTAATCATATGCACAGAGGCATGCAGCGATTCAGTAATCTTTACCCAATAATAAAAGAAGCAAGGCTTCTTGTTCATCCGTCAGTATGGTTTCGTGCATTTCCTTTGTTCGCGTGTGGCTAATTTCCGTTCCACCAAATCAGGACCGTGTCAGATAAGAGACCGATCCAAGTATCCGTACCAGACCCGAGTTGGCCCTTCTAGCCTTCTCTATGCCTTTAAATATGGTAGTAATCGATTGCCCGATCCAACAAATCGATCCAAGCTTCCAATCGAATTCGAGTGTTCCAAGCTATCAGGCACGGAAGCTAGCAAATCGACGAGACGGAAGCAAAGTTGATCAGGTATTCAGGTCGTGGGCGAGAAGAAGAAGATGATCACGCTGCGCTTCGAGATCATGAGGCGACGGCGCTGTCGCATCCACCACGTGATCGAGGACGAGTGCGTCGAAAACGGCGTCCCGCTCTGCCGCCGCAACATGCACCGAGGTCCTCGAGTGCCGCAACAAGCATGCCGCCGAGCGCCGGAGGTACCAGCAGCGCTGACACCACCACGACCGGCCAACAGGACCTCAAGAACTCCCCCGTCGGACATCGCATTCCGGGAGGACCTCGCGCGGTACATGGAGGCAAAACCGCCCCAACGATCGGCCTAATCCCAACATGCACACGAATTGGACGGCCTAAAAATCTGTCGCAGGATCCTGAATTCACGTATACTAAGGCCTCGAGCAGCAAGACCTCGGCCGCTCGACGCCGCTGCAAGCATAATTTCGTTTGCTCCCCGTGTCTAAACTTCGGCGCTCAGTGATGCCACGAGTCCGCGACTGACGGTGCCGCTGACCGCAAGTGCCGTCTTGCGGCGCGCTGTAGCATCGTCCAGGAGGCTTCCCCGAAGCACGGCAGTAAAGACCTACGGCCAGCACACGGCGCGTAGTGGCGGCAGAGTGACACCAACCAAGGCCGGCGGTGGAGCCTTTGCTTTGCGCTCCGATTCGGCGGTCACGGCCAGCCCTTGGCTTCCAAGCGACATCAGCACGGCAGCCAGAGCACGCGGCCTGCACATGAATACGTGAGACAACGGCGGTGTCTAGCGGCCGTGCCCCTGGCGGCGGACAATCAGCCAGCGCGGGGAGCCCCAGTGCGCGTTGGCGAGCCTTCTCTTAGCGACAGTGGTCTCTGTTCCTGTGAACAAACGAGTTTTCTCCGCCTGCCGGCAGCGGCCTCATATGCAATACATGTAGAACTGTTTTTCATAACTGACAGATGAAGTGGATTCTAACATTCATAAATGGGTAGTTTGATTTTCTCACAGTACTTGATTTCTTTACTATTCATACATCAAAGCTCGTGTCTTATGAGGTTGTGATTAAATACTTCATTCTTTGTGGTCATTTGATCGTTGCTTGCATAAAATATCTCTGCTCTTATTTGTATCAGGTTGAACAAACCAATGAAGACCATTGTGGGTTACAGGTTGTTGGAAATAGTAATCACACCGTTTCACTTACAGGTATTGATAATTCTGTAAATAATATCTTTGTTCATGAAACGTCATTAGATAGTGTCTTAGTACCCATGTGAAGAAATAGGCTTTCGCCCCGCTATATAAATATAGCAACCACACCGTACATCAAAGAGACCACTGCTGGGGCAAACAGCCCAATCAAGGCCAAAAGAAAAGAAAAATAAAACAAAGCCAACAACAGCGGATCAACGAAAACGAAAATGACTCGGAACCGCTGCGTCCTCTCCGGAGAATTCCCACCACGATCCTAGCACTTCAAATCGCCGCGTACCAAGCAGCACCTCAAAGAAGGAAAGCGACGACCACGACGCTGCTGCCCAGATTGGTCCTAGGGTTTCCCCCGGCATGCAACAGATAGTGGGGAAGGGGTACACCCGACGCCCTTCAAGAAGGAGAAGCGACATCCACAGGCGTCACCGCGTCGGTGTCAAGATGACAAGGATTTCTCCCGACCCCAAAAAACCACATATCCGGACAATCCATAGCGCTCCACCCATCTTGCCACCCACCAACAGACGCCACCACGGAATTGAAGTCACCTCGTCGTATCACCATGGCAAGCACTACGCGACTGGCCGAACTGAGAAGCACACGCCATATACAAGGAGCGGCAGTACCACAGCCACGCGGGAGGGAACAACCTCCACCGCCCTAAGCGGTAGCCGACCGGACGCAGCAGACAAGAGCACACCAGGCCACCATGAAGCCGGAGGGCGGCAGCAGCACAACCACCTGGAGGACATCCTCCACCGCCATCGGCGGGTGCTGACCGGACGCGGCAGCAGAGACACACCAGGCCGGGCAGGCCCGGCGGGCCCTAGCAGGCCCGTGAAGTCTCCGCCACCACGCTGCTGCACATAGGCCGCCGCCGCCGCTACCCAAGAACGGCACCAAAGGCCCAGCCGGACCCAGATGGGTCCGTGAAGCTCATACCACCACGTTGCAGCAGACGCGGTGTCGTCGCCGCCACTCCCGTCGCAGGCATGTACGTCAGTCAAACCGAGTAGTAGGGCCCGGCCCGCCCTGACCCAGATCGGGCCCAAAGGGCCCTGGCCGTAGCAACCCGCGCCACCAACGGTGGCGCCGCCGCCGCGCTTACCACCCGCAGACGCTGGAGATCTGTCGCGGGAACCGGACCGCCGTCGCTGAAAGCCGGACCGCCGCCGCCGAAGAGCACCACCAGGCGCCGCGCCACCCGCGCGAGGAGGACGCAAAGTGGGGAGAAGCACGGGGGCTGCCGCCGCCGGCGCACCCGGGGCAAACCCGGCGACGCGCGCCGACAACGGCCGAGGAGGAGAGGAGGAGAGGGGCGCTTGCGAGGAAGCGGCGGCGAGGGGAGGGGACGGGGGCGGCGCGGCCGGCCGGCGGCGCGGGCGCTGAGCGGCTAGGGTTAGGAAGAGGTTGGGGAGCGGAGCCAAGCGAGTGCTCTCCCTGTTTCCTCCTTTCCTCCGACTCACTAGGGGAAGTTTCCCAGGGAACTACTGCCTGCCCCTCTTAGTACCCATGTCATGCAGGCAGCTTCGAAGGTCATATCTTTGTTATTCACGTTCTGTTTCATTGCTCGACACCCCCTTCTCCGATTTGTCCAATGTGGTAAGCAGAAGAA
The DNA here is from genome assembly GCA_947311845.1 of Poa pratensis. Classification (NCBI taxonomy): domain Eukaryota; kingdom Viridiplantae; phylum Streptophyta; class Magnoliopsida; order Poales; family Poaceae; genus Poa; species Poa pratensis. The sequence goes on from CAMZMU010000128.1 coordinate 38,705,770, forward strand.
CCTGCAAGCCCTCTATGTAATTTTTTTGTGTCATGTATGTTGTGGCGTGTTACTTGAATTTCACACCGGATGTTCTTCCTATGAATCTATGATGTTTGCTTCTACACACCGGATGTTGCAACATTTTAGCTAGGATGTTTCTAACACCATCACCTGACTGTGCACTGCAGACTGATGTGTAGGACGGTGAAAATAGTGAACTATATATGTGTAATATTGTTGTTAATTCCTGATAACCAAAGGCTTGGTCATTCATGAGTGCATTTTCACCTCACAAATTTACAATCAATATAGTCTCTTTTGCTGAAATATATAAGCTACACTATAAATACATTTTATACTACTCACTCCGTTCGGAAAAAGATGTCACAAAACACGGAGGGAGTACTATACAAGGCATGTTGCCCGTTCAGCTTTCATGATGATATGTTTTGTCTGCAAAGTCAAGACGTCAATGTATTATGTGTGTAATTTGTTCAACCGTGGCAACGCACGGGCATGCTTGCTAGTGGTCGAATTATAAGCATGAACTTGTATATTGTGCCAATTGCAGTATTCTGTTATACCAACTGGTCCACAATGAATTCATTAATGCCGGGAGCGAGCATGTATCTTCAGAATGGCCTCATTTCTTTATTTCTGGAGAGATAATTCATAACTCATGGACTGAACACAATTGACACCAGCTATTAAAGAGTAGCTCACCATTCTTCTGCGATATATAACTCCACATGCACGGGTAGAAAAACTGAAGCAATCAGACGAACACCGCTATGCAGAGTTAATCGATGAGTGAAAAAACATGATGAATATGCTGATGTCATTCATCTTAATTAGGAAGTGAAACACAAAGCACCGGTCCTGCAGTCCAACTCACGAACCATGCGAGCCATCGGCCTGATGGCGGTTGTGCTGGTGCTCCTCGGCACCCGTCCAATCGTCGTCGCCGTGCAGGAGGGCCAGGGGCGGCTGCTGCAGCACACTTACCTCGACTACTCTATCACCAATTTCCTGGCCATAGTGCTGGTTGCCCTAATGGATCGCCGGGGACACGCCGCAGACGCCCAATTTCCTCACCCAGCACCCACACACGATTCCCTCACCCAGCACCCGCACGCATTGCACGATTGGGTTTTGCTCTGCCGTCCTAGGGAATTCGAGAATCGGAACGTGGTCATGTACGCGAGGGCAGGCACAAGAACGGAGCTGCTTTTCCCCAAGCCCATGAAGAGGGCTTAGGTCGGCCTCGGGCTGGAGACGCTCTGGAAGGAGGAGGTGGTCCCGCTGGAGCTGCTCGGCCTGGTCATCCGACGGCGGAAAGCTCGATACCGTAGGAGGCCAGCGCTCGGGCTGAAGAAGGACCGGAGTAGGAATAGGGCCGGAGCTCGTGCTGGAGTTCGTCCAACCGGGAGGAGGAGCGACTTCCTTCTGCCTGGATCTACAGGTACACGGCGGATTGAGGGCGGCTGAGACGGAGGGCGAGGTGGGATGGGCAGCGGCGCACCATTGGAGGAGGTCTGCACTATGATGGAAGAGAGGGTTTTCTTGATTAATAACGAACCGTTTCTTTGGACGTCGGTGTTTTTTTTAGCGATGGCAACTCATGTAATTAACACGAAATTGAAAATATGGGTTGAGTTGTCAAACATTAGATCGATCTGGAACGTTGATCAGATATTAAACGGATTAAATTTAATGTATCCCAAACATGTTTGCTCTTTTAATAGTAGTATAGATGTATGGACTGTGGGACGAAGAGCAAGTTTCAATAGTAGAGCTAGCAGCCGAATAGTCGCATTGGCTCCCGTCCTCCTACAAGGAGGACGTTTTTGAACTTTTGAAAATGTTTCAAAAATTTCGAAAAGAAATACCTCGACGTAGCCAACCACACGCACAACGATCCTGGAAAGTTACAGTTTAAAATACACTGTATTTTGGCTCAGCAAAAAAGATAAATCGAAAAAAAGCTAGATAAAAAAAAGCTGATCTGATCATGCCTCAGATCTGTATTCTTGTCTTTTTTGCTGAGGATAGAATACATTGTATTTCACATAAATACTTTGTACCAATCGTAGTGCATAGGGTTGCCTACGTCATGGTATTTTTGTTTGAATTTTTCCGAAACTTTAAATTTAATTATTTTTAAAATTCAAATACCGTGCTCCCTGGCGCCCGGGAGCCATATCGCCGCACTCAGCTAGCAGCCGGCTATATAAAACTGTCATGTCATCAAAAGTTAGTCTTATAGTTAGCTCATACAATAGAGTTGGCTATAAGGTTAGCTATTAGGTTAGTAATTTTCTCACATTATGTCTTTATCTCTCATGACATTTAATGTTTTTGCCTAGGAGCACGCGTAGAGGCTGGCTCTTGCATGAGAACTCGCTCCCTCTCTTTTTCTTTGTCGCTCTCCTCCACGTAGACAAAAGTGGCTATAAGCCCACTATTATACTTGCTCTAATGACCATAAACCGCGCTGATAGCTTGTCTTAGCCATTCCAGTTAAATCTGGAATTGGACCTCTAACGTCCATGGGCTTTGGACCTGAAATAAACAGGATCTGACTGGACTGGACTTGACTGGACGTGGACCTCAACGGGATAATATGTCCAAAAACATAACGTGGACATGGACCTCAGAGTTGGGTAGTCCGGTGTCCATTGGACCTATGCTGACTCCGCGTCGCCGGCCGCCGCCGCCACACACAGAGGCCAGCGGCTCCCCATCTCACGTCTGTCACCGTCCCCTTAGTCCTTCGCCGGCTCCGTCGGCCGCAGGCTTCCCATCTTGCGCCTGTCGCTGCACGTTCAGGGATTTGGGGATTTCTCAATTCTCAATATGTATGAAGATGTCGAGCAGCGGCACACCCTCCCAAGTTCACCTTCCTTCTTCCACACCCCCAACACGCCGTGCTGGCCAACGGCACCGGAGCTGGCCAGGCCAGCAGCACGACGTGTGGCCGGCGGCCGCTCGCTGTGTTTTTTTTCCTGGTGTAGATTCCATCGACTTGTACGCATTCTATTGTCCATTGGGCTATGGATGTCCAACGTCACGATAACTTGCACTTGGATGGATTTGGATAACAGAGAGCTAATCGTGGATTGGACATGGACTATTTTTTAGTGGACATTAGTTGGATTACCATGTTTTGGACTTGGACCCTGATCCAGTTCCAGATTTAATTCCAGTGCTGACTTGGCGTCAACGGCCGTTAACTGCTCCTGTCAGGACCGCGCCGTGAGTGGTCAACACCAGCCCCGACCAGCCCAGTCGAAACTATACAGTGGGAGAGAAAGACTTTGCTGCAATGCAAGAGATGAGGTCAAAGGAAAAATAGAATTTGCTAAGATATTTGAGGAGAGAAGGAAGGTGAGAGAAGATACACCGCTTCACTGTGAAGGGGATACTGACATTGGAGATCTTTTTGTAACAGAAGATGAGCCAGCCCCTGTACCAGCCTCTGAACCTGACAAGAAGAGAAAGAAGTTGCATGTTCGAAAAGGGCCCACACTGTTAACCAAATTGTTGTCTCTTAAACAGACCGGAACCATTTATGAATATCACGCTGCTTTTGGAAAGTGCATGTATCATCTGATTTCCTTGGTTGAAACTCTTAGTTCACGCTCGTTTGTTACACAACTTGTGTTTGGCTTGCGGGATGAGATTCGATGCGTAGTACGTCTTCAAGCTCCTACCAGTATTACTCGACTAGATGCTCTTGCTTGCATACAAGAGGAAGAAACTGAACATCACAGACCTCGGACACGACCGCCTGTACCGATCAAGCACCCTCCTCAGACTCTTGTTCTTGTAACCACTAATCTAACACATCGTATTGATTGGCCGCTTTGCCAGGGTTCTCACGATTTCAACAGGGAGCGTCCACTAAAAGATTTTCGCCGCACCAATGGACTTTGTTTAAGTGTGGTGATAGTACTAAAAAGAGTATCAATGTGAAAGATCTGGACAACTCTTAAACATTGAGGTATGAGATTTTGGCGAAGTCCTTTTCTGATGACGATGTGCAAGCAATGGAGTTACTGTCAGAAACAGAAGTACCAGTCACTTGTTGGCAGTTATATATAGCGGTTGCCGCCGATACCAAAAAGTCAAACAATACGCTTACGAGCCTTGGTGGGGAATTGACTGATGCTCTTGCTCATCGTTTCGGAAGTTCCAATACCTTTGTTACCAGAACATTTGTTGAAAGGGTGGTCGTCATATTTTATCAGTTTTAGTAGTGCGAGTCAAAATTGCCAATGGCCAGATTACGGTCTCTAATTCTCAGGTCAAAGATCTGAAGTGGTGGACACAAGGACATACATTCATCACCGAGATGCGCATTTCAGACTTAGGGTCCTACGATGTTGTGTTAAGCATGAACTGGTTGAAGAGTTGCGGCAAGATGACTAGTGGTTGGGCACTCAAAACTCTGAAATTCCATCATGACGGCTAGTTCATTCTTTTACAAGGCACTGTCTCTAAACCCCAGGTTGGTCTTCCCTAGTTGTCAGCTGTCCAACTCCAGAAATGGTTCACGGGCAATGAAGTCTGGATGATAGATATTGTCGATTAGCTATCATCGACACATATTTCCATAGCTAAAACATTGCCACATGATATGTAGCAGTTGCTCACAGAGTATGTTAATGTGTTTGAGAAACCAATGACTTTATCGCCTCATCGTACCTAGATCACGCAATTTCATTAGAATCATATCCTTGTCCAACAAATTCACGTCCCTACCACTATTATCCTCTCAAGAAAGACGAGATTGAGTGTCAGGTGAATGAGATGTTAGCCGCTAGGATAATTACACCTAGTATGAGTCTGTTCGCTTCACCCATGTTGCTTGGGGATCAAAGTGACGACACATGGCGCTTCAATGTCGATTACCGCTGACTTAACACAATGACCATGGAAAACAAATTTCCACTACATATTGTCGATGGAACACTTCCACGACGACCGTGGCCCATCCGGGGCCAAATCGGGCCCACAACTCTGCCTCACGCTCACTACACGCCTCTTGCACAACATCACCTCCATGAACCAACACATGACGCTATGGTGCTGCCCTACTACCATGGCTTGAGTACCAGGAGAAAACAGCCCATGCCGCAGCCGGCTGCCGGGATATGCCCGACGACGAGGGAAAGGAGGGAGCAGGGGCGGCGATTGCGGTGTTTTAGGGTTCCTCCCGAGCTGCACTGTGACGCGGCGCCAATGGACCGTGTGTTTAAGTGTGGTGATAAGTACTCAAAAGAGCATCAATGTGAAAATCATCTCTAGCACTGTTGGTAAAAATTGGAAATGGCCAAATTATGGCCTGATTCTCAGGTCAAAAGCATGCTGTGGTGGATACAAGGACATACATTCATCACCAACGTGCCCATTTTGGACTTAGGGGCTTACGATGTTGTGTTGGGCATGGACTGGTTGAAGAGTTGCGGCAAGATGACTTGTGATTGGGCACTCAAAACTCTAGAATTCCATAATGACGGCAAGATGCCCACGACTCGTGCTCTTCATGAATGCAGCGAAACGAATCAATCAATCAGCGGATCATGTAATCTTTACGTGCCAACAAATGATGGTAATGGTTTTTTTAGGGCACATGAATATTACTTTGTACTTGGGGCATACTATAGTTAGGTTGGCCTTAAATGAGCTAAGCTATACATAATTTGGAACGTTAGTTGGAATTTTGAAATCTTTTAACTGAAGTCAAGGCAGACTGCATTGGTATCTTGTGATGCAACCCAAGTCTACAGATGAAAAGAAAACATTGGCGGTAGTAAGTAAACTCTTCTTATCACACAGAAGAAAAAGAAGATGACGGTGCCATCAAAAGGCTAAAAGCTGAAGATGGAAAAGGCAGAAGGTATGAACAAAAAGGCGGAGCATCTTCTTTCCCAAACCTCACACTGTCAACGTATAAAACCTCCCCAGTCCACCACTCCAAAGCTAGCTTCCCACCCAAACGGCCAACGGAATCAGGCCACCATCAATTCCATCCATCCCCACACCCGGCGCGGGCGCCTGGAGCGGCGGGCCGCGGCCACCCACCTGCCCGCCGTCTCACGCCACCGCGGAAACCGGCACTCACCTCGCGCCCGCCCCCACGTGTCCCCGTGGGCCCCGCCTGTCACCCACCTCTGGCCCTGGTGGGCAGGCGAAAGCGACGCGTGAAGGGAGCGCTGCGCACGGCAGGCCCCCCTACCACCTCCCGATGGGTGCCCCTCCCCATCGATAGCCGCGCCGCTCTCTGCCGCCCCGTTCCCCATTTGCCCCCTCCTCCTCACATCCCGCATCTATTCCTCCGCCGCCGCCGCCGCAGCTGCTCCGCTCGGTTCCGGCCGCGCCTCGGCGCTGCTGTGCTCCCTGGGGCGTGGCGCTGCGCGATCCGCCGGGGCCTCCGTCGATTCGGCTCCAGTTCGAGGGCGCTGTGGCGACTTCCGGAGGTGAAGCCGCTCCCGGAGCTGCGGTTCAGCGTCTAATTGGGTGGGTTACGGGGTTTTCTGCCAGGAATTTGGCTGTCGAGAGGTTTGGCTGGCGGATGGAGTTCGGGGGTTAGGGCGGAGATTCGGATTTGTGTTTGAGTGCCGCTGTGGGCGTTTGGGGGTGCGAGTCGGCGCTAAGCTTGTGTAACAAACGGTAATGCTTCTTTTCGTGACATCTGATTCGGAGCTACTTCTAGTTGCCTGGGCGATAATTACTTCGGTCTCTAGGCCAGAGATACGTGTTGGCAACACGCGCATTGGGCAAACCACCTGGGATGTAAATTTGGTATCTGCTAGTGCGATTGTCATGCGTGCTAGACTATGCTTATGTTAAGACTCAAGTGGATATAGTAACAGAAACACGGGGAATTTATTATGTTAGGTTTCGAAGTAACTGACCATGGAGATCAGTAATGTAGTCGAGTTGTATATTAGGGAACTACGAGGGAAGGACGTGTGAGAGGTTCCCTAGTGGGATTTGCCTACCTATTGCATGCCTAAGGTTATAGGTGAAGTTTCATTTTGAGTGTCAGTGCAGTATGTTAGCAACAAGTCCTGAAAGCTATATAATGTTCGGCTTACCCTAGTTTTCTGTCGTTTAGCTTTCTTAAAGGGCTTTTCATGGTAAGAAAATGGTTTTTCGTGTTGCGTTCCATTAATTTCGCTTTGTCGTGCTGTATACATGCATTTTCTGTTGCATGATATATTAGTACGAAGCAGGAGGACATTCAGTGAAACCTATAATTCAAGTGTCCCATTTGTGCTTGTAATATGTGTCTGATCATCACCTAATGCTTCTTTTTTATACTAGAACACCATACACATAGTTCTGAGCAAATCCATATACCTCAAGCGATCAAGTCATCGGTTGTTCTAGGACTTCATCTTCCGTGCTTGATTGAGCTCCTTTTGATCCCACTTTCGATTCCTATTGCAATCCATAAGATCTTAGATATCCACACACAGAGCTTAGTATGTTCAATTAGGAGATGTCTATTTGGCATTTTTGAGCTACTAATGAAGAAATGCTTTATTCTGTTGCTGGCAGCATGTGACGACAGTACTCGGACAATGAAGGAGAGGAGCTCTTTATGTGATAGTGCAGCAGATGGAAATTGGGTTTCAAAATACAAAAGAAAGCGAAGCAAGTTAACAGCTAGCTCATCGAATGAGCATGAGGCTACATCGCCAACGTCGGACTCTCTAATGAACAATGGTTCCATGAAGAAGAGGTCCAAGCATGACACTAGCATTTCTACGTCAACCAAGAAGATAAGAGGGCATGATGGGGTGAATTCCTATCTTTGCTTTAGTTGACGTATTAGTCCATATTGTGGATATTATTTGTGATCTACTCTCTCCATTCATTCAGGCCTATTTTGACCAGGCTCATACATTAAGAAAGCTCCAAGGTTGATAAATTCACCATTGCGAATGATTAATTTACCCTTCTAATTACATGTAATGTGAGCTAAAAGCCAAAACAATGATTCTATCACATTTCCAGGTTAGCCAGTGAGTGAAAAGCTTACTCGTTGACCACACATACTAAAGCTTTGGTGAAACAACTGGATTATAGGAGTTTTGAATATCTCTTCGCAAATACGTTAGTGAAACTTTTCAGAAGTAGGAGCTTACATGTTCTATTAACATGTGAACTCTCCCTTGCCTGCAACAGTTTGCTATATCTGTAAATGCGTTTTGGTTTCATGGGTTCACTACAAATTCTTTTGGCGTTATCGTGTTCAGGAAGTAAACTATAATGGCATTGCAGATCTTATTAGGTCATCATGCATGCGAGTGGGGACTGGGGAACATTCTTGGCAACTCTAACTGCCAAAATAAAATAAATACTGTACCTTTCAGCTGACCAATTACATCTTTCTCCAATTATTACGTATCAATTACACAATTATTGCGACTTTAAGGCTTTGCATACTGTTATTTTCTTCGCATTAATTTTGCATGTCACGTCTGTAATGCTGTTCAACTTATCTTATGCACCCATTCTCTTTGTTTCTTCAGTATTTCTACGAGTGTGTAGAATGTGACCTTGGTGGCAATTTGCTGTGTTGCGATAGCTGTCCACGAACGTACCACTTGGAATGTCTTAATCCCCCTCTTAAGGTTTGAACCATTTATACTGTTTGCATGCATGTCTCTTTTTTTGTTCGGTGTACTGATCTGTTTTATCTCTTTGTACCATTCCATTTCAAATCTAGCGTGCACCACCTGGGAATTGGCAATGTCCAAGATGTCGTACAAAACAAGTTAGCTTGAAGTTGTTAGGCAATACAGATGCTGACACTTCGAAACCTGAAAGAACAAGGAGAATGCGAACAAGCCCCGCATCAGATAGTCCATCTCCCCATAACAAAGTCACTGTCAAAATCCGGAGTCCCATACAAGAGAGAAATGAATCAAGCGAACAAGGAAAACTGTCATGTGGTGGCACATTGAAGGAGGGTGACCCAAGTGTGAAGGATGACGTAGTTCAGAAAAAGAAGCCATTGATAGTACACTTGAAGAGGCGTCCGATCAAGGAATTGTCTGCAATTACGAAGCCCGTGAAGTCAGAATCCCTTGGTAAGTCGTCAGAAGAGAAGCAGGAGAAACATGGAGGTGCTTTGAAAATAAAGAAAAATCTGCGCTCCATGGACTTGTCTCCAAAGAAATATAAAAGCAAGAGGCAACATAGTCACAGAGACTGTAAGCGATCTGAAACAAAAGGGCTCAGATATTTAGCAACGGATGTTGACAGCGATTCATCAATAGGACCATCTACATCTCCTGACCACAGCGAATCACCACCAAAAAGAAAATCTTCGGATGGTAGAACACCTACATCTAGTGCTAAGAAAGGCAAAAAGAAAGTGAAATTTGTTGATAAACAAAATTCTGAGGTATTCAAACAACACTACGTTTTGTTCTAATATTCAAGAACGTATACATTTTCGATATAGTTGCCTTCCCAGAAATGCTAGCGAGTCATTTTCTCATTGTTATGCCCAGATGAACTCATTTAGTATGTCAGATGTTCACTTAAGAAACTTTTTTGTTTATGTTCTAACTCTGCCACAGTTATTATGTACTCCCTCCGTTCACTTTTATAAGGCATGGTAGATATTTCAGTTTAGTCTACATACATATCAAAATGATGTATGTAGACTAAACTGAAATATCTACCATGCCTTATAAAAGTGAACGGAGGGAGTACATTATTTTACGTTTTCATTCTCTGCACTTCTGCAAGATCCTTTTCATTTATCTGCACTTTTCATGTTATAATTTACATAAACTCATTTTGTTTCACTTACAACCATACTTTATGAGCAAACTTGTCATGATTAAACAACATTTTTTCAAATACATCTTATTATGCTTTCTGATATGAATTCGGAGATACATGGTAGCCTTATGTTTGATAGCCTCTTAAAGTAATCTTTGTCAGTTTTGATATTACCATGCAAACAGAGAAATTATCGTAGCTTTTGTACCCCCTGAACATTGAATTTGCTTTAAAACTTTTTTAGAGCCTTTATCTTGGTCTAATTCTGTCCATGGGTTTTTGGATAATTGTTGTTTTGGTTGCTACCATGATCAGCCTTCACTGCTTTTCTAATGTATGTTCTGTTTGATGATCACATTCTTATCTTAATTCCTGTTGCTTGGACATACTTATGTTCAGAATGCCCTTCATATATTTGGTAAATGGTGCAGGTGCTAGGTGTGGCAGGAGAAAAAATAATGACTCAGGAGGATGTGCAGGTTCAGTCCGGGAAACAAGTACGCCATTAACTTCCTTAACCATATATATTGCATCTTCATCCAATCTTTTTTTGCCTTCAGTCTGTCCCCTTTCCTATGTTCTCTGATTATTGCAAATATTGCTTTCCTCAGGTTGACCGCATCTTAGGCTGTCGGCTTCAAACCAGCCAAATCATTTTACAGCCCCAAACTTCATCAGAGCAGATTGAATTAACGAATTTGCAGCCGGATGATACAACTCCTAGTGCTTCCAGTGTACTAAAACGGCCTTTAAGCAAAGATACTGATACCACTCTGGAGGATGTATACGCTGATGAATCAGCAAATCTTGCCTCTGAAAATCATTTAGATGGTGTTGAAGCGCAGGAGAGTAATGGTAAATCACGTGAAAATAATGATTTAGTGAAGCCAGACGATGCCATGAAGGCAGTGTCAGATTGTTCCACTGATCAAATCATCACAGTAAATGATTCTGGAGTAGTAGGAGAGAAAATAGCTTCAGTAAATGGTGAATTTGAGGCAATATCTGTTGTTCCAGCTGAAAGAACATTAGAAAAAGGCGACATCAAACTTTCAGTTTCCAAAGAGGAGCAACAGTACTGACCAAACAAGAGCATACACCTGAAAGTAAAGTACATGTAAAGATAAAAGGTACTGCAGGGAATGACCATGATGACACTGCATATGAGTTTTTGGTCAAATGGGTTGGAAAATCCAACATCCATAACAGCTGGATTTCTGAATCTGAACTAAGAACATTAGCAAAACGGAAACTAGAGAATTACAAGGCAAAGTATGGAATGGCTTTGATAAACATTTGCAAGGACCAGTGGTGCCAACCACAACGAGTTATTGCTCTGCGTGTTTCCTTAGAAGGAGTAGAAGAGGCTTTAGTCAAATGGTTTGGCCTACCTTATGATGAATGCACTTGGGAAAGATTAGATGAACCTATCATGCTGAAGTATGTCCATTTGGTTACTCAGTTCAAAAAATTTGAATGCCAGGCTTTGGAGAAAGATACGAGAGGTAACTGTGCAAATGCAAGAAACAGCAAAGAGCTGAGCATGTTGGTTGAGCAGCCAAAAGAACTTGAGGGAGGCACGCTCTTCCCTCATCAACTGGAAGCACTGAACTGGCTGCGTAAATGTTGGTACAAGTCAAAAAATGTCATCCTTGCTGATGAGATGGGTCTTGGAAAGACAGTGTCTGCTTCTGCTTTTCTGTCGTCCCTGTGCTGTGAATTTAAGATTAAATTGCCTTGTCTTGTCTTGGTTCCTCTGTCTACTATGCCTAACTGGATGGCTGAATTTGCATCTTGGGCTCCTCATTTAAACGTTGTGGAGTACCATGGTTCTGCACGGGCAAGATCTACAATTCGTCAATATGAGTGGTATGAGGGCGATGCAACCCAGATAGGTAAAAGCAAAAAATCTCACAAGTTCAATGTCCTGCTCACCACTTACGAAATGGTGCTTGTTGATGCTACATATCTTCGTTCTGTGTCATGGGAAGTTCTTATAGTTGATGAGGGGCATCGTTTGAAGAATTCTAGTAGCAAACTCTTCAATTTGCTCAATACTATTTCATTTCAGCACAGGGTTTTGTTGACTGGAACCCCATTGCAGAACAATATCGGGGAAATGTATAATTTGTTAAACTTCCTACAGCCTGCTTCTTTCCCTTCTCTAGCATCATTTGAGGAGAAGTTTAATGATCTTGCTACAGCAGAGAAAGTGGAGGAGCTGAAGAAACTAGTAGCTCCACATATGCTTCGAAGGCTGAAAAAGGATGCAATGAAAAATATACCCCCGAAGACAGAGCTAATGGTGCCTGTTGAATTGACATCAATCCAGGCTGAATACTACCGTGCTATGCTTACAAAGAACTACCAAGTACTGCGTAATACCGGAAAAGGTGGTGCTCATCAGTCATTGCTCAACATAGTAATGCAGCTTCGGAAAGTTTGCAACCATCCATATCTTATTCCTGGAACTGAACCTGAATCAGGTTCACCAGAGTTTTTGCATGAAATGAGAATAAAGGCATCAGCAAAGTTAGCTCTGTTGCATTCTATGCTCAAAATGTTACACAAGGATGGCCATCGCGTTCTTATTTTTTCTCAGATGACAAAACTTCTTGACATCCTCGAAGATTATGTGACTCTGGAATTTGGTCCTAAAACATTTGAAAGAGTAGATGGTTCGGTATCTGTGGCAGAACGCCAGGCAGCGATTACTCGTTTCAATGAGGACAAGACTCGTTTTGTATTTTTGCTATCTACTCGGTCATGTGGTCTTGGGATCAATTTGGCAACTGCAGATACTGTTATCATATATGATTCTGATTTCAATCCACACGCTGATATACAGGCGATGAATAGGGCACACAGAATTGGACAGTCAAACAGACTTTTAGTTTACAGACTTGTAGTGCGAGCTAGTGTTGAGGAGCGTATCTTGCAACTTGCCAAGAAGAAACTGATGCTTGACCAACTTTTTGTAAACAAATCAGAATCGCAGAAGGAAGTGGAAGATATCATTCGCTGGGGAACTGAGGAGCTCTTCAGGAATGGCGATGAGGTGAATACTAAAGAAAATGAAGAAGTTTCTGGTGCTAAACATGATCTATCTGATGTGGAGGTTAAGCATAGGAGGAGAACTGGTGGCCTAGGTGATGTTTATGAGGATAAATGTATTGGCAGTTCTACCAACCTTATTTGGGATGAAAATGCTATCATGAAGCTTCTTGATAGATCTAACCTTCCAACAACAGTAGCTGAAAGCACTGATGGTGACTTGGACAACGATATGCTTGGCACTGTAAAGGTAATTTAATCGTGTGCTTTCTTCAAATAATAAATAGTTAATATTTATGTAGTGATTCAGTGGTCGTTTATGGAATCGAGCATGTCGTTTTGTCCATGTCTCACAAAGTTAGCAGTAGAACTTTGGAAAGTTCACTTAGTAAGTTCCTAACCAGCTTCATTCAGCCAGAATTTATTGTCAGTATCTGTTATAGATGGATTCATCCGCAAATTTCAGTATTCTTGTAATTGGATGGCATCAACTCTTCTCTTACAGTTCTGTTCCTTTCTGATGATGGTTGGTAATGTTGTAGTGATGTAGATTGTAAATTTTACTTTGTGCAATTTATAGCTTATCTCTGGAGATCTCGAGTAATAGTTTCTTTTACTTTCATCCATGAAGCAGTCAATCGATTGGAATGATGATGGGAATGATGATCCTGGTGCTACTGAGGACATTCCAAATATTGATAACGATGGTTGTGAACAGGCATCTGAAACAAAACAGGATGCATCTAATCCCGTGGAAGAAAGCGAATGGGACAAACTTTTACGCCTCAGGTGCTGTACAATACCATGCACTTGCTATTTTTTTTTTGCCTTACGACTTTTTTTGTATTTTATTGTTTTACTTCATAACTGTAAGGAACCAGAGATAGAAACGGGAACAAAATGGAAGAATAAATACTCCAATTCTAGATTGTATGCTATTTAGCGAGCAGTACAGAACAGTATAAAATTAGGTAACCAAGGTCAGGCAGTGATAGATACGTCACTGTGTAGTAATTTCACTAATCACTCTGTTTACTTAGCTCTTTCTCTTCTCTCTCTGGTTACTAAATTCAAATAGGTGTTTCAGGTGGGAGCAGTATCAAATCGAGGAGGAGGCATCTCTTGGTCGAGGCAAGCGTTTGAGGAAAGCCGTTTCTTACAGGGAAACCTTCGCAGCAATTGCTAATGAAGCATTAAGTGAGGTACTTTTGTGTTTTACATGGCCTTGCTGTACATACCCCTCCTCCCCAACCCACTTTGATCAGGAAACATTTCTGCCTTGCTGTTAACTAGTGTTACTAGTACGGTAAACATATCTCTGTCCTCCTAGCAAGTAAGTAAGGAATAAGATTCGCAAACAAAGTAAGTAAGGAATAATATATATCTTTATTTTGACCACTTTGATCCATTGGATTGTGCCATATTTATGTCATAAAAACACTGAGTTTTACAAAAGCATCCATATGATTTTAGGAGGGTCGTGATATTAGTGCTGCAAAATTTGAATCTGAAAATCTAAACTGCACCACAGGTCCCAGGCGATTCGGTTTTGCCTGCGCTCCTATGATTTCTTATATTTGAATCCTAATATTGCTCGGAGCATAGTTCGTTAATCCGCTATATCCCTATATGCTACAGGGGAATCCCTAAATACCCTCCCCCCCCCCCCCGTCTTACGTTGAAAATATATTCATCCTAAACTCATTGCAAAGTTGCAAACCCTAGAATATGGTAGCAATAGTAACAGCACATCCCCTTTTATGGTTCAGTTTTTTAGTAGTTTCTGATCTCTGAATGAATTGGTACGTTGATAGACCAATAGAACTTGCTCATATGACCATTGATGCCTTTTCTTAGAATTCAGATAATTATCAGAGAGTTCCTTAAAAGTTAAAAAGTTTGAATGCTTAACCTGCCCTGTGTGCTCCATGGGAATACGGTATCCTAAAATCGGAATAATACAAAGTCATTTTACGATGTCTGTCACAGGTGGCGTGTGCATACCGAGGAGGCAAAATAGTTGACAAATGTTTTAGGGTAAAGTGAATCGGAGCCTTTGAGGTCCTTAAGTATTTTATGTGTGTGTGTGTTGTGTTGGGGGGGGGGGGGGGGGGGGGGGGTGCCAAGTTAGTCCTAATTGTATGAAAATGCATATCCGAGTCCTAATAATTTGTTAAGTGTGTCACCTGAAGTCCTACCTGGGTCAGACTCAGACCTACCCGCGTGGCGCATTGAATGGCGAATGTAGGATTTTTTTTTGCATAAATGTCCCTGAAATATTATTTCTTGTAATCTTATGTTCCTCCCCATGCCTGAGTCGCTTGGCTGGTGGCACGTTGGGCATTTCTGTCCCCAACTGGAACCGCACGCAGGAGAACATGCGGACGGCCTGTACTCGTTCACTGGGGACTTCGCCGCATTGTACAGAGTGGGCAGCTACTACACCATGGGACAGTTGTGAACCGTAGGAGAACGGCATGTCCGAAGTGGTGGAAGAGATCGGCGTTCAGCTGGAGAAGAGGAAGAGGAGGTCGATGTTGTCGTTTTTCCGGACGTCCTGGCCTGATTCCGTTGGAGGGGAGGAACAGCGCGATGAGGCGGAGATGATTCACAGACCTGCTGGTCTCGGGGCGACGGACCAGCGGCGGCAGCATCGTGTGAGCCAGGAAAACAAGGCAGAGGGAGGGAGGACCAGCTGGAGTGGTGAAACGATAGAAGGGAACCTGGCACTTCTCTCTGGGTCCTTATCTTTTAGCTAGGTACAACGCGGCGGCGGGTATCTGCTCGCTGGTGGATGGCGACAACGGGGATGATTTCGTCGCATGCAGGCCTGCAGGGCACGGATCGCGGCGCCGGCGAAGGTTGTAACTCGATCTGGAGGTGCCCTTTGCCGAGCTCGCCGCCGCTATGTGTGCCGACCTGTCCACTCCTGGTTCTGCAACGTCAAAGTGGAGGGGAGGAAGAGCGTTTGCTCGCGTCCCCTCTGCTCTCGTCCGGTGGAGGACTCGGTAAGGTCAATCTGGGAGAAGGCTGGAAGAGGGGATGGGGAGGGGAGGTGCTGTTGATCGTGTTCTTGAGAGAAAGAGAGAGATTCGGTAAAAGAGAGAGATTCAATGATAGAGGTTCATTAGATTAGAAGAAAGAACTTTTGAGGGACTTTTTTGTAAAAAATTGCCTATGTGGCACTAGTCAACGCGCCACGCGTGCAGGTCAGACCTGGGTAGGACATCAGGTGACACACTTAACAAACAATTAGGACTAACTTGGCACCCACCTAATACTTTTAGGACCTCCAATGCATTTTACTCAATGTTTTATGTATTTAGACCATGTTCGGTAATCGGTACAAGTAGATAGAGATACTACTAATCTACTCCTCCGTTGAATGGGGGCATAGTTTGACCGTCCATAAATGAGCTTTGACCGTAAACTTCTTGTACAATATCTTTTGTTTATGATCACAAAATCATAACCATAAGTGTTTCTAAAGAACTCAACTGTACATTTTTTGTGCGAAACAACGAGTACTATTGGATATTTTTTGGTCAAAGCTTTGAATTTGGGCAGTCAAAGTACACCTTACATTATCCGGTGAGAACGAGTATGATCTAATTCATCTACTTTTACCTCAGTTCTGTGCATGTGACTTATATTGTGAAACGGAGGTAGTAGTTGGCAGCCCTGTGTTTATTCATTTGCTATTTTGCCCTGCACTCTTAGATTCTAATAGTGTATGCACTCTAGTAGTTGACAGCCCTGTGCAGCTACACAATGATTTGCTGATATTGCTATACAGGACTCGGATGACGGGGATGAACCCAAGCGAGAATACACTGCAGCTGGACTGGCTTTGAAGGAAAAATAGTATGACTCTCTCTCGCTCTCTCTCTCTCTCTCTCTCTCTCCATGGGGCATGTACTTTGCTTTTGCATGCACTGTTTTTCTTCAGTTATTGATTTACTTCTGGTTGCAACAGTGAAAAGCTCCGAGCTAGACAGAAGGAAAGGATTGCTCAGCGGCACATAATCAAGAACTATGCGGATGATAAACTTGAAGATTTCATAAAATTATATGACTCTAGTGTTGATGAATATGGTGTAAACCCTTTGAGAATTGTAGAAGATCCTGACTCCGCGCAGCCATCCGGGTCTAAACGTTTCAATGATTCGGCTGCTGAAATAAGGCATTCCTCGAAGAAAGCAAAGAGATATCCTGAAATCTCTCGAGAACTTCATGCCAAACTTGCTGCAAATGCTAATTCGTCGAAGCACCACACAAAGGCAACTGATGTCTTAAATCCAGGGATACCACATCACCTCTTACCTGTCCTTGGCCTTTGTGCTCCAAATGCTGATCAGATAAACTCGTACAAGAATTCAAATTGTGGACCAAGCATGAAGGAGCAGAAAAGAGCTAGTGGTGAAGTAGCCAACAAACCACTGTCACCTTCTTCTGCTGCTGACCATTCTAGTGAACATAAAATTGATGGCCAATCAGCTCCTAGTAAGACTATGTTTCCTGGTTCATCCGAGACTTTGCGAAGGCTGAATAAGATCATTCCAGATAGCTACTTCCCCTTCCATCCTGTATGTACTCTTTCTCTATCTGGCAATGCTCCTTTTTTACATTCTAGGCCGCTGGATATTTTATCTTATTTTTGTGCCTATAGTATATCAACATCAACTTAGTCATTCTTGATCAGAGCATGCCATTTCCTATTAAACGAAAGAAATAACATGGTTCTTCTGTGCAGATTCCACCTATATCTGGGAAGGCGCTTTGTGATCCTGTTGAAAACCCTTTACCGTCTATTGCTTCATTCCAAGGGAATATGGGTCTTCCGAACTTTGGTCTGGAAGACAATGTTCCACTTAAGCATATGAAGTCAGTACCAGATCTATTTCCCAATTCTCACTGGGCACCAGTAACGAGTTTGTTCGTAATTCTATTCCAGAATTGCCGAACAGTTCATTTTTACCGAACTTCATGGCCGATATTGCTGGAACTTCAAAGCAGATGTCAAAATTCATGCCAGATATGTCTGCCCTTCTTCCAGGGTTAGGAATTAACCCAGGTCAACAAATCCATTCAGCCATGCCTGAAAATCACAAGAAGGTATTGGACAATATAATGATGCGTGCTCAGTACGCCACAAATAAATTCATGAAAAAGAGGTCAAAACCTGATTATTGGTCTGAAGATGAACTGGATGCTTTGTGGATTGGAGTTCGTAGGCATGGAAGGGGTAACTGGGATGCCATGCTTAGAGATCCGAAGTTGAAATTCTTGAACCACCGTACCAGTGAAGAGCTGGCCATGAGATGGATTTTGGAGGAGCAGAAAATTATTGATGAACCAATGCCTACAGCCACAAAAAATTCCAACTCCACATTTCCTGGTTTATCTGATGCAATGATGTCTCGAGCGCTGAATGGAAGTAACTTTTCTAAACATAAGATGGAGTCCCCTAAGCTGCATTCCCACCTAACTGACATTCAATTAGGTTGCAATGATGTACCGTCTAGATTTCCTCATGTTGAGCCCTCAAATTACATGAGTTCAATTGAGGGTGGTCCATCACTGACACCATGGAAGAATTTCAAGCACAAAACGGGTTATGGCAGGGATTTTCCAGGAAGCACATCCGACAAGTGGGAGAAAGCTAATGTTGTCCCACCATACATGCCAAATCCTTTTATGGAAAGCATTGGTTCTATACCTATGAACATTCAAAACAGTAGTTCCATCCAGCAGAATGAATTTGCATCAAGTTCTCATGAGAACATTCTTCTTCATGGTGTTTCAAATGGGCAGGCTGATTTGTTTCATGAGATGCAACGGTGTGTGAAGTTAGGTAAACAGCCCATTGAGATGAATCTCTATCACACAAAGCACTCGAACTCAATACTTGAAGGTGCTGGTATCTTTGGAAGTTCAAAATCAAACAAGCTACCTCATTGGCTTCAAGAGGCTGTGCGTGCTCCTCCATCTAAGTCACTTGAACGCGAGCTACCAGCAACTGTTTCAGCAATTGCACAGTCTGTGTGCCTACTTCTTGGTGAAGAAAAACCAGCAATACCTCCTTTCCCTTTCCCAGGACCTCGCCTTTCTCGCCCAAAGGATCCGAGAAACACTCCAAAGAAGAGGCAAGTACAAAAGGTTCAGCAAGCTTTCACCCAGGCAGGACATTCCAAAATCGGATCTGGGCAAGGTGATCATGTATCAGCTCCAGCACCACAATTAATGGAAGTTGCGCCTGTTTCTACTGCAGTTGATCACAATAATGGTGCCCCTTCAATCAATTTAAACTCTCCGTCATCATCTTCCGCATGCAGTCAGAGGCAAGATGTGGCACCTGCTTTGGAAGAAACACGGAATACATTGGATGTTTCAGAAGCTATTGCTTCTACTGGTACGGCCAGGTCAGAGACTCCTGAAACTGGTTGCCAGAGAGCTGAATTCTCCGGGGTAGATGACATTGCTAGTGGGTCCTACAGATCACCACTGAGGGATATTCCTGATCCTGGTGCTCCGAGGAGAGAACTGTCGGAACCACTACAGAATTCTCTATGCTGCCAGTAGTTGATGCAACAGTTATAAGTACCGCACCGGCTGTAGCCCCTGTACCAGTGGTGATGATCAGGAGCCCGAACAAGACAATATGTTAGACATTGACAGAGGGATTGACGATACAAAGAAGTTAACGGAGAAAACTATGCCTCTTCACGAGAGCAGGGATTCAGGCCCATCACATTCCGATTCAGCCAACATAGTTGATGAAGATAAAGTCAACGACATCGTCGCAGATGATCTGTGATGAGCTCAGGAATTCTTTTTCGTCCATTCAGTGCTGGGATTTTCCCTTTCCCAATGTTTCCAGTGTGATGGTGCGCTGTGTTTGTACGCTTAGTTCAGATGGAGTAAACTCCAGGGACTAGTAGTTTAGCACTAGTCTAGTCGGAGCAACTCTGGAAAGCCTCTCTATATACATGAAATGCATATATTTGCTAGCCTTGCGTGGACTGTTGACAAGTATATTCATTTATTTATGCGTGTATGGTTAAGATAGTCCTTCAACCACTCAGGGTTACAGTTACATCCTTTTCAGCAGAAAAACAATCCCGATATGCGGTTGGGACTTGGGAGTTGGCAACACCCTGGAAAAAGGGAGTTGATTTCCAGTCTGCTTACTTTGCAGTCCTTCCATCGGCCCATGTATAATGGCTAGCATTATTGTTGTGTTTAGTTCCCTTATGCTTCTTGACTCTACCTTGATTATAAACATCACTCTGTTTAGGTTTCTGATGACGACTGCGTGGTCCTCGTTAGCAAAGAATGGAGCGGAGATGTCAATACCGTGTGACGTCGCGCTTCAAGGCAATTGTGGGACGGTGTTCCATGAGGCTGTCTCCGCCCTTATAATCCTTCGAAATTAAGCCTAACTCCATAAAACATGTCCTGTACCAAACCAGTTTATTTTTTAAGTTCTAACCATGTCCTCTAGCACGTAGAGCGTCTGATGGATCCGAAAAGAACCGGGTCAGGGTGAGCGCTGTGTGTCTGAGCGTGGAGGGATAGTGATGAGAAAAGTAAAAGGAAAAAAGAAAAGAAGGATAAAAGTGGTGCAGTCAACTTGTGGAATAAGGGGGCTGTTTGTGTGGACCTCTAAATCGAGCCGTTACAGACTATTCTCTACGAACTCCGGAAGTTCTGGCCCAAACGTTTCGTATCATGGAAGTTCTAGGCCAACTTCGAGGCTAATACAGAGAGGTGGCATCGTGAAAGAGTATGGTGCCCTATGTAGTTTTGGTAATCAATAACAATTCTCATGAACTAACTAATATTTGTATTGAGCGAGTCTTGTAGGATGTGTCCATATGTTAGATCCGAGGTTGATGCTATGAACATAATGATATGAAATGTGTATTTGGCATCAAGATCATCGATTTGAATTAATATATTTGATATGATAAGAAGAAAAATTATATGATGACAAAGTTTCTATTGAAGGGGTTATCCAAAAATGTTTGTATATACGAAGCGAGAAAGTATAAAATTGCACATAACACGAAAGTTTGAAAATAAAATTGCACATAACACAGAATCAAAACAGTTTTTGCGACTAACCGAATCTTTGGGGGTAATATGTTGCAGCTAGCCAAAATAGATGTTTTAGGGCCTTAACACAAGTGGGGCTAGAGTTTTAC
The DNA here is from genome assembly GCA_947311845.1 of Poa pratensis. Taxonomy (NCBI): domain Eukaryota; kingdom Viridiplantae; phylum Streptophyta; class Magnoliopsida; order Poales; family Poaceae; genus Poa; species Poa pratensis. The sequence continues at coordinate 38,726,823 of CAMZMU010000128.1, forward strand.
ACCGTATACCATAACTATACGATACTTTTAAAAATGGTATACCATAATTACATGAGAACTAAAAAAATAGACTGCATGTAGCCCCGAATACCAAGAATTTTGGATTGAGATTTTACACGCTCGTGAGATACATCATTGACTACCTCGACACTTCTTTTTTTTTTCCAGATTTTTCTAAAAGTTGAAAATATAATTTCGATTCTTTCAAACTAATTAGCTCTATGTAGCATGAGAGGCATTTGTCTCCACCGTAGAAAACATAGACATGCACAAACAATATCTGAGCATCATAAATTTTTAATTATCGTATAGTTGTGGTACACGGTATAAAAATCTAACCCCACTTGTCATATACATTGTTAAGGGACATAAGACATCTATTTGGGGTAGCTGCAACAATTACCCCTTAAGTTAGGGTTAGCTGTTTTGATTCTGTTTTTTGAGCAATTTTGTCACCAAACATCGGTGTTAGCTGCAACATAGTCTCCTCTCCTCAGAGGTTAAGTGGGAAAAACCGGCGAGTGGCTGGAGTAATATCAGCACCGCCGATGGGGCAGTTGATTCCCCGTCTGGGTGTGGTAGAGTGGGCTATGTTTCTCGAGGCGCTGATGGTGAGTTTTTGTTTGGCAAAAGCATGCGGTATGAGGGCAACACTGAACCTGAGATGGTGGAGTTACTCGCTTGCCGGGATGCAATTCCTTATTACTCCCTCCGTTTTTTAATATAAGATGTTTTAGGTGTTGTACATGTTGTCTAGATACATACTAAAGTGAGTGCACATACACATTAAAACATGTCCACATACATTTATATACATATGAATGTGAACAAATGTTAAAACATCTTATATTAAAAAACGGTGGGAGTAGCTGAGAAGGGGTTCCAGAAGGTGATTATCGAAACTAATTGCCTAAATATAAAAATGATATGGGACTCGACTTCACGAGAAAGGAATGGTGGATCTCATATAATCAGTGAGATGCGTATAGCGCATCCCAATTCCAGGGGTTTACGGTGGTTCATGTTGGCCGATCTGCTAACCAGGCGGCCCATAGGTCCGCTAGAGAAGCATTATCTTGTAGTAATAATCTGATGTACTATGATGATGACCCTCACTTTCTCACGGAGTTAATCCAATGAAAGGTCTTGCCTAATGAATAAAGTAATTGTTAGAATTGGGCCCATTAGTGGGCAGCCAATAGCAATTTCAGAAATCTCAAAAGCCCACATTTGTGGCAGCACACATGGGAGTGGAGTGGGAGCTAAAGTTTAGTCCCACACCGCTAGTTTGAGAGGAGTGGCACCACCTTATATAGTGGACTGTTGTGCTACTTGGTAAGCTTGTGAGAAAAAGAGGCTCTCTCATGCGCTCCTCCTCCCCCGCCGCCGCTCGCACGCACGCACGCACCGCACCGCCCGCCCGTCTCGACACGCCGCGCTATGCCGCGGGTTGCGAATCTCGCCGAGCCGAGCTTTATTTTTGCAGTCCGGGAAAAAAACGGTTTGGACGGACGCGTCACAGTTAGTCGGTTCGGGTCGCTCCCGGATCGTGGGCTACTGTAACCGACCCAAAACGTGCGCGACGTGGACTTGGCCCATGGTGTACCCGTTAGGGTTTTCCTGAACCACACTATATAAAGTCGTGCACTGCGTGCGCTGAAAAATATCCCGAACCAATCTAGGTTTGCCAATCTCGTGCCTTGCGCCGCCACCGTACTCTACTCCATCCGTGTGCCGGCGTGCACCGGCGAACGGGACAACAGGTCTCCGGAACCACTTGTCCCTGTGATTCTGTACGGGAGAGGGCGAATTGTAACAGCCCAACGCTTGTGAACCTGAAAATCTGTATAAATTTTCCACTTTTTGCATCATGGCATACATGCATCCTTGCATTAAATTGTAATTGCTAAACAACACCCTTCTGTTTCGGGCAACATTTGAAAACCAATTTGAAAAATGCTACCACCAACTCTCTCAACAATGAGAGCACTCAATCTTGCTAAACAAAGGTACCTTGACATTAAATATTTGTCGAGGAAGTTCCAAGAGCTCAACTAACTATTTTGTCTTGCTTCAAAATTCTGAGGGAATATTCTTGTGGAACTTCTCCAAATTGCCTACAACAACCTTATGAACAAAAATGTTGCAAAACTTTTTATTTGGACAAACCAATTTTTGTGGTGGTTCTACTTAGTGTGGGGAGGCTATCCCCAATTTTCTAGATTTTTCAAAAATGTTTAGATACCCCAATAAAATTCTGGAAGTGCTACTGATTTTGAGTACAAAACTGAAAAGGGCTTGATTGTAAATCTGGAGGGACCAATCCGTGATGGTAAAGAAATTGCCAGGGGGCTGTTTGCAAAGTCGCCGTCTCCATTTCTGTAGCGACCGAGCTTCTCAGCTCGTGCCGGACCCGATCGTCGCCGTGGCCACGCCCCGCACGCGTTGCGCCCCCTCTGCCTCACTCCTGCACGAGGAGCTCGCCCCACGAGCCCCCCTGCTCACTAGCCTGCCCCTCCCTCGATTTCTTCCGTTTTCTTCTTCCCCGAGCCGCTGCACCACCGTCGTCGTCGCCGCCGCAGTTGACCGCCGATTCCCGCCGTGGTAGTCCACGCCGAGCATCACCGTGTGGGGCAAACGCTGCGCCGCGTTCCTTGCTCCTTCTCCACCAGAGGAATCTAGCTGGGAGGGCGAGAATCGCCGCCGCCGTTCGGTTTTCCTCCGACCACCGCCGCTGCCGTCCGAGCTCCGCCACGCTCGAATTCATCGCCGTCGACGTCCATCAGCCTTCCCCGACCTCTCCCCTGCGTCCGTGGTGAGCCGCTGCTACTCCCGTGCTCGCCGCTCCTCCTTCCCTCTCCTTCCCTCGCCGTACCTCCGCCGTGCTTGTGCGTGTCCCGCTCGTCGCCGTCGACGAGCGCAGCCCGGCCTCACAGCCAGCCCAGGCCGGGCAGGAGGCAGATGCCCTCGGGCAGGTGGCCGGCCCACTAGCCGGCCCAAACCGGCCAGGAGGCCGATGGCCACAGATACCAGGCCGGCCTGCCAGCCGGCCCAGACCGGGTGGGAGGCTGACCCGATTTTTTTTTAGGTTGTCCTGTTTTATTTATTTTTTTCCTCGCTGATTGTTTCGTCGACCCCTCTCGCGTATGCCTCCCGCTTCCCCCTCGCTCTAGTAGAGGACATCGACTCCGATGATTCGACTACTCCCTCCCTCTCGAATCCGAGTAATAATTGGTACCGTTGTTTAAGTTCAACCGAATTAAATTTGTAAGATTAAAAGAGGGAATTAATAAAAGTAATAACTTTTTACCGGTGCATCCAAAAATTGCGAGCGAGGTACCGAAACGCTCCGAACAACGAGAGCTACCCAAAATCATCATCATCATGCATATTTGCTCACATTTCTGACAATGTACTCCTAGTAGTATCGAAATCACTAAGTTAAATATGGGGTGTCTTCCCTAGTTGAGGTATTACTCCCGCACCCCATTTAATATTGCTAGATAGCTCATGACAAGTTCCGTGCATCTTAAATTGTCATACCATCATGTGTTTGCGCATTGCATTTGGGAAGCATGTGTGGTGATTGATTGTCTCTTCCCGTGTTTTGTGCACCGGTAGATCAAGGAGGTGAAGTGCCACCCCCGTCTCGTGACGATCCGTACTACCAGCCGTATCAACAAGGCAAGCGTAATCCCCCCTCTGAGCATATCTTATCCTATTTTCCGCAATTATTTTCTCCACTATAATATTGCATGCGGTTCTAAATGTCTTTTGCCTGGATTAGAGTATCCTACTAGTTGCATTAGAATCCTGTTGCCAATACCTGTTTTACCTTCCTAATACCATAGGTTTGTATTGTTGGCCATGAAATACTTACTATGCTATGCAAGTGCTTAGCCATGCTTAGTGAAATGCCTAGTGGTACTAAGGATGGTGAATGCTGGAAACAGGTGTTAACTTGTGACAGTGATGTTGATGGTGGAGAATTGTGGAGATGGATAATAAAATGCTAAGGTGGGGATGAGAGGCCACTGTGGTTGTGGTGTTTTGTCTCGTTCTCGCCGCCTAGGTGCGAGTTCTTTACCTCTTGAACCAAGACTGAGCGTGCAACCATGCGTGAGGCCTATGCATTTGCAGGAACCCTCATAGACTAAATAACTCGAGCGGGGCTAGCCAGGGTCCTCTAGTTCGGGCTTCCATTTGCGCGTGCGTGATGATGGTGGATTTGAACTGAGATGAGGATTGTGGTGTTAGGAAAATGAGTGGCCACGGGGCACGGTGTCGATGATCCGTGCTTCGTCCTCACTGATGATCCTGGGTTAGTCCTTAACGAGGGAGAAGTCGACACCGCTCCCACCCGGCCGGCTTTCCATGGAAGAGAGCTAAGGATCAGGTAATGGGCCGGACGGTACGCGTGGCAAACATTTGTACACCCCTGCAGGGTTAAATCTTTTCGAAAAGCCGTGTCCGCGGTTATGGACGAACTTGGGAAGTGAAGGTAAGATCATAGAATAACTTTAACGGAATGATTAAAACTGGGTACTAGAGGTACCACTCACAAATGCAAGGCGGGCTTCCTCGAGGGTGATTCGGGGAGGTGCCTTTGATGAACAGGTACAGTGGTTGATGATGAGAAGGTGTTGAAAGAAAAGAGTACTTCTTACCTCTTTTGAAAATACTCTGAATAGTCGATGGCTTTGAGTGATGTTTTCATAAATAAAATCAGCTTTATGCAAAACAACCATATGACCTTGAAAGCCTCATCGAGCATATATTAGCTCTTAATCTTGCGAGTTCGTCGAACTCAACGTCTTTGCTTTTGTTTCAGAGGAGGACTTCACCGACTTCGAAGGTGGGTTCTTTGTGGACGTCGACGAGTAGTCTGGGGTTCCCAGGTGGCAGCTTGGGACATCCTGGAATAGCTGGCGTTGTGATGTTTATCTGTAGGCCTCTTAGGCCATATGTTGGTTCTTGTTGTTTAGAACAACCTATCTCGCTTCCGCTTGATGTAATGTTGGGTCTGTGACCTCTGGATGTCATTTTGCTATCTTTCTCTATTATAAGAGTTGAACTATATGATTTTTGTGTCGTAAAGTCTGTGATGTGCCAGTTGTTCCACTAGTCTTGATCTCACTATTATGCCTTGATAGCTGTGCCTGTGTTAAGGCATCAATCGGGGTGTTGCGTTGTATGGAGTGAGGTGTACCCAGCAACGCCTGCCAAAGGTTTTGGCCGGGGATTGGTAAACCCGTAACCTCCAGTTGTATCGCTTAACCGGTGACCCACAGCATCATTGTATAGCAATCGGGTCGGGGCGCCACACGAATAAGGTTTTTGGGAAGCGCTCCGCGCGACTGCTTTCAAGTTCTTCATCACGGCTCGACTTCCTGGACGATCTCCGGGTCCGCGGGCGACTCGTCTCCAACGTCGTCTTCTTCGAGCTGCTACCGTCGCCGCTCAAGCTGCTGCCGTCGCTGCTCCAACGACTACTTCATCTACAATCGTTCGGTACGTTCGTCACGTTCCGATGGCTGTGTTCGTAGATGTCTTGCTGCTGTTCATGTTAATTAATACGTCTAGTATTTTCGAGATTAACATGTTAGTAGCTCTTGTGATCATGCTTTATATTCTGGAATTAATCATGGAAATTATGCCTAATAATCCAACAATCCAAAAACCTTATATTTGTTATAGGCAATTTCCTGAGTTAAACATGGGACATCTATCTGATGCGCTGAGGCCGGACAAGTTTACCGGTGTGGACTTTAAGAGATGGCAGTACAAGACCACACTGTGGTTGCGATCTCTGAAAGTGTTCGAGGCTAGTGAGGGTTTACCTGAAGGAACTATATCTGACGAGGATCAGAACAAGTTCAAGGAAACCAATACTGCCTTTGTGGGACTCGTTCTGAGTGCTCTTAGCAACAAGCTGTTTGATGTGTACATGCACATTACAGATGCCAAAGAGCTCTGGGAGGCACTGAACGCTAAGTTCGGTGTAGCAGATGCTGGCAGTGAACTGTACATCATGGAGAGCTTCCATGACTTCAGGATGGCTAACAACCGTTCTGTAGTCGAACAGGCTCATGAGATACAGTGCATTGCTAAGGAGCTTGAGCACGCTAAGTGTGCCTTACCTGACAAGTTTGTGGCTGGATGCATTATTGCAAAGTTGCCCTCTTCATGGAGGAACTTCAAACACAAGAGACAGGAGATATCGGTTGAAAACCTGATAGCGTCTCTTGATGTTGAGGAGAAGGCTCGGGCTAAGGACACTGCTGAGAGGTGGTGAAGGTCAGTCTAGCGCCAACATGGTGCAGAAGAACTTTCACCATGGCAAGAGCAAGGCAAAGAGCAAGCCTTCCTTCAACATGCCTACCAAGACTACTTCTTTCAAGAAGAAGAAGAAGATGCTGAACAAATCTGAGCTAAAGTGCTACACTTGTGGAGAGCCCGGACACTTCTCTGTGGACTGCCCAGATCGTGCAGACAAGAAAGGGAAGAAAGCATGTCAACGTCGTGACCGCTAGCAATGCTGATGGGTACGGTAATTTACCGATTGTGCTTTCAGTATTTCAATCTCCATGTTGGTGGATTGATACGGGTGCTAATGTTCATGTATGTGCTGACATCTCTATGTTCACTTCTTATCAGGTCGCAGATTCAAGCGTCTTAATGGGGAATGGATCACATGCTTCTGTTCGTGGTGTTGGCACGGTAGATCTGAAGTTTACTTCGGGAAGATCGTGCAGCTGAGGAACGTGCAGCATGTCCCTACTATGAACAAGAATCTGTTAGCGGCTCCCTTCTATGCAGAGATGGGTTTAAATTAGTCTTGGAGTCCAATAAAGTAGTTGTGTCAAAGTTTGGACAATTTATTGGTAAAGGGTATGAGTGCGGAGGCTTGTTCCGCTTTTCATTATCGGATTTTTGTAATAAGTCAGTAAACCATATTTGTGGCAGTGTGGATTCGGATGCTAATGTTTGGCACTCTCGTTTATGTCATGTTAATTTTGGTTTAATGAGTAGACTTTCCAGTTTGAGTTTAATTCCTACTTTCACCATTGCCAAAGGTTCTAAGTGCCATAGCTGTGTGCAATCTAAGCAACCTCGAAAGCCTCACAAGGCAGCCGAGGAGAGAAACTTGGCACCTCTAGAACTCGTACATTCGGATCTATGTGAGATGAATGGCGTGTTGACAAAAGGTGATAAGAGATATTTCATGACTTTAATCGATGATGCTACTAGGTTCTGTTATGTATATTTGTTGCACACTAAAGATGAAGCTTTAGACTACTTTAAAATCTATAAAGCTGAAGTAGAAAATCAATTAGAGAGAAAGATCAAACGTCTTAGGTCAGATCGTGGTGGCGAGTATTTCTCCAACGTATTTGATGAATTCTGTGAGGAACATGGTATTATTCATGAGAGGACGCCTCCCTATTCGCCCCAATCAAACGGGGTTGCCGAGAGGAAAAACCGCACGCTGACCGACTTGGTGAACGCCATGTTGGACACTGCTGGTTTATCTAAGGCATGGTGGGGGAGGCTTTGTTGACTTCGTGTCATGTCCTGAATAGAGTTCCTAACAAGGATAAAGAGAAGACACCTTACGAGGAGTGGTCTGGGAGAAAACCATCACTTTCTTATTTTCGTACTTGGGGATGTTTGGCGAAAGTCAATGTTCCAATTCCTAAGAAACGAAAACTTGGACCGAAGACAGTGGATTGTGTCTTTCTAGGTTATGCTCAGCGGAGCATTTGCTATAGATTTTTAGTGGTTAAATCTGAGATACCTGATATGCATGTTGATACTATTTTGGAATCTCGTGATGCAACATTTTTTGAGAACATGTTTCCTATGAAGGATATGCATAGCATTGCTAGAATTTCTTCTGAGATATTTGCTGAACCTAGTACATCTGTTGATCATTCTGAACAACCACATGTTGAGGAAGTCCTTGAGAAGGATGACAATGAATCAGCTCCCAAGAGGAGCAAGAGACAGAGGACTGAAAAATCCTTTGGTGATGATTTCATTGTGTACCTTGTGGACAATACTCCCACGTCCATTGCAGAGGCATTTGCATCTCCTGATGCTGATGACTGGAAAGAAGCTGTCCATAATGAGATGGACTCGATTCTTTCTAATGGAACTTGGGAATTATCTGAACGACCCTACGGCTGCAAACCTGTGGGTTGTAAGTGGGTGTTCAAGAAGAAGCTAAGGCCTGATGGTACTATTGAGAAGTACAAGGCACGGCTTGTAGCCAAGGGCTACACCCAGCGCGAAGGCGAAGATTACTTTGACACCTATTCACCTGTTGCTCGACTCACCACCATTCGTGTACTACTTTCCCTGGCTGCCTCCTATGGTCTTATCGTTCATCAAATGGACGTAAAGACAGCTTTCCTTAACGGAGAGTTGGAAGAGGAAATCTATATGGATCAGCCTGATGGGTTTGTAGTAAAAGGTGAAGAGAGAAAGGTGTGCAAATTGTTAAAATCTTTGTATGGGCTGAAGCAAGCACCTAAGCAATGGCATGAGAAGTTTGACAGAACTTTAACTTCTGCAGGCTTTGCCATTAATGAGGCTGATAGGTGTGTGTATTATCGCCATGGTGGGGGCGATAGTGTTATATTATGCTTGTATGTTGATGACATACTTATTTTCGGTACAAGCATGATAGTGATAAATGAGGTCAAGTCTTTTCTGTCAAAGAGCTTTGATATGAAAGATCTGGGACAAGCTGATGTGATCCTGAACATTAAGCTGATTAGGGATGAGAGTGGGATTACGTTAACGCAATCACACTATGTTGAGAAGGTCTTGAGCCGCTTTGGTTATATAGACAGCAAGCCTTCTCCAACACCCTATGATCCCAGTGTGACACTCAGAAAGAACAAAAAGGAAACGAGAGATCAATTAAGATATTCTCAAGTGATCGGTTCACTCATGTACCTTGCGAGCGCGACGAGACCTGATATCTCTTTTGCTGTGAGCAAGTTGAGCAGGTTCATGTCTAACCCGGGTATTGATCATTGGCATGCACTTGAAAGGGTCATGCGCTATCTGAACGGTACAATGAGTTATGGGATTCACTATTCAGGGCACCCTGCGGTGCTTGAGGGATACTGTGATGCGAACTGGATCTCAGATGTTGATGAGCTCTACGCCACAAGTGGATATGCATTTATTCTTGGAGGTGGCGCAGTGTCATGGAGGTCTTGCAAACAGACCATTTTGACGAGGTCAACCATGGAAGCAGAACTTGCTGCTTTAGATACAGCTTCTGTTGAGGCAGAATGGCTGCGTGAGCTCTTGATGGACTTGCCGGTGGTTGAGAAACCATTACCGGCCATCCTTATGAACTGTGACAACCAAACGGTTATCATGAAAGTGAACAGTGCTAAGGATAATGCGAAGTCATCAAGACACGTCAAAGACGCTTGAAGTCTGTCAGGAAAATGAGAAAGGAGTAATAACTGTTAGTTATATTCAAACAGACAAAAACCTGGCAGATCCCTTTACGAAGGGACTATCACGTAATGTGATAGATAGTGCATCGAGGGAGATGGGGTTGAGACCCGTGAGCGTTACACCATAGTGGTAACCCAACCTATGTGATCGGAGATCCCGTGAATTAGGACCTGGGAAGAACAAGCTAGTGGTTTAACTGAGGAGAGTTATTTTGTAACCCTCTCCGTGGGAAGATGCATAACTCTCACATTCTGTAAGGCAGGTTGGCAATATGCCTTAATGTGTTTCTGTTGGCTATTCGTAGCAAAGGTGCTATCCTACAGAGCGACCTTGAAAGAACACACCTATATGAGTCCGACTGTTAAACGTCGCAGTCTATGAGATTTGGGTGATCTCTAGTAAGCTCATGAAGAGACCAGGGAGTATGACGCATATGCTCCACCCGCGGGGTAGGCTACTGGCAGCCACGTACTGGTTATGACTTTGAGTGAAGTCTATTGGCACCAAACTTGCAATTCAAGGTTCGTCCATTGTTCAAGTTGCTGGTAGATGTAGCTTGAAGCTCTAGGCGGAAGTTCAACTTAACAGTCTCTGCTGAAACACTGGTATATAAACAAGAAACGAGGTTTGGCAAAATCTCTAAATGGGAATTTGAGATCTGGTGGGGGATTGTTAGAATTGGGCCCATTAGTGGGCAGCCCAATAGCAATTTCAGAAATTCAAAAGCCCATTTATGGCAGCACACATGAGAGTGGATGGGAGCTAAAGTTTAGTCCACATTGCTAGTTGAGGGAGTGGCACCACCTTATATAGTGGAGTGTTGTGCTACTTGGTAAGCTTGTGAGAACAAGAGGCTTTCTCACGCGCTCCTCCTCCGCCGCCGCACGCACCGCACCGCCCGACCGTCTCGTCACGACGCGCAGCGCCACGCGGGTTGCGGGAATCTCGCCGAGCCGAGCTTTATTTTTGCAGTTCGGGAAAACGGTTTGGACGGACGCGTCACAGTTAGTCGGTTCGGGTCGCTCGGATCGTGGGCTACTGTAACCGACCAAAACGTGCGCGATGTGGACTTGGCCCACGGTGTACCCGTTAGGGTTTTCCCAAACCGCACTATATAAAGTTGTGCACTGCGTGCGCTGAAAAATATCCCGAACCAATCTAGGTTTGCCAATCTCGTGCCTTGCGCCGCAACCGTACTCTACTCCATCCCGTGCGCTAGCGTGCACCGGCGAACGGGACAACAGGTCTCCGGAACCACTTGTCCTTGTGATCCTGTACGGGAGAGGGCGAATAAGGTTTTTGGGAAGCGCTCCGCGCGACTGCTTTCAAGTTCTTCATCACGACTCGACTTCCTGGACGATCTTCGGGTCCGCGGGCAACTCGTCTCCAACGTCGTCTTCTTCGAGCTGCTACCGTCGCCGCTCAAGCTGCTGCCGTCGCTGCTCCAACGACTATGCGGTGACCCAGCACACCACTGCATATTGTAGTGTACAAGTCGTTGACATAACACCCACGGAAGGACTAATCCGTAAATGTTACATCACTCAGAGTAGTACAACAGAAGCATTGCGGTTCCACTTTATTACACACTGCTAAAGATTACAAGCCAGAAATGCATAAAAACATTGACGTCTTCCTCTGACATGGGAGGAATGTCTATTATTGCGATGTTGACAGGAGTCAACCTACAAGCGATAGAAAACAACAAACTAAGAACCATCTTGGCTCAGCCGCTAAGTAGTACTAGTCTAGTCTAACTCGGCCAGGTTCCTACTCTAATAACTCTAAGTCTCCACCTCTTCTTCTTCAATGTCGTCGGCTCCGTAGGCGATGATGTAGTCGACGCCCTCTATTCCTCCAGATAGATCAGGTGCTTCAAAGTAGACGTCATCGGCATGGTATGCTCCATGGTTTCCTTCCACGGTCTCTTCAAAGTCTAAGCAGGGGATCAAAAGGGGAACGAATGAGTAACATCGTTACTCAGCAAGTTCAGCTAAACGCTTAGATAAGTGGAATGCACTAGCTACCATCCTGACCAGACAGCCATGGATGAATATGCAAGTTTTGTAAAACATTTTTAGTAAAAGGTCTATTTTATTTTAGAAAACTATGCCCCCAGCCTCCACGGGTCTTGCGAATCACATGGGATTCCTTTCCCGCCGCGACCATAGTTCCCTCCTGGAACAAGGATGTAACAGTCACAATTTCTTTGTTTAACTCTGCAGAGCTGCACCACTTTACCCAACAGCAGCCTGGCCCTTATGCTTCATCAGCACACCATGTGTGCTATAGCTAGAACTCAGGACAACAAGTCATGTGGAGTCGCTTCCCGGCATAACGCATATCCGCCCATTTGTGACGCGGCTGGTAACTAAGACCATTAGCCCGCCACCCCTCCCGAGCTTCTATTCCAGTCACTCCGTCGAGTGGGAAGGTCACGCGCTTCCACGCAGTTGGCCGCCGCAACGGACGCAACCAGGTAATAGCCTGCCGAGGATATGCGAACGAAGGAAGAAACCTCTGATGAGCCCATCCATAGTGAATCTGTTGGCTGATGCTATCGATACGGCACGTAAGGATCACTGGGCCATGGGTTATTAATCCTAGGTATATACTTTCCCGTACAATGGAACCTCCACCACAACATCAATCTGTGGTTTCATTGCCAGCCAACCATAATAAATATAGCAATTCACATCATTCGAAGATAGGTTTTTCTTTTTCATGCAATGACAATCATAGTACTTCGCAATTACTTTGATAAAAATAATCAACCGAGAACATGCAAGTTAGAACTTGCCTTGAGACTGACAGGTAGTGCAGTCTAAAGCTTCCAACGAATTGGGACCCTCGTGTTCTGAAAATCGACATCATTGTCTATATGAGACAATGTTTGAAAACCAAATAGATGCTATTATGCATAGGATGCAAATGATTTTTGTTCTTTTCCCAAAATTCTCCGGAATTTTATTAATGATTTCTTTTGAAGTGATTTCTTTTCATTTATTTTTACTTAGGATGAATGACATGACAGTCATGATATAGTCCAAATTATACTTTGAACTTAGTAATTAATTTTCCCATATTATTTCTTTTGAAAATAATTTAAATTATTTCAAAGTCATTTCCACTTAAGCATCCTTTGAATTTTTGCTATAAGAAATAATTTTCAACAAATCAAGTAAATATTTTATTTGGATTACTTATTTTCTGCTGATGTTTGTAGATATTTTTAAATTATTTATAGGATTTTATTTGAATTTATAGCAAGTTTTGAAATTTGGGAAATTTTACAAATTCAAAATTTTTGCAATTAGCCCTGGCTTAATCAGGTCAAAGGTGGACCTGGTTCGGTTGGACCGAACCGAACCACTCACTCTCTCTCTATCACCTCTCACTCGCAAGAGCACGAGCCCGTGCTCAACCTCTCCTGGCGACCGAGTCGCCCTCACCGTCGCCGCCTTGCTCCGGCCAGCTCCGGCCATCTCCGCCGCTGCCGTCTGGGGCAAAACACTCCCCTCGCTCCGCTCCTCCATCTAGCCTGAGCGATTTGTGCCTCTCTTCCTCTCGCGGCTACGCTCGACCCAACCCTAGGGTTAGGGTTACGGTGCTGGCGCCGCTCGCCTGCCTTCGATTCCTCTTCTCCGGCGTGCCCACCATGGCTCGGCGCAGAGCTTCAACCTCTGTGCCGCCGTGGTGCGGCGGTGCTGTACCCCGACCTCCATGCGCCCCCTCCAACGGTAGCGCGAGCCCTGCCTCACCGCCGTGGAGCTACGGCCTTGGACGCAAGGTAAAACTTCTTCTCCTCCCTCTTTTCTCCACTCTCTACCCTTAGCTAGCTCGAGATGATGCTGTAAGAATGATTTGAACATGTTGCTTTCAGTTGCTTTAGGTTCTTGATGAACAGATGATGATTCTTGATGTTTTGCTCACATATGTGCACTGTCTGTCTACTGTGTATCAAGAATGGGATGAATGGTGTAGATCTAACATGTTTAGATCCACTGGATTTGTTGTTGGGAGCATTCTTGCTCACAGAAGATGAAAATCTCTTTAGAAAAATAATTCTGAGCTAGAACTTGTACTGAATGATCTAGCTGTGATGAAATAGTGCTATAAGAATGATTTAGGCAAGTTTTGCTTGCTGTGATGCCTCCTTGTAGAGTTACACAGCAGCTTGTTTGTTTAAAAATGATTTTAATGCTTTCCTGTGCTTCTTCCAAGTGTGCAAATGTGCAAAGCACAGTTAATCCAGCTCTGCTGGTTCACTGCCTTGTGTAATTTGAAAAATAAGAACAGATACTACACTGCTGCCTTTCCCCTTTTCCCTGTATGCTCAAGCAAAAGCTGAATCAAGCAACTGCTCTCCCTTTCTTCTCTCCTTCCTATTTTCTGCAAAGAACAGACATTCTCTGCCTTGCACCACTTTTTCTATAGCACCTACCTTGCTTAGCAAGGTTCTGTTAAGAACAGATGCTGAAAAAAAATGCTCTCTAGCATGGTTCTGTCATTTACAGAACCTGCTTGGTCCCTCTCTAGCTCACAGGATCAACCTGTTGTTGTTGAGCATCTTGTGCTTCTGGAAAATGATGATAACCTGCGTCTTGTGGATTTTGCCTCCTCCTCCTCGCTGCTTCAAAATTCCTAGAGTGTATTTTTCTAGCTGAAATGGCTTGGATGGGATAGGTTCAGGTTGGTTCCATGATGTGCTTGTGGTTTGTGGTTGTTCTTGGTGAAGAACAGATGGAGATGGTGAACTGGATGTGCTAATGGTTGTGCACTGTGTGTGTTGTGGTTGCTGTGAATTGTGTGTGCTGGTGGCTGCGGCTTGGGTCTGTATTTATACAAATTTGATGTGTCCTGGGCTAGTGACACCAGGATAATTGAATTGTGGTGAGTAACCTGCTTACAGTGGCACTCTTTGCCTCGAGCTGCTTTATTTGACTCTTTTCTGCACACCTTTTCACCTAGGAGCCCAGCTCACTGCTGCTGCAGCGCAGTTCATCACCCCATGGTGATAACCATGAGTCATTCTTGAGTCATTGATCTTATCTGGTCCAGATTTTTGTGTGGAAATGCTTGTCTGAGAATTGAAAGGTTTATGATAGTCGGTTTGAGATGATTAAACTCAAGTGTGTGGCCAATTAAGCTGATTGCTAGCTTAATAGGTGGTTTAGGGTCCATTTGCCTAATCAATAGGCAAATGCGATACCATAATTGTGGGCTAAGGTTTTATTTGCTTCCTGGTTTGATTTTTGGGGAATGCATTTTATCTGTTGCTCTGTCTTTTGAAAGATCAAGATCATAAGCTCAAAACAACACTTGTTTGCCTAAGATTTCAGTTGCCTGATTTAATTTTCTAAGTGCTGCAACATGCCTTTGCCCTTCCTTGTTGCCTTCGGATTAAAAGAGCATGATCCAAATGATCAGTCCCTTCTGTTGCCTTTGATGATTTGCAAAATTCCCCAATTTAGCCTAATGGAACCTCGGTTTTAATTAGGCTAAAACCAGGTTTCAATATAGTAACATGCCAACACCAAATGGCGTTGGCAACATTTTAATCATAACCCCAAATTCTACTTGTTTGTGTTGTTTATTTTGCATGTTAGAAGATGAAGAAGACTTGAAGATTTTAGTTTAGGAATTTTAGTACTGTTTTTGTATTCATTCAAATGTTGTAAGATTATTTGTACTGTAGTCTTGTAAATTAATTGTGTTGATCAATTGTATCATTTGTATCCAAATGTTTCCTACACATTTGAGTTTGAATCCATGTAATTCATGTGTATATATTCCTTTTAAAGATTCTTTTGGAAATATTTGTGTATGAAATTGTGATGTGGATGAAATAGAATGACTCTATTATTTGAAATGATGTCCTCACAATTCTTGTGATTTATATCTTGTTATATTTGTGATATGTGTGTATAAAAAGATTTAGGAAAGAATAAAATTGCTTTAAACTTAAGATTATTTCAAATTTCCTTTTGAAATCAAATCAAATGAAATCAAATGATTGTGCTGGAGAATTACTAGCAAATGTTTTGAAAATATGTCGTAGGGTTTATCGACACCTCTCGACTATCTGTCAACGTCTGACTCCCAGATCATCGACACTCGTCTGGATTCAACCCTCGATTCATTTTACACAAAAGCGCGAAAATTTTCCAGATTTCACCAAAAGATGCATGAATGCACAAATGCAAATTCCTAGTTCTACCATCTCGAGTCCTATTACTGCGGGGTGTTACAGACTATTTCATCTACAATCGTCACGTTCTGATGGCTGTGTTCGTAGATGTCTTGATGCTGTTCATATTAATTAATATGTCTAGTATTTTCGATATTAACATGTTAGTAGCTCTTGCGATCATGCTTTATATTCTGGAATTAATCATGAAAATTATGCCTAATAATCCAATAGTAATGAAAGGACGAGAGTTTAAAAAAAATGTTGTTACAGTTTAATCAAGGAAATAAAGTGCATTTTCAAGATTGAAAATCTTCTGTTGTCGTTAGAGTTGAATATGAAATTGCAGCAAAATTAGCCGTCAAAATTTGAATTTCGCCCCGCTTGCTTTTGCGCCAGCCCTACGCTCGGCGCCTCGCCCGCTCCTGCTCACCGGCTCCGCGAAGAGCTCCGGTAGCAGCCACGCCACCTCTCCCCCATGTCCCTCCGCTCCGCGTCCCCCATCTCCACCACCTCCGGGGCCTCGGCATACTCCGCCGGCGGCTTCTCCCGAGGCATATCTTCCGTGTGTTGTGGAATTGGGGAGATCGCAAGGGAAAGCTAGCCCTTGAGGTCAGGGAGCGGCTACCGGGGCGGCGAGTGGTGGGGCGTTTACATCCGGGGGAGAAGGCGGAGGAGGTAGGCCGGCGGTGGTACGCGCCTGGGAAGGCAGTCGGCGGCGGGGGCTGCTTGCCGCTGCGCCAATTTTCTGTGGGGACGAGACGACGAGTTGAGAAGAACAAAGAGACAGATAGAGGAGATTGATTAAGAGGTACTCCCTCCATATCAAAATATAAGACTTTAGAGCTATCTACCACACACATGTATATAGACATGTTTTAGTACAAGGTTCACATGAACCTTGTAATAAAACATGTCTATATACATGTGTGTGGTAGATAGCTACAAAGTCTTATATATTTTGATACGGAGGGAGTATATTTCAGCGCGTGTGTCGGCGGCAAGCGGACATGACGGAGGAGGCGTCGTCGTCGTCCGCGGCGGCTTCCGGCACGCCGTTCCAGCTCCAGTTCGACAAGCCCATCCCCTTCCAGGTCTCGTCTCCCTTCCGTCTCCCACTAGCCGAAGAAGCGCCGCGCTCGCGCTCGCGTCGATCCTTAACCGACCGAGCCAATCTGTGCTGAAGTTTCTGCATCGTAGTACACTAGTACGCGATAGCGTTGATCCGAACCAGGATTTGGATTGCGAGAGGACACGGGTGTATCGGGCTGGTCGTCCTCTGCCCGCCTGCCAACCGTTTGCTGAAATTCCTAGTAGGGTTGGGTCCGTACCCAGTAGTCACTGCGCGCGTTTGTCATGGGTGCTGCTGGGATTTTGCGGTGAGATGATTCATCTCACCTGTGACCTCAAACATGATCCGGAACGATGCTATTTTTTCTACTTATTTGCATTCAATGATCCATTTGTCAGCCCTTTAGTCATGCTTGCTTGATCCATCAGATTTCTCCCTTTAGGCCTCCTTTGATTCATAGGATTTCCTAAGGAATATTGTAGGATTTAGATCCTTAGGGAATTTTTCCTTTGGAGGTGTTTGATTTACAGGATACAATCCTATAGGAACTATTCCTATAGGAATTCTCTAGTGCATTTTCAAGGGAAAACTAACATGAGGCCAGACTTCATGGAAAATTCCTACGACTTCTTCCTATGGCTGTAGGATTGGAGTGGACAGACCAAGCTAATCCTACACAATCCCTATTCCTCTATATTTCCTACCCTTTGAATCAAAGAAGGCCTTACCCTATTCAGCATCAACATTCTCTAGCGACGTAAACACACAGATCAGACATTTCTTGCCACTGAATTTCACTGTTCACCTCTTTAATTATTGCGCACATTTTTTGCATTTTCTGTTATTTGTTTATTGTTGATTCATACTAATATGTGCACTGGCAATAACTTGCCCATGCTTTACTTTTTTTTAGATAAAATTGGCAGAGTGGAATCCAGAGAAGGATCTGCTTGCTATGGTTACTGATGACTCCAAGGTTCTCCTATCGCTTCAATTGGCAACGGCTATGGACTATATCCCCTGGCACTACGCCGGCCGTCGGCGTAGGACCAGTCGCCGCCGGCGTAGGTATACGCCGACGGCAGCCGTCGGCGTAACTTCGTCGGCGTAGAGGGCTGTCGGCGTAGCCAGATTGCCGTCGGCGTACCGTTGCAGTGGGACCCACAAACGGAGGACGTCCGTCTCCGTCTGCTCCACCATACGCCGACGGCGGTGCCGTCGGCCTAGCTAGCCACGTGGGGTGATCTGGTGCCTCTGTGAATATACACCGACGGCACGGCCGTCGGCGTATACATGACCATTGGTCATTTCAGGGCGACGTGTCATCGTCCTGTGAGCCTGTGAGGACTCTACGCCGACGGCAAATGCCGTCGGCGTAGCTTTGACCATAATTCCAGTTTTTACGCTGCTGGTTTCTAGCACAATTTAAATACAATTAAAATTGCACACATTATAAAACATGACAGGAACATCACATAAACATCACATAGATATCCAAAATGGCACAAACATGTTTCGAATTCATACAAACATCCATACAAACTCAAAAATGACACAAACATAGTTCGAATTCACACACGCTACACCCGGACACATCCTACACCTCCCGAGAGCCCGAGGTACCCATTTCTGACAGCGTGAGAATAGGCGACCGACCTGCATTGAGAAAGGATAAACTTTTAAGCATGTTGAAAAATGTAGTAAATAAGAATAAAGACGTAATGCAATTAAGAAGAAGCATGTTGAAAGACTAAGCATGTTGAAAAGTAAATAGTACGCAAAAGGACATAAAAGACCCTCACCCCTAATCATCACTCTCATAGTTAAGTCCTGGTTCTCATCATCACTATCAACATCACTATCACGAGTGTTGTATATTGGAACCTCCTCGCACGATGGAGGCTCATCATCGTCATCACTATCACTCTGTAACTTGTTGAGCATATCTATATCCTTTAGATTCACCACTACGTCACCACCTGTTTGTGCATTGTCCTCGCGGTCCTCAAGACCTTGTATGCCAAAGTCCCCAAAGGTTTGTTCCTCTTGATAGAAAATCCCCTCGTATGTTTAGGGTCAATGTTGTTGTAATCGTTTTCGGAGGGCATGGGTAGCTTACCACGTGGCGATACATGGAACACGACTTCCCAACCAATGAGTCCCTCTTTCTTGCATGGGTAGGGCAAATAATAAACTTGAAAGGCTTGGTGAGCCACAACAAAGACATCGGATCCATGGTAGGTGGTTGAAGGCTTAACTTCAACTAACCCAATGGAAGGGGTACTTTTGGTTCCATGCTCAGGGTCGAACCAGTGGCATTTGAACACAACAAGCTTGAGTTCTATGTTCGTGTTATTGAACGTCAGCTCGTATACGTTCTGTAACCTTCCGTAGTAATCATAATTACCGGCTCCTTTGGTGAAGACCCCGGTATTTATAGTCTTTGCATTAGGCCGACTGTTCTGGTGATGCTCTGTATGGAAGCGGTACCCATTCACATCATACTTCTCGACTCTACGGTTACAACCTTGGGAGACACATCTCAACTCATCTGACATCACAACGTTGGATCAGCTCCCTACAAGTACAAATTGTTTTGTGCATTAGTAAGAGGGATAAGACACGAATTGCAAGGTAGAAGGGACAGGTTTGAAATTACCTTTTCCCTGAACCAAACCGTGAATTTTTTCTTTCCGGGGGCAGGCTCTTTCAAAAGAGTGTCCAACGCGGCTTCATTGGGTCCATCTGATGTTCCCGACCACATTTCATCCGTGAATTGACTAAAAGGAGAAAATACGTATTAGAACGAAATCATGTTAGTAGTTGCAAAGTAATTTGTTCCCCATTTTACCTAAGGAAACTGCCCTCTTCTCCCTGCTCGTCGTGGGTCACTTCCTTCATGTTCATAAGCACATAGAGCATTATGCACTCCAGCTCATCATTGGTCAAGTTATACCTTGTTGGCCACCGCTCTTGCCACCGGGACACTGGAAGAGGACGAGCTTGGGGTCTCGCTTGGGCTCGTCGACATTGTACCGAGAGGCCTGGTTATGCATAGTGGGAACATCATCGGGGTAGTACGTTAGCCTGGCGTCTGCCATCTCCTGAGGATAGTTGCCTCGGCTATGCATGACTCAATCTTATTTTTGTTTCCACATTTGGTTCGAATATACTTAAACTCTCTCTCAATACAAAACTGCCAACGAAACTGCACCGGTCCACCCAAGAGTACCTCGTTCGCAAGATGCACAACAAGATGTGCCATCGGAGTAAAGAAGCCTGGCGGAAATATCGTCTCTAAGTTGCACAGCAACTCCGGCACTAGTTCATGCAGCTTCTGAATAATCAGGGGACATACTTGCTTAGCACAGAGCGTGCGGAAGAAATGGCTCAACTCCGCGAGCACTCGCCAGACACGGTCGGGGAGATACCCTCGAACCATCACCGGTAGCAGCCGCTCAATCCATATATGATAGTCGTGACTCTTGAGCCCGGTGACTTTTCCGATTGTATATTGACTCCCTTACTTATATTCGAACAATAGCCATCAGGGAACATCACGACGAATTTGAGCCAATGGAATGCCTCAGACTTTGCATACTATTAAGGCAGAAGTCAGCATGCGGCTTGAACCAGTTCTTTTGACGGCCTTCAGGAGGCTTCATGTGCATTCTCTCCCTATCACAGAGCTTCTTAACATCAACTCTAGCCTTAACATTATCCTTCGACTTCTCAGGAATGTTCAGGATGTGTGAAAGAGGGACTCTCCAACATTCTTTTCGGTGTGCATCACATCGATGCTATGGGGAAGTTCGAGGTCCTTGTAATATTCGAGTTGCGTCAAGCCTGCCACGTGAGTCCAGTTGTGCCACACCATATCCCACATATCGTGGGCCTTTTCCCTCAGCAGGCACGAGAGCACTTAGCTCGGCGTCAACAGCTGCACCATCGAAAGTTGGTATCGCTTTTTCTTCACGCTCAACTCTGCCCTTCTTGAAGTTCTTTTTGTCTTCTCTAAACGATGCCCTCTTTTGAGGAACTTTCGATGTGTGTCAAACGCGGAATACTTCCGTCCCGCCGTTAGCCACATGAACTCAAGTCGGTTCCTGCACACTGGGCATGGCCACTTACCAGCTGTACACCATCCGCAGAATAGGGCGTACCCGGGCATGTCATGCATGGAATTGTGATACCAAACTTTCATCAAGAAGTTTGTCTTCGATGCACGATCATATGTCAACGTCCCGTGGTGCCAAGAGTGGTTCAGATCATCCACAATTGGCTGCATGTACACACTTAAATTCTTCCCCGGATATTCAGGACCTGGAATGATCAGCGAGAGGAATATGGTCTTCTTTGCATTAGGGCTCCAGGAGGGAGATTGAGCGGAATAACAAACACGGGCCAGCAGCTGTACGAGGTAGTCGACAAACCATATGGATTGAATCCATCGGTTGCTATCGCGATTCTCACGTTTCGAGCATCTGCTGCCTCATCGGGGTGGTTCGCATCAAAGTTCTTCCATGCCGTACCATCAGATGGATGTCCCATCAATTCCCGGTCGTGCTCATCCTTGTATCTCTTCCCCGTTTTGTGCCATTGCATCTGTGTGGCAGACTCTTTGTTCATGTAAAGCCGCTTGATTCTTTGTATGAATGGGAGGTAACGAAGAATCTTAATGGCGACATTTGACTGCGTCTTCGTACCATCGGTCCTTTTACCACATGATACCTAGAGGCCTTACACAAGATACAGTACTTGTCATTGGCAAACTGTTTCCAAAACAAAAGGCATCCTTTTGGACAACAATCTATCTTCTGATAATCCATGCTGAGATCTCGCAGGATTTTCTTCGTTTCGTACATGCTTTGAGGCAGACAATGCCCTTCAGGCAACAGGTTACCAGTTGTTTGCAGATGCGCTTCAAAGCATGAACGGGTGCTGCCATACTGGAGCTTGTTGGCTAGTGCTTGCGAGATGGCATCGAGCTGAGAAACTTTTGCACCCTCGTACAGAGGCCTCTGAGACGAGGCCATCATATCAAAGAAGGCCTTCGCGGTTGGCTCTGGGTCCTCTGGTTCACGCGGTTCCTCCGGTTCTGGAGGTTCCTCCGGTTCCTCCTGTGATGGTGGCGAATCTGGCATGTCGCCAGCACGGAGATCATCTAGCCAGTTTCTAATCCCATCATCTTCATTGCCATTGATCCGCTGCCGCATCACCCTGCCACTCTCGCGCTCGTACTCATCAAAGTTGACTGTCGTCACGAAGTTCGGCATATACCCACGAGAGAAGAGGTGTTTAATCATATCATCCTTTCCCTGACGTGTACGAAACTTGCAACGAGGGCAAGGGCACTGTCCACGAGCGCCTGACTCTGAAACCCTTACGCGCTAACTCCTTCACTAACAAATGCGTCTTCCATACCCACTCATCTGTTTTGTCAACCAAACTAGTTCGGCCACTGTACATCCACCCATTATCTGCCATCCTCTGCTGCTTTACTGTGAGCCAAATAATAATAACATGAAATTAAATGCATCATATTTTTATTTTCTTGCATGCAATGTCACCATTTTATTACGGCCAAATTTTATCTTTTACAACATGCAAGGGTTCACATACACTTCTAATAGGTAGGGGCCTATCCCGCCCGAGTACGTGTAGATCGAGTCGTGTCCCATGTTCTACCCCGACCCGAGACGGAATTTCGGCAGCACCTCCCCGCTGTTCTTCAGAATACACGTCTCGAGCTTGTCAAGCCGAGAGGGTGTGCATCCGAAGAACAACAGGGAGGTGCTGCCGAAATTCCGTCTCAGGAAGGGGTAGAACGTGGAACACGACCCGATCTACACGTACTCGGACTGTCCAACAGGACAACCCGGAAGTGTTACGGTTATAAATATGCAAAGATGGACAATCCTGCATATTTATAAATTTGTAACCCTTCCGGATGGGATCTGACTCGGGTTACGGACTGACTTCGTGATCTAGACCAAAATAAATCTATGCAGCAAGAGAGGCGAAAGATTTATACCCTCGAAGCGTGATCGGTGGCCGGAGAAGGTCGAGGACATGGTCCGGAAGAGGGCGACAAATTATCATTTCAATCTACCTAAACGACGCTTTCCTAAACATAATCAAATTGCCCGAGGCTGGAATCGACAACAAATGATACCACAACAACGAGCTTAATTTTTACCATTTTCAGAAACATAAAGAATTAGATTGATTTTGTCAACAAAATACATTTCAAACATTAATATATGTATAAGGTCCTCCAAATTTAGATGCAAAATTAGAGTCAAAGAACAGCTCTTTTTGCATGACCTAGTTTGAACATTCCCCAATTTAGCTACAAAATTGGAGCACTAAACAAAATTGGGTGCAGTGGCCTGCTGACTGCTGCAGCTAGTGCTGCATGCGTGCTCCTGCTCTGGTTGGTGCGCCTGGTAGCGCCGTCGCCGCGATGGACTTGTGGGGGAGCTGAGAGGGCAGTGGCGGCCGGTGGGGGGGGATATGGGAGGGGGCAGCGGCTCCCGACGGCAGCTCCCGGAATTGGAGAAGAACTAGAGGGGCGGCGGCGGGGGTGGGCAAGCGACGGCGGGGGCGGAGGGACTAACCGTGGAGGGGCTCGGCAGAGGGGCGGCGCCGGCGGCGCACCGGGGCACCACGAGCGGCGCGGGGAGGAGTCGAGGAGGCCTGGCCGGCGATGGAGCGGCAGGAGGCGACGGAGCTTGGCACGGCGCGAGAGGCGACGGACCTTGGCGACGGAGCGGCAGGAGGCGACGGAGCGGCAGCAGCCTGGCCGGCGACGGAGTGGCGGAGATGGGCAGCGTGGCTGGGTGGATAAGGTGGAGTGACGGAGTGGCTGGGCAGCGGGCGCGATAGGATATCTGTGGTGGATAAGGTGGTGGACCTACGCCGACGGCAATGCCGTCGGCGTTGGGTTTTTCCTTTTTTTTATATTATTGAATTTTAATATTGTAAATCATTAGAATTTATTACATTATAAATTTGTAGAGTTTTATTATAATTTATTTTATTATATCGTATGACCACACGCAATTTTTTGAGTGATTCTGACACTTTAGCTATCCGGTTTTATTGCGCCCGTAGTCCGGTAGGACCCGCATATCTACCCCCGAGCTTGGACATTTTACAACACACAACATACTTGTATACATATGGTATGGCACAACCTTGGTTTTGACGGGGTTCCGACGCTCCGATGCCCTGCTTCGGTGAAACCCCGAATCCGCTGGGAAAACCCTAACGTTTTCGTCTACCCCCATAGACGTGCGTCGAAAGGGGGTAGGCCAGTAGACTTTTCTGCTTGGTTGTGTTAGCTTAGGCCATAGGAAGGTGAGAAACCAAAGTCTACCCCAAATCAACACAATGTTCCACCCGGCTCGTCCGAAAGGGGAGTTTTCACCTCTAAGTGCAGAAACTCACTAGAGAGAAACTGAAGTCGGAGAAGCCGGTCACACCCCGGAGTAGGATATTGCACATTTACAACACACAATAAACTTGTATACATATGGCATGGCACAACCTAGGTTTTGGTGGGGTTCCGATGCTCCGATGCCCCGCTTCGGCGAAACCCCGAATCCGCTGGGAAAACCCTAATGTTTTCGTCGACCCCCATAGACGTGCGTCGAAAGGGGGTAGGCCAGTGGACTTTTCTGCTTGGTTGTGTTAGGTTAGGCCATAGGAAGGTGAGAAACCAAAGTCTACCCCAAATCAACACAATGTTCCACCCGGTTCGTCCGAAAGGGGAGTTTTCACCTCTAAGTGCAGAATGTCACTAGAGAGAAAGTGAAGTCGGTGAAGCCGGTCATACCCAGGGGTAGGATATTGCACGTTTACAACACACAACACACTTGTATACATCTGGTATGGCACAACCTCGGTTTTGGTGGGGTTCCGACGCTCCGGGGCCCCGCTTCGGCGAAACCCTGAATCCGCTGTAAAAACCCTAACTTTTTCGTCTAGCCCCATAGACGTGCGTCGAAAGTGGGTCGGCCAGTGGACTTTTTTGCTTGCTTGTGTTAGGTTAGGCCATAGGAAGGTTATAAACCAAAGTCTACCCCAAGTCAACACAAGATTCCATCCGGTTCGCCCGAAAGGGGAGTTTTCACCTCTAAGTGCAGAATGTCACTAGAGAGAAAGTGAAGCCGGTGAAGCCGGTCACACCCCGGGGTAGGATATAGCACGTTTACAACACACAACACACTTGTATACATATGGTATGGCACAACCTAGGTTTTGGTGGGGTTCCGACGCTCCGGGGCCCCGCTTCGGCGAAACCCTGAATCCGCTGGAAAACCCTAACTTTTTCGTCTACCCCCATAGACGTGCGTCGAAAGGGGGTAGGCCAGTGGACTTTTCTGCTTGGTTGTGTTAGGTTAGGCCATAGGAAGGTGAGAAACCAAAGTCTACCCCAAATCAACACAATGTTCCACCCGGTTCGTCCGAAAGGGGAGTTTTCACCTCTAAGTGCAGAATGTCACTAGAGAGAAAGGGAAGCCGGTGAAGCCGGTCACACCCCGGGGTAGGATATTGCACGTTTACAACACACAACACACTTGTATATATATGGTATGGCACAACCTCGGTTTTGGTGGGGTTCCGACGCTCCGGGGCCCCGCTTCGGCGAAACCCTGAATCCGCTGTAAAAACCCTAACTTTTCGTCTGCCCCCATAGACGTGCGTCGAAAGGGGGTAGGCCAGTGGACTTTTCTGCTTGCTTGTGTTAGGTTAGGCCATAGGAAGGTTATAAACAAAAGTCTAACCCAAGTCAACACAAGATTCCATCCGGTTCGCCCGAAAGGGGAGTTTTCACCTCTAAGTGCAGAATGTCACTAGAGAGAAAGTGAAGCCGGTGAAGCCGGTCACACCCCGGGGTAGGATATTGCACGTTTACAACACACAACACACATGTATACATATGGTATGGCACAACCTCGGTTTTGGTGGGGTTCCGACGCTCCGGGGCCCCGCTTCGGCGAAACCCTGAATCCGCTGTAAAAACCCTAACGTTTTCGTCTACCCCCATAGACGTGCGTCGAAAGGGGGTAGGCAAGTGGACTTTTCTGCTTGCTTGTGTTAGGTTAGGCCATAGGAAGGTTATAAACCAAAGTCTACCCCAAGTCAACACAAGATTCCATCCGGTTCGCCCGAAAGGGGAGTTTTCACCTCTAAGTGCAGAATGTCACTAGAGAGAAAGTGAAGCCGGTGAAGCCGGTCACACCCCGGGTAGGATATTGCACGTTTACAACACACAACACACTTGTATACATATGGTTTGGCACAACCTCGTTTTTGGTGGGGTTCCGATGCTCCGGGGCCCCGCTTCGGCGAAACCCTGAATCCGCTGGGAAAACCCTAACGTTTTCGTCTACCCCCATAGACGTGCATCGAAAGAGGGTAGGCCAGTGGACTTTTCTGCTTGGTTGTGTTAGGTTAGGCCATAGGAAGGTGAGAAACCAAAGTCTACCCCAAATCAACACAATGATCCACCCGGTTCGTCCGAAAGGGGAGTTTTCACCTCTAAGTGCAGAAGGTCACTAGAGAGAAAGTGAAGCCGGTGAAGCCGGTCACACCCCGGGGTAGGATATAGCACGCTTACAACACACAACACACTTGTATACATATGGTATGGCACAACCTTGGTTTTGGTGGGGTTCCGACGCTCCGGGGCCCCGCTTCGGCGAAACCCTGAATCCGCTGTAAAAACCCTAACTTTTTCGTCTACCCCCATAGACATATGTCGAAAGGGGGTAGGCCAGTGGACTTTTTTGCTTGCTTGTGTTAGGTTAGGCCATAGGAAGGTTATAAATCAAAGTCTTCCCCAAGTCAACACAAGATTCCATCTGGTTCGCCCGAAAGGGGAGTTTTCACCTCTAAGTGCAGAATGTCACTAGAGAGGAAGTGAAGCCGGTCACACCCGGGGTAGGATATTGCACGTTTACAACACACAACACACTTGTATACCTATGGTATGGATCAACCTAGGTTTTGGTGGGGTTCCGACGCTCCGGGGCTCCGCTTCCGCGAAACCCTGAATCCGCTGTAAAAACCCTAACTTTTTTGTCTACCCCCATAGACGTGCGTCGAAGGGGGTAGGCCAGTGGACTTTTTTGCTTGCTTGTGTTAGGTTAGGCCATAGGAAGGTTATAAACCAAAGTCTACCCCAAGTCAACACAAGATTCCATCCGGTTCGACCAAAAGGGGAGTTTTCGCCTCTAAGTGCAGAATGTCACTAGAGAGGAAGTGAAGCCGGTCACACCCCGGGGTAGGATATTGCACGTTTACAACACACAACACACTTGTATACCTATGGTATGGATCAACCTAGGTTTTGGTGGGGTTCCGATGCTCCGGGGCCCCGCTTCGGCGAAACCCTGAATCCGCTGGAAAAACCCTAACTTTTTTGTCTACCCCCATAGACGTGCGTCGAAGGAGGTAGGCTAGTGGACTTTTTTGCTTGGACTAAAAAATTTTAACCAAAAAATTTTACGTGTCTGGATACTGAAATTGGGAGGGCAATTATAGGTCCAATATATATATAAATTTACAACTACATTAAATATTATTTAGAGAAATAAAGAAATAAATATTATATACGAAATAAATAAATAAAGGAAAAACTAAACGCCGACGGCTGTGCCGTCGGCGTATCAGCGTTGCTGGACGGCCGGCTACGTTCCGTCACGGTGCCCTATAGTACGCCGACGGGGTTTTATACGCCGACGGTCGCCGTCGGCGAAGTTAAGGCTACGCCGACGGCTCTGCGTACGCCGACGGCTTTGTTGTCGTCTGCCCTAGCACGTACTGTACGCCGACGGCCCCGACATTTGGCCGTCGGCGTACAGGACGGCCGTCGGCGTAGCGTGGCTTTCCCGTAGTGTGGTTGGTACCCTTCCCACCCTTGGTGCTCACGACGAAACATCTATTACATCATATTTTTGGAAGCTGAAACAACACAAAATAATTATGGATATTTCCTCATGTTCGCTATGTTCAAAGAAGCACATGCCATGTGTTGATGTGCACCTTGCCTTTTCAATAACTAGGAAGAGTTGCGCGGCGACACGTCGCGCCCGTTGCATTGTTATGTGTAGTAGTAGTAGTATTAGGTATAGTAGTGTAAATTTGTGAAAGATATCATGTTTAATTCAGTGCAGTTGGTTTCCTGAATGAAGTGTTTCTAAGCTCAGATAAAAATACATAATCTGAGGTAATTCATACATAAGATTATATAGATTAAGATGGTTGTTAATTTGACGCGGCGTGCCCTTTGAATTAATTCGTATGATTAACTTTATCGATTATGCACCGGTGGTAAATGTCGATGGCAATTACCGTCCAAGAATTCACGTAATAACTATTCTGAAATGACCGCCATCGGAAAATTACAGTCGAGACCGAAGAGCTGCGGCTAACAATTGACTGTCAAAGCATGCCGTAGTTAGTGAGCATTTTCATATTTGGAATAGAATATATACATTATATACCTTTGATTATTACTATTGGGAAAAAATAGTTGAGCGACTATAATTTCATTTGGATCATTTATTGTATGTTTGTCATTTATTCTAATATGTAACAGACATGCAACAAATGAGGTAATACTTAGTAAATAGGCCTAGTGTGTACTCGAGTCGAGATTGCTAAGTATAAAGAACAGTGCTATTCGATCTATCATTTTACCACTGTTACCTATCCTCTCAGTGCATTCATTTAATTGGTACATGAAGACAAAATCAAATGAAGCAGTACAAAAATTAGCGCGATCGTTGAGCAAAATAGTAACTTAATTGTACACCATAAATATTTAGTAGCGCATTATTGGTAACAATCTCTTTTACGTCACTACTGCCAAGGTTATTAGACATCTATAGATAAAATATTCGGAAGCATGCACGGCACACTGCAATTTTCTTAATTAATATTCATTTGTATCTAAAATAAGTTTTTCCCCATGTGAGGCAGACAATCAGATAGCAGGAAATGGAAGGAGCAATTTTTTGCTACAAAGAATGAAGATGGAAGAGAACTCGATGTGAAATACTCCAAGTCTAGTTTGTGCTGAAATTATCCCATCGGCTTCTTTTCACCAAGCTCCTGCTACAGAAGAAAAAGTTGAAATTGTACAACAAATATGGACTGAAGTACAATACGAATTGTATTCAAAGAAGTGTGGATATATTATAGCTAAAAACATACGCCGTTACAAATCTAATTGGACATAAATAGATAAAATTCATTTTTTCTGAACATTTTGGTATATCGAATACATTTTGTCGGAATTACGGATCAAAAGTTATTGAATTTACAAAATTGGACAAATCTCTAAAATTGTTAGAAAAGTTTTAAATTGTGACAACCTAGACCCGCTCTGGGCTAGATCTAGAAGACAAATTCTAGAAGACAAATTTCTGGATCCGAATACCCGGATTCAGAAGTTTGAAATCTGTCAGAATTTGTTTTTTTTCACAGCCTAAAGTATAACGAATTGGAAGATTAGAGAGAAATATGTATACGTCCGTCAAAATAAAAATGTTAAAACATGAAAGTTGTTTGGAAGGGTGATATCCATCTACTCGTGAAAGGAAAATTCAAACGGATGACTGAGTGCGACGAATTTGGCAAAATTTGTCAAATATTTTTGTGAATTTGGATCTAAAATTAAGGAGTTAGAGTCGATCAAAATCGAAACCGATTACGGGAATGGAACATACTTGTCGACCCGCATATATTTCATGTACATATTAGCATGAAAAGGAGAGCGAATCGTAAATTTTGGTAAATGCGAGGGTCTTTCTATAAAAGCGCCGTGAGGTCCGTCGGATCAGAATCGGATGACGCAGAGACGCGTGTGCAATGTAGATCAGAGGACCGATTCATAATTTTTAGAAAACGTGGAGACTTTTCTGGAAAAAGCATAGGGGAAAACGCGGGGACATTTTTGAAAAAAAGCGTAGGGTCTGCGCGTGTGTTTTATGCCGGAGAACCATTTCACAATTTTTTGGAAAAGACGGGGAATTTTCTGCAAAAAAACATGCCGCGCAATTGGTATGTGCCGTAGTTTTGTAAAATGAGTTATTAATTGAGATTGTAGGAATATAATTGGCTTCACGAAAACTTTGTACATGACAGGCAGGTAAAAAATGTTATTCTGGGCTAGATCTAAAAGACAAATTTCTGAATCCAAATACCCGAATTCATTTTTGGTGATGTGTGCTGTACACCGGAGTACTTTCCGGCAAAAGGGGAAAAAAGTATGTGCACTGTAGCTGCTACAGTACATGCTTCACTACTTCTACAGTGCGAGATTAGAGAAAAATATGTATATGGACGTCAAAATAAAAAGGTTAAAACAGGAAAGTTGTTTGGAAGGGCGATATACATCTGCTCGTGAAAGGACAATTCGAACGGCTGACTGAGTACGACGAATTTGATAAAATTCGTCAAATGTTTGTGTGAATTTGGATTCAAAATTACGGAGTTAGAGTCGATTAAACTCGAAACCGATCACAGGAATGGTTCATACTCGTCGACGCGCAAATATTTCATTTATATATTATCTTAAAAAGGAGAGCGCATCGTAATTTGTGGTGATGTGTGCTGTACACCGGAGAACTTTCCGGCAGAAGTCCACGTACTGTAGCACTCTATAGTGCGTGCGACGTGGATGCCTCCACAGGCGGCTGAAACCTTCAGCCATTATATATAGTATAAGATAAGATGACTACATAAGCACATATTTGTAGTCATATCCTAAGTAAGAGGCAAATGCTTTGGCAATTTATTTTTTGAAGAAGTGAGATCCATGCTCAGTGACGTCCTTCACTAGCCGAGAACTCTCAGTTCCCACTTTATTTTGCAGTCTAATCACACTTGCACCCTTAGGGCCTCTCTGGAATGCAGGATTCTATAAATGCAGGAGTAGGAAAATTGTTGGATTGAGATGTCATAACTTGCTGAATCCTACAGGAATTTGCAAACATAGCTCTTCAGACCACAATAATTTTGCTGGAATTTAAAGATAGTGAAGGTGCATACAGGACACAAAGGAAAATTTCTACGAAGTTTAACCTCTTCTTTGAGAAAACGCAAAAGACTTGCGTTTCATTATTTGGAAAGAAAGAGTTTGTTACAATCCTCCTAGGAGGCCCTCAAGCAATTACAGAAAATTGAAACTCAGTGTACATCCCAGGTCTTGGGTAGGATGGCTCGTAGGCCAAGAGCGCCAGCTCGTGCCCAAAGGGCGGCCTCGGCTTTGTAGAAATCTTATGAAACTGGAATGTTGGAATGCAATCAATAGGAATTTTGGTGGTTCTCGATCCTTTGATCAAAAGGATCCATAGAAACATTCTTATGAATTCAAATCTTACAAGTTTCCTATAAAAACCCTTCAATCCAAAGGTCCCCTTAATTTACTCAGAGGTTAAAATGACCGTGTCTGCTCTCAAGTTAAAAAAAGGTAGCGGCCAATAAATTGTTTTTGTTTTTCAGGGAAGTGCATCACATCTATTTGTTGGAGCCCTGATGGTAAAGTAGTAGCGCTTGGTACAGAAGATGGTTTGGTTCTTTTGCATGATGCTGAGGTGCGTATGCTGAAAGTAATGATTAGATGTTATTAATGTCTTCCTTTTTTGTTGCTGGACATTTGTTCATACTTCACGCAAACCTGATCTCTGTATGGTTCCTCTTTATAATTTACTAATGGATCTGTTCTCGTTCTGACCTTCATCCTTGATGACTTTTTTGTATGGAACTATTAGAGATCATTGAGACACAATGGCACATGCTCTCAAGGACCTCTAAGGCTCTAATACAACTATGTGCATACCTATTTGCGACCAACTAAGGGCATCTGAATCTTCTCCTAAATAAATAAGTGTCTCAGCAATATGATGAAGTGGTTAGTTGATGCTAAAACCAGACACGTTGACACAACACATTTTGAATTTGCGACCTATTGCCACTTCACCATAACTGAGTTTGCAATATCGATTTTTTAAATTTTGATCATTGTGTGTTAGTATCTTTTATAGAACACTTTATACGCTCCTGACATCTTAATTTAAGTCAATAACCTATTCTATGTTTTGACTTTGTGCATTTTTTATTTCTTATTAGTCTCCAAAGATCTCGCATGCTATCACAATTTACTTGTTACTTCTGTTTTCTACTTGTTACTTCTGTTTACTTTACAACTTTGTGCGTGTATAACTTGTCGTGTCTCGATGCACGGACACCAGGAGTAGAGGATACCACCTTTTAGGTTTGGCACGGGGCGCGAAGGAGGCTGAGAATCGTCTTCTCGGGCGGAGTCTAGATCAAGCTCTCCTCTCCACGATCAAAGCATGCAACCAAAGGGACATAAGGAGCTACCCAGGTTCAGGCCGCCCGGAGGCTAAAAGCCCTACTCTTGCATGTCTGGACTGATGGGTTCTTCATAGTGTGGCTTACAATGGAGCCTCCGGACAGGGTACCCGGAAGGGTTTTGACTGGAGGTAGAAGAAGGACAGATCCTGACCCGGAGGAGATCACCTTCCCCTCTACCTTCACAGCCCTAGTCTAGTCTTGCTGTAGTTGGACTTGTTCCTTCTCTTCTTTTCTCCTCTCCTTTCTTTCCTTCGTCCTCCTCCCTTTTTTCCCTCTCCGCTCCTCCGTGCCTTGGTCCTCCTTTTATAGGCTAAGTGGTTGCCACAGGGTCACGTGAGGGGCACGAGGGACCTTCGGCGTGAAGGACCCTCCTTATCTAGTTTAGGGGGAGACGTGGCCTCTTCTCAGCCTAGCGTCTCCTTTGGGTTAGGTGGGAGCGTCCGCCTTTGGGGTGGACATGGGCTGACACCACCGCGGGCTGTGCTTCCTGCCCGCGCTATCTTCACCTTGCTTCCCAAGTCTTCTGAGATCTTCTAGCGTGAGGTGGAGAGCTTATCCACAGTGATGTGGGGAAGTACCCGAGAGGGAGCCCGGCCTCCTGCCGGGAACTCGCGCTTTCGGGTCCTCCTTTGTCGACGTAGGCCTTGCTTGTCCTGACGGTGAACCCGCCGGCTTGACTTGAGTCTTGGTCTTGTCCATCTTCATCTTGGGCCCACATGGGGTGGACCCACTTTGGCAGCACTAGGGGAACCCTGTGTTCCACTGCTGTGACAGTAGCCCCCGGGCATGATCCCGGCGGCTCTTACTCCAGCTGCCGGGGCTATGGCCTAAAGATAGGTCAAAGTGGGTCCCCGGCATCTGGTCTTCCTTTCTCTGCTCCGTTGGGGACCCGCCGAGGCGAGGTAGAGACGAGCCCCCGGGTCCTTTTGACTGAATCGCGGCGAACGTTGCGATTCGTGCGGACTCCGCGCTTATCTTGGAATCCAACGGGCGAAACGCGCAGAAATCGGCACGCCCCTTGATCCCCACGCCCGTCGGAGTATTGAGGCCATGACACGACGTGTGGGATGCCTTATAAGCCACGACTGGCTTCCACTGTAGCCGTTACCTCTCCAGATTAGCCGAAATCCCCAAATTGCCACGCAGGAGACTCCTTCTCCCTGACTTCGCCGAACGTCGCCCCCCGCCTTGGCCGTCGCAATCCGCCGCCGCTCCGTGGTCTTGCCCCCAGCCCATGCCGCCCAGGCGGGATAGGATAGGAGTGAGGAAGATGTCACAATCTGCCGCTGAGAAGTTGGCGATGGAAGCTTCTCTGGCCGAGGCGCCGCCTTCAAGGAGGGTGACTCAAGCCCTCTTTTCTCCCTGTGAGTATGCATCAGAGGAAGCCATTCAACGCATCTGCCAATCCCTGGCCGCGAGCTTCCGCGGTGCTGAGGGAGTGGTGGTGCGCCCTAGGAGCGGACCTCAACGAGAAAAAGAGGTGATTACTTTCCATGACTTCTCCGTCGTCGGCCTTCTTCCTCCGTTCTCCGAGTTCTTTGCAGCAATCCTGGAGGCTTATGGATTGCACATGCTGCATTTGCATCCCAATGCCGTGATGATGCTTGCTATCTTTGCCTATGCCTGTGATGCATTCGTGGGCGTCATGCCCTCGGTGGCCTTATTCCGCCACTTCTTCGTTCCACGCCTGGGGAAGTCCAAGTGGATCGCTGGCGGTGTCTCTTTCTGCCTCCGGAGTGATGCGGCGCACCAGTACCCAGAAACATTCACCAAGGCCTCTGTTGGAGAATGGAGGCACAACTGGTACTTCATCGAAGCTGATGGGACCAACCCCCATCTGACGACTCCGTTTTATCCAGCGGAGCGACTGGCACATTCCAAGGAAAGAAGCTCTCAAGGGGAAGCCCTGGCTCCGGCCATTAACAAGCTGTCTGCGCTCCATACTAGGGGAGTGACGGGCGCCATGATCCTGGCAGACTTTCTTCGCAGAGGGATTGCTCCTTTGCAGTTCCGGAGCCGCCCGCTCTGGGAACTCGTTCAGGTGGGTAGCAGCCTTCCACGGTCCAGATTTCACTTGACAGAGACTACATGGGCTCTGACCATGGGCTATGTGTTGCCATGGGTATCCTATGAATTCCAGGATGAGATCTTGCCGTTGTTCGAGGATCCAGTCGCTGACGGCATCCGATCTTCAATGCCAGCATGTAATGAGTACGGGGTGGCGGGTACTACCAAGATTGAGCCCCCGCCGGCACCCAAAGCACGCAGCCTTTCAAGGAGAGAGGCCAAGGAGGCAGAGCCTTGCCCACGGGGACGTTTCTCCTGAAGAACCGGGGTCTTCGGATGATGAAAACGATGAGGCGGCTCCTCCAGGAGTGCCTTGCGGGCGCGGAGGCCCCGGTGCTTCTTCCGAGGCGGCGACAAACCCGCCGGGAGATAGACCTCTGGAGCGGCCAATGCCGCCAGGCTCGCCGTCGATGCAGGAGTCTGACCAGGCGTCGGAGGCTATCCCTCCTCCCCTTGCAGACGTGGAGGTTGGGGAGAGAGCCTGTCCTTGCCTGACCTCTTTGACGACTTGGTAAAGAAGAAATGGAGCTTCTCCGGTTCGAAGAGAGCCCGCCGGTAAGTTTCGCCAGCAACTAGCCTTGAGTACGAAGTTGCTTCCATTTTGCCATCGTCCTGACTTCTTGTTCTGGTCTCTTGCACAGGAGCCCGACACCGGAGTGGCCAAGCAAACGGCCCCGGGGAGGTGGAGACGCCGAAGCGAAGAGCTCCACCGACACCTCCGACGGAGGCGACTCCGAGCCCCGAGCCCCCGGTCCGCCCCAAGGATCAGAGAGGTGGCTCCAGTCATTGCAGGCGAGGCCGAAGCTGTTTGCGCGGAAGGCCCCGGGGAAATACACGACGTGGATCCCCAGGCGACCTCTGGACCGCGCAGACTTGAAGCAGGTGGGTTCATCCCCAGGGGCTCGGCCCTTGGGAACGCTGACCCCGCCTTGAACCCGGGAGAGTTGAGGAAGGCCCCGGGTTCTCCAAAATATTCTCCAGCATCTCGGAGTTCTTGTCCTTTGCCCGCGCTGAACTGGCGTGGTTGGTGCCCCCGACCTCCAGCGGCGGGGAGCACTCGCAAGCTTGTGAACTGCGGCTTTCCTCGGGGGAAGAGGCTCTTGGCGCCAGAGAGCTGAAGCTGGTGGCGGACGAAGAGCTACTCTACGCTCGGGAACTGAGAGTGGCCAGCCGCGAGAAGGAGCTGGAGCGACGAAAGACCGAGCTGGAAGACGAAGAGCACCGCTACCTCGGCACCATTGAGAAGCTCCAGATCAGAACGGTGCGGGACGAAGACCGCTTTGAGCAGGCCTGGAGAACGTGGCTAGCTGGGCTCGCAGCGAGGTCGAACATGACCTTCGATCCAAAAGCAGAGCCGTCTCGTCACTAGGCAAGCAGGTCTCCAAACTCCAGAGCAGCTCAAGAATGAGAGGGAGAGGCGAGAACAGGCCGCCAAGGATTTCCAGAGAGCTAGGGGCGAAAGAGACAGCTTGTCCCCCGGGTTGAGCGATGGCTGCCACGATCGAGGCGCAGAAGCAGGCTCTCAACGCAGCTGAGAAGTTCAAGCAAGAGGCCACGGCTGGCCGCATTGCCATGGAAAGAAGGATCCGGGAACTGGGCGAGGCGAACGATTTCTGGAAGGATAAAGATGCGCGCATGACCGTCCTTCGCAAGGAGGCAAAGGAGCTGGCTGACGGGCGAACGGCGATGGAAGTGTCCAAATCTCAAGCTCAGATTGCGTGGCATCAACACGAGCAGGTGTCCAACCAGCTGAAAGTAATGCAGGTCGAGCTGGCGGAAGCAAGAGACGCACTTGAGAAAGAACAGCGGCGATTCACACTCCATCGCCGTGATGATAACAATATCTTGCTCCAGATGAACCACGGGTCCTTGGATATCGTGAGGGAGTTCACGAACTTGGGAGTGCCTTCTCCGCCTGTCTCCTGGCTGACCATTCCACCTCCTTCGTCCGCTATCCCGGGTTCTTGAAGTACGTGGCCTCGCTCATCAAGGGTATCAAGGAGCAGGCTAGCAGAGCTACTCGCCTTGCTGGGGAACAGGCAGTGAGGCAGGTGATGACCGGTTTGTCACAGCACTTCGTCAGCGGCATCCAGCTTTCTTTGCTGTCTGAGCTAGAGGCGCCTGAACCCGAGACGCCGCTTCCTCCAGACGTGTCCCGCCAGGTGGAGGAAATCTTGGAGCGCCTTTCCCGTGAAGACGACCCGTGAACCTGTGAAGTCCTGAAAAGGACAATACCAAGGGCCGTGAACCATGCTTTTGTACTGATATTGCCAACTGGCTTATGAACTCATGCTTTTGAATGTAAATAACTTCTTCCCAAAGTATATAAGTTTTATTATACTCGTGGGGCTTAACGCTCTCGGGAAGGATCCAAAGGTGTGAGCGCTAACCAGCCGTGGGCATTCAGACTGGTCCGAAATGCTGACACAGGGCGCAACCCCCCAAAGGACCCACCGTTTCCTGACCGCACGGACCTCAGCCCACGACTCCACTGCCCGAGGGAAACTGACAGTGTCATCGCGAAGGCGCTGCCCCAGGAGAACGCCCGCTTTCGCCTTAGCCAAAGCACATAAAACAGATGTACCCGGGAACAAGCCCGTGCAAGCACGTTTATACTTAGCTCGCGTTTTGATTCCTTCAGGCTACCTCGGTAATCGTTTAGTCGCGCTGCCGCCAAGGCGGGTCTTCTATGCCGTATTTCAGACATAATTCTGCCTTGCCCAGCAATTCTTGGCGGGGACAAGGTTTCCAACCGAGATAGCCTCCAATGCCGACTAGGGGCATGACTGGCTGGCTTGCGCCGGTCCGGAGACCATTGTGTTACTTGCTCGAGTTACCCGGAGACCACCCAACTGGTGATCCGGCGACTTGCTGGCGTATCAGAGACGCCGGTCCGGAGACCCCGGTTGTCTTAGCTTTCTGGACCCGGATGTTCCTTGCTTGATGACCCGTCAATCTTGCTGGCACGTGCCGGTCCGGAGACCCTGAAGCTGCTTTACCCGCGGGATCCTGATGCCAGCCACTTAGCAATCCGATACTTCTGAGGGGTCCACTTGGTCCTGGCTGTATTGTGACGATGTGACCCGGGAGATCCCATTCTCCCTGGCCAAATCTCCGCAATGAAGGTTTGATCCCAGCTAGCTGCAGTTTGCCCTTGACTGCT
Source organism: Poa pratensis (assembly GCA_947311845.1). Lineage (NCBI taxonomy): Eukaryota > Viridiplantae > Streptophyta > Magnoliopsida > Poales > Poaceae > Poa > Poa pratensis. The sequence continues at coordinate 38,764,194 of CAMZMU010000128.1, forward strand.
TTGTGTCTGTGGGGGGCCGGTAGTGGGCAAGGTTCCGGGGGCTCTTCAGTCTGAGTGGACGCATTGGCGAAAGTCCGGAAAGATCTTCCCTTTTGAGGAACCCCAGCTGTGGCGCTCCCCTTGGCTTTCTTGGGCTTCTTATTGAGAGGGCAATCTCGGCTGATATGTCCTGGTTCTCCACATGTATAGCAATCACCGTTCTTCTGGCGTATCTGGATGTCGTTGAACTGTCGGCAATCTTCCAGACTGTGTCTATCAGATCTGTGGTACATGCACCACACTCCGGGCTGGCCATCTTTGCGCAGAGGAATCTTGAGCTCTTGGGGCACGTAGATGAGAGGATCTTCTTGCCGAGGCTCGCCTTTCGTGTCTTGGTCGAGGTTTTCTTCCTCCGAAGCGGCACTGTGGTTGGCGCGTCGGAACAGAGTTCCTCCTTCACTCCATGCGTCCATGGGGAAAGAGGGACATCAATGTTCGTGGCACCTTCCTCAGGTCTTCCCTTGCTGACCAGAGAGCTGACATAAGCGGCGGGAGGAACGAAATGGACTCCAAAGGCGCGATCTTCAGCTGCAGGTGCTGGCGAGGACTCGTCAAGAACGAAGCCGAGACCAGGGTACCGCAAGAACTCCAAGGCTGCCTTTCCCTTTCTCTTCTTTGTCATCTTGGCCGTCGGATTCGGCACCTCACTTGTGAGAGCCGAAACTAATGCTGCTCCGAAGGCGCGGGGGTCTTGGAGCAGATCTTGTCACGGACGAGAAGCTGGCGCAGAACTTGACGATGAACTGGCGCTGAACTTGAGGTCGATGAAGAAGAAGACGAATCCAGCGCTTGCGCCCCCTACCTGGCGCGCCAGATGTCGTGTCTCGATGCACGTACACCGGGAGTATAGGATACCCCCTTTTAGGTTCGGCACGGGGCGCGAAGGAGGCTGAGAATCGTCTTCTCGGGCGGAGTCTAGATCAAGCTCTCCTCTCCACGATCAAAGCATGCAACCAAAGGGACACAAGGAGCTACCCAGGTTCAGGCCGCCCGGAGGCTAAAAACCCTACTCTTGCATGTCTGGATTGATGGGTTCTTCATAGTGTGGCTTACAATGGAGCTTCCCGGACAGGGTACCCGGAAGGGTTTTGGCTGAAGTTAGAAGAAGGACAGATCCTGACCCGGAGGAGATCACCTTCCCCTCTACCTTCACAGCCCTAGTCTAGTCTTGCTCTAGTTGGACTTGTTCCTTCTCTTCTTTTCTCCTCTCCTTTCTTTCCTTCGTCCTCCTCCCTTTTTTCCCTCTCCCCTCCTCTGTGCCTTGGTCCTCCTTTTATAGGCTAAGGGGTTGCCACAGGGTCACGTGAGGGGCACGAGGGACCTTCGGCGTGAAGGACCCTCCTTATCTAGTTTAGGGGAGACGTGGCCTCTTCTCAGCCTAGCGTCTCCTTTGGGTTAGGTGGGAGCGTCCGCCTTTGGGTGGACAGGGGCTGACACCACCGCGGGCTGTGCTTCCTGCCCGCGCTATCTTCACCTTGATTCCCAAGTCTTCTGAGATCTTCTAGCGTGAGGTGGAGAGCTTATCCACAGTGATGTGGGGAAGTACCCGAGAGGGAGCCCGGCCTCCTGCCGGGAACTCGCGCTCTCGGGTCCTTCTTTGCCTTCTTGCTTGGTTCGGGACCCGGCAGGCCCCCAGGACCGGAGCCCTTTGTCAACGTAGGCCTTGCTTGTCCTGACGGTGAACCCACCAGCTTGACTTGAGTCTTGGTCTTGTCCATCTTCATCTTGGGCCCACATGGGGTGGACCCACTATGGCAGCACTAGGGGAACCCCGTGTTCCACTGCTGCGACATAACTGAAGGGGGTGCTTATTGCAAAATGGGAAGATGTTACGGAGTGCAAAATCTCACGATGTTGCCATTGTATGTTTGAATTGGATGGAAGATGAACCACTATCAAGGGTATATTATTTTATTTTCCATTAAAAACATTTACTCTATTTACTCAAGATATATTTGTGAAATCATGTATAGCTGGCATCATATTGTAATATATTCAAAGTTATTCAGTGAAATTTGCATCTAGAGATCATGAACTCACCTGTGCATTTTTCACTCAATGAAAATAGTATGGGGTTTCAGTGAAAAAGTTCTTTACTAGAGCCCTCTGCTAATAACTGCAGACTGACAAGGACGACCTGTTATCGTATGAAGACCGCACTACATGTTTCTTTCCTCCTGCTCCCATGATGCCTAGGATAGGTGGGCTAAATTTGGGAGATACTGGTCTTGCGGATGAGAACGAAGAAGCCATTCAGGCATTTTTCAAGTGCTTTCTGTCAACATTTTAATATTCTGTCCAGTGGTGATAAAGATGGTTGCATTTGCTTCAGTATTTTTGGAATATTTCCAGTTGGAAAGATTGTAAGTAAACATCTCCTCTACAAGTCAATAAAATCAGTTATGCATGCTTTCTTTTGATTCTGAAGATTGTTCTGATCATTAATGTTAGGGAAACGCAACATGTATTCCCAGGGGCCAAAGGCCACAATATATAGTACATGTTTAGATGACAAATATGCAGGAAACCCCTCATACAACGGGAAAACTATACAGGTATACACGGACACATAATATAACTCTAACACCCCCCCCTCAAACGCATGGTGGATGCACAACACTGAGTTTGGAGAGATAAAATCCATGATGCGCTCTAGTCTGGGCCTTCGTGAAGAAAACCACCAACTGCAACTCGGAAGGCACATACTGAAGAGCAATAACCTGATCCTGCACACTAGCGCGTATAAAAGAAGCATCAACACCAATATGCTTGGTAAGCTCGTGCTTCACCGGATCACGCGCAATACTGATAGCACATGTACTGTCCGACAAGAGGGTAGTAGGTGTTGTAACAGGAACACCAAAATCCTCTAATAACCATCGTAACCAAGTCACCTCAGCTGTCAAAAGAGCCATAGCCCGCAACTCTGCCTCCGCACTCGAACGTGACACTGCAGTCTGTTTCTTCGTCTTCCAGGCAATGAGAGAACCACCAAGAAAAATACAGTAAGCAGAAAGTGAACGGCGATCCGAAGGATCACTAGCCCACGTAGCATCCGAATAGGCCTGGAGCTGTAACGAGCTGGAATGGGGAAAGAAGAGACGGTGTGACATCGTGCCACGAAGATATCGTAGAACACGAAGAAGGTGACTATAGTGAACAGAAGTGGGAGCATAAACAAACTGACTCAGAATATGGACAGGATAGGAGATATCCGGATGAGTGACAGCAAGATAGACAAGACTCCCAACAAGATGATGATAACGCGTCGGATCAGATAAGGGATCACCATCAGAAGCACGAAGGTGAACATTGAGCTCCATAGGAGTCTCAACAATATGCTCATCACTAAGAGCAGCACGAGCAGTAGATCCTGGATATACTTTTCTTGAGAGATAAAGAAACCATCAGAGGTAGAAGAAACCTCAATCCCAAGAAAATAACGAAGAGGACCAAGATCAGACATAAGAAACTGCTCACTAAGACATGCCTTGACAAAGGCAATATACTCGGGATCATCACCAGTGATGATCATATCATCAACATATAGAAGAAGAAGAGTTCGACCACGAGCAGACAGGTGAACAAACAACGCTGGATCATGAGCACTAGGAGACAAACCAGCTGCAGTCACCACAGAAGCGAAGCGCTCAAACCAGGCACGTGGGGCTTGCTTAAGTCCATAGAGAGAACGACGAAGACTACAAACCATGCCATCAGGAACAGAATACCCAGGTGGGGGCTGCATATAAACCTCCTCACGCAGCTCACCATTAAGAAAGGCATTCTTAACATCAAGCTGAGACACAGACCAGTGTCGAACAGAGGCCACAGCGAGAAGTGTGCGAACAGTGGTCATATGAGACACAGGAGGAAATGTCTCATCACAATCGCGACCATGCTCCTGCTGAAAACCCCGAGCCACAAGACGAGCTTTATAACGCTCAAGAGATCTATTAGAACGAGTCTTAATCTTATAGACCCACTTGCATGTGATGGGACGAACACAGGGAGGAAGAGAAACCAGATCCCATGTGCCAGTGCGCTCAAGGGCAGCAATCTCCTCTGCCATCGCAAGTTGCCATTCAGGATGAACAACAGCATCACGATAAGAGGTCGGCTCAACAACAGCCGAAAAACCATAGCGGTCAGGGGGAGGACAAGACCGAGCCCGAAGACCATAGGTCGGCTGAGAAGAGGAAGAAGACACACCAGAAGTAGATGGTGCATCAGTGGACTCATCCACAACACGTGGACGATGGGTGTAATGGAACTGAAAAGAGGGACGAGAAGGAATCACCGGAGGTGGAGACGTGGAAGGCGGCGGTGATGGAGGAGGAGAGTCATGCGCCAAGGGAGAAGAAGACGCCGGTGATGTAGGAGAGGATGGAGTCAAATCAACAGTGGGTCAAAGAGGAGTAGGAATACGAGGCACTGAGGGAGGTGTATCGGGAAAAGTGAGAAACGAGATGTCCTCGACCGAAAATGTCGAGGAAGATGGACGCGGGTAGAAAGGACGAGACTCATCAAAGGTCACATCCCGAGAAATCCGCATCCGATGAGCAACAGGATCCCAACACCTATAACCCTTATGCTCATCACTGTATCCAAGAAAAACACACTCAATAGACTGAGCGGTTAATTTGGTGCGTTCACGGGGAGCTAGAAGAACATAACAAACGCAACCAAACAATCTAAGCGCCGAATAATCAGGAGAACGATCCGAAAGACGCTCAAGAGGAATACCACCCTGCAGAGCAGCAGAAGGCTGAATATTGATGAGATAGTGGAAGTGGAAACAGCCTCTGCCCAAAAGTGAGGCGGAAGAGAGGTGGCAATCATCATCGCACGAGCCGTCTCAAGAAGGTGGCGATGCTTGCGCTCAGCAACGCCGTTCTGGGCATGAGCACCAGGACAAGAGAACTGAGCAAGAGTGCCCTGCTCTACAAGAAAACCTCGCAACATCTTAGAAATGTACTCGCCAGCAGAGTCAGCACGAAACACACGAATAGGCGTAGAGAACTGAGTGCGAACCATGGCAGCGAAACGCTTATATATAGAGAGAACCTCACTGCGAGAAGACATAAAATAAAGCCAAGTGTAGCGAGAGAAATCATCGATAAATATAATATAATAGCGATGGCCCCCTTGCGAAGCAAAGGAGCCGGACCCCACACATCGGAATGAACTAAATCAAAAGGACGCTTAGACACTGACTCACTAGTAGGATAAGGCAACTGAATCTGTTTGCCAAGACGACAACCCTGACACTGTAAAGAGACATCTCCTGAGATAGACCCCAGAAGACCTCGACGAACTAACGACGATAGACGTGAGCCACAAAGATGACCAAGTCGATGATGCCACTGCTGGAAGGAGCCGGTAGCAGAAGCGACGAAAGCAGAAGAACTGGCTTATAGTGGTGGCAGCGGAAGGAACACGAAGCCAGTCGACCTCCCAGAGCCCCGGAGAATCACGGAGCCGAGGGCCAGCCCCAACCAGAGCACGCGTGCGGCGATCCTGAACGGAACAAGAATCAACATCAAGAATGACGCGACAACCAGAATCAGTAAGCTGGGCAGCAGAAAAAAGATTCATGGTAAGACGAGGAACATGAGAAACGTCAGAGACAGAGAAAGTAGGAGTGGTAAGATTACCACGAGCAGCCACCGAAAGAGGAGTACCATCGGCAGTGAGAACATTAATAGGAGAATCTAGTGAGCGAAGAGAGGATAAAGCAGAAGAATCAGAAGACATATGAAAGGAAGCTCCAGAATCCAGAACCCAACGAGATGTACCTGACTGTGTAGATGGTGGTCGCTCAGAGCTGGAAGCATCAGTCACAGAGCCTGCAGTACCTGTCGAAGAACCTGAAGCATCAAGCAGGCGCTTAAGCCTCATAATATCCTGCTCAGTGAAGGAGGAATCGGGACGTGTCGAAGAAGGAGCACGCGGCCGAGTAGAAGAAGTACGCTCCTTGCGCTCCTTGCGCTGCTTCTTCCAGCAATCAGACTCAGCATGACCATCCTTGTCTCAATAGCCGCAATGAGGAAGAACACGAGAACGACCATCGCCACCAGAAGGAGTGGGTAGAAGCGGCGGAGCACTGGGACGAGGAAGCACTGGTGCTGTAACGGCGTAGCAGGAGGTCGAGCAACAAACACTGAGGGAACCGCAAGTAGACCAGCACCACGGAGGCGAGTCTCCTCAGCACAAAGCTCAGAAAGAACAACCGAAATAGGGACACGGCCACGAGCAAGCAACTGAGCACGGCGGGGCTCAAACTCCTGGCGGAGCCGAGATAAGAACTCAGACGCGCTGGAACTCCAAGTCAGACCGCACAATCTGGCAACACGGGCAGGTACCACAAACCGCAGTACAGAGAGAGTCAAGCTGACGCCAGATAGCAGAACTCTGCGTGTAGAACTCATCAATAGTGGAGTCGCCCTGCTGAAGTGCATGCTCCTGACGGACCACTGACAGGTAGAGAGCATCGCCAGATGGCTGGTAGCGCTGGCGAAGGTGGGTCCACATCTCAGAGACAGTACCAAGCCCCATAAACTCAGAGGCAAACTGAGGAAGAACACTGGAAGAAAGAACAGCCGCAGCACGAGCATCCTCATCAATCCACTGAGTGTAGGCAACCAAATCATCACGGTAAGCGGTAAGGGAAGCGTCGTACTCCTCGACCTTCTGCTCATAAGCACGAACCGCAGCAACATCAGTAACCTTGGCTGCATCCTTATCAGCCTGAGAAGCAGTAGCAGCAAGAACCAGGGGCGTCGGCTGAGTAGGAACCACAGGCGGAACCGGGCACGGCGGACAGGGGACCTCTCCAGTAAGAACACCCCATAGACGAAGACCACGCATGTGAATGCGCATGAAACTAGCAAACTCGGTGTAGTTAGCACCATCAAAAATCACCGGGCAGCGAGGAATGGAGACATAGCCCGACGACGAAGACATGGTTCCTTTTTTTTTGCCTTTTTTTTGGAACCGCTGGAGTCAACGCACGCAGATCAGATCAGATCGATCAGATCGAGAAAGCTAGCCCAACCAGAGCACTCGATCGGGAACCACTGAGAGACCGTGGCCGCTGGAGTCAAGGCAGCGGCTGGAGACGGCGGCCGGAGGACGGTGGCCGGCGGCGGCCGGCAGAAGATGAGCAGCCGGGGAAGAGACAGCGGCGGCGGCCAGGGAACGGCGGCGCGAAGAGGAGCAACCGCGACAAGGGACAGCGGCGGCCGGCGTCCGCAGGGAACAACGGCAGCGGCTAGGGGACGGCGGTGGCTATGGCAGACGAAAGATTTTTTCCTTCCGGACGAACGACGAGTCGCGACATCTCAGAAAAACCTAAACCTTTTGCTCTGATACCATGTTAGGAAAACGCAACATGTATTCCCAGGGGCCAAAAGCCACAATATATAGTACATGTACATGTGACAAATATGCAGGAAACCACTCATACAACGGGGAAACTATACAGGTATACACGGACACATAATATAACTCTAACAATTAATACCCATGGCCATTTGTTACTTCCACTACAAAACATTGTATACCCTAACAGTAAATATGATATTATGAAACTGTTACCTTTGTAATATTTTTATGATCTATGGATATTGGTGAAACTGCTGCCTAGATTTTTGTGTTCGTCAATCAGAAGTTCTGGAGGACCCTACCAGTAATGCGTTTATACCTTTGACATGTCAGAACATTAATAAGGTTCCAATCCATGTACAATCCTCTGGAAAAAGAAAAAGAAGCAGTTACCGACTCCAGGATGCTTCCATAAGCAAGGTCATAATTCCTCACTTGTTAGATTCCTATGCACGTGTCAGCCTACTGGATATGGTATTCTGAGCAACCAGCCACCGCGTCCCAGGACACGCGCATGCGCGCGTCGGAAGCGGCTGCGCGCGAGGAACCCGCAGCTGGCGGCGCCGCCAGCGTATGGTCGCCGGAGCGGCCGCCGGTGGCGGACAACGCGGCGGACGCCCGCGGGCACCGCGGCGGCGATTTTCATGCCTATGCGGCGCGTCGGCAAGCGGGGGAGGTCCGTAGCGGCGTGGCGGGGCGTCGGCGACCTCGCCGTCGCGCGCGGAGAGAGAAAGGGGAGGGGATTCTATGGATCATTTTGCAAAAGGACCTTCCTTTCGTAAGAATTACAGTTAGGTCCTTTGCGGGCGTTTTTTGCAAAAAAATTGCGCCAAAAATCGTGCAGGCGGGTGACCGGGAGTGACCGGGGGCGACCGGGACGACGTGTCGCACGTCCATTGGTTAAAAATAGACCTGCTACAGTGCCGCCGTGCGGGGGCGACGTGGACGAACGACGAAGCGCGGATCCTGCGGCCCTTTATATATAGTAGAATCAGGTATCTTTATCAAGAAACCTCCATCAGTTAGTTCTTCTGTGCCCTAGAAAGCTGATTAATGCTGACAACCTTTCTCTCAGTAATGATATTTCTGTTGGGTTACATTGTCTGCACCAGGATACTTCTATCTTTTCCAACAGGTAACAGCATACTAGTTCCATTGACTTTTAGTGCGGTATATCCTTGTTCAGAAACTATTATGTTGTTGTGGTCTTGTATAAAATAAAAGAGATCAACAAAAGGTGCTAGAATAACACGCTCCGTGACATACTGAAGTCTGCCAGGCTTATTCACTCGTCTTAGACCGGTACCGCCCAAGTACCGCCCGGGGTCCAGTACCGCGCGCGTTTTGAGCGCCCGAAATCCCCAGAACGGTAGTACCGCTGACGGGGGGTGGTAGTACTGCCCCTGGGCGCGTTTTGAACGCCCGAAATCCACAGAACGGTAGTATCGCTGCCGGGGGCGGTAGTACCGCCCCTGGGCACGATTTCCACATAACGGGCAGATTTTTGAGGTCCTATTTAAGGAGGTCTTCTTCCCCAATGACCCTCATCTCTTGAGCTCGTGTTTCTCCTCCATTGTTGACCCTCTTGAGCTTGCTTATCTCTCAATCTCTCCAATGATTCTTTCTCCTTCTTGAGGGAAAAGAGAGAGGAGATCTAGATCTACATTTCCACCAATCAATCTCTCCTCTAAGTGAGGGGAGCTCATTGAATTTAGATCTTGGGATTCATTTGTTGTTTTCCTTGCTCTTCCTCCCATCTTCCTCCATAGCATTAGTTGCTTTCGTGGGATTTAAGAGTGAAGAACTTTGAGTACTTTTTGTGTTCTTGCCATTGCATTAGGTGCATCGGTTTGAGTTCTCCACGGTGATACGTGGAGGTGAAGTTTGAGAAACTTATTACTCTTTGTGGATTGCCTCTTGGGTTGGTTGTAACCTTAGGAGGTCTTTGTGCGTTTCGGAGGCCCAACTTGTTGTGAGGTGCTCCGGGACATTGTTGGGAGACTCCAACTCATTGTGGAGTTCCTCAACCTTGGTGTATTGGTTTGGTCAACGCCCTCAAGTCGACCTCATAGTGGAACGAGCCAATCCCTCATAGGTGAAGCTCACGGAGAATAGGGTGAGCACATCGGTGCTATTGGAGTGCCTAGGAGGCTCTACACCCCTCCAACGTAGACGTACTTCCATTGGGAAAGAACTACAGGAAACATCTCGTGTCCACTTTGCGGTTACTTCTATATCCAAACTCTTTACTTATGCATTTTCCTTTGTGATAGCCATCGAGCTTGAAGTTCTCTATCTTGCTAGTAGTTGTTATCTTACTTAGCATAAGTTGTTGTTGCATATAGGTGAACCTAGTTTTTTTTAGGTTTTGTGCTTGAAAAATTAAACGCTAGTTTTATTCTGCATTTATTCAAGACTAAACCGTAATTATTTTAAAACGCCTATTCACCCGTCTAGGCGACATCCTCGTTCTTTCAGATCCCCTTGTGGATTCAAGGCCTCCTCTTGTGCAGAAGATCCTTCTTGTGGATTAAAGAACTCTACTTGTAGTTTGACTACTTGCCAATCTTTCATTTTAGGGTGATTTTATTGGATCGGTTTGGTTGACCGTTGGAGAAATAACCATTCAAGATCCCTCATTATTTCTACTTGCTAATCTCTCTCTTTGGGATTCTATTGGACCGGCTTGGACCTACCGGTGAGGGAAACGTGTCCTTATATCGTGTTCTTGTGTTTTTCGTGTTCTTCGTATTCTTACGTGAGTTCGTCCACAACCGCCGTCAATCCGTGAACATCGGGACCTAGCCCACATCACTGTGTCTTTTCGTCACGGAGGCATGCTTTGGTCTACATCCTTGATGAGGACGAAGACGAGGACGGAGGATGAAGATTCTGAGATGGAGTGACTATGGTACGACACCCAGCTCGCCATGTAGAAGTGCCGCACAACGCTGTATGCTAAAGCATCGATAGTGGAATCGCAGTATGTCCTATATTGGCAGAGAAGAAATGGCTTACAGTGAGTGACCCACAGTCATGATTGCCGGCAACCTAGCGCGTGACATGCTGAAACTACCTTGCCTCCAACTTTGCTCTGATTCTGATTTCTGAAGCTGTGGTAGACCGCCCAGCTGCTGCTGCTACTACTTCAGGTAGTGATACCGTCACCACTCACCAGTTTGGTCAGGTCTGGAACTCGGACTTGGGGTGTACCTTATCTGCAGTGCGAGATGGTAACTGGTTTCGGCGAATCGGTAGCATCTTAGCTTCGGTCGCCCAGATAGATAGGTGTTGCAGTAGAATTCTGTACCCAGTTTCACTCGTATTGTGCGAAGCTGTGTTGATAAGTATTATGCACGGTTAAAGATTTTATGTAACACCGGGACATGACCGAGGAGCATGTTAGTAGGGTCAACCAGTTGGAGTTGTGTTCTGTAGCGTTTCAGTTGAGCCAATCTGAATCGGTAGTCGTATTTGGTGCAAAGTTGTTTTGAATCTTTTCAAAATTGTTTTGGGTCTTACATCTCATTGTTGAATTTTTTTATTGGATCCAGTAATGCATGTCGTTAGGTTTCAAAAAAAAAAAGTAATGCATGTCGTCTTCATTGTCCCAATGCTGACATCTGGGTACCATGTGCAGATATAGGAAAGTATCGACAGCACCGACGTTCTAACAGTTCAGTATTTAGGGACAGATGAAGTAACTAGTACGTTGCAGCTTAACTTACCAAAGAATTAGTAAGTAGCATCATAAGAAAGTGAGCAATGAAATAAGAGACTATCACAAGCTGACAAGCAACGACAAACACCACTCTTGTTTCTCGAAAAATCACAAAAGATTTGTGTTTTGACGCATTTATAGAATGAAGGCTCGAAAGACAGACCCAGTAGCTAGGGTAAACCAGGCCATGGGTGTCATTACAACAGACCCTTGCCTCATCTGACAGGTGGAGTGTCACTCGTGGCTCTTCAGCGCCTTAACTGCAACAGCTTATCAGGTCTCAGAACACCTAGGTGGTATCAGCTAAAGGTGCACCAGTTCTGCTTCTTCCAAATCCACCAAGCCGTGAGAAGCATCACAGAGGCGAGACCACCAGTCCATGACAGCATCGTCAGCTCACTGAAGCAAACCTGTAGAATGGGTCCAGTACGGTACCTTGTACCTGATTTGGAGAGAGCAAGTTCAGCTGACAAGAAGTTGCATGGTCTGGCTTGACCGGTCTAAAAGAAGGCAAGCTGAGACATGAGGCAGCGAGCGCCTCTCCCCTCGACAGGAGGTTCAGGTTCATAGCGCCAACCGAACGAACAGGGTTCATACGGTTAGGCAACCAGGTATTCCAGCTTTGCCACCAAATCTGCAACGCAACCACAACCATGAAGTAGGGCCATGCAGCAGGATCATAGTACGTCCTCTGTGCGACAGGCACCGCTTACAATCACAAGTCAAAAGGTAGTTCTACTTACACAAGCTGAACACTTCCAAAGTATATGCTAGTGGTGTTTCGGTGTCGGTACATATTCCTACCTCCTCAAACATGTGGCGAGATCAGAGTACTGGCCAACCTTGACAAGTCAAAACATATCCAGATTTACGGAGACTAACTCCTGCAGAAGAAAAACTTGAGATACCCTATGTCAGTGCATAGCATAGTAATAACTAATAAGTACGAATAGTAAATTCATGTTTGTAGATGAATTACGGAGTCTCACTGTTGAATTGTACATGACTTATTGCCCTATATATACAATTCAATGGTTTATGCTATTGTTACCTTAAAAGTTGAAATGATTCTACAACCCCAGAACCACAGTTATACTTAACACATCTATCATGATTCAGTAAAACTTAACTCGTCCTGCTGGGAAGCAGTCCATCCTGGTTCATAAGCTTCCAGAAACCTGAGCTTTGCCTTGTTTGGAAGGTCATGTGGATGGACAAATGGAACCCTTGTGGCCATCCAATTTCAGTTCTGATGTTCTCACTGTTAGGAATGAGCAACTGTATTCCAATGGGGCCAAAGGCCAGTACATATACATGTGGTGAACAGTAACATATACACATCTAACACCCCCCTCAAACTCATGGTGGATCAACAACACTGAGTTTGGAGAGAAAGAACCCATGCTGCGCTCGAGTCTGTGCCTTCGTGAAGAAATCCGCCAGCTGTAACTCAGAGGGCACATAGTGAAGAGCAAGAAGCTGGTCCTGCACAGCGGCACGCACAAAGGAGGCATCGACACCGATGTGCTTGGTGAGCTCATGCTTCACCGGGTCACGCGCAATGCTGATAGCACCTGTACTGTCTGACAATAGAGGAGTCGGTGCAGCAGCAGTAACACCAAAATCCGCTAGTAACCATCGCAACCAGGTTACCTCAGCCGTCAACATAGCCATAGCTCGCAACTCAGCCTCTGCACTGGAGCGGGAACGGCAGTCTGCTTCTTCGTCTTCCAGGCAATGAGAGATCCTCCAAGAAAAACACAATAGGCAGACGTAGCATCAGAGTAGGACTGGAGCTGGAGAGAGCTGGAGCGAGGAAAGAAAAGGCGACGGGAGATCGTGCCACGAAGATATCGGAGAACACGAAGGAGGTGACTATAGTGGACAGAGCTGGGAGCTGAAACGAACTGACTCAGAATGTGGACAGGATATGATATATCTGGACGAGTGACAGCTAGGTAGACAAGGCTCCCAACAAGGTGGCGATAGCGTGTGGGGTCTGTGAGGGGATCACCATCAGTAGCACGAAGCTGAACATTGAGCTCCATAGGAGTCTCAGCAGTGCGCTCATCACCAAGAGCGGCACGAACAAGAAGATCCTGAATATATTTTTCTTGGGAGATGAAGAAGCCATCAGAAGTCGAAGAGACCTCAATCCCAAGAAAATAGCGAAGAGGACCAAGATCAGACATCAGGAACTGCTCACGGAGGCGGGCCTTAACAAAGGCAATATACTCAGGGTCGTCGCCAGTAATGATCATGTCATCAACATATAAGAGGAGGAGCGTCCGACCACGAGGTGAGGTGTGGACAAACAGCGCGGGGTCATGGTCGCTAGGCGAGAAACCAGCGGCAGTCACCACAGAGGCGAAACGCTCAAACCAGGCGCGAGGGGCTTGTTTAAGGCCATAGAGGGAGCGCCGAAGACGGCAGACCATACCATCAGGAACAGAGTACCCCGGTGGTGGCTGCATATAAACCTCCTCACGCAACTCACCATTGAGAAAAGCATTCTGGACGTCAAGCTGAGACACAGACCAATGACGAACAGAAGCCACAGCGAGTAGAGTGCGAACAGTGGTCATGTGAGCGACGGGAGCGAACGTCTCATCATAATCGCGGCCGTGCTCCTGCTGAAAGCCACGAGCCACAAGCCGAGCTTTGTAACGCTCGAGAGAACCATCGGAGCGAGTCTTGATCTTATAGACCCACTTGCATGTGATGGGACGAACACCAGGAGGAGGGGAAACGAGATCCCACGTGCCAGTGCGCTCAAGTGCAGCAATCTCCTCAGCCATCGCAAGCTGCCATTCAGACTGAGCCATGGCATCCCGATAGGAAGAGGGCTCAACAACAGCCGAAAGACCAAACTGGGAAGGAGAATAGCGATCAGGAGACCGTAACGAAGGCCGAGACCGAAGGTTATGAACCGGTGTACACGGGGAAGGTGGCGCTCCGGAAGTAGAGGGCATGTCAGAGGGATCATCCTCAACACGAGGGCGACGAGTGTAGTGGAGAGGAAAGGGAGAGAGGGTAGGATGCACTGGAGAGGGAGGTGGCGAGGGAGGAGAAGATGATGGTGTCGGCGGTGTATCGGGAACAGTGGGACTCGGCGGAGGTGGAGGTGGAGGTGGAGGAGGAACATGAGGCACGGAGGGAGATGTGTCGGGAAGTATAAGAAAGGAGATATCCTCAACCGAAAAGGTCGAGGCAGTGGGACGCGGATAGTACGAACGAGACTCATCAAAGGTGACATCACGGGAAATACGGAGCCGACGAGTAACAGGATCCCAACATCGATAGCCCTTGTGCTCATCACTATAGCCAAGAAAGACACACTCAACCGACTGAGCGGTCAATTTGGTGCGTTCGCGGGGAGCTAAGAGAACATAGCACACACACCCAAACATGCGAAGAGATGAGTAGTCAGGAGAACGACCCGAGAGACGCTCCATGGGGATACCACCCTGCAAGGCAGCCGAAGGCTGGATGTTGATAAGATAGGTGGATGCGGAAACAGCCTCAGCCCAAAAGTGGGGAGGAAGAGAGGCAGCGATCATCATCGCACGAGCCGTCTCAAGGAGGTGGCGATGCTTGCGCTCAGCAACGCCATTCTGAGCATGGGCACCAGGACAAGAGAACTGGGCAAGAGTACCCTCCTGAGCAAGAAAACCACGCAACATCTGGGAGATATACTCACCAGCCGAGTCAGCACGAAAAACACGAATGGGCGTGGAAAACTGGGTGTGTACCATGGCAGCAAACCGCTTGTATATAGGGAGAACCTCGCTGCGAGATTTCATAAAATAGAGCCAAGTGTAGCGAGAGAAGTCATCAATAAAAAGAACATAGTAGCGATGACCACCTTTCGAATCGAAGGGAGCAGGACCCCATACATCAGAATGCACTAAGTCGAAAGGACGCTGAGAGACTGACTCACTCGTAGGATAAGGTAATTGAGTCTGTTTGCCAAGTCTACAACCATTACAATGTAAAGATACATCGCCAGAGACAGACCCTAAGACACCTTGATGCACTAGCGAGGACAAGCGAGAGCCACATATATGACCAAGTCGATGATGCCACTGTTGGAAGGACGTAGAGGAGGAGGCAGCAAGAGCATGCGAACTGGCGGGTGTGGTGGCAGCGGAAGGAACACGAAGCCAGTCAACCTCCCAAAGGCCCTGAGCATCATGGCGCCGAGGGCCAGCTCCAACTAGAGCCTTGGTGCGACGATCCTGAACAGAGCAAGAGTCGGGATCAAGAATGACACGACAACCAGAATCAGCAAGTTGAGCGGCAGAGAAAAGATTCATGGTAAGACGAGGAACATGAGAAACACCAGGAACAGAGAAGGACGGAGTAGAAAGAGTGCCACGACTAGCAACAGGAAGCGGTGTGCCGTCGGCAGTAAGAACATTGACAGGAGAATCAAGAGGTCGAAGAGAAGACAGAGGAGACGAATCAGAAGACATGTGAAAGGAAGCTCCAGAATCCAGAACCCACGGAGATGTACCTGACTGAGTAGGCGGTGGTGGCGGAGCAGCAGTAGTGGAAGCAGTCAGGGAGGCAGCAGTGCCTGTCGAGGAAGAACCCGAGGAAGCCAGTATACGCTTGAGCCGCACAATGTCCTGGTCTGTGAGTGATGCAGTAGAGGAGCGACTCAGGTCACGCTGCTTCTGGTGACAGTCAGACTCTGGGTGACCCGGCTTCTTGCAGTAGCCACAGAAGGTGTGAGAGCGCCGACCTGATCGTGCATAAGGCGGGCGCCCGCTCACCCCCCCTGAGGGAGTGGGGAGCAGCGGTGGAGCTCGGGCAGACGATACAGGAGCCCGGGCAGAGAGCACAGTGGGAACCACAAGCAAACCAGCAGAACGGAGACGTGTCTCCTCAGCTCGAAGCTCTGCAAGTACCTCTGATATAGGAACACGACGACCACGGGCAAGCAGGTTAGCACGCCGAGGCTCAAACTCTGCACGGAGGCGAGACAGGAACTCATGTACACGCTGAAACTCCAAATCTGACCTCACTGTCTGACAACAGCGACAAGTACCACAAACAACTGTCCTCAGAGAGTCAAGCTGACGCCAGATGGCAGAGCACTGTGTGTAGAACTCATCAACAGTAGAGTCACCCTGCTGAAGATCATGCTCCTGACGCACTACAGATAGGTAGAGAGCATCACCAGAGGGCTGATAGCGCTGACAAAGATAAGTCCACATCGCAGCAGCAGTGCCCAAACCCATAAACTCAGAGGCAAACTGGGGTAGAACACTAGCAGTGAGCACGGCAGCAGCACGAGCATCATCATTGCACCACTGAGTGTAAACAGACAGAGCATCCCGATAGATGGAGAGAGACTCGGAGTAATCCGATACCTGTTGGTCATAGGCCTCAACTGCAAGATCATCAGCATTCTTGGCGGCATCCCGATCAGCCTGAGAAGCATCAGCAGCAAGAACGGGTGGCACCGGTGGGGTGGGAGCCACAGGAGCAACAGGGCACGGCTGACAGGAGACCTCGCCAGAGAGAACACCCCACAGCAGGAGGCCACGCATGTGGATACGCATAAAGCCCACAAAGTCAGCGTAGTTGGTGCCATCAAAGATCACAGAGCATCGAGGAATAGCAACATAGCCCGAAGAAGACATCACGAGCTTTCTGCTGCTACCGGTTTCAGATCCGGTATGAAATCCGGTTTCAGATCCGGTATGAAATCCGGAAAAATCCGGGCCTGGTACCGGAATCAATCCGGAATGAATTCCGGGTCAGCACCGGGCGAGATCCGGGCGAAACTGAGAGAGTCCAGTACCGGTTTTTGGAATCCGGTATGAAATCCGGAAAAATCCGGGCCTGGTACCGGAATCAATCCGGAATGAATTCCGGGATCACCACCGGAAGCCCGTCGCGATGCTCACCTTGTCTCCGTCGATGGTGAGCAAGCCGGCGGGGCAGCAGCCCGCAGCGGCGGGGCTGGGCGGGGCCGGCGGCCGGGGCGGTGGCGCCGGAGCGGCGGCGGCCGGAGAGACGGCAGCAGGCCGTCGGAGGCGGCCGGAGGGCGCCCCGAAGCGGCGGCGGCCGGCGGGCCGGCAGCAGGCCGTGGGGGGCGGTGGCGGACGGCGACGGCCGGCAGCAGGCCGTGGGGACGGCGGCGGCGGGGCAGCAGGCCGGCAGGAGGAAGAAGAAGGGCGCAGGTCGGCCGGAGCAGCGGCGACGACGGCGACAGCACGCGGAGTTGCACGCGTGGGGAGGAGGAGAGCTACCTAAGCTCTGATACCATGTTAGGAATGAGCAACTGTATTCCAATGGGGCCAAAGGCCAGTACATATACATGTGGTGAACAGTAACATATACACATCTAACACTCACAAGGACTGTGCAGTGATCGTTTATGACTTTCACATTCTTTGAGATTGCAAAATCTCAGTTTGATGCCTCTCCCCTCTGCAATATCCTGGACACGCTCCTTGAGCACCCTCTGTGCCTCTAGGCGAAGTCTTTTGGAAGGAGGGAGTGACTTTATTCTTGCACTTTCCTTCTTTTTCCTCGTCGCGGAGTTGGACGATGCTACACCAAACAATTCAACAGTGAGACTCCCAGTTTGTAGTCTATGAAGTCAAAAGTTCGATATGTCACACCCAACACTTAACATAGTGGTCAATTATGATGGTCTGAACTCTGAAGGAACTATGTGGCATTAACTATGTATTTTCCAACTATGTCTTCGTTTCAAAACATACTGGATTATACCTCTGACACGCCCTTGGAAGCTGGACCTACTAAAGTCCCGGAATGATACTCAATTAACACTGAAGATATAACGGAAAAAAACATATGCAGCAGTTTTCATGTTAAACTACCCAAAAAGAACATAATTTTATGTATTGTTTGCCTTTTTTGGAACTAGCATTTAACTGCCCCAGCCAGGGCAACATGAGCCCTAGCCCGCCTTCAACCTCAAGCTTGTAATTCCCTTGATTAAATAGCACCATGTGAAGCTCCTTTGCTAATTAAGCATCAAATTCGGCCTAATTCATCTAACAATCAATTTTGGCCCCTCCTTAATTTTGTTCCTCTCTGTGTACCTGTTGTGGGCATTCAGTCCTATCTGCAGTGGATACTGGCCGTGTGGCAAGCTGGCAACAGTAATAGTCTGGACGTGCCTATTCGCAAAGATGTATGATAAAGTATACCTAGAGAGGGAGTTTAAGTATCCATGTTGGATACAACTGTCCACTAAATGAAGTAGAGTCCAATTAAATTACGAAGATATAGAGTTGTGCTTCAGTCAATGGTTTCAGCACATATCCGACTTGTGGATCAGGTTAGTTGTTATATTTATACAGAAAATCAAGCAATCAATAAACAAAAGTTCCAATAAGCCTTAGAGCCTTTCTTCCACAACAATGGATTGAAGAGGGCGAGTGTCTTCGGACCATTATTCTACCCAATTTACCCCGTTGTGAACCAAGGTCCATAACACCACCACTGGAACTCATGTATAACGAATCACGGTTCTGTGAGACACGTCGCATTATATATCATGCAGATTATAGAGAAGACATTCATGACAAGAGGAACAAATTAATAATCGTGTACGAGGATTAACTGATGCCACTTAGTCTCCTTTAATTCTTATTTTTTTTTTACCTTGTCTTGTGGAGCATTATAAAGGAGTGAATTTGAAACAGTGTCTTACAAATTGCCATGCGTCTTGAGTGAGTGCACTCATCCTGGAAGAAATAACGACACTATGGGGGCACAACAACAGCTTCAAGCATAAGTCGCATAGCAAAGACTGGAAGACAATAACTTACCATCTTGTTCTGCCTGGGACGGCGATTCATCGTTCTTGGGGAAAAGTTGATCAGCAGAATCCTGTGTCTGCATGAAATCAGTAACCGGTATGGGGACCTGAAACTGAGTATCAATACCATGACCAGCAGCTCCCATTTCTGAAGCATTCATCCTAGGAACTGATCTCGGCGTGAGCTTAAACGCCAAAGAACAACGCCCAAACCTACATCCGTGCAAGTTTCTAACCTCCGTCTTGTGTACAGCTGGATTTACATAGCCGGTGGTTTCCTGATAAAGGGCAAGGCCAGGATAGATGACAATATCATATGGACCAAGGTCCCCGTCAACAAGAATCCAACGTCCTTGCAAGTCCTTGATATACAATCCTGACCTATCAGACTTAACTAGGGTAAGCAAAGTCTTATCAATCTGTTGCTCCTGCTCAGAAAACATGAGCAATTGACCACCATCTGGAGAAGCAACACGATGCTGCTGCACTCCTTCGAATGACGGCCTTGAATGGCAACATGCTGAAAGAACAGAGGATGACACTTCCTGGCCCCTCAATGGCATGTTGTCAAGTATCTCAGTGAACACACAAGCACGGAGATTCAGTGAGAAGCTAATCGCGTCCAAGATATCTCGGCAAACTTTCCCAAGCACCGGAAATATGTCGGGCAGCCCAGAAGGGGGCAATTCCATGGCACCATTGTGCTCCCTCGCAGTAATACCAGGTCTGTAGTCATACATTTCCAGCCACAGTTGAGGATCTGCATAGTAACCAGAAGTCCTGCACCACTCGCGGGCGTCATCCTCCGAGCGGACAACCTCGCCCGAATCGTACCCTCGCTGGTGGAAGAAGAGGCGAGCGGAGTCGAGGCCAGACCTCAACAGGGCAGCGTCGGCCGGAGACAGCTGGATGATGGCCGCCGAGTACTGAGCCAGCGACTGCATCAGTGTCGATACGCAAATCTTGTAGCTGTCGGAAGCGAGGCCGTCGACGGCCGCGAGATCGCCGAGGCGCACGCGGCCGAGAGACGCGAGAATGTCCCCTCCCTCATCATCCATTTGTGGAGATGGTTCTTGGATATTGAGTTCTAGGGGCGGTCTCAGAGCGGGCATGGAGGTTCAACTGAACCCCCAAAATTTTCTTGGAAAATAGACTGCGTCACTCTTGTGGGGTCAACTGACACTCGATCCTGCGCGCTGAAGAAAAGATCACGAAGAATGGAGAGATGGATTATATTTGCTGGCAGCAACAGTAACGAAATATCCCCAAGAACAAAAGCTAGGGTTCCTTACAAAATATGAAGAAATGTATACAAGTCGGGGTGTTCTCTTCCCAACTCCACGGCTGCGAAAAGTGCAGAAGGGGGTGTGGCTTGTTGTCTCCCGTCGCCGGCGGAGAGATTGTTGGAAATAATCTAAACTTGAGTTGTAAAGTTTGGATTAGTTTCCTAGAGTGTGTACGTGCGTGAGTTGTACTTCGAGTAGTACTAGGTTAGCTGGTATGTGAGTTGGTAGGTTGAGCAAGGAATTAGGAGTCCTAGTATGAGTTGGACATGCGCGTGAGTGCTAGTCCTGGTAGGAGTCGAGCGTGGAGTTTCCTAGCTAGGTGGTAGCTTGGCCGTGTATATATACATGAGGTGTTGCGTGAGTTGTAACCAAGACATTGAGAGAAATAAAGAGAAAAACAAAGGGCACGATATGAGCCCTTGGCGATAAATTTGTCCGTGTGTGTTTGTGATACTTTGATGTGATTCGATCCTGTGGGCGAAACCCAACAATTGGTATCAGAGCGAGGTCGAAGATTTGAAGCCACGCTTGCCCCGGGGAGGCGACCCGTAATAGCGCCTCGGGGCGGGCGATCGTCGTTCAGCGGAGCGACACGGAGGATGGCAGGGCTGTCGTCGGCAAGGCGTTGAAGGTGGTAGATGATCGTTGGTGAGAGCGGTGATGCCGAGGCGCGGTATCAGTAAATCTCGTCAAGATCTCCGGGGGAGTATGAGGGAGGTCGTCAAGGTGTGGTGCATGAGTTCTTGCAAAGATGCGTCCAAGAGCTTGTGGTTGTGAGTTTTTTCTGCCGCGGTTGTGTTACTGGCAGAGAAAATTGTGTGGAGGAGCGAGCGGAGAAAGGATATTGTGTGCTTGCGGTTCCGTTCGTGATCGAAGTTCCGGCGAGTTCGTGTGCGGAAGTTGTGTTGCCCGTATACGGCGAGGTGTGTTGCCGCTGGACCAGTGGAATTGCTGTGAGATCGTGCGTTCGATCTTAGGCAAAGGTAAAAAGTTCCGACGAATTCATATACGGAAAGATGTGTTGCGCGTACATGAAGAGTTGTGTTGCCGCCGGACGCGAAGTGTTGTTCGGTTGCGTCACCGACAACAAGGATAAGGTGGGAAGTTGTGTCCAAGTGCTGGTCTGCGAGAGTTCGTTGCAGCGGAAGCACGTCACGGTCGAGGCACTCCAGTGAGCTATATCTCCAAGGGGCGAAGACATGAGACGTCATGGTCGAGGTGCTCCAGTGAAGGTGTATCTCCAAGAGGCGAAGACGTGCGCGGAGACAAGATTGCGGGTGGCGATCTGCGTGTTTCAACGAGAAGACGAAGACTAACGTGAAGATGAATGCGAACCGGTCAAGATGAGTTCCTACATGAGGCTATGTGTTTAGTCTGCATGTGGCACGCTAAGATGCGGCAGCGTGGGCTGGTAATCCGGAGGACACGTTGAGTTGAGTCGTCGAGTTGTGAAGCTGCAGTGAGTCAAGACCACGAAAAACACGAATAAACGACAAGTTTAGATTAGGGGGAGAATGTTGGAAATAATCTAAACTTGAGTTGTAAAGTTTGGATTAGTTTCCTAAAGTGTGTACGTGCGTGAGTTGTACTTCGAGTAGTACTAGGTTAGCTGGTATGTGAGTTGGTAGGTTGAGCAAGGAATTAGGAGTCCTAGTATGAGTTGGACATGTGCGTGAGTGCTAGTCCTGGTAGGAGTCGAGCGTGGAGTTTCCTAGCTAGGTGGTAGCTTGGCTGTGTATATATACATGAGGTGTTGCGTGAGTTGTAACCAAGACATTGAGAGAAATAAAGAGAAAAACAAAGGGCACGATATGAGCCCTTGGCGATAAATTTGTCCGTGTGTGTTTGTGATACTTTGATGTGATTCGATCCTGTGGGCGAAACCCAACAGAGATGGCCAGGTGAAGGTCGAGGCGCACAAAACTATGAGGAAGAATCGACACTGAGAAGTAAATGATTTAGGAGAGAAATCGGAGAAGGGGAAGAATAGGGAGAGGAGCAAGAACAGCGCTCACAATTTTGCTTCCGGAACTGCTAAAAATCGAAATTCAGTTGCTACTGCCACAAAAAAAATATCTAAATGTCAAAAATTTGAACAAAATTGGTGCAGTCTTCTTGAGATTATATATGCGCATGCCAAGTTCCATGGAAAACCGACATTATTAGTGGTCTAGTGGAAACTGAAAAGTTTTTGTAGCATCTAATTTTATTTTTTATATACACGATGTAGAACATGTCTTTTTTTCGTGAAACGGCTTTTGTGAGCACATAGAATGTCGAAATGCACAGTGAAATTTGTTGTCAAATTCTTTTCACATTTTAAAATGTGCTTATAACGCATTTTAAAAGTCGGAAGCCTTATACTCTTGGAAGGCAAAACGCCTCTCCCAAAAATCAATCACATCACATGATTATTTCAGTCAAAATTGGGGCCATTGGACTGAAACGCAACGATCCTACGTGAACCTGTCCAGCACACCAACAGTTAACAAGTCTCTTATTTAGAATATCGTGATTTACATGTTTGCGGTTATCTTTTTGTAGAGTAACCTTTTCAATTTAAAATCTATATTTGTCACACCTCAAATATTGCTTGAGAAGATATACGGTGGAAACAGGTGAAAACCAAGTGAATATTATGTTCCGAAGTTTCTCAATCTTCTACTAGTGTGTAAAATATTAAGTTCAAAATCAAATCCAGTTAGAAGGCTTGAAATAAGAAAATTGAGTAATGTATAGCGACAAACAACACTATCCACGCATTTGTTTTGTTCTTACCTTCCAAATTAATATGAGTTTTTAACTTTAAGCTTTACACGTTTACAGGACCATCACCTTTCTGATATACCATAGGTTTAAGAGTGAAGTGCGTCATAGTCCCTAAACTATCTCGGAATGTCTCCCATAGGTCCTAGAACTTTTAAGATCGCCATTTAAGTCCAAATAGTGAGTCAAGCGGCGAAAAGTGCTATTAGAACCCGAGCTTCATAGAACCTTTTTATTTTTAAATTCACTTCACTCTTTCTAATACTTCTAAACATGGTTTATGTATGTGAATATATGTTTATTCAGTATAATGTATATGTCCAAGGTACGACTTGACTACATATAGGTGCAAGGATTCTTTAGAACGCCAAACCCTATTAATACAGGGAAATAACTAGTGCGTGCAAGAACAATAAAAGCGTGGGATTTTGAGTATGGTATTGATCCAGACTTTGTATGGTTTTTACATGTATGGTCAAATTATAAGATTTTCCTTTCTATTTATTTGTTTGATCCTGACTTTGGATGGTTTTGTAGAACATATGGTGAAGTTACCATAGTAACATGTAACGTTTTCTTTAGGCTTCTCTTGTTTGCAAGATTCTTTTTTGGGATCTTTGCAGGATTCTAACAACCTGGTAATAAGATAATGTAGGACTCATATATCATGCCGTATAGAAAGTTGTAATAATCGAAAACACAGTAATGTGTAATGAGACACTGCTTTATTGCACCATAGGAAAAACTCATGCGATGTTTTGAAGGACTGAAGGACTTAGGGAACACTCCCTCCATTCCTATATAAGGTTCATGTTGTTTCACCACTCATCTGAAAAACTTTTTTAGGGATTTGATTATGTTCCCTTATCTCATGCAAACAAAAAAAAAATCCCACGTCAATTAGCCAAAGATAACTTCGTCCAAAACTGGTGTAGTTTACCATCCACGAGGGTGCTTTAATTTCCGAACCAAAAACTATACACCCACATATAGGAAACAGAGGGAGTATGTGACATAAAGTTATATGGTTGCGCCATAGGGAAATACAGAATATGCTAAAGTAATATGACTGCACCACAGGAAAGCAACCAAAGAGGCATTTATTGAACAAAACGGGCAACATTGTCTCATTTTATTTAAAAAAGTAGGAGGGAATTGACCGGTTCATTAGCGGGGAACCGGCCGAAAACCGTTACAAGTGCACCAATGTAGTCATGGAACACCACATTGGACAGACCCGGCCGACCTGGCTACCCACATGAAACACACACGCCGCCTTGGAGAAAAACATCATCAAGGTCGTCACTGAGTGTCATCGTCGTCACTCCTCCTCGAGCAAGCGATTTCGACTTCACCTTCGACGACCACCGACGAAGCCCTCGCCGCAGCCGACGCAGAAAACCATGTCGGCCTATGCCAAACAGTCGACCCAAAGCGTTGAGTAAGAGGCAACTCCGACTTCGACGAAGAGCTTCACCGGAGAAAGTTGCACACCTTGCACCCACGGAATCCGCGAGGCCACTGTAGAAAAAGTGGCATCATTGCCAGCCTGCCCGCCCCGCGACACGCAGCTCCGACTTCACAACTTCACATCGGGACGCAGCACGGACTGTCGGTGATGAAGGACATGCCGCGACTTGGTTCCGTTCACCACCGTCATCGTTGCCACATAGCTCGCAACGCCACCATAGCACCCAAGACATCGTCAGCCGCTGCCAACCACGATGTTGTGTGAGTCCAGCCCACAGGCGAGCACACAGGAACCACCATTTTCAAGACGACGCCCTCAAGAGGGAAGGCGACGAAGATCGACGCCATCGTCCGACCCTGCACAAACAGGGTCCATGTTCGAGGTTACATGACCAAAGAGGCCTTTAGACTGATGCTGAAATGCCCAAGTTAAACTTTCAGTTGGTTACTCTGTCAGCAGATCCACAGGCTAGTTTACACGATGTAATAAGACCAGTTTGAGCAACAAACAAGCTTGAAAATAGCATACATTTCGGAGATGATTGATCATATGTCGCTCCAAATCGGCCGCACTTGCGTGCGGTAAGCGTGCAAAGAAACAGAGCTATCTGTATTAGCTCATCCAGTTCAACACCCACAGGATATTCTTCATTTTTTTCCTGTAGGCTGCAGGCTGCAGATGCAGAACAAGAGCTATCTGTATTAACTCATCCAGTTCAACACCCACAAAGATTCTCCCGTCTATCTCCCATCTACGAACAGAGCAACAGTGCCAGGCCGGGCCGCTGTGCTTCAGAAGCGGACAGGATCTAGTGCCTTGGTGTGGACGAGGCACAGCGTGCCTTGTGACCTAATATCCACCGTCTAAAGGAATCGAGCGGCCAGCAACAGTTCAACGCCAAACGACAACTCGTCATCCTCACGCACTCAGGGCAGGAGCATGGGCAGGGAAAACAGCTGTAACATCCCAAAAATATTATCAATATTATTATTCCAAAAGTGAGAGCCAACAAAAACTTTTGTTGATCATTATGTGTTGTTTGTCAATTGTTGCTTGTGTTAAGTGCTTCTTGTTACTTGAGTTGTTGTTCTTGCTGTTTGTGTGAGTGTTTGCTCTAGTGAACACTAGTAAGAAAAAAGAAAACAAAATACAAAATCAAAGCAAGAAAATAAAAGTGACAAGTTGTCACTTAAAAATCTCAAAGTGACAAACTCAATTGTTTTTCAAACCAAAGTCAGTGGAGATGTAAAGTAAACACTCCCCATTTGGTTCCTACCACTTTCCCCTCTCAAATATTATTTTTGAACTAGTTTTAAAATTCTAAAATAAAAACAAATTGAAATAAATTAAAATAACATAAACAAAGTACTATGAAAGAAATTGATGCAAAACATTTTATTTTGCAAAGCCAATTTTTGTGGAGCTTCTACATGTTATGGGGAGGCCCACAATTATTTGCAAATTTTTCTAAACAGTTAAAGTACCCCAATTAAATTCCAGAAATGCTGCTGGAATTGAAAAGAATAAAAAGAAACAGAAAAGGACCTGGTTGTGATAAAAGAAAAGAAGAAGCAGGGGGTTTTCTGCAAAACCGTCGTCGACTTCAACCCCGACGACCGTCGCCGCGACCGTGCTCGCCGTTTTCCGCGCTCCCCAGGCCCCCCTGGCAGCGCACCCCCTCGCTCCCGTGCCTCTGCAGCCGCGGCGCCGCAGAGGAGAGCAGTTACGCCGCCCCTCGCCTCGATTTCCCTCCAGCGTCGCCGTGGCGAGCTCGCCGTCGTCGACCAAATTGGCCCAGCTCGCTGCTCCCCGACACGCCGCGCTTGGCCGAGATCTTCTAGAACACGTCCGGACCCCGGTGAACGCCTGTCTCCACGTCCCTCGCACCGCCGCGTCGGATTGGGGAGAAATATCTCCGCCGTGCGCCGTGGACGTCGCCGTGCACTCCGTCCACCGTACGCCGCAT
The DNA here is from genome assembly GCA_947311845.1 of Poa pratensis. Taxonomy (NCBI): domain Eukaryota; kingdom Viridiplantae; phylum Streptophyta; class Magnoliopsida; order Poales; family Poaceae; genus Poa; species Poa pratensis. The sequence goes on from CAMZMU010000128.1 coordinate 38,790,636, forward strand.
CCCGCGCTATAAAACCACCCCAAGCCTCTCTGTGAACACCACACCACCCCACTCCCTCACTGCCCCCTCTCAATTCGCCGTGCACCGCCAGGAGGGCGTGCTGTGCCGTAGCCACTGCCGCCGTCGAGGTCCGTCGTGGCCGCGACGCCACAGTGCCCCATTCTCTTCTCTGGCCTCTACGCTCTTCCTTAGCATCACCGCACTCACCCCATCCCTTTTCCCCTTTGATCAGTGCTCAGACGTGGCCGTGGAACCTCGCCGGAGTGCTGCCCGTGGCCGTGGAAGCGCGAGAGCGCGCCGCCGACGAACCAGCCCACCCCAGCAAGTGTAACTCGTCCAGAAGCTTCCACCTCACCACCGCCGTCGATCTGCATCATCTCCGCGACCTCCCGAGCCCCTAGGTGAGAGATCCTTCCACCTCGCCGTCGCCGGCGCGGCAGCGCCGCCGATTTTTGGTCGCCGCCGATGCTGTGGATCGTGGACCGTTGGATCTCGATCCAACGGTAGCGTACCGCTTCGATTAGAAAGAGAGAGAGAGACTGACGGGCGGGCCCCGCTCGTCAGGTTTTAATCATTTTCCCGCACGCGCTGTGTCGCTGACGTGTAGACCCCACCTATCATAACTTTCAACATTATCCACAACAGTGGATTTTCCTAATTCAAATTCTCTGAAATTTCAGTACTGATATCAACTTAAATTCAATATCTCAGATTTAGGAATCCAAATAAATCAAACTCAACTGTTCTGGAAAGCTTATGAAATTGTTTAACCAACCAATTGGTCTCATGTCATTTAATTAAATAAATAAAAAGTATTATTAAAAATACTACAGAAGGTTTAAAATCTAAACTTGTTTGTTTCTGATGCTCTGTTAGTCCAAATAATTCCAAACCAATTTTGCTAGCTTAGTACTGCCTTGTGTTAGCTCCCCTAATTTTGGTAGAATTAATTAAGTAGTATTAATTGTTGACTTTAAGATAAACCCTTCTGGACTAAAACAAACAAATATATTTATTGGTTGACCCAAATGAGTTAGGACCAATTTTGTTAGCTCACATATAGCCATGTTTAGTTACCCCTAAAAGGGTTTAATTTTTGGAACAATAGAATTTAAATGGTAGCTAAAACTTGATTATTAAGCTACTGGATTCAATCCAATGTGTAGGGAGTTTGGTAACTCCAAATGATCCAATTCAAATTGGGTTGTCTTCTACACATCAGTAGCTTTCTATAGAATTTTAGTTTGTATTTTTGTGACCAACAGAACTCAAGTTGTGGAATTAAACATGAACTAGTTTCTGCCATAATTTGGTTAATAAATAATGTTTAATTCAATTATTTGAAAACCAAATTGTGTGGTTTGATGTGTGCAGTAGCTAATGTGATGTTGATGATGGTTATGTTGAGATGATTGCTTGTATAGCTTAGTGATTGTTTGCATTGTTTGTTTATTAATTAGACGAGAACGTTGTCGGATATATCGAGGAAGGAGAGTTTGCTGAATTTGAAGAACAAGAGCAAGATCACTTTGCCAAGCAAGGCAAGCTATTCTCTGAGCTTGCACTACAAACATATGCATCTACTTTCATAACATGTTTTACTCTCAAAGCAAGATTTATAAAACCCATTTCAAAAGTATATGGATATTATTTTGCCACCCTATGTAGTAGTTTATATAAAACTTTAGGATGGGAAAACAATGTTGTTTATTCAAAACTCCTTTGAAATTCTTGTGAGTTATGAAATACCGAGATGTCGGTGTTGGAATGGAAAGAGGAAAATGGTGATGTTTATGAAAAATGCACAGTGTCCTAGTACTATGGAAACCAATCCTACCCTGTGCGACCACATTTACCACATATGGGAAAAGGCGTAGTCATGTAGTTTGCTCTTATTAGTATGGGATACCTCATCGACGGAGATGACTCCGTTATGCATGAGGGGATGGTCCGAGGATCTACCCCCTGACCCGGGTCCTCACACAAGTTGGTGGGGAGGATAGAAGGTTCCACCATAAACCGCCGGACAAAACTATGAGTCCTCACACTTAGGGTTTCTGACGGGAAACTGGACTGGGTGTCGATGGAAAGTGTCATATGGGAAGGATCCTATACTAGCATGAGCAAATAAGAGGCTATGGCCGGCGGCTTACTTCGCATACACCTGGTATGGCGAGACGTGGCAGACACGATGAGTTGCCGGATGGATGTGGGTTAAAAGCGTGCTACCTCTGCAGAGTGTTAAAAACTATTCGAATAGCCGAGTCCTCGGATATGGACAATTGGGAGACTGTCCTAAGACCTTGTGCAAGTTTTTAAAAACTTTGAGTTTTAAAAGAAAAATGAAGTGGAGATTGTTTCCTACACCTATACCAACGGATCGGTATGAGGTGGTTGGATGAAAGTGGACCATGACGGGCTATGGTCGGAAAAAGGAGGAGTTTTGGAAAAACAGATGAAAATGGTGACTTCTTTAAAGATAGTTATAAAACTCTTCTTACCTTTTTCAATAAAGATATAGAGATGTTTTAAATAAATAAAAGTTGTCAACTAAAATAAAACTGTGCATACTCATGTTGGGGTAGTTTGCGAGTACATTCAAATGTACTCATATTGGTTTCGTCCCTGGCTATTGTCCTAGCCAGACTACGAGGAGGAGCACTACGCCGAGCAGGAGTATGGCGACTTCTACGCCAACTAAGGATCTCCACAAGTCAGCTGCCTGTCGGGTTGTCATCGTTAGAATATGATGTCTACTACGCCGTAGCTTCCGCTGATATATTTGGTTTGGCCCATGAAGGCACCTATGTAAGAACTTGGTCTAAATGACCATTTATGTAAGACTTTTATTCGGTACTGTAATGGATGTAAACTTTGGTATCCAATTCGGATTATGTGCAACGACAGACTGATCACGGGATCGTTGTGTTAAGCATAATCGGGTATTTCGGACAGCTAGTCCGGGGTCCCCACAGACTTGGTATCAGAGCCATCCTGACTTTAGGAAACCTTAGTTAGCATGGTCGTTTGTCAAATGTTACAAAAGATGAATTTCTAAAAAGAAAGGAATGAAGTATTTTTGAAAACTGCTTATCTCCAATCCTCTTACTTATGCAAAATTTTACTCTCATTAAATATTACATTTTCCTTATCCCTAAAATTTTGTACACCTCTCATTAAGCTTAAAATTTGACTCACTTGTTGCCCTACTATATTAAAATTTTGATACACTTGTCACCTAACTAACTTAAAATTTTGCTTAAAAATGTAGATGGCACTCCATTGGACCGAGTTCGTTCAGCTGGAGAAGGACAGCAAGCTGACGTTTGAGAGGGACTTGTTCGAGTTGACCAAGCTGTTAGGTCGCCCCGCTCCAGAGTTTGAGGGAGCTCAGATTGATGTTCACGGTGTGGAAGGCTGAGTCAGTTCGTAGGAACATCAAGTCTCCCAGTTCCAGGACACTCATCTTCACCACCAAGGAGGCCACCTGGGTTGATGGTCTCTGTACTGCTACACAGAGGATGCTAGCCCGACTTTGTGAGGAGCACAAGGCGGAGTTAGTAGACTCCCGTTTCCGGTTCTACGGGAGGCGCAACTGCGATGGACACCCTACTCCTTCACCTTACCACCCGATGTTTGGGAGCTACATCATGGACATGGAGATCTTACTTCAGTGCACTCAGGATGATCTGTTGCGCACTAGGATTCAGCTCCACTTTGACCGCGAGTCGCTCGTTGAGCTTCGCGAGAACGAGATGAAGCTGATGGAGAAGGTTGCTCTTCTCAGGAAGAGGGCCCAGCTGAGGAAGACTATCGTGAAGCTCCGCACGAAGGTGGCAGAGCAGGACGGGCTGATTGAGGATCTAGAGCACCATACTGACGAGATGGAGGAGGAGGGCGAGGATCTCCGCAAGGAGAACACGCTTTCCTCAGTGACGATGATGACTTCGTGGAGGAGATGGACTGTGAGGAGGAGGATGATGAGGAGGAGTTAGTTGACGAGGAGGAGGAGCCACTCGAGCAGTTCTCGAGGACGAGGAGGAGGATCCCGAGGAGCCAGCCTACCAGTCAGATGCTGACGTGTTAGAGCTGGAGGTTCCACCTCAGTAGGCGAGTGACTTGATCACTACCGCAGGATTAGGTTGACCCCTATAGCTAGTCGAGTAGTAGTAGTGGTTCTTTTGGAAACCAGATGTTATGTATTAGATGTAAGGTGATGTTGTAAGCTTGATGTTGTAAGCTTGTTGTTGATGTGAACTCCTTGATGTGTTGTTTGTGAAATATAAGTATGTTTGTCTTGTTTAAATCTGTGTGAAATATTTTCATATAAATCTTAGAATTAATCAACCACTTGCGAGATCGTCTTTTCCCTTAGTCGAACTTTTCTTGCCTTGCTCTTATACCCGGTGTGCTTCAGGATGCCGCCCCGTCGCGACAATACGGGAGGATCAGGATCAGCACCACCACCACCGGACCCAACCCCCACCCAACTTCTCGCACTTATCATGGAGGAGCGTGAAAATGCCCGGCAAGAGCGCCAAGCTCATCTCGCTGCCTACAACAACTCGCAGCCGCTTATAACAACAACAACAACAACAACAACAACAACAACAACAACAATGGTGGCAATGGCAATGAGAACCAGCGATCCACCTTAGGCGATTTTCAGAAGACCAACCCACCCACCTACTCCAAGGGACTTCACCCACTAGAAGCCGATGATTGGCTTCGCACCATCGACAATAATCTGAAGTTGCTGCTGTGGGAGAAAATGAGAAAGTGTTGTATGCAACCCACTATCTCGCTGGACCTGCAAGAGCTTGGTGGGAAACTACCAAGACTCTCCAGCCAGCTGGTCATGTCATCAACTGGGCTGAGTTCCAGGAGAAGTTCCGCAAGAAGCATATTCCCATGGACTTATTGAGAGGAAGAAGGATGAGTTCCGCAAGCTAAGGCAGGGAAGTAGAGATGTGGTCGGTTATCTGAGGAGTTTACCGACTTATCTCGGTATGCTCCTGATGACACCGACAAGGAAGAGAAGAAGATGGAGCGTTTCATGAGTGGACTTCATGATGAACTTCAGTGTGCTTGGTTATCCATGACTTCCGTGATCTGGAGTCACTTGTGGACAAAGCCATCCAGCTGGAGACCAAGCGCAAGTCTATGTATGAAGGTCGCAAGAGGAGGATGAATGCTCAGGAAGGTTCGAGCAGCCAGAAACCTCGTATCTTTCAGCAGAACACCAGGCCTGCCTATCGTCCACCCCAAGCTCCACGCCCCAATTACCCTAACCGCCCAAACAACTTCAACCGCCCCAATGACAATAACCGTCCCGGAGGAAACTTCAACAACTTCACCCGCAATCCCAATGTGATCTGCTTTGAATGCGGCAACAAGGGTCACTACTCCAAAGAATGTCCCAATCCCAAGAGGAATGTCCAGCGCCCCAATGCGCCGGCACAGAACAATGGTCAAGGCCGCAATGGAAATGGAAATGGCAAGAATGCCGCACCTCGCGGAAATGCTGCTGTTGCCAAGGGTCGTCTGCACCACATCAATGCTGAAGAAGCTCAGGATGCTCCGGATGTTGTGCTGGGTACGTTCCTTGTCAACTCAGTACCTGCAACTGTTCTGTTTGATTCTGGTGCTACCCATTCATTTGTTACCCAAGAATTTGTTGCTAAGGGAGGTTTAGTCGAGAGCCTCTTACCCAAACCCATGGTCATCCAAATCCCAGAATCCACCGTAGAGACCAAGATGTTTTGCTCCGATGTACCCCTTGAGATCAAAGGAGAAAAGTTTCCAGTTAACTTAATTGTTCTGGGAACCCAAGGCATCGATGTTATACTCGGTATGAATTGGTTAGCCAAGTACCATGGTCGAATTGACTGTGCCAGAAGAGCTGTATCCATCACCACCGACAAAGAAGTAGAAGTGGAGTATGTGTCTGAAACTAGTCAATCTCACCCAGGCTGCCATGAGAGCATAGCTCGACCTGCCCTAGATGAGATCCGTGTTGTTCACCTGTTCAAGGATGTTTTCCCAGAAGAATTGCCTGGTATGCCGCCAGACCGGGAAATTGAGTTCATAATTGAGCTTATCCCAGGAACCGCCCCTATATCCCAAAGACCTTATCGGATGAATCCGGAAGAACTGGTTGAGTTGAAGAAGCAATTGGCAGATATGCTCAGCAAAGGACTTGTCGCCCAAGCGCTTCACCTTGGGGATCACCCATTATATTTGTGGACAAGAGAGACGGTACCACACGCCTGTGTGTGGATTATCGCAAGCTGAATGACGTGACCATTAAAAATAAGTACCCTCTTCCCAAGATCGAGGATCTGTTCGATCAAATGAACGGAGCCCGAGTCTTTTCCAAGATCGATCTTCGGACAGGATACCATCAGTTGAAGATCAGAGAGACAGACATTCCCAAGACCGCCTTCACCACCCGTTACGGTTTGTTTGAATACACCGTGATGTCTTTTGGTCTGACCAATGCCCCAGCCTATTTCATGAATCTCATGAACAAGATTTTCATGGAGTACCTCGACAAGTTCGTGGTAGTTTTCCTTGATGACATCCTTATTTATTCCAAGTGTCGTCGTATCGGCATTTTGGATAGGAGACGGGGTCCTGCTAGCCGAGGTGAACGTAGGGCAAGAAGGTGGACGTCGTCAAGGTCGGGATTGTACACGGCGGTTTACCCAGCTTCAGGCACCACGGCGGTGGCGGTGTCCTACGTGCTGCTATAACTCACTATAAGGCAATATCGCCGTGAACAGGTTACAATGAGCTGGTTGTCTATCAAAGAGTTGCCCTAAAGGCGCCCCGAGGTCCAGCTTATATAGGCGGCTGGACCTAGGGTTACAAGATGAATACGTATCCAGCAAGTATACGGAGTCCTAAACCTAGCCGGCAAGTATGCCGCCTTCCGTCTTGGTCTTGGTGGCTTCATGGGCTTCAGTCTTGGGCCTCCTCCTTGCCGGCATCCGCCTTCCTTGGTCGTCAGCTATCTGGGCCGCCCGGTAGGCAAAGCCTTCACCACCACTGCGGGCCACCCTGGACTAGCCGGATTGATCCATGCTGGTGATACCCCTAGTAGGTATATCCCCAACATTAGCCCCTGGGAGGGTTCGAGTTCTTCAGGCGCCGTCTTCTTTGTCGGCAACGTCCGCCTTGTCTTGTAAGCATCTGAAGAGCTTGAAGCATTCCATAGTTGAAAGTAAGCGGCGGTCCGCCTAAAGTAGTCGGACAACTTGCCGCCATCATGGGAAAGACGGCCTGACCATTGTCAGGAATCTTCCACGCAGTGTCTTGTCATGTTGACTGGTTAAGTCGATAGTTGACGTGTCCATGACATCCTTGGTCCACGACAGTTTGAACTCAAGGAGAAGTGGAACGATATCATGATGACATTTGTGCCGTGCCAGGAAGGCGATGATGGCAGCCGTGTCGCTGACGACAAGGTGGCTGCGCCACATTAGCAATTAAGCCGGAACGTGGAGCTTTGTTGTTTTGTACCAATCGATGTCTTCCCAAACTGGCCAGGTTTGGGCGATCGGAAACAACAACTAGTAATTTGGCGATTAATTTGCCTAAACCGAACCCGATGATGGCGGCGTCCCGCCTAACATTGCGGATACGGTTAGACTGAAATTTGACGGCAAGGCGGCCGTACCACGAAGGTGACCTTGTTGCTGACAACAAGGCGGCTGTGTCGCTGACGACAAGGCAGCCGTGCCACGGATGCGTCGCGCCGCGTTAGCAACTAAGCTGGAACGCGGCGATAAACGAGGCAGCCGTGTCGCTGACGACAAGGCGGCTACGTCGCTGATGATGGAGCTGCATGTGCAGCCCCCAAGTATCGGGCGAAGGCATTGTCGATGTCAAGCCCCCGAGTATCTGGCGAGGGGCAGCGTCGATGTCGAGCCCCCAGGCTTTGTTTGCCAGAGGTTTTCTTGATCCGCCTAGGTGCAGCCCCCGAGCGTTGAGTCGATTTTCTTGAAAGTCGGCTCGATGCTCAGAAGAACTTGTGGCGTTGTAGATCAGATGATTGTAGTTGCCGAGGTTAGTGCCGCCTTGACGGAAAGGCGGCTCAAGACTCGATGAAAGTGCTGCGACCGCAGCCCCAAGTGTCAAATATCCTGCATAGTAAACATAGCTGCATTAAGATGAACTTTTACTGTAAGCTGGACAAATGTAAGGCCTGAGCTGGTAGTTTTGGAACAAACACTTAGGGGTTGTAAATTTTATGTGGCCCGCCTTAATATTAATCTGGCATATATGCTTAGCTTTTTGTATGTTGGCGGTACCGCAGCGCAGTTACTTCAGCTGAGTCAACCAGGGCTTGTACCAGATAGTTTAGACTCGGAGACCAAAGCCGGCAAGTTGGTGCCAAAAACATACTACTAGGCAACCCACATATAAACAATCAGAATAAGGATATTAGGCGGTGCAAAATGATTGCTTAATTTGGCCCAAAGGCGGCAAGTATCTAAAAGTTTGAACCACTTAGCACGGAGCAGATTTTGGATAACTTTGATACTAAGAATATATGATCATATGAAAAGACAAAAGACGACATGATCTCAGAACATAATGAGCAAACCATAGACTTTTATTTCATGACCATATGATTAATTAAATGTTATAAAGTACTTAGCTTTTGATGTTTGCTGACGTCAATGTCGAGGAGGAGGACGACGCGGAAGACGGCGGACTGAATATAACAGCCCCTGGATGTAGCCGGCAGCCCCAGGCTGAAGAAGACAGCCCCAGGATGTAGGCGGCAGCCCCCGAGCTGATTCCAGCAAGGCGGTGGCTTCCGAGTTCTCCTCTTATGCTGCATGCCACAGCTTGTCGGTGGCTCCGTGCTTGACGAGTAGCCGACGATGAGTAGACCGTGACGACAATTAAGCTGGAACGTGCGTTGTGCCGAGTTAGCGATTAAGCAGGAACTCGATGATGATCTTGCTGGAAAGACGTCGTGATGCGTTTAGCATTAATATGGAACGCAACGACAAGTATGCCGGATAGACGGCGTGCCGCGCCGGAACGCGACGATAGTTTGCCAGACTAATGGCGTGCCACGTCGGAATGCGACGATAAATACGCCGCTTTGCCGCGTTAACAAAAAACATGGAGCTAAGCTGTTTTTCGCCGATCCATGCCTTTCCAAACTGGCCTGGTTTGGCCGACCGGAAATAACAGATAGCAATTCGGCGACGAATTCGCCTATACTGGACGTCAAAACGAAGCAGTGTTGGCTGACGATGAATTCGTCAAAGCCTGATGCTACGATGGCGGCGTCCCGCTGACAATCGTGCACTGGCGAGAATTGTCGACTTGAATAGTCGTCGTGGAACGGAAATCATAGTAGGTTTCGAAACCGTGCTACATGCACTAAATCCAAAGGTTTTTGACTAATCACGTCACGAAATAGTACTTGGCCGTATGTTCAGCTTGCCATGAATTGGTAGCCTTGAACTAGACAACCTCGATACTTGATCTGTTGGAGTAGCTATTAGCAAAGCATGTTACGATGCAGGTTTCGCCTCGGGCATTCTGCATGCATGCGCTAGCTTCACTATGATCTTTCCATGACGAGATTTGATTAGCCGCTGTAGACTCCATGCACGCCACGATCGGCATAGTTTCGATCTGGTAATTCCGTCAGCCGGCGGCGCAGATGATGGTGCTGTCGGATGGCTTCCGATTTCGCCGCCTTGCCGGCTGACGCGCTGTGCTGCCGCCAGCACACGTGAGATGTGATCGATCTGCTGATCTTGGCCAGTTACGGAAACTGCCGATAAATCTTGATCTGATCTCCAGTACGGATGGATTCGACAAACCGGTGTGATGGCAACTTGCACGTCGCGAATCAGATTGCCAGCGTTGAGCCCCGGGCCAAAATAAATTAGCCGGACAGATGCTCGCCGCCTTTGTTTGTCGAAGTAGGTCCTGGCACGGATGCGCGGGCTGGGCCGATCTACTCGACCATGTTGATAGATCGCGCCGGACTGCCGGAGCAGATGATCCAGCTAGATGTGATCTGCTTGGTGACGATTTCGTCGGCTGCGGACAGCCGGAGATGTTCCCGCCTGGAACGTGACGCCTGACGCCTTATGCCCCACGGTGGGCGCCAACTGTCGTCGTATCGGCATTTTGGATAGGAGACGGGGTCCTGCTAGCCGAGGGTGAACGTAGGGCAAGAAGGTGGACGTCGTCAAGGTCGGGATTGTACACGGCGGTTTACCCAGCTTCAGGCACCACGGCGGTGGCGGTGCCCTACGTGCTGCTATAACTTACTATAAGGCAATATCGCCGTGAACAGGTTACAATGAGCTGGTTGTCTATCAAAGAGTTGCCCTAAAGGCGCCCCGAGGTCCAGCTTATATAGGCGGCTGGACCTAGGGTTACAAGATGAATACGTATCCAGCAAGTATACGGAGTCCTAAACCTAGCCGGCAAGTATGCCGCCTTCCGTCTTGGTCTGGTGGCTTCATGGGCTTCAGTCTTGGGCCTCCTCCTTGCCGACATCCGCCTTCCTTGGTCGTCAGCTATCTGGGCCGCCCGGTAGGCAAAGCCTTTACCACCACTGCGGGCCACCCTGGACTAGCCGGATTGATCCATGCTGGTGATACCCCTAGTAGGTATATCCCCAACACCAAGACCGAAGAAGAGCATGCTGAACACCTGCGTCTAGTTTTGGAGACCCTCCGAGAGCACCAGCTGTATGCCAAGCTTAGCAAGTGCGAGTTTTGGCTCAGTCAAGTGGCATTTCTCGGACATGTTGTGTCTGCCGGAGGAATTTCTGTTGACCCAGAGAAGATCCAAGCCATTGTTGACTGGTTATCCCCAACCAGTGTGTTTGAAATCCGAAGCTTTCTCGGACTTGCCGGTTATTACCGCAAGTTCGTTGAAGGATTTTCCAGTATAGCCAAACCTCTGACCCAACTGTTGAAGAAGGACAAGAAATTTGAATGGACTCAGAAGTGTGCGGATAGTTTCCAAGAACTGAAGAAGAGACTAACCTCAGCCCCAATCCTGATTATGCCATACGTCACCCAGAGTTTCGACGTGTATTGCGATGCATCACGCCTCGGACTTGGTTGCGTTTTGATGCAAGAAGGCAAAGTTGTGTCGTATCTGTCCCGACAGTTGCGACCCATGAAGAGAATTACCCAACCCATGACCTGGAATTAGCTGCTGTTGTTCTTGCCCTCAAAACGTGGCGTCCCTATCTTGCGGGACATCGCTGCGAGGTCTATACAGATCACAAAAGCTTGAAGTATATTTTCACCCAGAAAGATCTGAACCTGCGACAGAGGAGATGGATGGAATTAATCAAGGATTATGATATTGGAATCCATTATCACCCTGGAAAGGCTAATGTTGTTGGTGATGCCCTTAGTCGCAAACCTTGCACCCTGAATGCCCTGATCCAAGCCGAACAGCCAGCCTTGTTCAAAGAGTTCCAAGATTTTGGACTAGAGCTTGTTAGCCATGGTTACCTCGCCAATTTAGAGTTAACCCCAACCCTGATGGATCAAATCAAAGAAGCCCAAAAAGGTCATGAAAGTATAGATGGAATTAGAAAGAAAATTTCCCTTGGCAAAGCACCCAGTTTTACCGAAGATGCTGAAGGAGTGCTGAAATTCAATGACCGTATCTGTGTGCCCAATGTCACGGAACTTAAGGAGTTAATCCTGAAGGAGGCCCATGAGACCCCTTATTCAATCCACCCCGGCGGAACCAAAATGTACCAAGACCTTCGAGAAAGATTTTGGTGGCATGGAATGAAGCGAGAGATTGGTTCTTTGTAGCCAAGTGTGACATCTGTCAGCGAGTTAAGGCTGAACATCAGCGACCCGCTGGATTGCTTCAACCATTGAAAATTCCCGAGTGGAAGTGGGACGAGATTGGAATGGATTTTATTACCGGACTTCCAAGATCCAACCGAGGCCATGATTCAATCTGGGTCATCGTTGATCGACTGACCAAGGTTGCCCACTTTGTTCCTGTCAAGACCACTCATACCGGAGCTCAGTTAGCAGACCTATATATTTCCAGAATAGTGAGCCTCCATGGTGTGCCTAAGAAGATTGTATCTGATAGAGGCACGCAGTTCACCTCAAGATTCTGGAAATCCCTTCATCAAGCCCTCGGAACCAAGTTAGCCTTTAGCACAGCTTATCATCCCCAGACCGATGGCCAAACTGAGCGAGTAAACCAGATATTGGAAGACATGCTCCGCGCATGTGTTCTATCCTATGGCTCCAAGTGGGAAGATTGTCTTCGTTTGCAGAGTTCTCGTACAACAACAGTTATCAGTCTAGTCTGCAAATGGCCCCTTTTGAAGCCCTTTACGGCAAGAAGTGTCGTACACCCCTGAATTGGTCCGATACCGGAGAAAGCAAATTTTTCGGACCAGATACCCTCCGTGAAGCTGAAGAGCAAGTTCAGCTTATTCGTGAACGCCTCAAAACTGCCCAATCCCGTCAGAAGAGTTACACTGACACCAAGCGCCGTGATCTCACTTTCAGTGTCGGAGATTATGTGTATCTCCGAGTGACACCCCTCAAGGGAATGCAGCGTTTCCATGTTAAAGGAAAATTAGCGCCAAGGTATATTGGACCCTTCAAGGTCATTGCTCGTCGAGGAGAAGTATCCTATCAGCTGGAGTTACCCCAGGAGTTAGGAGATTATCATGATGTCTTCCACATTTCCTTGCTCCGGAAGTGTCTTGAAGTTCCTGACCAGCCCGATGTTTTCAAGAACATCGACCACCTCTCCATCGACCTGAACCAAGACCTGACTTATCATGAGAGACCCCTCAAAATTCTCGAAGAAGATGTTCGTGTTACCCGAAGACGTGCGATCAAGTTTTACAAAGTCCAGTGGACTAACCACTCTGAAGAAGAAGCAACTTGGGAACGCGAAGATTATCTTCGAAGCGAATTCCCAGACCTCCTTAAAACCCAAGCCTAGCAAATCTCGGGACGAGATTTATTTTAAGGGGGAAGGATTGTAACATCCCAAAAATATTATCAATATTATTATTCCAAAAGTGAGAGCCAACAAAAACTTTTGTTGATCATTATGTGTTGTTTGTCAATTGTTGCTTGTGTTAAGTGCTTCTTGTTACTTGAGTTGTTGTTCTTGCTATTTGTGTGAGTGTTTGCTCTAGTGAACACTAGTAAGAAAGAAAGAAAACAAAATACAAAATCAAAGCAAGAAAATAAAAGTGACAAGTTGTCACTTAAAAATCTCAAAGTGACAAACTCAATTGTTTTTAAAACCAAAGTCAGTGGAGATGTAAAGTAAACACTCCCCATTTGGTTCCTACCACTTTCCCCTCTCAAATATTATTTTTGAACTAGTTTTAAAATTCTAAAATAAAAACAAATTGAAATAAATTAAAATAACATAAACAAAGTACTATGAAAGAAATTGATGCAAAACATTTTATTTTGCAAAGCCAATTTTTGTGGAGCTTCTACATGTTATGGGGAGGCCCCACAATTATTTGCAAATTTTTCTAAACAGTTAAAGTACCCCAATTAAATTCCACAAATGCTGCTGGAATTGAAAAGAATAAAAAGAAACAGAAAAGGACCTGGTTGTGATAAAAGAAAAGAAGAAGCAGGGGGTTTTCTGCAAAACCGTCGTCGACTTCAACCCCGACGACCGTCCCGTGTCGCCGCGACCGTGCTCGCCATTTTCCGTGCTCCCCAGGCCCCCCTGGCCGAGCACCCCCTCGCTCCCGTGCCTCTGCAGCCGCGGCGCCGCAGAGGAGAGCAGTTACGCCGTCCCTCGCCTCGATTTCCCTCCAGCGTCGCCGTGCCGAGCTCACCGTCGTCGACCAAATTGGCCCAGCTCACTGCTCCCCGACACGCCACGCTTGGCCGAGATCTTCTAGAACATGTCCGGACCCCGGTGAACGCCCTGTCTCCACGTCCCTCGCACCGCCGCGTCGGATTGGGGAGAAATATCTCCGCCGTGCGCCGTGGACGTCGCCGTGCACTCCGTCCACCGTACGCCACATCCCGCGCTATAAAACCACCCCAAGCCTCTCTGTGAACACCACACCACCCCACTCCCTCACTGCCCCCTCTCAATTCGCCGTGCACCGCCAGGAGGGCGTGCTGTGCCGTAGCCACTGCCGCCGTCGAGGTCCGTCGTGGCCGCGACGCCACAGTGCCCCATTCTCTTCTCTCTGGCCTCTACGCTCTTCCTTAGCATCACCGCACTCACCCCATCCCTTTTCCCCTTTGATCAGTGCTCAGACGTGGCCGTGGAACCTCGCCGGAGTGGCTGCCCGTGGCCGTGGAAGCGCGAGAGCGCGCCGCCGACGAACCAGCCCACCCCAGCAAGTGTAACTCGTCCAGAAGCTTCCACATCACCACCGCCATCGATCTGCATCATCTCAGCGACCTCCCGAGCCCCTAGGTGAGAGATCCTTCCACCTCGCCGTCGCCGGCGCGGCAGCGCCGCCGATTTTTGGTCGCCGCCGATGTTGTGGACCGTTGGATCTCGATCCAACGGTAGCGTACCGCTTCGATTAGAACAGAGAGAGAGACTGACGGGCGGGCCCCGCTCGTCAGGGTTTTAATCATTTTTCCCGCGCGCGCTGTGTCGCTGACGTGTAGACCCCACCTGTCATAACTTTCAACATTATCCACAACAGTGGATTTTCCTAATTCAAATTCTCTGAAATTTTCAGTACTGATATCAACTTATAAATTCAATATCTCAGGATTTAGGAATCCAAATAAATCAAACTCAACTGTTCTGAAAATCTTAAGAAATTGTTTAACCAACCCAATTGGTCTCATGTCATTTAATTAAATAAATAAAAAGTATTATTAAAAATACTACAGAAGGTTTAAAATCTAAACTTGTTTGTTTCTGATGCTCTGTTAGTCCAAATAATTCCAAACCAGTTTTCTAGCTTAGTACTGCTTTGTGTTAGCTCCCCTAATTTTGGTAGAATTAATTAAGCAGTATTAATTGTTGACTTCAAGATAAACCCTTCTGGACTAAAGCAAACAATTATATTTATTGGTTGACCCAAATGAGTTAGGACCAATTTTGTTAGCTCACATATAGCCATGTTTAGTTAACCCTAAAAGGGTTTAATTTTTGGAACAATAGAATTTAAATGGTAGGTAAAACTTGATTATTAAGCTACTGGGTTCAAACCAATGTGTAGGGAGTTTGGTAACTCCAAATGATCCAATTCAAATTGGGTTGTCTTCTACACATCAGTAGCTTTCTATAGAAATTTAGTTTGTATTTTTGTGACCAACAGAACTCAAGTTGTGGAATTAATCATGTTTAACTAGTTTCTGCCATAATTTGGACTTAGTCAAATAATGTTTAATTCAACTTATTTGAAAACCAAATTGTGTGGTTTGATGTGTGCAGTAGCTAATGGTGATGTTGATGATGGTTATGTTGAGATGATTGCTTGTATAGCTTAGTGATTGTTTGCATTGTTTGTTTATTAATTAGACGAGAACGTTGTCGGATATATCGAGGAAGGAGAGTTTGCTGAATTTGAAGAACAAGAGCAAGATCACTTTGCCAAGCAAGGCAAGCTATTCTCTGAGCTTGCACTACAAACATATGCATCTGCTTTCATAACATGTTTTACTCTCAAAGCAAGATTTATAAAACCCATTTCAAAAGTATATGGATATTATTTTGCCACCCTATGTAGCAGTTTATGCAAAACTTTAGGATGGGAAACAATGTTGTTTATACAAAACTCCTTTGAAATTACTTGTGAAATTATGAAATACCGAGATGTCGGTGTTGGAAGTGGAGAAGAGGAAAACTGGTGATGTTTATGAAAAATGCACAGTGTCCTAGTACTATGGAAACCAATCCTACCCTGTGCGACCACATTTACCACATATGGGAAAAGGCGTAGTCATGTAGTTTGCTCTTATTAGTATGGGATACCTCATCGACGGAGATGACTCCGTTATGCATGAGGGAATGGTCCGAGGATCTACCCCCTGACCCGGGTCCTCACACAAGATGGTGGGGAGGATAGAAGGTTCCACCATAAACCGCCGGACAAAACTATGAGTCCTCACACTTAGGGTTTCTGACGGGAAACTGGACTGGGTGTCGATGGAAAGTGTCATATGGGAAGGATCCTATACTAGCATGAGCAAATAAGAGGCTATGGCCGGCGGCTTACTTCGCATACCCCTAGTATGGCGAGACGTGGCAGACACGATGAGTTGCCGGATGGATGTGGGTTAAAAGCGTGCTACCTCTGCAGAGTGTTAAAAACTATTCGAATAGCCGAGTCCTCGGATATGGACAATTGGGAGACTGTCCTAAGACCATGTGCAAGTTTTTAAAAGACTTTGAGTTTTAAAAGATTAATGAAGTGGGGATTGTCCTTACACCTATACCAACGGATCGGTATAAGGTGATTGGATGAAAGTGGACCATGACGGGCTATGGTCGGAAAAAGGGGGAGTTTTGGAAAAACAGATGAAAATGGTGATTCTTTAAAGATAGTTATAAAACTCTTCTTACCTTTTTCAATAAAGATATAGAGATGTTTTTAATAAATAAAAGTTGTCAAATAAAATAAAACTAGTGCCTACTCATGTTGGGTAGTTTGCGAGTACATTCAAATGTACTCATATTGGTTCCGTCCCTGGCTATTGTCCTAGCCAGACTACGAGGAGCACTACGCCGAGCAGGAGTATGGCGACTTCTACGCCAACTAAGGATCTCCACAAGTCAGCTGCCTGTCGGGTTGTCATCGTTAGAATATGATGTCTACTACGCCGTAGCTTCCGCTGATATATTTGGTTTGGCCCTTGAAGGCACCTATGTAAGAACTTGGTCTAAATGACCATTTATGTAAGACTTTTATTCGGTATTGTAATGGATGTAAACTTTGGTATCCAATTCAGATTATGTGCAACGACAGACTGATCACGGATCGTTGTGTTAAGCATAATCGGGTATTTCGGACAGCTAGTCCGGGGTCCCCACAACAGCTTGGCTACAGTCTCGAGTGGAGCTTTGCCGGTCCGGCCGCCACCGATGCGAGAAAGGGAGGTGAGAGCATCTCCAAGCGGAGCCCTCAAATTCGGCCCCCATAGTGTCCGCGGATGCATCCGGACACGTCCGCGGACACCGATCGGATAGCCCACAAACTAGTGTCCTACAACTACAATGTTCAAATATTGACACCCAAATACATGCAAGCCATGCACGTCCATCATAGAGGTAGTTTGATGTTCAAATAAATAGTTCACATCACGTTATTACAACATAATTGTATCTAAACAAATAAAAGTAGCCGGACATAAAAGTTCACATTATTCAGACACAAATCATTGCAAATTAAAATTCACTCATTCCCCATGAAGACATACATATGCTCCTGTCGTGGTGCTATCACGGCAGATGCCATATGATGGCTAAAGTGTGGGGCCGATGGAAGCTGGAGGATCCGGGAGAGGGCTAGCGCACTAAGAAGCACACACAGAAAAGCACATAAACACAAGAACACACCACGATCTACCCAGGTTCGGGGACCTCGTGAGGAGGTAACACCCCTACTCCTGCCTATCTCTCTCTATATATCTCGGTGCCACACGTACAAAGCTGCTCCTCGAGCTGTATGATCCCAGCAATGGGGATGAACAAAAGGTAGAAGATGAAGCTATGGGGGGAAATGTCTCTCAGGGCATCGTCCCTCACGCAGAAGGGGGTGAGGCCCTATTTGTAGGCTAAACCGAGTTACGGAAGTACCCCTCCCGGTGCACTGTAGCCACGCCAAAGATATGTCATGATGGCACTCCTGTCCTAGACAGGACGCGGCATGCCCATCTCCTGCAGCGCTACGGTACGCCTAGAATGTACCCTCTGACAGAGACAGGACACAGCATGCCCATCTCTTGCAGAGCTACGGTACACCTAGAATGTACCGTCTGCCAGGGACAGGACATGGCATGCCCGTGCCTATCTCGTAGCCTGAGTCCTGTCACCTCGCTCCTGCACGCTCCCGTGTCAGGCGCTTCCGTGCCAGACGCTCCCGTGCCAGACGGGGTGTGACAGCAGCGCTGACCTCCGTCCGACATAAGGCACCTTGCCTCGCCTGATCCGACACAGACATGTCGGATTCTCCTTAGATGTTCACCCCGTCCTGCACATAACAGAAGACAAGAGGATACTGACATACATATGTCGGTCATTATGTCTCGGATCCCTTATCTCGGTTAGCATATGTCGGTTCGCACCAGCATGGCACCTCGGTCCCTTTTGGCCTGGGTTACCTCGGTTGGCTTATGTCGGTTTGCATCGACATCACACCCTGGTCACCTCTGAGGTCCATGTGTGCCGGCTTTCACTGTAACCTGGCCCACACCCGGGTATAGCTTTTACCATACCATGACCCTACCCGGGGGTAGCCCCCCGACATTAGTCCCCGAAGCTGGTGCGGTCCTGCAGCCTTGGATGAAGGGCCACAACAGGTTTAGTCAATCAAAACAACCACACCAAGCATCCGACATAACTACGTCGGCTCAACCGTAAAACCACTAATAACCTCTTCAACTGATTCCGACATATATATGTCGGTCAACCTCAAACATCAGGATAAAACCTCCAACTGATTTCGACATCTGCCCTTAAGCCGGTCTCTCCGACACAAAAAAATTCCCACAATCTCTTCAAAGATCTCTCCACGGCACGTGGCAGAGAGACGCTGCGCGTCGCCTCAGTTCCTATGCGCGGACAGACATATCTCTACGCGCACGCCGCCCACGTCACGCGCTATCACGTCCCCAGCGCACTTGAGTGCGTTTGACCGCAGCGCGGCTCCTCGATATCCGCGCCAGTTACTGCGCCACGAACCACGCCACTAGCGGTTACCTCTTTGTGGCCCACGATGTGGCTGATCGTGCGGCCGCGATTACCGCAACCGCGCAGATCGTGCGCGGTTAATCCGTGCGGCAGTTACGGGAACCGCACGCGGTAAAAAGCTAACCGCACGCCCTCACCTACATAAATAGGGGGGGCGGGGCAACCCATATCGTCTTCTTCGCCATCCTCTGCTCCTCTCTCGCTCCTCTGCACCATCGCCGCTGCCGCGCAGTGCACTTCACCACCGCACGACGCCGTACTTCGCGAGCCACCGCCCACCGGAGCACCTCACGCCGCCACCGGACACGCGCAACTCTAGCTCGCCCTGCGCTTCTTCGCCTTGCATCGCCGCCGCAACTCCGATAAGATCCTTGCCCTTGACATTACCGATGAATACGTTCATCTTCCCCGATGAACTTGTTCATCCCCTCCGATGAATTTGTTCATCCTCTCCGATGAATTTGTTCATCCTCTCCGTAAACGCTATTGAACTCAGTTGCTCAGTTTCTTAGATCCCCTCTACGTTTTCTCCATTGCGCCTTTTATGATCCTTGCAATAGTTCCTCCGTAGATCTTCCCAAGTTTCAACTCCTAGATTCTTGCATTTATCTTCTATTTATCCTTCTCCGTAGATCTTCTGGTTAACTTCTAGGTTATGGATTCTTGTTTCCCTCCGGCACGCCGATGCCAGAAAGCTCAATGTCGGTGAACTTATGTCCCTTTTTTGCAGATTCCACCGCCGACACAGGCACCCGATTCTCACTTCCTCGCCGCACTGCCGAGATGTCGACTAGCACTACTCCGAAACTTGCCGACATTCCCGCCGAGGAAAGCGAGCGTGCCGGATGGGAAGGCTCGGATGTCTCCCAAGCAAAGATAGACTGGCTGGTCAGGACCAAGCGAATCCCGGCACAAGTAATATGCCGGATTCCCGGCACAGAGGCCGAGCCGAGTTTGAAATCCGGCGAACGCGTGGTCTTCGTCGCGCACTTTGAGCGCGGCTTCGGACTCCCGGCAAGCCAATTCTTCTGATCTTTCTTGGATCGGTTCCGACTTCAACCCCATCACCTTCCAGCCAACGCCATCACCATGCTCTCTGCGTGCGTTTCTTTCTCCGAGGGATACCTCGGACTCTGGCCCATCGTTGAGCTTTGGGCCAAGTACTTCCAACTCCGGAAGCAGAGTGTCCCGGATCCAGAAAACAAGAACTTCCCCAAGGAGATGACCCTGTGCAGAGCCGCTACAATTATACCTCGGAGAGGTTCCGTCTTTCCTCGGATTCAAGGCCTGGAGTCATGCCGGAAGTGGTAGCGCACGTTCTTCTACGTGAAGAGCCCAGACAATGTCGACCTTCTGAACCTGCCGACATTCAGCATCGGCACCCCCACGGAGCAGTTTAACTGGTCACTCAACCCGAAGGAGACAAACATTGAGATCAACCAGATTCACAAGCTCGTCAACGAACTTGTGGGAGCAGGTATGACGGACGATGATCTCTTGAGGACCTTTATCAGCTGCCGAGTCTCCCCCTCCAAGCCCGGGTTCACAAGATTTGCCACATGAGTGGCCAGTACGATCCAACTCGAATCAGCACCCACGAGCTGTCCAAACCCGAGGTCAGAAGACGCGTCAAGGCAATTGCCAAAACGACGATGACCGAGGAATGGGAATGGGGTAAAGAACCTCATGATAGAACTCGACTTCCGGAGCAAGTAAGTAACTTGCAATTTAGACCGACATACTTTTTCCTGCCGAGATAACTCTTATGTCGGCTCCATACTTGGCTCATAAAATAACTCGGTTTTACTGCTTTTGACTTGCAGAGGTTTACTCGGCAAAAGAATGAAGACGGAGAGAACCCCTCCGCAAAATGGGGCAAAAATATACCTGCACCGGCCATCACTGAGGTAGACGACCCGGACGATGAGGATCAACTGCTGATCCCGGCTGCTGGCGCCCTACCTCGGGTAAGCCTCGAGCCCGAGACTCAATCCGAGATTGGTCAGACGACGACGATTGCGAAATTTTAGAGGCACTTGATGTTCGCCCCATCGCCTATGCTCACCCCTTAACCTTGGCCTCAGCTAACCCAGGCGGCCCTGCTCCGAGTACACGCCCTGCTACTATGGGCAAACAAGTCGATCTCGCAAGCGTGCAGAGACCGGTACTTCGACTACCGGGACCTCCACAACCTCGGATCCAGCAGCGCTGAAAGCGAAGCGGCAGAAGAAATCAGGGGTTAAGCCTCCACGGGTCAAGAAGACACTGCATGTTACTCCAGGGTAAGATACTCTTTGCCAACATTCGCTCGTTTCCCTTTCTTCCTTTTCCCGGGATCATCTTTCCCCGAGATAACATCTCTTTTTGTTTCAATGCAGTGATGCCCTTCAGGTTAACCAGAGCGCCTCCTCCATGCGCTCACCCCTTCCGACATCAGCGGGACCTCGGTCAACTGACCCCGGGGTGCACAGCACCCCTTCCGTCATATTGCTGCCGGCTTCTGATGCCGCACTTGGAGGAGGCCAAAGCACTCCCGAGGTCGTGGTCCTCGACCGAGATGTTGGCTCCGTTGCCCGCACCGCGGACTCCGACATTCCGTAGGCCGACACTTCGGTAACACCGGACCCACAGCAAACACCACCACAACAACAACAGCAGTAGCAACCGCAGCAATAGCAACAACAAAAGCAACAGCCACTTCCGAAGTCCACCACCAAGTCCACCAAGCTAGTAACTCGGAAAACTACTCCACCGCTGGCACAGAGTCAAGTGGCCACCGGGAAACAACTTGCCAACCCGGAGAAACAAGTGGTGGTGACTCCAACCCACTCCTCAAGCCACCAGCAACTAGTTGCCCGAGTCTCCAAAGCCGGCACATCTATCTCGGAGTTCCCTCGCCTGCGCACTCAATGCGGCAATAGCTTGGGCTCGGTGGAGCACTACAACATGGATTGGAACGCCGCTGACACCAGCGAGGTTTCCTCCCCTAACCCGGTTGGCCCAAGCCACGTCGCGCAGTCCATTTATGCGCTGCAGATTGCCGTTCTCAATGCCAGCAAGATCACCGAGGTAAACCTTCCTCAACTTAGTCCTTCTCTTTTTCTTAATAGAACATAGATATTATCCCCAGTCCCCGAGATTCGGGTCGAGTGATTGAAGCTCGACCGAGTAAAGATCATTCGGCGCGAATCTTCACAAAATTTCCATTATTAACTTCAAAAAATCGACACCCAGTCAATCTTCCAAAAAATCCGACATCCAGTCCCCGAGATTCTTGTCGAGTTTTACTCGGCATGAATCTTCAAAAAATCCGACATCCAGTCCCCGAGATTCTTGTCGAGTTTTACTCGGCATGAATCTTCAAAAAATCCAACAACCAGTCCCCGAGACTCATGTCAAGCTTATTCGACGTGAAATCTCACACCTTTCCGACATATTTTCTCTTTTCAGGATTGCACCAACACCCGGACCGAGGTGTTCAAGAAGCTACTCTTGGAGCACAGGAAACTCCGGAATTCCCACAAGCAGTTGCAGGAGGCGATGAAGAAATGTGATGACGCACACAACACTGATCTTAAAAAGGAGAAAGATGAAGTGTCTCGGCTCCAGAAGGAGCTTGCTCGGGTTCAGGGCGAGAAGACCGACATTGAGAAGGCCCTGGTGCAGAGGGAGGAAGCTGCGCAGAAGCACAAGGAAATCCTCGAGGAGACCGAGGTTCGCGCTACCTCAGCACAGGAAGAATTGGATGCCCTCAAGGCAAAATGCGATATCTGGCTGGGCGAGCTCACCCGGCTTAACAAGGAGATGGACAGTAAGTTTCCTTTACCCTTTCTTTTTGCTTCCACTGCTTTACCGACATTAAATATATACCGGTATATAACTCAATTTGGTGATAGCTTTTCTCTCTTCAGATCACTTCTCTCATTCCAAGGCCGCTGCAGTCAACACTGTCCGTAGGGCACGAGCAAAAAGACCAGAAGTTGGCCCAATCTCGGAGGAATGGGATATTGAAGATCACCTGACCGCTCTGAACACTCGCATTTCTCCTCTGAAGGCCATTGGTATCGATCTTCTTGATGCTGGCATCCGAGCTTACTGAGCCTTATGGCCAGGATCTGAGCCTCCAGTTAGCATTGAAGAATTGTCCAAGTGCCTATCGGGGGCCGAGACCAGGGTCCGAGAGTGGAGATCTTCTGCCGCTCGCGCTGGGGCTGATCAAGCCCTGACATTTGTGCTATCCTGGTATGAGGACATCAACCTTGATGCCATACGGTCCCTGCATGAAGGTTCAAAATGGACTTCAGATCCGACACTTATCGCAAGCCGCAGGAGGCAGCCTCCTTCATGGCCAGCTATGCTCCCACCCGACACTTCCTTCCTGGTCCAGCCTACTCGGAGGATGAAGAAGATGACGAGGATGATGAAGCAGGTGAAGACGAGGAAGATGGCGTCGACGAGGAGATCGAGGTTGAAGCTCCCGACACTTCCAATGCCGGAGCAACCGAGACTGCTGCTGCCGGAGCAACCGAGACTGCTGCTGCCGGAGTAGCCGACACTGCAAAGCCGACCGCTACCGACACTTCTCTGGAAGCAGCGTCCGACACTGCCGATGCCTCGGCAGCCACTCCAACACCCGAGGTTGTTCCAACAACCGAAGCTTCTCCTGCCGCCGAGACTGCGCCTGCTGACCCCAGTTCCTCCACCGCGGCTGCCTGAACTTATTGCCAAATGAACTATTAAATCCCCGGAATGCCGGGTGCAGATGTAAATATACTTTTAAGTATTTCGCAGTGCTACTTTCACTTTGCTACCCTTATTGAAAAGGCTTAATGCCGGATCACTTTGCATCAAGCCCCCGAGTTTACTTTCTTGTTTACTATACTTAGTAATCTCTGCTCTTGTCTACCATTTAGGCGTTCGACAGTCGAGTCACAAGACCAAAATTATAGCATACAGTACTTGTAAATTTTGAGGTAAGATTTAGAGTCATCCGACACAAAGAAAAGAAAGAAAAACCGGGTTAGTAAACGACATATGTCGGATCTTTTTAGGACCGAGTCCCCGAGTCCATTTTCATGTTTACCATATACCATAACCTCTGCTCTTGACTGCCATTTCGGCGTTCGTCAGTCGAGTCACAAGATCACAACAAAATAGCATACATTACTTGAACTTTGAAACGAGGTCTCAAAACCATCCGACATATGAACAACACAAAAAAACCGAGATAAAACACAAGCATATAGACAAAGGCAGTCCCCGAGTTTCTTTTCGGAGTGCCACATTTTATTCAAAGGAAAACCGAGATACATACATTGCGCCCTTATGAGTAAAAGGGTCGAGTAGAGCTACATTCCAGGGTCTTTTGGTCTCCTCTCCGGATTTGTCCATCACATTTTTCCTCGGTGCCTGCGCATCTATAAGATAGTATGAATCATTGTGCAGAGCCTTGCTCACAATGAATGGTCCCTCCCATGGAGGTGACAACTTGTGTCGGCCTGCTTTGCGTTGCACTAGCCTCAGCACCAAATCTCCCTCTCGGAATACCCGAGGGCTGATCTTCCGGCTATGATAGCGTCGGAGATTTTGCTGATATATAGCTGACCGAGATAAGGTCAGTTCTCGTGCTTCTTCGAGCAAATCAACATCATTTTCCCGAGCTTCTTTTGCCTCGGTTTCAGTGTACAGCGCCACTCTCGGCGAGTCATACTCCATGTCGGTCGGCAGGACCGCTTCTGCTCCATAGACCAGAAAAATGGCGTATAGCCAGTTGAACGATTCGGTGTGGTCCTTAGACCCCACAATACTGCTGGTATCTCCTCTATCCAGCATCCCGGAGTTCGCAACAGTGGTTCAATCAACCGGGCTTTGATACCGGCCAATACCAATGCATTTGCTCTTTCCACTTGCCCATTTGCCTCTGGGTGTGCCACCGAGGCTATGTCCAACCGAATTCTTTTTTCCGCACAGAACCGAGCAAACTCTCCCACAGCAAAGTTTGTGCCATTATCCGAGATAATGCTATGGGGGTAACCATATCTCAAAATGATGTCCTTCAAAAAGGACACAGCTGTGTGACCATCACACTTCCTGATTGGCTTCACCTCGATCCATTTGGTGAACTTGTCCACCATCACCAGCATATGAGTCATGTTACCTCGGGCTGGCCTGAACTCTCCCACCATATCCAGACACCAAACTGCAAAGGGCCAAGTGATTGGAATTGTCTTGAGTGCCGAAGCTGGCAGGTGGATCTTCTTAGCAAACCTCTGACATCCCTCACACTTTCGGACGATATCTTCTGCCTGATTCAAAGCACTGGGCCAATAAAACCATGCCGGAATACTTAGCCACCAAGGCTCTTGATGAAGCATGATGACCACACTCTCCCTGATGAATCTCCAGGAGCATCTCTTGCCCTTCCTGCGGCTCGACACAGCGCTGCAGTACCTCGGTCACACTTCTCTTGTATAACTCCTGGTTGATGATGGTGTATGCCTTGGATCTTCTTTGCACTTGCCTGGCCTCAACTTCATTACTTGGCAAACTCCCGTCCATCATATACGCCATTATTGGTTGTGCCCACCCGGCACAGGACGCACAGGAAAGACCGGATCATCCACCTCCATGAGATCAACCGACATTGCTTCTTCCGAGATGAGTAACCAGTCCCCGGTTCTGCCAAGCAGTCCCCGGGTTCTCCCAAATGCACCGACATCGACGTCCATGGGAACAGCACCAGACTCCGGTTTCCGGGATAAAGATTGACTCGGACTCGGGCGATGGTTTGATTGATGGCTTCCTCAAATGCTCCAAGGCTATGCCGGGTGGGATTGGATCCCGAGATGAACCTAGCTTGGACAGTACATCGGCGGCTTCATTTTCAGCCCGAGGTATATGCGTGAGCTCGCAACCTTCAAAGAACCCCGAGATCTTCTGGACATGAAACCGATATAACGCCATGTTGGCGTCTAAAGCATCCCAATTTCCCGAGACTTGCTGCACCACCAGATCCGAGTCTCCGAAGCATTCTATCCGGCGAATACCAATTTCCTTGGCCACATTGAGCCCATGAACAAGTGCCTCATACTCGGCCACATTATTAGATGCCGCAAAATGAATCTGCAACACATATCTCAGTTGATCCTGCTTAGGCGAGGTAAGGACTACCCCGGCACCTAAACCAATTTTCGTCCTGGAACCATCAAAGTGCATTCTCCAGTAATTGGAGTCAGGCAATGGTGGCTCATATTGCATTTCGGCCCAATCCACCAAAAATCCGGCAGTGCCTGAGATTTAATGGCATCTCTTCTTTCATAGTGAGGAGTGTAAGGGGACACCTCGATGGCCCACTTGGCTACTCGGCCAGTTGCATCTTTACACCCAATGATCTCCGAGATAGGAGCCTCACACACCACAGTGATTGAATGCTCTTGGAAGTAATGTTTCAACTTCTTAGCAGCCAGATAGACACCATATGTCATCTTCTGGTAGTGAGGATAGTTCTGCTTGGATAACGAGATCACCTCGCTCAGGTAATATACCGGCCTTTGCACAGTTTTGCCATCTTCTTCTCGCTCCACTACTAATACGACACTCACAACCCGGTTTGTGGCTGCAATGTAGAGCAACATCGGCTCTTTGGGTAATGGTGAGGCCAGTATCGGCGCAGTTGCCAGCATCTTTTTTAGCTCGGTGAACGCCGCATCTGCTTGCGGGGTCCACACGAAGTGGGTGGTTTTCTTCATGAGCTGATACAAAGGCAATGCCTTTTCTCCCAACCTGCTAACAAACCGACTTAAGGATGCCAAACATCCAGTGAATTTCTGCACGTCCTTGAGACATGTCGGTAACCTCATGCTTTCAATAGCACGGATTTTTGTCGGGTTCACCTCGATACCTCGGCTCGACACGAGGAAACCGAGTAACTTGCCTGCCGGCACACCAAATGTACATTTGTCCGGGTTAAGTTTTATCCGGAATTTCCTTAGATTCGCAAATGTTTCTCTGAGATCATCAATCAGAGTGGATTTCTCCTTAGATTTGATGACAATGTCATCGACATACACCTGCACATTTTTGCCTATTTGATCATGCAAGCATTTTTGCATACATCTCTGGTAAGTAGCACCAGCATTTCTCAAACCAAATGTCATGACACGATAGCAATAAGCCCCGTACGGGGTAATAAAAGCAGTTTTCATTTGATCAGCAGGGTTCAGTGGTATCTGGTGAAAACCAGAATACGCATCTACAAAGGATAACAGCTCACACCCGGCTGTGGAATCGATCACTTGATCAATCCGAGGCAGCGGGAATGGATCCTTAGGACATGCCTTGTTCAAGTTTGTGAAATCAATACACATGCGCCACACAATGGCCACATTCGGGTCATCTTTTTTCTTTTCCACCAGGACCGGGTTAGACAACCAGTCCGG
The DNA here is from genome assembly GCA_947311845.1 of Poa pratensis. Classification (NCBI taxonomy): domain Eukaryota; kingdom Viridiplantae; phylum Streptophyta; class Magnoliopsida; order Poales; family Poaceae; genus Poa; species Poa pratensis. The sequence goes on from CAMZMU010000128.1 coordinate 38,817,983, forward strand.
GTGCAGCACCTCCATGATGAAACCAGATGCAAGTAATCTGGCCAGTTCATCGCCTATCACCTTTCTCCTCTCATCCGAGAGACGTCGCATAGGTTGCTTCACCGGTTTCATATCCGGTCTGACGAACAAAGAGTGCTCAGCCAACTCCCTCGGAACACCTGGCAGGTCCTGATTTGACCATGCAAAGATATCCCGGTTCTCACGGAGGAAGTGACTGAGCTCGCCTTCCTATTTCTCAGTTAACCCGGTACCAATGATGACGTTGTGGTCCGGAATGCCGGGTCAACATTGATCTTCTTGGTCTCCTTTGGCACCTCGAAAGCGCATTCTGCTCCGGGTTAGCCATACCCGGCATGCCGAGTTGCGCGGACTGAGCCAATGCCACCACTTCATGGATCTTCTTCTTCTCTGCAGCGATAATCAGTGACTCGGCCAAGCACGATCCAGCCGAGGCACACTCCAGTGCACGCTTGTAATCACCCGAGATGGTGATGATGCCATTAGGACCTGGCATTTTCATCTTGAGGTAACCCACATGGGTTGATATCATGAACTTGGACACGCAGGCCTGCCGAGTAAAGCATGGTATGGACTTTCGAGGTCCACTACCTCAAACTGGATGCTCTCAGTTCGGCAGTTGTCCTTGGTGCCGAACAACACATCAACCCAAATTTTGCCCATAGGTGCACATGAGACACCCGGCACTATGCCATGGAAGGTCGTGCTACTCGGTTGCAGCATGTTCATCGAGATACCCATCTTCACCATGGTGTCTCGGTACATGATATTGATAGCACTCCCATTATCAATGAGAACTCGGGTGAACCGACATTGATGGTGGGTCCAAGAATGTCGGATCCACCACCAATGCATAACCTCCCGGAGTTGGCATAACTCGGGGATGATCCCTTCTGCTCCAACTGATCTCTTGCTCGGACCAGTGCATATACTTCGGCACTGCCGGCATAACTGCGTTCACCTCCAGTGCACGCCGATGCAAGCTCTTCTTGTCAGTTGGCTCGGTCACAAAGACCACATAGCTCTGATGAGCTTCTCTGTAATCTCCCTGGGGATACTCTCCCTGCCTACTGGGACCAGCGTTGTTGTTGTTCCCTCCGACATTCACCTGATTCACAGGTTTCGGATCTGCTTGCCTCTGAGCTGGCGGATTCACCGGGATAGCATTTGCCCGGTGAGCGGTAAGTTTTGCCTCGGCGGAATTCTCTGAGGTGCCCCCGCCTGATTTCCTCCGGCTCTGGCTCCTTCCCCCTTGTGCGCTGATACCAGCTGCACTGCCGAGTTGTATGGTTCGCGGCCTGCGGATGTCTTGGGTGTGGAAGCTGCAAGGTCCATCCAACATAGCCTCATAAGTGAAGGACTGCTTCTGGTTACTCCATGGCTTCTTCCCTTCTTGATTCTGGCCCCATGCTGGGCCGTTGATCTTCGGACGCTGGCTACTGCCGGCATCTGGTTGGTCTTGGTTTACCGCGGCAACCTGGTTTGAGCCATACCGGTAATCCGGCTCTCTCCTCTTGTTACCGAAGTCCTGGCGATCGTTCTGCCTGACTGGCCCGGGTCTGTTATTCACCGGGTATCTTCTACTCGGTTCCACCGAGTTCAGCAAGGGCTGCATCGGATCACCCAGTGCATAGCTATCCGCAATCCGGATTGTCTCGGCCAGGTGGCCGGCATCTCCCTCTGCAACTTCTGCCAGAGCATGGAGCCGTGTCGGCACCCTGGGCAAACCAAGATATGGCCTGCGCCTCCACAACTCCTTCACAGGAATTGCGAATAGTACTCCACCGGGTCAAGTAATCCCGGTCAGTTTCATTATCCCTCTGCTTGCACATCGCAAGCTGCTGAGGACGATTCGGTCTCTTGTATGTGCTGGAGAAGTTGCTAACAAATGCTTCTTCAAAGTCCAGCCAGCATCAACACTGCCCTCTCGCAGTTGTTCAGCCAGATCCGGGCTGGCCCTTCCAACATTTGCGGGATATACCTCACCGCCCATCGGCGGTTTCCTCCCGCGATATGCACTGCCGACACATAATCTGTCAGCCAGTCTTCCGGCTTAGTGCTGCCGTCATATGTCTTTGAGCCCCGGCTCAACTGAAAGTGCCGCACAGGTGGCTCCCTCATGATCCGAGGTCCAAAGCATGCAGGGCCAGGTGGACCTTGCTCTTCCAGCATCTCGGACAAATAGATCCTGTCCAACTTGTAGCGTGCATCATTTGGTGACAACTGGCGAGGTCTCAACCGGGATCCAAGTGCACCTTCATATCTCTGATACCCGGCTTTCTCCATCGCCGAGTAACCATCATCATAACGATCGGCCATCTGGCCACCACCTTGTGGCTGCTGAACATGCGCAACACTTGGCTGCTGCTGGGCAGGATTTCGTGGTGGATACCGAGGTGGGTAACCTCGACCAGCCGAGTTGACATTTCCGACATTCGGATTGCCCGGACCGGGATTGCTTTTACCCCGGCCGACACTGCCTTGCCCGGCTAATTGTTAACTAGCATATGCCAGATCATGCGCCTGCATCTGCTTATTCTTACCGGAGTTTACACTCCGGTCACGACCTCCACCATCATGCGGTGATGAAGCTTGCCCCTTAGACCCACTAGCTCCCCTAGCCGAGTGAACAATCCTGGACCCACCTGCATCTGGGTTAGCCTTACGATAGGGCTCATTCTGCCGAGTAGCTACAGCTACCAACTCATTAACTCGGTCCTGCTGCCTACGGAGAGCTTCTCCGGATAAGCCTGACAACTCGGCTCTTGCTGCCTCGGCAGCTCTAAGAGTCTTAGCAGGGGAACTATAATTCAGCTTTTCAACCGACAAGTGACTAGGAGTCTTACTGGAACTAGATCTACCATCTCAAGCAATCTCGGCATTGAGACCTCTGCCCCTGTTACGCACATCCTCTATGCGACTAGGACGAGCAGCTACCGGGGTTAAACCATGTGCTTGGTTATACTCACGGAGAGTTATCCCGAACTCCCTCCGTATCTCGGCCATCGCGAGAGACTCTTGATGCAATCTCTGAAAGGACAAGGATGTCGCCTAGAAGGGGGTGAATAGGCGATTTAAAACTTTTCCGGTTTAGGCTTAATAATTGCGGAATAAAACTAGGTGTTTAAATTACCAAGCCAACAACCTAAATAAACTAGGCTCACCTATGTGCACCAACAACTTATGCTAAGCAAGACAAGCAATAAGGTGATAGCAATAGAATACTTCAAGCACGAAGGATATAACAATGTAAAGTGCATAAGTAAAAGGCTCGGGTATAGAAATAACCGAGGCACGCGGAGACGAGGATGTATTCCCGAGTTCCTCCTTCTTAGGGGAGTAAGTCTCGTTGGAGAGGTGTGAGGCACCACAAAAGTCGATCTCAACGCCACAAAGGCTCACATTATTCTCCGATGAACCGCACCACAAAGGTTTGGTTCACCTTCCACTATCGGAATCCTTCGAGGCGGAAATCTGGAGCCTTTCAACAATGATCCGGGGCACAACCCACAACGGGATTGGGGGCTCCCGAACAGCTACAAGTGACCACACAAGGGTCCAACCACCACGCGGGCATCTAGGGTCCAAAGACCCAAGAGTAACAAGTTCACAAGCTTTCAACTTCCACGAATCCTCGTGGAGAGCACAAACCGATGCAACGAAGCAATGGCAAGAGCACAAGGCTCAAATCTTTCACTCTCAAATTCCACCACAAGAAACTAATGGTTATGGGGGGAGAAGAGAGGAAGAACAAAGTAGGAGAAATACCAAGAACTCCAAGATAAAGATCTACTAGGTTCCCCTCTGATGAGGAATAAACCTCTAGGGTGGCCTGATCTTCACGGATTGACGAACGAGTGGACGAACGCACGCAAGAACGCGAGGAACACGAAGAACTCCAAGAAGAACGCCCCGAACACAAGAACACACACACGATACAAGAACCGTTTCCCTTACCGGTCGGTCCAACCGGTCCAATAGAATCCACACGAAGGTGGAGAGATCGGCGAGTAGATACACGAAGGGATCTTGGATGGTTGTTTCTCCAACGGCCAACCAAGCCGCTCCAATAAAGTCACCCGAAGATGAAAGATTGGCTAGTAGTCAAACTACAAGTAGAGGTCTTGAATCCACGAAGGGATCTTCTCCACAAGAGGAGGAACCATCCCACAAGGGGGGGGGGGAGGAGACCTTTGAGAAGAAGGAGTCTAGCTCTACTCTAATCTCAAAACCAAGTCTGTCTAGATCTGGAGGGGGTAGGTGCCTATATATAGGTTTGACCATAAAGGGGTAGGTGGAGAGGGATACAAGGGAATATTCCCTGCTTCTGCACGCAGGCAGCGGTAGTACCGTTGGGGCAGCGGTAGTACCGTTCCAGGTCAGGTAGCGGTAGTACCGCTGCTCCAGCGGTAGTACCGGTGGACTCTCACGAATAATATTGATGTTCTCCAGCGGTAGTACGAGGCAGGTACCGGCAGGTACCGCTGGCGATCCAGAGAGCATTTGGCGCGGCGCGGTAGTGGTGGCGGTAGCGCTAGCGGTAGTACCGCTCCTGGGACTCAGCGGTAGTACCGCTCGGCGGGCGGTAGTACCGCTGCAGCAGCTGCGGCTTCTCTTCCTTCTTCTCTTCCATGCGGCTGTCTTGTCCGGCTCGCTTCCTCTCACGCCTTGTCCATCTTCCCGTGGTCTTGTACCCGTGGTGACACACCTAGCAATGCAATGGGAACAATGGTCAAGTAGTATAACGTCCAAAGGTGACATATAGTGAATCACATAGTGGAAGGAGTTCACCTTTGAGGTCCATTGTGACTTGTGGAGTGTTGGAGCACTTGACATGGTGATGATCGTATGTCGGGCTACATCATCTCCCCTCCCTTTAAAAAGAGTCGTCCTCGACTCTTGCTCCTCATCACCATGCGAAGGAGGTAGATGTGTTGTCGAAGAATTGGAATTCACCATGCCTACAAACATCAAAGACCAAGCAAACCATGTGTGTGCAAGAAAGAGGAGCATATCAACAATGACATGTCCATTCTTTGTCATAGCACCATTAGCACAACACAAGAATATAAAAATGTAGTGCAAGTGCAAGGTCAATGTGCAAGCACTCCAATGGAACATCTTCAAAATATCAACATGGTGGCAAACAAAGCACATGAAAGAGCAAGTTTTTAACATATTTGTTGCAACACCAAATGAGTAGAAACCAAAACACTCATGACGAGACATGCACAAAATGTCATTATGGTTGCACACAAGCCATTGGAAAGAACAATTGTTCATCATATTTGTGGCAACACATAAATCATTCATATGAAAGATCAAGGATACATTCTTGCCATAGGGGAAACCAATATCACAAACATGTTTGCAAACAAACCAAAAGCAAGAGAAATTCTTCAACTTGTTTGATGCAAAACATGGGAAGGGTATTAGAGCCGGGTTCGATCCACGACTCAAGTGTATGCTCTCAAGAGCTCTTTTTGTCAACTCATGCTCAAGAGAGGTTGACATTATCATGCGGTTACCGGCACACACAAGACAACATATGAAGAAGTTATGTGCACGGTATATGAACACATCATCCATCATGACGCGTCTCTTCATTTGCACATCACCACCCACACAAAAATCAATTGGAAAATATGACATATGTGGATAGTCACTATGCAAAGTGAAGGATGGAACAAGGTCCATAAGAGAAAATGAAACATCTCCAAAAAGTGAGAAAGCTATGGGGGCGATCTCATTATCAAACATTTCAACATTATTGCAAGCAACACATGTGAAAGAGAAATTGTTCAACATGTTGCAAGCAACAACGGGAGAAAAATGGAAACATTCATAACAAGGCATGCTCATGGCAAAATCATCACAAATGGGTAATTCCACATGATCAACATTGGTTTCACACAAAGTATCACATGGGAATAAGAACGAATCATATGTGACATCAATAGAATCATCCATAGCATGCAAACAATCATAGTTTGTCATGTCCACTAGCGGGAACATGGTCACATCAACACCCATACCTTGATAGTCCCGCTCAGTTGAAGTAAGTGTTGAAGTAGTAGGGGCTTCCATGTAGCCGACTTGTTCATCTTGAAGTAGACATGGGGTGGCATCATCATCATCATCATCCTCCATGTAAATCTTCTCCATTTGAGGCACCATCGAGTCGAAGATAGGCATCTCATCATCCAAGGAACCTAGCACACAATGAGAAAACACACTGGAGGTAGAGGTTAAGTTGTTAGAAATCGAAATGGCCTCACAAGACCTATCAACTACCTCTCTCAACTCAAGTGGTGTATCGCTCATTCCCTCAAAGTGAAAGCACTCAAACTCACATATGGTGGAGGCACTCAACTCACTATCACTCTCACTCAAGTGGGCTAAGTGGCTCTCATGCTCACATGGGATTGGTACCATCTCATAACTCAAGCTCATAGGGATATGCTCGGTTTCCTCATCTCCATACGCCTCCAAGGTTGAAGGGAAACTCCCATGCTCAACCTCCTCAACCAACTCGCCTCCAAAGGTCAATGCCATAGTGTAGGCATCATCACTTGACTCCTTTGCGGAAGGGAAAATCCCATGCTCCGCTTCATCACTTGACTCCATTGCCGAAGGGAACATCCCATGCTCGGCATCATCATCACTTGACCTATGGTCATAGGTGATAGCATTCTCCATGCTCGCCTCCTTGGTCGAAGGGAAAATTCCATGCTCGACCGTCTTCTCACCATCTTGGTCACCGTCTTGTTCACCAACTTGGCATTCCCACATCATGTGACCTCTTCTATTGCATAGTGGGCACAAGAGATTGGGACATTCTCGTGGATCATGGTCTTGGCCTTGGCAATTGTCACATATAAGGTCTTCATCTTGCCATATGGGGGCCAATGTGGTGGTGGCACTTGGTGTAGAGGCCATATCATGAGAAGTGCTTGAGAAGGGTGCCATCTTGGTTGTGGCCTCACGTGTGTGACCATGCTTCTTCCGGCGTCGACGTTGGAGTTGCTCGATGAAGATGTCGAAGTTAGCCATGATCTCGTCAGTGATGGGAGTTGTAGCTCTTGTTGGCGCACTTGGAGTGGTAGCACTAGGGGACACCATAGGGTGTGCCTTTATCGCCATCTTGTTTTCATGTCGACGTTGGCGTTCTTGAGTTGTAGGGTGACGCCGAAAGTCATTCGGATGCTTCTCCTCATGTTGGCGACGACGTGCTTGTTGCCTTGGCGACTTTCCTTGGAGCTTCCACTAGAGCTTGGTGACCTGTTGTGGTCCACCGTGGCATCTTCCTTGTGGCGCCTTGATGAGCTAGATAAAGGACGTATGCTCTTGGCAAGCTCGTCCATGGCATCCTTGACTTCTTGGAGCTTAGCCTTGTCAATGCGCTTCTTGTGGTGCCGCCTTGTTGTCGATGTAGAGTGGCGAGGCTTGGCGCTCTTGGCGTTGTCCTTCTCATGGCACCTTCTTGAAGTTGATGGCGAATGGCAAAGCTTGGCACTCTTGGAAGTAGATGGAGCTCCATAAGATGAACTCATGTTGGTCTTCTTGTCTGAGCACCGTCTTGAGCTTGAACCATAGAAGTAGGTTGTGCCATGACGCTTGGTGGTGTCGCTCTTGAACATGGTGGTGATGGGGGTCCTCTTCTCTTGCATGTTGTCGAAGTCGCCGCACATGCTACAAGAGTAGTAGTCGTAGACGTTCTCCACCATGTCATCGGAGTGGTAGTCGTAGTCGTGGCGCTCCACCATGTCGTTATTGCCGAAGTTGATACCATGTGATGAGGCATGTGAAGACACTTGTGCCTCATTGTCGTTGGAGCTTGTGTAGTCGAAGTCGTGGTAGATTCTTGTGTACTTGGAGTCGATACAATTTGATGAAGGTTGCTTGACGACATTGTACCGCTCCTTGTCATGTACGCTTGAATAGTCGGAGTCGTAGTCGGAGTAGTTGTAGCGGAAGTCTTGGTGATGATCCATCATGTCATGGGGTCGTTGTCGGTGTAGTAGTCGTAGTAGTCCCCCATGTCCTCATAGTTTGAGGCATTATAGTTGTTGTGGCTCATCATGTACTCAACATCATCTTGGCCTCCATAGTGGCATTCACTCTCCCTAGACATGTCAACTCACAAGACAAGTGTATATATGTGGAGTGGAAAGGAACTAGAACACAGCCTCTCACCTTGTAGATAGTATTGGACGTCGTGGACAACCAAGGGAAACGATCACAAAGTAAAATGCTTGTGTTCAAGTATCCAAAGCAAACTCCAAAACACACACGGCTTAAAAGTTGGTAGGAAGGTATGGTAGGTGGAAAGCAAATTGAACCAACCGAAAACCAAGATATTGTCAAAGCAAGTAGAGAACCATGATGATCACAAAGCCAATACAAGTCAATCTCAATAGATAGGAATGTAGTGCAAGGAAACACACGCGCGGAAAGATAAATGGGACTCGTGCAACCAAGAAGTGAGCTAAAGAACCAAATGATCCTAGCGAAGACTATAAGCTCGTGTTGCACAAGTACAAGGAGAGCTACTAGCTCGATTGCAATTTATTGGTGGGCTACTAGATTTGCACAACAATGCACCACCTACTAGATGTTCATCGAGCTTGCGCTTTCCTACTAGATATGGCAAGTGGTGTTTCTTTCTTTTCTTTCTTTTGATTTGGCACTTTTTGCTTCTTTTCTCTTTGGAGTTTTTTCTCTTTTGACTCTTTTGCACACTCACTTCTTTTTATGCCAACAACAAGATATATGATATATGAACTAGCGCACAACTTTTGCTCGGAAACTACATGGTGCAAATGTGCAAAGCCCAAGAAATCATCAAGAGCTAGCCTCAATAGGACATGGTAATCGCAAAGATATAGTGTGGCTTTCAACGGAATGGCAAGGGGTAAAGATTGGCGATGTTATACCTTTCGTCGATGTTCTTCACCCTTTGTTGTAGAAGCTTCGTGCTTGCCCACGGATTTTGGTGGTGGTGGATGATGGATCTTCCACAATGGTGACGAAGGCCTTGATCGTAGCTTCGAAACAAGCCAAAGAACACCAAAAACGGAGTCCGAATGCAAAAGATATGGCCAAAACCGTGGCGCTGAAATGCTGTTTTCGTGTCTGTTCCAGGTCCTGGCCGTAGTACCACTGAGGTGGAGGTAGTACCGCTGCACCGGTAGTACCGCTAGGCCAGAGGTAGTACCGCTAGCTCTAGAAACTAAACCCGAGACGGAAATTTCGCGATTTTGGTCGAAAAAACGGAGCTCAAAACAGCAAATCGGAGGGCCAAATGATGGAATTAGGCTATGGGAACGCAAAGGAAGGTAGATCAACAAGTTTAGCAAAAGATCTATGGATCAAAACCTACAAAAACGCACTCAAATCTCAGATCGATCCAAAAGCAATTTGGGGCTATTTTTGGTGGAAATTTTCGAATTTCTCAAAATCAAAGAAAAATTTGGGGGATTTGTGGGGGAAACAAAGTCAAATCCGTGGCAACCATGCTCTGATACCAAATGATGAGGAATAGACCTTTAGGGTGGCCCGATCTTCACGGATTGAGGAACGAGTGGATGAACGCACGCAAGAACGCGAGGAACATGAAGAACACCAAGAAGAACGCCCCGAACACAAGAACACACACAATACAAGAACTGTTTCCCTTACCGGTCGGTCCAACCGGTCCAATAGAATCCACACGAAGGTGGAGAGATCGGCGAGTAGATACACGAAGGGATCTTGGATGGTTGTTTCTCCAACGGCCAACCAAGCCGCTCCAATAAAGTCACCCGAAGATGAAAGATTGGCTAGTAGTCAAACTACAAGTAGAGGTCTTGAATCCACGAAGGGATCTTCTCCACAAGAGGAGGAACCATCCCCACAAGGGGGGGGGGGAGGAGACCTTTGAGAAGAAGGAGTCTAGCTCTACTCTAATCTCAAAACCAAGTCTGTCTAGATCTGGAGGGGGTAGGTGCCTATATATAGGTTTGACCACAAAGGGGTAGGTGGAGAGGGATACAAGGGAATATTCCCTGCTTCTGCACGCAGGCAGCGGTAGTACCGTTGGGGCAGCGGTAGTACCGTTCTAGGTCAGGTAGCGGTAGTACTTCTGCTCCAGCGGTAGTACCGGTGGACTCTCACGAATAATATTGATGTTCTCCAGCGGTAGTACGAGGCAGGTACCGGCAGGTACCACTGGCGATCCAGAGAGCATTTGGTGCGGCACGGTAGTGGTGGCGGTAGAGCTAGCGGTAGTACCGCTCGGCGGGCGGTAGTACCGCTGCAGTAGCTGCGGCTTCTCTTCCTTCTTCTCTTCCATGCGGCCGTCTTATCCGGCTCGCTTCCTCTCACGCCTTGTCCATCTTCCCGTGGTCTTGTACCCGTGGTGACACACCTAGCAATGCAATGGGAACAATGGTCAAGTAGTATAACATCCAAAGGTGACATATAGTGAATCACATAGTGGAAGGAGTTCACCTTTGAGGTCCATTGTGACTTGTGGAGTGTTGGAGTACTTGACATGGTGATGATCGTATGTCGGGCTACATCACCCTCACTTAGAGGAGAGATGGATTGGTGGAAATGTAGATCTAGATCTCCTCTCTCAAATCCCTCAAAGATATGCAAGAATCATGGGAAGAATTGAGAGAGGGGCAAGCTTTCAAGGTCAACAATGGTGGAAGAGAGAGAAAAACGAGCTGTGGAAAAACTTAGGCTCTTTGGGGAAGAAGGGCCTTTTATAGGTCTCCCAAAAATAGAGCCGTTGCAGGAAAACAGCTTAGACCGGAGACTCCGGTCTGCTAGACCGGAGATTCCGGCCCCCGGAGACTCCGGGGTCACTCCGGACCCCCCACCCGAGGCTGCCGTCGAAAAACGAAACGCGCAGACCGGAGACTCCGGTTTGGGACCGGAGACTCCGGCCAGGAAAAAACTGCAGCAACACCGAACACGAAAACGAAGATATCTTGAGCATCCGAACTCCGTTTTCGATGATCTTTGGCTCGTTGGAATCATAACGAAGAGCTTTACAAGATCATGCACAGAAACATCATAGTCCAACAATGGAGGATAAAACCAAATGGGGAAAGGTTAGACCTCTTGATAAAAGAACAACCGATAAAACCTCCAAACCAAACCGCAATATGTTTCTCATCTGGACTCCGTTTTGTATGATCTTGGACTTGTTTGAAAGATACTCACAAGCACAACAAGATTATGAATATACACATCATAGTCCATCATGTGAGGAGGAAACCACAAGTGGAGAGTTTGACCTCTCTTAGAAAAGACAAACCGGTAAAACCTCCAACATCAAAAACACCACAAGATATTCAAATGAAATCTGTTTTTGATGAACTAGAGCTTGGTATGTAGATGAACACAAGCTCTAAATTCTCACATGGATAAAAGCCAAATAAGAACCAAGAAAGATGATATGCCAAATATGTAAAGGTTTGAGCTCTCCATAAAGATGCGATCAAGTTACTCACTTGAGAGCCATTCTTGATAGTACATCGTCTATCCTATAACCCGGTCTCCAACCTAACAACATGAGACCGGTAAAATAGAAACCCTATCAAGATCATACCTTTCCCTTGCGCATTCCACTTGAGCTAGATGATGACGATCTTGACTCTCTCAAGTTGGAACACCTTTCTTGATTATGCTTGCTAGCACATGCTTGATGAAGACTTCTCCAAATACTCTCCCATACACCATTATGGGAGAGCCTCGCTTAGCTCCATCTTCATGTATCTACTTGTGCTTCATATTCTTCTCTTGATATAGATGATGGCTTGGAGATAAACATGAAGTTCACTCAATCTTCTTTTCCAAGCCATGCTTGCAATAAGCTCAACTCTTCACATGACCATTCTTCATATAAATCCTTGGAAGGAACCTTGGTCATCATGAAATCTTCTAGAGTCCAACACATGAACTCCAATCTTTTCCTATGGACAAGATCTACAAGTATATCTCAATGCAAAGATTAGTCCATAAGGATTGTCATTAATTACCAAAACCACGCATGGGGCAACACATGCCCTTTCAATCTCCCCCATTTTGGTAATTGATGACAATCCCTTTTACGAGGGTTTATATAATGAATTAAGCAAACCAAGCACAACAAAGAGCAAGGACGCAAGAGAACAAAAACCATATTCCCTTAAACCCTCTAAACTTCTCCCCCATTGGCATCGATTGCCGAAATGGGAGATTTTTTTTAAAAGGCCAATATAGAAAGAGCTCCCCCATAATGTGTGCATTTCTCATAATATGAGTGAAATCAAATGCACATATCCAATGATGAATATATGTAGGGAGATCAAACTATATCGAGGATCCAAAAGTTGCAAAAGAATATCAAAGAGAAAGATACTTCAACGAAAGAAGCAAGCAAACAAAAGGATCCGAAGAAGTGTTCTAAAAATCAAGAGGGAACTCCCCAAGGTACGTGCACAAAGTAGGATTTTCATTTTAATATGTTGTGCACAACATGGAATCCTCCCTCTTAGAAATTTTGAACACCAACCAAGCTTATTAAGATGCAAACGCATAACAAATAAGAACAAAGCTTGTGCCATTTAGAAACCACCAAAGAAACAAAAGGCAATAAGGGTGGTTGCTAAAGAAGTGGAATACCAATTTAAAGATGTAACTATTCTCATGTGTATAAGTTTCTAAGTAGACACCAATCACGAAGATATAAGTCCACAAATAAACATGTACACACAAAATAGGTACACAGGTAAAGATCATGATATCCAAATGGAAGTCATATATATACCAATAAGATCATTGCTTAAAAGCATAACACAAAGCTCAAATTTATCTTAAAAGGATATAGATGAACTTTCAACACAATCCCATCAGAGCATAAAAAATATCCATAAGGGATAAGGTGATAAATGGAATGCTCCGAGAAAGATAGCAAGTATCGCAAAAGGCAAATGATTTTGAAAAACCATCAATATTGCATATGTGAGACATAGAGAAGAAAGTGCTAGATTAACATATATGGGATTGATGAATCATGAAAATGATTATATATATTCCCTTTGATATGTAATCATCCCGGCTTGCCCATATTTGCAACAAAGTTGTTTTGCAAGAACCAAATGAATTGCAACAAGAGAGATTCATGCCATGAAACAACCTACACAAGGTTGAAAGCTAGAAAAATATGCATGAGGTAGATACTTGTTACCGAGATAGCATTGGTGATGTAGAGGATAAGAGTTCATGATCATCCGAGCTTGGCTCCAATAAGCACATGGTGACACCACCTTACTTGTAAATGAGACAAGCTTCCAATGCATCTCCAATGTACCTAAAACAAATTCAAGTACAAAATGGTACCCAAACTCATTGGGTCCAAAGTAGTTAGAGCAACTACAATACATAGGACAAACTCCACATAAATATGTGCATATTGATATGAAATTGAATTTCATGCACATCTTAGCCATTTAGGATTTATGGAGTTTATCCTATATATTGGATCAATGAAAGAAAGCATGCCATAAGATATACATATAGTAAATATGCATGCACAAGACTTTCAAGAACCAAATGAGATACAATTTGGACAAAACACCAATTAAACAAGAAATCACTCACAAGTGTGACAAGAAAAAAGATTGTCCAAATTATATCAAAGACCCAAATCAACACATGATTGAAGATACCACTTTGAAAAGATGCCAAATGAAAGTAAGATACCAATTGATGAAAATATCATCAAGGAATAAACCAAACCCTCTACACTTTCATGATGGCACAAAGTACCAAGACGAAAATGTTTGTCTTCCAAAGAGACACGTCATCGGGATCAAACCAATTGAAGACAACTAATGTTCAAAAGCATATAGGATTGCTCCCCCAAGATGTGTGCATTATTTATGATCTTGCATTTGAATACAAAATGCACACAAATGGGATCATCACTCTCCATACATATTATTCAAACACTAGTCATGTTCAAGGAAAGCAATAAGATGCAAAACCAATTTAAAGAATGATGTTCTACTCAATGTAGGATAGCTTCCCCAAGAATGGGATCATTGCTTTTCCTAACACAAGAAAGCACAAAGCGAATTTTGAGTAGAGCAACAAGGATCCAAAAGATACAAGGAAGACAAGTGAGAGTTAGATCAAACAAATCCTTGGCAACAAAATAAGGCAAATTCAAAGCAAAAGCCAAAGTGAAGATGGTCTACAAATTTCACCACACATATGAGTATCACTTGTCAAGGACAAGGAGTATATAGAGATATTTCTCGGTGGTATATAGAATGATATTGAAGACCAATTTCACAACAAATAAGCATATGGCAAAAGAGAAGATTTAAAGGCCAAAGCTTAAATAGATAGATATTCTTGATAGCTTCAAGTATTCACGCGATCATGCAAAGCCACTACAAAGAGTAGCTTGAAGCAATCGATTTCCCAAAAGGATATGCGAACATATTTGGGAAAACCGTACCAAGAATGTCCATCGCAAACAAGATCCAAAAGAGTGATTAAACAAAACATTTTACCAAATATGGAACTTGTTTGAGCAACATGCCACATAGGAATAAGATTAATAACAAATCAATTCTAGGTGGCAATACCTCACATGTTCACATTTTCTAGGTTTGTAATATGCACATAGCTTATTACTCCCCCATAATGTGATAATCCAAATTTTCTTAACAAGAGGCAAACAAAACCAACTAGAGATAATTAATGGACATTATAGAATTTGAATTTCTCATGAGAATGACATACCACATAGAGAATAGATAATATTGATATATCATCACTAAGTGGTATTCCTCATGTACACACATTTTTAGGATTGTGAAGTGCACGAAGCACATCACTCCCCCAAAATGGAATAGTCCATTAATCTCTCAAAAGAGAGCCAACAAGATAAGATATCAAATAAAAGCAATAAGGCTCAACACAAGTAAATGGTGTGCAAACCAACATACACATACTTGATTACTCAAGATAAGTAAGTAGAGAGCACAACACATACAAACACTAGCAAGGTACAAAACCTAACACATGCAAGGGTGCAAGCAACTTTCAATATATATGATTTAAATAAAAGTTACCGCAAGGAGGAACATTGGATATGAGATAGAACAATATAATCCAAATGACTTGGCTTGAGATAATATAATTGATGAAGATCCCTTAATTCTTCATAAGTAGCCAAGTCTCCAATGCCCTCCAACAACACCTATTGATCAAGTTTTAGCTTGTTGGTCCCCAACCAAGTTGGGTCCTAAGAGGTTAGTCACAATAGGTTTGGCAACCCAAATGGTTCTTTTCTTGACACCACTTTGAGTACCAACATATTTGGCAAACACATTGCCAACCTTATCCTTCCGAAGAGAATAATCATCATCAATAATAATGGGGTTGGATAAGGTACCATTTGTGCATGAAGAAGCAACGTGACCCTTCTCACGGCATAGGTAGCAACATCTACTTCCTCCTCTCTTCTTAGTTGGAGTCTTGACTTGAGGAGGGGTAGCTTGATTCTTCTTGGGAAGAGGCCGTTCTTCAACTTGAGGAACTTGAGTTTGAACTTGAGGCTTCTTCCCTTGTTGCTTCTCACTAAGAGCCTTCTTCTTCAAAGGGCAAGATCTAACATGGTGCCCTTCAACTTTGCACTTGAAGCAAACAATCTTGGCCGAATCTTGACTTGTTCTTGGCCCTTGTTTTCTTGAACTTGGACTTTTTTGTTTGGAGTTGAATCCAAGTCCACTCTTGTCATTGGGGCGTCTTTGAACACTCAACATATTGTCAAGTGTAGAATCCCCAACATGACGCTTTTCCAAGTCTTTCTTCAAAGAAGTGACTTGGGCCTTGAGCTCATTTAATTCTCTACATGGTTAGTATCAACACAAAACTAGAGGAAGTAGAAGCTTCATTGTTAGAGCAACAAGGCAAGGAAAGTAATTCATCACAAGATGTAGCAACATTGTGAGTGGATGAATTACTAGGACTAGCACATGGCAATAAAGCATTTTAGTCGAAGTTGTGCCTTGTCCACATGAGGCTCACAAGATGTTACCTTTGTATAATAGCCTCATGAGCTAACTTTAGCCTAGCATAGGATGCTAGAAGATCATCATTAGAGCTAGATAGCTTTTCATGACTTTCTTCCAATTTCCTATACTTGCTAGTTAGCAACTCAAGTTGAGCCCTTAGCTCAACATTCTCCTTCAAAATAGATGCTTCACAAGAAGTGGAGTTAGTAGCACAAGCATCATTAACATTAGAAATGGAAGAAGACAACTTGGCAAGCTCATCATTTTAGATAGTTGAGTTTGGAGTTGATCATGAGACTTGATAAGGAGAGAGTGTTCACTTTCTAAAGCCTTGTGCTTTGTCAAGTCTCTCTATATCCTCAATTAGTCTAGCATTGCCAACACCAAATTCAACTTTTCCTTTTTAAGCACTTTATATTTAGCAATAGCATGATCTTTTCCTTAATGATTTTAGCAATAATAAGATCATTTGATTCATCAAGAGATTCAAGTTTCTCCTCAAGAGACACTCGAAGCTCTTGCTCTTCCTCAAGGGCATTCATTAAGGATGCCTTTTCATCGGCATCCTCTCTCTCAATTTGACATTTCTCGAGAAATTGAGTTTCCAAGTCCTCAATGATTTCCCTACTCTTAATAGCATAAAAAATGATTTCACTTAGAGGAGGGATAGCTTTGCTACCTTTGGGGAGAGCACCAAATACCATCTCACCCTTCTTTGTTATGGATTCAACATCCATAAGCTCCATGAGAATCCTCATCCACATCATCACAAGATGTAGAGGGTTCCAAAGGTGGAGAAACCTTTGAATCCATAGCCATAAGGCAAAAATGAGTAGTGGGCAAAGATGGTGAAGAGATACTTGAAGCACCATTGAGATCCACGTCTTGTTCCAACAAATGTTGGGATTCCTCTACATTGTTAGCCACACAAGAAATAGAGGATATGGAAGTATTGTTTTCATGGCAACAAGACAAATGAAGCATATCATCATGAGATTTAGTTAAACAACTATTACATGATATGCAAGGACTATCAACACTAGCATGTAAAACATTTGGAGTGCTAGAAGTGTTTAAGTCCAAAGATAGAACATTGCAATGAGATAGAGATGAAGTATAGTCAATAGAATATTCACCATCAACAAAGCAATTTCTATCACCACTCACCATATCATTACCTTGTGACAAATCACATGTTGGTGAAGTGGAAGAAGTTGTGAACTCGTCACGGCCGGAGGTGGAGGAGAACAATCATCCTCAATAATATTGGACACTTCATATTTATCTTGAAGCTTGGTCCAAAGCTCATGAGCGTTCCGAAAAGGCATGATTGATGCAAGAACTACATCGCTCAAAACACATATAAGACCATTAGATACAAGAGTATCGAGATAAGAGTTTTCCTCATCCTCCTTTGGAGAAGAAAAACCCATATCTACAATTCTCTTAACATGTTGGGTATATCCCGAAGAAGGTTAAGCACGCGAATTTTCCAAACATCATAATTTGTGCCATCGAATTAAATGGGATTGTGCACTAATTCTCTAAACGACATCTTTACTCTCTAGGCGGTAAAGCCCAAAAAGAGAGCCCAGGCTCTGATACCAATTGAAAGGACAAGGATGTCGCCTAGAGGGGGGTGAATAGGCGATTAAAACTTTTCCGGTTTAGGCTTGATAATTGCGGAATAAAACTAGTGTTTAAATTAACAAGCCAACAACCTAAATAAACTAGGCTCACCTATGTGCACCAACAACTTATGCTAAGCAAGACAAGCAACAAGGTGATAGCAATAGAATACTTCAAGCACGAAGGCTATCACAATGTAAAGTGCATAAGTAAAAGCTCGGGTATAGAAATAACCGAGGCACGCGGAGACGAGGATGTATTCCCGAGTTCCTCCTTTTAGGGAGTACGTCTCGTTGGAGAGGTGTGAACCACAAATGGTTCAACAACCACAAAGGTTTCACCTTCTTCTCCGATGAACCGCACCACAAAGGTTTGGTTCACCTTCCACTATCGGAATCCTTCGAGGCGGAAATCCGGAGCCTTTCAACAACGATCCGGGGCACAACCCACAACGGGATTGGGGGCTCCCGAACAGCTACAAGTGACCACACAAGGGTCTCAACCACCACACGGGCGTCTAGGGTCCAAAGACCCAAGAGTAACAAGTTCACAAGCTTTCAACTTCCACGAATCCTCGTGGAGAGCACAAACCGATGCAACGAAGCAATGGCAAGAGCACAAGGCTCAAATCCTTCACTCTCAAATCCCACCACAAGCAACTAATGCTTATGGGGGAGAAGAGAGGAAGAACAAAGTAGGAGAAACACCAAGAACTCCAAGATCAAGATCTACTAGGTTCCCCTCACTTAGAGGAGAGATGGATTGGTGGAAATGTAGATCTAGATCTCTCTCTCAAATCCCTCAAAGATATGCAAGAATCATGGGAGGAATTGGAGAGGGGCAAGCTTTCCAAGGTCAACAATGGTGGGAGAGAGAGATAAAAACGAGCTGTGGAAAAACATTGGCTCTTTGGGGAAGAAGGGGCCTTTTATAGGTCTCCCAAAAATAGAGCCGTTGCAGGAAAACTGCTTAGACCGGAGACTCCGGGGTCACTGCGGACCCCCCACCCGATGCTGCCGTCGAAAAACGAAACGCGCAGACTGGAGAATCCGGTCTGGGACCGGAGACACCGGCCAGGAAAAAACTGCAGCAACACCGAACACGAAAACGAAGATATCTTGAGCATCCGAACTCCATTTTCGATGATCTTTGGCTCGTTGGAATCATAACGAAGAGCTTTACAAGATCATGCACAAAAACATCATAGTCCAACAATGGAGGATAAAACCAAATGGGGAAAGATTAGAGCTCTCGATAAAAGAACAATCGATAAAACCTCCAAACCAAAACCGCAATATGTTTCTCATCCGGACTCCATTTTGTATGATCTTGGACTTGTTTGAAAGATACTCACAAGCTCAACAAGATTATGAATATACACATCATAGTCCATCATGTGAGGAGGAAACCACAAGTGGAGAGTTTGACCTCTCTTAGAAAAGACAAACCGGTAAAACCTCCAACATCAAAAACACCACAAGATATTCAAATGAAATCCGTTTTTGATGAACTAGAACTTGGTATGGAGATGAACACAAGCTCTAAATTCTCACATGAATAAAAGCCAAATAAGAACCAAGAAATATGATATGCCAAATATGTAAAGGTTTGAGCTCTCCATAAAGATGCGATCAAGTTACTCACTTGAGAGCCCCTCTTGATAGTACGCCGTCTATCCTATAACCCGGTCTCCACCTAACAACATGAGACCAGTAAAATAGAAACCCTATCGAGATCATACATTTGCCTTGCGCATTCCACTTGAGCTAGATGATGACGATCTTAACTCTCTCAAGTTGGAATACCTTTGTTGATTGTGATTGCTAGCACATGCTTGATGAAGACTTCTCCAAATACTCCCCCATACACCATTATGGGAGAGCCTCGCTTAGCTCCGTCCTCATGTATCTACTTGTGCTTCATATTCTTCTCTTGATATAGATGATGGCTTGGAGATAAACACGAAGTTCACTCAATCTTCTTTTCCAAGCCATGCTTGCAATAAGCTCAACTCTTCACATGACCATTCTTCATATAAACCCTTGGAAGGAACCTTGGTCATCATGAAATCTTCTAGAGTCCAACACATGAACTCCAATCTTTTCCTATGGACAAGATCTACAAGTATATCTCAATGCAAACATTAGTCCATAAGGATTGTCATTAATTATCAAAACCACGTATGGGGCAACACATGCCCTTTCAAGCTCTGGCGTTGCGACTCCAACTCGGCCTCCGCCAGAGCAGGATCTGTACCGGTAACTACCGGCATAGCCAGCTTCTCGATCATATCTTCGAGAGGAACTTGCCTGACCGGTGCATGGGATGTACCGGCCTGGTCGCCGAGGTTCTGCCTCCTCTCTAGCGGCAGCTTGGCCGTTCTGGTGGACTTGGCAGCAGGTACGCCGGCATCGCCTTTGCCAGCATCACCCACAGGCCCGGTCATCATTACCTCGGCGCAGACCCCGGGGCGATTGATACGCTGTCCGCGAGCCGCGCAGACAGCAGGAGGATCCTCGGCCACAAGCACCTGCTCGGAGTACTTGCAAACAACCTCCGTGGCGACGTAGGTCACGGCCGAAGCTGATGAGGCAGCCGTTCGTCGGGAATGGCCTGCTGCCGAAGCATCCCGCATTGTCACTGATGAAGTTCAGCGAGCCGAGCTTGCAGATGAGCCCGCAGACAACGCGCTCGCCAAAGTCGATGATCGAACCCGTCCGGATGATCACACCAGCCAGCGCCGCTGCTGGCCCCACGGTGGGCGCCAACTGTCGTGGTGGTATCACGGTAGATGCCATATGATGGCTAAAGTGTGGGGCCGATGGACGCTGGAGGATCCGGGAGAGGGCTAGCGTGCTAAGAAGCACACACAGAAAAAGCACATAAACACAAGAACACACCACGATCTACCCAGGCTCGGGTCCCTCGTGAGGAGGTAACACCCCTACTCCTGCCTATCTCTCTCTATATATCTC
This sequence comes from Poa pratensis, assembly GCA_947311845.1. NCBI lineage: Eukaryota > Viridiplantae > Streptophyta > Magnoliopsida > Poales > Poaceae > Poa > Poa pratensis. The sequence continues at coordinate 38,838,669 of CAMZMU010000128.1, forward strand.
GGTGCCACATGTACAAAGCTGCTCCTCGAGCTGTATGATCCCAGCAATGGGATGAACACAAGGTAGAAGATGAAGCTATGGGGGAAATGTCTCTCAGGGCATCGTCCCTCACGCAGGAGGGGGTGAGGCCCTATTTGTAGGCTAAACCGAGTTACAGAAGTACCCCTCCCGGTGCACTGTAGCCACGCCAAAGATATGTCATGATGGCACTCCTGTCCTAGACAGGACGCGGCATGCCCATCTCCTGCAGCGCTACGGTACGCCTAGAATGTACCCTCTGCCAGAGACAGGACACAGCATGCCCATCTCCTGCAGAGCTACGGTACACCTAGAATGTACCCTCTGCCAGGGACAGGACATGGCATGCCCATGCCTATCTCGTAGCCTGAGTCCTGTCACCTCGCTCCTGCACGCTCCCGTGTCAGGCGCTTCTGTGCCAGACGCTCCCGTGCCAGACGGGATGTGACAGCAGCGCTGACCTCCGTCTGACATAAGGCACCTTGCCTCGCCTGATCCGACACAGACATGTCGGATTCTCCTTAGATGTTCACCCCGTCCTGCACATAACAGAAGACAAGAGGATACCGACATACATATGTTGGTCATTATGTCTCGGATCCCTTATCTCGGATCCCTTATCTCGGTTAGCATATGCCGGTTCGCACCAGCATGGCACCTCGGTCCGTTTTGGCCTGGGTTACCTCGGTTGGCTTATGTCGTTTGCATCGACATCACACCCTGGTCACCTCTGAGGTCCCTGTGTGCCAGCTTTCAATGTAACCTGGCCCACACCCGGTATAGCTTTTACCATACCATGACCCTACCCGGGGGTAGCCCCCAATAGCTCCACCAGATCATTGAGTAGTTGGGTGTGCACTACTTCATCTCGAAGTTGTCGATGCATCTCAAGGAATTGCATGACATACTCCGCTTCTTGTTCAGGTAGGTGGACATGTTCTCCAGGCTTCTCAAAATCAGTGTGAGCTGCCCCTTCTCCCTCATCCTCCACAATCATGTTGTGCAAAATTACAGAACAAGTCATGACCTGCCATAGAACCTCCGGATCCCACATCATTGTGGCTCCACGGACTATGCCCCAACGAGCTTGCAACACACCAAATGCCCTCTCGACATCTTTCCTAACAGATTCATGTGCAGCTGCAAAGCCACATTTTTTGGGACCAGTAGGATTACTGTTAGTCTTCACAAATATCGCCCACTGAGGATAGATACCATCTCCAAGATAGTATCCCATGGTGTAGTCGTGTCCGTTGATGGTGTAGTTGCATGGTGGAGCATCCCCATCACAGAGCCTCTTAAACAGGGAGAGCGCTGAAGCACATTGATGTCGTTGTGAGAACCGGGCATGCCAAAAAAAGCATGCCAAATCCACAAGTCTTGAGATGCCACAGCTTCAAGTACAATAGTGGCCTCCTTGCTATGACCTTGATACTGCCCACGCAACCCCGTTGGACAGTTTTTCCATTTCCAATGCATGCAATCTACTGAACCTAGCATACCAGGAAATCCTCTTGCTTCTCCTAGGGCCAATAGCCTTGCGATGTCCTCGGCATTAGGTTCTCTCAGATATTTTGGCCCAAATACCTTCACGACGGCGTATGCAAAGTGCTCCATAGCCTCGATGCATGTACTCTCTCCCATCCGGACATACTCGTCTATGGCATCCGCGGCTTTTCCATACGCAAGCATTCTCAAAGCAGCGGTGCATTTCTGCATAGGAGAGAAGGATAGTTTTCCGCAGCAATCATACTGTCGTGGTGGGATCATGGCAGATGCCATGGGTATGGCTTAGTTGGGGCCGAATGGTCGTTGGGGGAATCCGGGGAGGGTTTATGCACTCAAGATGTGCACAAGCAAGAACATGCAAGAAACCACAAGAACATGAACAAGAAGCCAAGGAATCCAAGAACACAAGAGACACCACGATGTACCCAGGTTCGGGGCCTTCGTGAGGAAGTAAAACCCCTACTCCTGCCTTTCCTCTCTCAATATATCAGTGTCGTTCTCAAGTACAAGGTGCTCCTCGAGCTGTATGATGCTGCTCAAGTGAGAGCTCTAGGTAGAAGATGAAACTATGAAGGGGGAAATGAGCTAGGGTTTTTGCCGTCCTCCTCCCTGGAGGTAGAGATGCTGCATATATACATAGGCCGAAGTACTGTTTTGCCCCTGCCTCCAGCTAACAATGGCATGGCCAGAAGGTAGAAGACAAGCCTCTGCCTCCTGCCAGCTCAACGGCCGGACTGTCAGGCCGGACATGCCTAGCTTTCCTCTTCCGGTCATACTCCGGTAGCCTGCCGAGGTCTAGCCCGTAGACCTTTCCCGAAATAGCCAAGTCAGCTCCTAGGCCCCCGAGCTTCCGGGAAACCCGTGGACGGACCTCGCCGTCCTCTGAAGCTTCGGGCCACGAGCTCTGCGATGCCCGTGACCTCTCTGACATGCCTCGATCCTTGCTGCCAACCTCGGATAACACTCCTGATCCTATACCTCGGTAGAGAATACCTTACTCCTATGCTAGCTAGCTAACTGCCCCGAGGTTGATACCTCGGAGGATATACCTCGGAGAATATACCTCCGACGTACGCCTTACGTCGGATGACGCCTCCTGCGTCCTTGCTCAATCGTTACCTCGGACAGCTTACCGCCTTAACCTTACATGTCTTTACCTCATCTTTACCCTACCCGGGGGTAACCCCCCGACAGTAGTCCCCGAAGCTGATGTGGTCTTGCAGCCTCGGATGAAAGGCCGCATCAGGTTCAACCCGAAACCATATGCGCTGCAATGTTTTGCAGGTTACCGAACCAACACCCCGAGAAATCCATCGGTCTGTTCCTCGGGCCATACTACTTTCCGAAGTATCCGCCGAGATTTCGGACGTCAACCCCTTGATTCCTGCATCCTTACTGACTTCGGTCAGAGAACACTGTTCACACGTCCCGTCCGTCACTTCCTGGTCTACGACAGTCAAAGCACTCGAGTGCTTTCCACCACGCGGCCCACGTCAGCGGAGATTCCCCGCTTGCGCCGCTTCGTGCTCCAGTAACCGCACCGCCCGACGGTTTGCCTCCTGCAACCGATCCTGTGGCCTGCTCGCCCACCACTATCTTCGTGCCATGTGTGCCATTGTGCACAAACGATCCCACTCGCCGCTCCGATAACCGCGCGGTAGTGCGCAGTTACCGCCCGCGGTTATAAATGCAGGCCCAGGGCAGTGCATCCCTCTTCTTCCTCATCCACTTGCCGTTCCGCCTCCATCGCAACTATGGGGACCCCGGACTAGCTGTCCGAAATACCCGATTATGCTTAACACAACGATCCCGTGATCAGTCTGTCGTTGCACATAATCCGAATTGGATACCAAAGTTTACATCCATTACAGTACCGAATAAAAGTCTTCCATAAATGGTCATTTAGACCAAGTTCTTACATAGGTGCCTTCATGGGCCAAACCAAAATATATCAGCGGAAGCTACGGCGTAGTAGACATCATATTCTAATGATGACAACCCGACAGGCAGCTGACTTGTGGAGATCCTTAGTTGGCGTAGAAGTCGCCATATTCCTGCTCGGCGTAGTGCTCCTCCTTGTAGTCCTCGTAGTCTGGCTAGGACAATAGCCAGGGACGAAACCAATATGAGTACATTTGAATGTACTCGCAAACTACCCCAACATGAGTATGCACTCTTATTTGTTTTAAAACAGCTCTATATCTTTATTGAAAAAGGTAAGAAGAGTTTTATAACCATCTTTGAAAGAAGTCACCATTTCATTTTGTTTCTCAAAAACTCCTCCTTTTCATGACCATGGCTCACCATAGTCCATTTATTCCCACAACTCCTACCACTTCATTTGGTATAGATGTGTAACCCCATCACCATTCAATTTCTTTTAAACTTAAAAGCTTTTCCAAAAACTTGCACATGGTCAAAGTAGGGTCTCCCAGCTGTCCATATCCGAGGACTCGGCTATTCGAATAGTTTTAACCCTCTGCAGAGGTAGCACGCTTTTATCCCACATCCATCCGGCAGCTCATCGTGTCCGCCACGTCTCGCCATACAGGTGTATGCGAAGTAAGCCGCCGACCATAGCCTGTCCTTTGCTCATGCTAGTATAGGATCCTACCGCTACGAAATTATCATCCTTTCCATCGACACCCAGTCCAGATTCCCCGTCGGGAAACCTAAGTGTGAGGACTCGTAGTTCTGCCCGGCGAGCGAACCCTTCAATCCCCCATCCTCAGATGCCAGGACCCAGGTCAGGGGGTAGGTCGCCATGACCATCCCCTCATGGAACGAGGTCATCCTCGTTGTTGAGGAGTCCCATACTAATATGAGCAAATTATATGACTACGCCTGTTTCCCATATGTGGTGGAGGTGGTCGCACAGGGTATTGGATGGTTGACGTAAGTACAAGGACACACTGTGCATTTTTCATAAACATCACCACTTTTCCACTTTTCCAACACAACACCGACATCTCGGCATTCCATAAACCACAAGACATTTCAAAGGAGTTTTGAATAAACAACATTGTTTTCCCATCCTAAAGTTTTACATAAACTACTACATAGGGTGGCAAAATAATATCCATATACTTTTGAAATGAGTTTTATAAATCTTGCTTTGAGAGTAAAACATGTTATGAAAGTAGATGCATATGTTGGTAGTGCAAGCTCAGGGAATAGCTTGCCTTGCTTGGCAAAGTGATCTTGCTCTTGTTCTTCAACTTCAGCAAACTCTCCTTCCTCGATATATCCGACAACGTTCTCGTCTAATTAATAAACAAACAATGCAACCAATCACTAAGCTATACAAGCAATCATCTCAACACAACAATCATAAACATCACAATTAGCTACTGCACACACAAACCACACAATTTGGTTTTCAAATAAATTGAATTAAACATTATTTAATTAAGTCCAAATTATGGCAGAAACTAGTTATTCATGTTTAATTCCACAACTTGAGTTCTGTTGGTCACAAAAATACAAACTAAAATTCTATGGAAAGCCACTGATGTGTAGAATACAACCCAATTTGAATTGGATCATTTGGAGTTACCAAACTCCCTACACATTGGATTGAATCCAGTAGCTTAATATTCAAGTTTTAGCTACCATTTAAATTCTGTTGTTCCAAAAATTAAACCCTTTTAGGGGTAACTAAACATGGCTATATGTGAGCTAACAAAATTGGTCCTAACTCATTTGGATCAACCAATAAACATATTTGTCTGTTTTAGTCCAGAAGGGTTTATCTTAAAGTCAACAATTAATGCTGCTTAATTAATTCTACCAAAAATAGGGGAGCTAACACAAGGCAGTACTAAGCTAGCAAAATTGGTTTGGAATTATTTGGACTAACAGAGTATCAGAAACAAACAAGTTTAGATTTTAAACCTTCTGTGGTATTTTCAATAATACTTTTTAAATATTTAATTAAATGACATGAGACCAATTGTGTTGGTTAAACAATTTCATAAGCTTTCCAGAACAGTTGAGTTTGATTTATTTGGATTCCTAATTCTTAAGTTATTGAATTTATAAAATGAGTCCAGTACTGAATTTCCAGAGAAACTAAAATTAGAAATCCTAACTGTTCTGGATAATGTTGAAATCCCTGACAGGTGGGGTCCACCAGTCAGTGACTCAGGCGAAACGGTGCGCGCGCGGGAAATGTTTAAAGATCTGACTAGCGGGGTCCACCAGTCAGTGGCTAAGCGCGCGAAGCGGTATGTGACCGTGGATCAAAGATCCAACGGCTCACAGAGGCCGCGTTCATCGACGACCTAAATTAGGCGGCGCCGTTGCTCCGGCGGCGGCGAGCAGTTCGATTGGCTCACCTGAGAGGGCTAGGGACGGCGGAGATGGTGCAGATCGACGGCGGCGGTGTGGGGGAAGCTCCTGGCCGAGTTGCGTTTCCTGGGAAGGAGTGGTTCGTCGGCGGCGAGCTCCGGAACTTCCTCGGCTACGGGCACGGGCTCCGGCGACCTCCTGGCGATGCTCTGGTGCACGAAAGAGAGGGAACAAGGGGTGAGTGAGTGCGGTGATCGTAGGGATGCAGGGAGAGGCCAGAGGGAAGGAAAGGGGCAGTGTGGCGTCGTGGCCACGACGGACCTCGACGGCGGCAGTGGCTACGGCACAGCACGCCCTCCTGGCGGTGCACGGCGAATTGAGAGGGGTCAGTGAGGGAGTGGGGTGGTGTGGTGTTCGCAGAGGGTGCGGGGGTGGCTTTATAGCGCGGGATGCGGCGTACGGTGGACGGAGTGCACGGCGACGTCCACGGCGACACGGCGGAGATATTTCTCCCCAATCCGACGCGGCGGTGCGAGGGACGTGGAGACGAGGCGTTCACCGGGGTCCGGACGTGTTCTAGAAGATCTCGGCCAAGCGCGGCGTGTCGGGGAGCAGCGAGCTGGGCCAATTCGGTCGACGACGGCGAGCTCGCCACGGCGACAGTGGAGGGAAATCGAGGCGAGGGGCGGCGTAACTGCCCTCCTCTGCGGCGCCGCGGCTGCAGAGGCACGGGGGCGAGGGGGTGCGCGGCCAGGGGGGGCCTGGGGAGCGCGGAAACGGCGACGACGGTGGTGGCGACACGGCGGCACGTCGGGGCGAGGGAGAGAGGTAGGGGATGACGTTTTTGCAGAAAACCCCCTGCCTCCTCTCTGCTTCTTTTTTTATTTCTGTTTTAGTCCTTCTGTTAAAACCAGAAGGTTTTCTAGGATTTAATTAGTGCATTTAAACATTTTAGAAAAATTTGCAAAAATTTGTGGGGCCTTCCCATAATGTATAGAAGCTCCACAAAAATTGGCATAAAATAATAAAATGTTTTGAAACATTTTCTTTTATAGTGTTTTAATTAAGACATTTTAATTTATTTCAATTTGTTTTGTTTTTAGAATTTTAAAACTAGTTCAAAAATAATATTTGAGAGGGGAAAGTGGTAGGAACAAAATGGGGAGTGTTTATAAACCCACTCCACTGAATTTTGTTTGAAACCATTTGAAATTCTCACTTGGAGAATTTGTGGGACACAAATGTCACTTTTATTTTTCTTGCTTTATTTGCTATTTCAATTCTTTTCTTTTCTTCTTGCTTTTAATTAGAGCAAACAACAAACCACTAGCAAGAAGGAATAACCCTAGCAACAAGGATTAATCACCACAAGCAATATTTTGCAGACAACACATAATATTTAACAAAAGTTTTTGTTGGCTCTCATTTTTGGAATAATAATATTGATTAATATTTTTGGGATGTTACAATCCTTCCCCCCTTAGAATAAATCTCGTCCCGAGATTTGCTAGGCCTGGGTACTAAGGAGGTCTGGAAATTCACTTCGAAGATAGTCTTCGCGTTCCCAAGTTGCTTCCTTCAGAGTGGTTAGTCCACTGGACTTTGTAAAACTTGATCGCACGTCTTCGGGTAACACGAACATCTTCTTCGAGAATTTTGAGGGTCTCTCACGATAAGTCAGGTCTTGGTTCAGGTCGATGGAGAGGTGGTCGATGTTTTTGAAAACATCAGGCTGGTCAGGAACTTCAAGACACTTCCGGAGCAAGGAAATGTGGAAGACATCATGATAATCTCCTAACTCTCGGGGTAACTCCAGCTGATAGGATACTTCTCCTCGACGAGCAAGGACCTTGAAGGGTCCAATATACCTTGGCGCTAACTTTCCTTTGACATGGAAACGCTGCATTCCTTTAAGGGGTGTCACTCGGAGATAAACATAATCTCCGATACTGAAAGTGAGGTCACGGCGCTTGGTGTCAGCATAACTCTTCTGACGGGATTGGGCAGTTTTGAGTCGTTCACGAATAAGCTGAACTTGCTCTTCAGCTTCACGGAGGGTATCTGGTCCGAACAATTTGCCTTCTCCTGTATCGGACCAATTCAGGGGTGTACGACACTTCTTGCCGTAAAGGGCTTCAAAAGGGGCCATTTGCAGACTGGACTGATAACTGTTGTTGTACGAGAATTCTGCAAACGGAAGGCAATCTTCCCACTTGGAACCATAGGATAGAACACATGCACGAAGCATGTCCTCCAATATCTGGTTCACTCGCTCAGTTTGGCCATCGGTCTGGGGATGATAAGCGTGCTAAACGCTAGCTTGGTTCCGAGGGCTTCATGAAGGGATTTCCAGAACCTTGAGGTGAATTGCGTGCCTCTATCAGATACAATCTTCTTAGGCACACCATGCAGGCTCACTATTCTGGAAATATACAAGTCGGCCAACTGATGTCCCCGATAGGTGGTGTTGACAGGGATGAAATGGGCAACCTTGGTCAGTCGATCAACGATGACCCAGATTGAATCATGGCCTCGGTTGGATCTTGGAAGTCCGGTAATAAAATCCATTCCAATCTCATCCCACTTCCACTCGGGAATTTTCAAAGGTTGAAGCAATCCAGCGGGTCGCTGATGTTCAGCCTTAACTCGCTGGCAGATGTCACACTTGGCTACGAATGAACCAATCTCTCGCTTCATTCCATGCCACCAAAATCTTCCTCGAAGGTCTTGGTACATTTTGGTTCCGCCGGGGTGGATTGAGTAAGGGGTCTCATGGGCCTCCTTCAGGATTAACTCCTTAAGTTCCGTGACATTGGGCACACAGATACGGTCATTGAATTTCAGCACTCCCTCAGCATCTTCGGTAAAACCGGGTGCTTTGCCGAGGGAAATCTTTTTCCTAATTCCCTCTATGCTTTCATGACCTTTTTGGGCTTCTTTGATTTGATCCATCAGGGTTGGGGTTAACTCTAAATTGGCGAGATAACCATGGCTAACAAGCTCTAGTCCAAAATCTTGGAACTCTTGAACAAGGCTGGCTGTTCGGCTTGGATCAGGGCATTCAGGGTGCAAGGTTTGCGACTAAGGGCATCGGCAACTACATTAGCCTTTCCGGGGTGATAATGGATTCCAATATCATAATCCTTGATTAATTCCATCCATCTCCTCTGTCGCAGGTTCAGATCTTTCTGGGTGAAAATATACTTCAAGCTTTTGTGATCGTATAGACCTCACAGCGATGTCCCGCAAGATAGGGACGCCACTTCTTAAGAGCAAAGACCACAGCAGCTAACTCCAAGTCATGGGTTGGGTAATTCTCTTCATGCGGTCGCAACTGCCGGGACAGATACGACACAACTTTGCCTTCTTGCATCAGAACGCAACCAAGTCCGAGGCGTGATGCATCGCAATACACGTCGAAACTCTGGGTGACGTCTGGCATGATCAGGATTGGGGCTGAGGTTAGTTTCTTCTTCAGTTCTTGGAAACTATCCTCACACTTCTGAGTCCATTCAAATTTCTTGTCCTTCTTCAACAGTTGGGTCAGAGGTTTGGCTATACTGGAAAATCCTTCAACGAACTTGCGGTAATAACCGGCAAGTCCGAGAAAGCTTCGGATTTCAAAAACATTGGTTGGGGATAACCAGTCAAGAATGGCTTGTATCTTCTCAGGGTCAACAGAAATTCCTCCAGCGGATACAATATGTCCAAGAAATGCCACTTCACTGAGCCAAAACTCACACTTGCTAAGTTTGGCATACAGCTGGTGCTCTTGGAGGGTCTCCAAAACTAGACGCAGGTGTTCAGCATGTCTTCTTCGGTCTTGGAATAAATAAGGATGTCATCAAGGAAAACTACCACGAACTTGTCGAGGTACTCCATGAAAATCTTGTTCATGAGATTCATGAAATAGGCTGGGGCATTGGTCAGACCAAAGGACATCACGGTGTATTCAAACAAACCGTAACGGGTGGTGAAGGCGGTCTTGGGAATGTCTGTCTCTCGGATCTTCAACTGATGGTAACCTGTCCGAAGATCGATCTTTGAAAAGACTCGGGCTCCGTTCATTTGATCGAACAGATCCTCGATCTTGGGAAGAGGGTACTTGTTTTTAATGGTCACGTCATTCAGCTTGCGATAATCCACACACAGGCGTGTGGTACCGTCTCTCTTGTCCACAAAAATAATGGGTGATCCCCATGGTGAAGCACTTGGGCGGACAAGACCTTTGCTTAGCATATCAGCCAACTGCTTCTTCAACTCACCAGTTCTTCCGGATTCATCCGATAAGGCTTTTGGGATATGGGGGATGTTCCTGGGATAAGCTCAATTATGAACTCAATATCCCTGTCTGGCGGCATACCAGGCAATTCTTCTGGGAAAACATCCTTGAACAGTGAACAACACGGATCTCATCTAGGGCGGGTCGAGCTATGCTCTCATGGCATCCGGGTCTGGTCTGGCTGGTCTCAGATGCATACTCCACTTCAACTCCATCATCAGAAGTGAGAGAAACAGCTCTTCGGGCACAGTCAATACGACCGTGTACTTGGCTAACCAATCCATTCCAAGAATAACATCTATGCCTTGGTTTCCTAAGATAATTAGGTCGGCTGCAAACCTTCCTCCTCCAATTTCTATGGGGGTTTCGGAACACATCTGGTTGGTTTTGGCTAACAGTCCTGGGGTTTGTACCAACATTGGTTTGGGTAAAAGACTCCCGACTAAACCTCCCTTAGAAACAAACTCTTTGGTAATAAACGAATGGGTAGCACCAGAATCAAACAGAACAGTTGCAGGTACTGAGTTGACAAGAAACGTACCCAGCACAACATCTGGCGCTTCTTCAGCCTCTTCAGCATTGATGTGGTGCAGACGGCCTCTGACAACAGCAACATTCCCGCGGGGTGCGGCATTCTTGCCATTACCATTTCCATTGCGGCCTGGACCATTGTTCGGTGCAGGTGCATTGGGGCGTTGGACAGGCTTCTTGGGATTGGGGCATTCTCTGGAGTAGTGACCTTTGTTGCCACATTCAAAGCAGACAACATTGGCATTGGGGTTGAAGTTGTTGAAGTTTCCTCTGGGACGGTTATTGTCATTGGGGCGGTTGAAGTTGTTCGGGCGGTTAGGGAAATTGGGGCGTGGAACTTGGGGTGGACGATAGGCAGGCCTGGGGTTCTGCTGAAAGATACGAGGTTTCTGGCTGCTCGAACCTTCCTGAGCATTCATCCTCCTCTTGCGACCTTCATACATAGACTTGCGCTTGGTCTCCAGCTGGATGGCTTTGTCCACAAGTGACTCCAGATCACGGAAGTCATGGATAACCAAGCACACTGCAGTTCATCATGAAGTCCACTCATGAAACGCTCCATCTTCTTCTCTCTTGTCGGTGTCATCAGGGCATACCGAGATAAGTCGGTAAACTCTCAAGATAACCGACCACATCTCTACTTCCCTGCCTCAGCTTGCGGAATTCATCCTTCTTCCTCTCAATGAGTCCAAGGGAATGTGCTTCTTGCGGAACTTCTCCTGGAACTCAGCCCAGTTGATGACATGACCAGCTGCTGGAGAGTCTTGGTAGTTCCCACCAAGCTCTTGCAGGTCCAGCGAGATAGTGGGTTGCATATAGCACTTTTCATTTCTCCCACAGCAGCAACTTCCAGATTGTTCGATGGTGCGAAGCCAATCATCGGCTTCAGTGGGTGAAGTCCCTTGGAGTAGGTGGGTGGGTTGGTTTCTGAAATCGCCTAAGGTAGATCGCTGGTTTCTCATTGCCATTGCCATTACCACCATTGTTGTTGTTGTTGTTATTATTGTTGTTGTTGTAAGCGGCTGCGAGTTGTTGTAGGCAGCGAGATGAGCTGGCGCTCTTGCCGGGCATTTTCACGTTCCTCCATGATAAGCGCGAGAAGTTGGGGGGGGTTGGGTCCGGTGGTGGTGGTGCTGATCCTGATCCTCCGCATTGCGCGACGGGGCGGCATCCTGAAGCACACCGGGTATAAGAGACAAGGCAAGAAAAGTTCGACTAAGGGAAAAGATGATCTCTCAAGTGGTTGATTAATCCTAAGATTTATATGAAAATAGTTCACACGGATTTAACAAGACAAACATACTTATATTTCACAAACAACACATCAAAGAGTTCACATCAACATCAAGCTTACAACCTCAAGCTTACAACATAACATCTGGTTTCCAAAAGAACCACTGCTACTACTCGACTAGCTATAGGGGGTCAACCTAATCCTGCGGTAGTGATCAAGTCACTCGCCTACTGAGGTGGAACCTCCAGCTCTAACACGTCAGCATCTGACTGGTAGGCTGGCTCCTCGGGATCCTCCTCCTCGTCCTCGAGAACTGGCTCGAGTGGCTCCTCCTCCTCGTCAACTAACTCCTCCTCATCATCCTCCTCCTCACAGTCCATCTCCTCCACGAAGTCATCATCGTCACTGAGGAAAGCGTCGTTCTCCTTGCGGAGATCCTCGCCCTCCTCCTCCATCTCGTCAGTATGGTGCTCTAGATCCTCAATCAGTCCATCCTGCTCTGCCACCTTCGTGCGGAGCTTCACGATAGTCTTCCTCAGCTGGGCCCTCTTCCTGAGAAGAGCAACCTTCTCCACCATCAGCTTCATCTCGTTCTCGCGAAGCTCAACGAGCGACTCGCGGTCGAAGTGGAGCTGAATCCTAGTGCGCAACAGATCATCCTGAGTGCACTGAAGTAAGATCTCCATGTCCATGATGTAGCTCCCAAACATCGGGTGGTAAGGTGAAGGAGTAGGGTGTCCATCACAGTTGCGCCTCCCGTAGAACCGGAAACGGGAGTCTACTAACTCCGCCTTGTGCTCCTCACAAAGTCGGGCTAGCATCCTCTGTGTAGCAGTACAGAGACCGTCAACCCAGGTGGCCTCCTTGGTGGTGAAGATGAGCGTCCGGGAATTGGGAGACTTGATGTTCCTGCGAACTGACGATCTGATGAGCCAGCTCAGCCTTCCGACACCGTGAACATCAATCTGAGCTCCCTCAAACTCTGGAGCGGGGCGACCTAACAGCTTGGTCAACTCGAACAAGTCCCTCTCAAACGTCAGCTTGCTGTCCTTCTCCAGCTGAACGAACTCGGTCCAATGGAGTGCCATCTACAGTTTTTAAGCAAAATTTTAAGTTAGTTAGGTGACAAGTATATCAAAATTTTAATATAGTAGGGCAACAAGTGAGTCAAATTTTAAACTTAATGAGAGGTGTACAAAATTTTAGGGATACCAAGGAAAATGTAACATTTAATGAGAGTAAAATTTTGCATAAGTAAGAGGATTGGAGATAAGCAATTTTCGAAAATACTTCATTCCTTTCTTTTTAGAAATTCATCTTTTGTAACATTTGACAAACGACCATGCTAACTAAGGTTTCCTAAAGTCAGGATGGCTCTGATACCAAGTCTGTGGGGACCCCGGACTAGCTGTCCGAAATACCCGATTATGCTTAACACAACGATCCCGTGATCAGTCTGTCGTTGCACATAATCCGAATTGGATACCAAAGTTTACATCCATTACAGTACCGAATAAAAGTCTTACATAAATGGTCATTTAGACCAAGTTCTTACATAGGTGCCTTCATGGGCCAAACCAAAATATATCAGCGGAAGCTACGGCGTAGTAGACATCATATTCTAACGATGACAACCCGACAGGCAGCTGACTTGTGGAGATCCTTAGTTGGCGTAGAAGTCGCCATATTCCTGCTCGGCGTAGTGCTCCTCCTCCTCGTAGTCTGGCTAGGACAATAGCCAGGGACGAAACCAATATGAGTACATTTGAATGTACTCGCAAACTACCCCAACATGAGTATGCACTCTTATTTGTTTTAAAACATCTCTATATCTTTATTGAAAAAGGTAAGAAGAGTTTTATAACCATCTTTGAAAGAAGTCACCATTCATTTTGTTTCTCAAAAACTCCTCCTTTTCATGACCATGGCTCACCATAGTCCATTTATTCCCACAACTCCTACCACTTCATTTGGTATAGATGTGTAACCCCATCACCATTTCAATTTCTTTTAAACTTAAAAGCTTTTCCAAAAACTTGCACATGGTCAAAGTAGGGTCTCCCAGCTGTCCATATCCGAGGACTCGGCTATTCGAATAGTTTTAACCCTCTGCAGAGGTAGCACGCTTTTATCCCACATCCATCCGGCAGCTCATCGTGTCCGCCACGTCTCGCCATACAGGTGTATGCGAAGTAAGCCGCCGACCATAGCCTGTCCTTTGCTCATGCTAGTATAGGATCCTACCGCTACGAAATTATCATCCTTTCCATCGACACCCAGTCCAGATTCCCCGTCGGGAAACCTAAGTGTGAGGACTCGTAGTTCTGCCCGGCGAGCGAACCCTTCAATCCCCCATCCTCAGATGCCAGGACCCAGGTCAGGGGGTAGGTCGCCATGACCATCCCCTCATGGAACGAGGTCATCCTCGTTGTTGAGGAGTCCCATACTAATATGAGCAAATTATATGACTACGCCTTTTCCCATATGTGGTGGAGGTGGTCGCACAGGGTATTGGATGGTTGACGTAAGTACAAGGACACACTGTGCATTTTTCATAAACATCACCACTTTTCCACTTTTCCAACACAACACCGACATCTCGGCATTCCATAAACTCACAAGACATTTCAAAGGAGTTTTGAATAAACAACATTGTTTTCCCATCCTAAAGTTTTACATAAACTACTACATAGGGTGGCAAAATAATATCCATATACTTTTGAAATGAGTTTTATAAATCTTGCTTTGAGAGTAAAACATGTTATGAAAGTAGATGCATATGTTGGTAGTGCAAGCTCAGGAATAGCTTGCCTTGCTTGGCAAAGTGATCTTGCTCTTGTTCTTCAACTTCAGCAAACTCTCCTTCCTCGATATATCCGACAACGTTCTCGTCTAATTAATAAACAAACAATGCAACCAATCACTAAGCTATACAAGCAATCATCTCAACACAACAATCATAAACATCACAATTAGCTACTGCACACACAAACCACACAATTTGGTTTTCAAATAAATTGAATTAAACATTATTTAATTAAGTCCAAATTATGGCAGAAACTAGTTATTCATGTTTAATTCCACAACTTGAGTTCTGTTGGTCACAAAAATACAAACTAAAATTCTATGGAAAGCCACTGATGTGTAGAATACAACCCAATTTGAATTGGATCATTTGGAGTTACCAAACTCCCTACACATTGGATTGAATCCAGTAGCTTAATATTCAAGTTTTAGCTACCATTTAAATTCTGTTGTTCCAAAAATTAAACCCTTTTAGGGGTAACTAAACATGGCTATATGTGAGCTAACAAAATTGGTCCTAACTCATTTGGATCAACCAATAAACATATTTGTCTGTTTTAGTCCAGAAGGGTTTATCTTAAAGTCAACAATTAATACTGCTTAATTAATTCTACCAAAATTAGGGGAGCTAACACAAGGCAGTACTAAGCTAGCAAAATTGGTTTGGAATTATTTGGACTAACAGAGTATCAGAAACAAACAAGTTTAGATTTTAAACCTTCTGTGGCATTTTCAATAATACTTTTTAAATATTTAATTAAATGACATGAGACCAATTGTGTTGGTTAAACAATTTCATAAGCTTTCCAGAACAGTTGAGTTTGATTTATTTGGATTCCTAATTCTTAAGTTATTGAATTTATAAAATGAGTCCAGTACTGAATTTCCAGAGAAACTAAAATTAGAAATCCTAACTGTTCTGGATAATGTTGAAATCCCTGACAGGTGGGGTCCACCAGTCAGTGACTCAGGCGAAACGGTGCGCGCGCGGGAAATGTTTAAAGATCTGACTAGCGGGGTCCACCAGTCAGTGGCTAAGCGCGCGAAGCGGTATGTGACCGTGGATCAAAGATCCAACGGCTCACAGAGGCCGCGTTCATCGACGACCTAAATTAGGCGGCGCCGTTGCTCCGGCGGCGGCGAGCAGTTCGATTGGCTCACCTGAGAGGGCTAGGGACGGCGGAGATGGTGCAGATCGACGGCGGCGGTGTGGGGGAAGCTCCTGGCCGAGTTGCGTTTCCTGGGAAGGAGTGGTTCGTCGGCGGCGAGCTCCGGAACTTCCTCGGCTACGGGCACGGGCTCCGGCGACCTCCTGGCGATGCTCTGGTGCACGAAAGAGAGGGGAACAAGGGGTGAGTGAGTGCGGTGATCGTAGGGATGCAGGGAGAGGCCAGAGGGAAGGAAAGGGGCAGTGTGGCGTCGTGGCCACGACGGACCTCGACGGCGGCAGTGGCTACGGCACAGCACGCCCTCCTGGCGGTGCACGGCGAATTGAGAGGGGTCAGTGGGGAGTGGGGTGGTGTGGTGTTCGCAGAGGGTGCGGGGGTGGCTTTATAGCGCGGGATGCGGCGTACGGTGGACGGAGTGCACGGCGACGTCCACGGCGACACGGCGGAGATATTTCTCCCCAATCCGACGCGGCGGTGCGAGGGACGTGGAGACGAGGCGTTCACCGGGGTCCGGACGTGTTCTAGAAGATCTCGGCCAAGCGCGGCGTGTCGGGGAGCAGCGAGCTGGGCCAATTCGGTCGACGACGGCGAGCTCGCCACGGCGACAGTGGAGGGAAATCGAGGCGAGGGGCGGCGTAACTGCCCTCCTCTGCGGCGCCGCGGCTGCAGAGGCACGGGGGCGAGGGGGTGCGCGGCCAGGGGGGGCCTGGGGAGCGCGGAAACGGCGACGACGGTGGTGGCGACACGGCGGCACGTCGGGGCGAGGGAGAGAGGTAGGGGATGACGTTTTTGCAGAAAACCCCCTGCCTCCTCTCTGCTTCTTTTTTTATTTCTGTTTTAGTCCTTCTGTTAAAACCAGAAGGTTTTCTAGGATTTAATTAGTGCATTTAAACATTTTAGAAAAATTTGCAAAAATTTGTGGGGCCTTCCATAATGTATAGAAGCTCCACAAAAATTGGCATAAAATAATAAAATGTTTTGAAACATTTTCTTTTATAGTGTTTTAATTAAGACATTTTAATTTATTTCAATTTGTTTTGTTTTTAGAATTTTAAAACTAGTTCAAAAAAATAATATTTGAGAGGGGAAAGTGGTAGGAACAAAATGGGGAGTGTTTATAAACCCACTCCACTGAATTTTGTTTGAAACCATTTGAAATTCTCACTTGGAGAATTTGTGGGACACAAATGTCACTTTTATTTTTCTTGCTTTATATTGCTATTTCCATTCTTTTCTTTTCTTCTTGCTTTTAATTAGAGCAAACAACAAACCACTAGCAAGAAGGAATAACCCTAGCAACAAGGACTAATCACCACAAGCAATATTTTGCAGACAACACATAATATTTAACAAAAGTTTTTGTTGGCTCTTATTTTTGGAATAATAATATTGATTAATATTTTTGGGATGTTACAGCAACCAGCGCCGCCGCTTCCAGTCGGGAAGAGACGTGTTCCCGCTGCCGCCGACGAGCAGCTCCTCCGTCGCTGCTGCGACCGCGTCACCGGCGCCGCCCTTCAGCACCTCATTTTCACGGTATGTACTCCCTTTCTTGATACCGTAGGCATTGCTCTAGGTTTCTTCCTCTTCGCGCTTTGGTTCTTCATATGTTCTTGAATAAAACTATATTTACCTCCTCCGGTAGATCTTACTCGCATACTCTTTTGGGTAGAAATTGGTTTCATGCCTCGGATAGAACTCTATGTACACCAGATAGCCGCCTAACTCCTCCTGAGTTAGCCAGATATAGCCTTAGATTCCAGATTTACTTTTTCCTTTGCTAAACTTCTGTGCTTTCTCTGCAGATTGATTCTGCCGAGATGTCTCCTCCTGAGACTTCGGAACAAACCGAGGTTCCAGACCTCGAACTGGAGGTCGGAGAACGAGCCGGCTAGGAAGGTTCGGATGTAACTCCGGACGAAATCCAGTGGCTCAGGGCGACTCGGCGGATTCCCGCCGGGGTAAAGTGTCGCCTGCCAGAGGGCGAACTCGAGCCTCAAGTCAGGCAAGGGGAACGGGTGGTCTTCGTCGCGCACTTCCAGCGCGGCTTCGCACTGCCCGTTAGTGATTTCTTCCGGAGCTTCCTCGACAAGTTCGGGCTCCAAGTTCAGCATCTCCCCGCCAACGCCATCACTACTCTCTCCTGCATCGTCTCCTTCTCTGAGGGATACCTCGGCCTCAAAGCCACGGTAGACCTCTTTTCTCGCTACTTCCAACTTAAACGGCAAGTGATCCCGGCTCCAAAAAACAAGGATCTGCCCAAGCTTCTAACCGCCTGCGGAGCTGCCACCATAGCTCCTCGCGAAACTCCATCTTCCCACGTCTCACTACTCCGGACACCGTTCGCAAGTGGCTCCGGACGTGGTTTTACGTGAAGAACTCCGGCGAAGAGGACTTCCTCAACCTGCCGGCGTTCACCTCAGCCCTCCTACAGAACAGCTCAACTGGGACTACGCTCCCCCTCACACCGGCGAACTCAAGTCCATCCACGGGTATATTGCGAAATGGCAGGACCCGGAGGACCCGACAACGACGGGAAAGTCCTGACGACTGACGACCTGGCCTGCACATTCGTGAAGCGCAGGGTCTCCCCTCTCCAGGCGAGGTCTCACAAGATCTGCCACATGAGCGGTCTTTATGACCCCACCCGACATACGCACATTGCACTGGACATGCCGCGGTAGCTCGGCGAGTCCGAGCTATCACCAACTCCAAGATCTCTGATGCTTGGACATGGGGAAGGGAGCCCCATTACAGGACCAACCCGGCGAAACAGGTACGCTATTCCGACGTTTTCTTCGATACTCCTTTACCACCGAGTTCTTGCTACCGACGTTCATCTTGACAATTTTCTTCCTAACTCCTTTTCATATATCTGCCATACAGCTGTTCGCCCGCCAGACCGCCGAGGATGGAGTCCATCCTGGGGACCACTTCGGTGAGGATCTCCCTGTCGAGGACCCACCATCCAACGTGGATCCTGACGACGAGGATTTTATGCCCATTGCCTCGGCCCGCATCACCACCGCGGGTAAGCCTCAAGCACAAGCTTCAGTTCAAGAGATTTCGGATGATGAGGAGGGGTTCCTTGTCTTGGAACCAATAAACGTGGTACCTCTCTCCTGCCTTCCTCACCTTCCGAACTTTACCCCAGCAACCAGCCGGAAACGCGCTGGTGCCGCAACTCCGGCCGCCGAACCATCCGCCACTAGAGCCTCCGGACCCACTGAGGCTCCGGTCAAGAGACGTCGGCTGAAGAAGTCCGGACATCCTCCTCATGCCCGGGGAGGCAGGAGGCTTCCTACCTCGGATGGGTAATGCTTTGCTTCTATAGCCAACAATGTTTGTTGCTTAAACATATTATCTCGGTATTTAACACTTGACCATCTTCCTTTCGTTGCAGTGCCCCCATAGACGTGGATCAGGAGGTATCCTCCATGACTGCACCCGTTGGTGCCTCTGAAGCCACGACCTCCCCGACGAACTCTCGCCCCGGATCTCCTCCACCGAGGTCTGGCCCGGCTTTGGGGAAATCTGCCCCCACCCGAGGTCAGACTTCTCCGCGTCCTCAAACGGATGCGGAGACCAATCTCGCCAGGACTTCGGCTACCACCTTGCCGGAGCCTCGACTCTCCCCCCGAAGCCAGACTGCCCGCAACCAACAGCAGCAACAGCAGAAGCATCAGCAGAAGCAACAGCCCCAAAAACTACTCCGCCAAACCACCTTGCCGTTGGAGAAGGGCAAGGAGAAAGAGAAAGAGGCGGTGAAGTCCAAGGTCACCCCCAAACCAACATCTGGGTCTGGCACCCTGACTATCTCTTCTCCTTCAAGGATCCAACCGAGGTCTCCTCCCCCGGTGACACGCCGAATTCCTCCATTCTCCGCACCCACTGATGAGACTGTCCCTCTGGCCAAAGAATATGCTCGGAGGGCATCTCTCATATTGGATAATCGGCCTGCTTCAAGTTCTGAGGCTGCCTTGGCCGTGGAGGCCTCGATTAGGGGCATCGAGCAGGGCGGACCGTGGGGATTTCCTCCTCTGCGCACTGATAGTGGCCAGAGCCTCGGCTCCTTGGAACATTACAATGCAGACTGGAATTCTGCAGATGAGGTCTCCTCGGCCTCCTTAGCTGCTCCGGTGGCTGAGCATCCCGCGGGAAACAGCGCCTGCGGCCGAAGCGTATATGATCTATACACTACTGCCCTTCGTGCTGGTCAAACCATCGACGTAAGTCCTATTCTCTTTACTTTCATGCAGTATCTCATCTAATATCCACCATCCCCAGTCCCCGAGATTCGAGGTAAACTATTGACGCTCCGTCGGAGTTAAAATTGTTTGGCTTGAATCTCAACTTCCCATTTTCATCCGACGTATCCAATCCATTTTATCTCACTTTAGCATGTACCTCGGGTACGAGTCCCCGAGACTTATGTCGAGGCATACCCCGACAACATTTTTCCAATGATTTGACTCCGAGTCCCCGAGACTCTTGTCGAGGTATAACCTTTCTAACCGAGCTATATGTTTCTTCCTTGCAGAATACTATGAACATCCGTACGGACGTCTTCCACTCTCTCTTGTTCGCACACAAGAACCTCCATGATGCGCACAAGGCCGCACTTGCAGCGAAGAAAACGTCGGATGACCAGCTAGCGCAAGAGAAAGCCGAGGTATCTCGGCTGGTAAAGGAACTGAAGCTCATTGATGGACTCCGGAAATCAGAAACGGAGAAGCTGAAGGATGAGAAGGATAAGGCCGTCGAGGCAGAGAAGAAACTTCGGGAGGACTCTGCCAAGGACCACCAAGAAGCTCTCCAAGTAGCCGAGGTCCGCGCCAACTCGGCCACAGAAGCTTTGGAAGCTCTGCAGGCACAGGTCAACCAGTTTCTCCCGACGGTGCAAACTATCAACAACGAGATGGACAGTGAGTTTCTTGCCTCCCTTAGCTTTTCTTTGTCCTCCACACCATTGGTTTTCTGCCGAATCATTTCTCACATTGATAACAGGCTACCCTACTATAGAGCATTTTACCTACACCCAAGTTGCGGCCCGCAGCATCACTGGTCGACACAGGGAGAGGCGGAATGAACAGAACCCCGATTGGACCGTTGAGGACCATATCGTGGCCATCAAGTCTAGGATCAATCCCTTGAAGACCATTGGGTCAGAACTCCTCGACGCAGGTCTGTGTGCTTTTAAAGCCTTATGGCCTCTTGCTGATGCTCCGAAATCTACCGAGGATCTTGCCTCCAAGCTTCGTGAAGCCGAACAAAGACTCCGAGAGTGGCGTTCATCTTCAGCTCACGCTGGAGCTGATGCCGCTCTCAAATTCATCATGACTTGGTGCGAGAAGATCGACCTCGAAAAGATGGACACTCTTCGCCGAGGCTCGCCCTGGTCCTCGGACCCAATTCTCATCAAGCGCCGCGAAAAGATGGCTGCTTTCTTCGCTGGATATGCCAACACGAAGAACTTGAGCGAAGGAGACACCTACTCCGACGCCGAGGATTACGCGCCAGAAGACGAGGAATACGAAACAGACTCCGACGTCAAGGCCGAGCAAGGTGACGACGGTGAAACCCGCGAAGCAGAAACTGAGGCTCCTCCCCAACCTGATGCCGAGGTTACTGCCGACGGTTCCAGCACTTCCCAGGCTACCTCGGCTCCGGACGAAATCCCTGCTGCATCGGCTGCTGCCGACGTAATTCCTGACGCCTCGACCTGAACTTATGCTTGGCCAGAAAACTTCATTAAATCCCCGGTATGCCTGTAACGTACCTGCACTTAGAAAATGGCAAGGTACCTGTGTATAGTGCAAACCCCTGGATCGTTTCATTTGCACACACAGTTTAAGATGAATATCACAACATTGTATCAATTATTACACGAATGTTCCAGACTTGGAAAAGTAAAGTTCATTACAACTTGCATAGCATAAAGCTAGCTTGAAAGTGTAAAGCAGCGGAAATAATAATCTTCATGGAGTCCTCATCCTTTGCATGTGCCACAGGCGAAAACATGTTGGTTGCAGACTCGAAACCTTAACGAAACTCACTCGTCGTCGGAACAATCTGCAACAAAATAAAATTTTGTAACAGAGTGGGTCAGATACCATTAAAAATGGATCTGGCAAGTGACACTATGTGGACACTTAATGGAATAACTCTATAGCCTATATGCATATTTGGCTGGTGGAGTTCAAGGCTATTTTGCACAAATGCCAATTTTGCCTAACACTTTGTAAAACATTTTCTTCAAAGGTTGGAGACGATATGGTATAAGACCATAGTCTCATCTACCCTTGTTCACCATCAAGTTTTACTTTCGAAATTGGAATGATGAAGCCTCCGTTGAATCCTTGATCAGATGCTCAAATTGTCCGTAACCGGGGACACGGCTAAGTACTTAGTTTTTAACTCTGCAGAGGTTGTGCACTTTCACCATTAGACCCAACAAACCCAAACTATCCTCAAGCACTCAATTTGTGCTAAGGAAAAGGAGAGAGTTGAGACGAGACTTTTCAGAAGCATTTCCTCATCCCATGCCGCCTTGACCCGTTCCCATTCTAACCATCTACCACCACCTGTCAAGACGGGACGAGTCCACGCAACTTAATCCATCAAGTCAGAGCCCATATGACTAATGGTTGCACGGTAAGCAATCTTCACTTAGAGAAAACATTGGCCCCTTAATACCCTGGGTGGCAACCACAAGTGACCATCCCTTAGAGGTCACCCCTAAGAGATGACACTCAACATTTCCATCATCTTTTCATAACCAAGTCCACCCAGGTGATAAATTACTTAGTAGGATTTAGCTTTAAAGAAAACACATTTGCATAGCATCCAATAATCTACTAAGTTATCAAAAGGGATTCTAGACACAACTAGAGTAAAGGTATGGTGGGTTTAGCATATAGCAATAAATACTATCCAACACATGCATATAAGAAATACACTAAGTAATGCATATAAAATACTTAGGAAATTTATGGGGGTGTGCCACTTGCCTTGGCAAACATGAGTGTAGTAGTAGCAGTTGCAACCACCTTCGTCTCTCTCCGAAATTTCTAACACATCAAACAATACACAAAATATACAATCATAAATGCAACACTTAGAAAAATATGACATGCATGGAATGCAAAATGATACACATAATTATGATGAGAAAGACATACAAAACAAATTAAGGAAAAGGACATAGAATAACTTAATCCCATTGGCTAAGGCAAGGTCAAGATTGAGCAAATAAACTTGATTAAACCACAACTTGAGAAGTTGTAGGGATACTCGTAGTCTTCATAATTTTGGTCTTCAAATAACCTTCAACTCCTTGGAAGCATCATTGATCTTCCATGGCCTTCATTGATCTTTATCCACAGTGTGAGATAGAAGGTAGAAAGAAGAAAGGATAGAAAGAAGTAGAAAAGATAGACAGAACGGAGTAGTTGATCTTCCAAGACTCTTCTCCTTGCTTCTTTGTAGTTTTCTCCTTGATGTACCTCCTTGAATTTGTAGACTTGATGGTTCTACAGTCTTGATGATGTTTGGCAACAACAAGGTTGGAAAGGAAAGAAAAGACTTAGAAAATGTAGGTGCTTGGTCTTCATGCACTTCTTCTTGATTTTCTTCTAAGTACTTTTACTTCTTGGAGATGCTTATGGAGTCTTGTTTTCTTGGCCAAATCTTCATTGGTCTTCTAACTTCATGTTGAATTCTCCAAGAATAACAATGCAATCTTCATTGTTTCCACTAATTTCTAACTTAGTGGTTTTTTGGCTATAAGGGTTAAAAGGGCTAATCATGCATCCTCAAAATTTCTAAGGAGGAATATCATGTATAATGTTCAACATAATACTAAGGACTTAACATGCATGCCATGCTTATGAAAATGCTCTAAGAAAATGCAAGCAAGTAAGATGGTCCAAATATAGCTAAGGACCGAAGTCAAACAATAAGTCACAATAGTTTCTAAGGAAAAGTAACAAAACATAGTTGCTAAATTTTCTAAGAAAAATACTGTAAAATAATAGTTGATAATTTTCTAAGGATAAACATTTGTCAAAGCAAGTACTTAGAATATTTTCTAAGAAAAACAACTAAGTTTTCAAGATACTAAATTTTGCTAAGGAAAAGATTTAACACATTTAAGATATAGAAATTTTCTAAGGAAAAGTGTTGTCAAAATTTTATCAAATATTTTCTAAGGAAAAGAATTACTTTGTTTCGAGAGGCAAAATATTTCTAAGTACTTTTAGTGATCAAAATATGACTAAGTCATTTTATTAGTCGAATAGATGAGGAAAAATAATTTTAATCAATTTTAATTATTAAAATAACACCTAAAAAGCATTTAATCAATATTAATTACAAAAATCATAGAAAATACTTTTACAAAAAATAGTAGAGTGAACCTACGGCCAATACTTAGGCATACAAAATTATATCAAAAGAGTTTGCTCAAAAATCTATTTTTAAACTCAAGTTATAGTCAAAATACTATTTAAACCATTTTTAAAAATTAACTAATTTAATTTCGACAAAATCACAAAATAAGTATACCAAAAGTTTCTACACATTATAATCTTTCCAAAAATATAAATTTCATAAATTTTGGATAAACGAGTAAAAATTAATAATGAATCTAATTTGCAGGGACCTATTCGTGATACGCAGGGGCTAAACGGTGCAGAAATCTGGAAAAGATCCTCGCGCTGGAGTCCCTGGCGACGTGGCGTCTTCCGATTCGTGCGGAGCTGCGCTGACTGTGTTGCTGACTCGGCCGCGACGTGGCGCTGACGTTGCTGCTGACGAGGATGTTGACTGGGCATCGACGTGGCGGCCTCTGATTTGCCGGTACCGGTTCGTGGATGGATCTAATCCTACGCGTTCATTACGGATCGGATGGCTCTGGGTCGTTGACCAGAAGTGAGAGGCACGGCCGGCCGGAGAAGCTCCAGGCGGTGGTTCCATTGTCGGAGTTCCGCCGGAGAATGAAACAGGGACAGAGGGGAGGAGTGAGGCATACCACGGGGTGCAGGCGGGCGCGGCGGAGCTGATGACGTGGTCTCAGTTGAAGGAGGTGCTGCGTGTCGTCGATGATCGCCCGCCGGAGCTGCTTCCGCGGACGTGCTCCAAGTCGATGAAGCTCTCGTCGATCTAGAGCTCGTAAACTCCCAAAGAAAAATATTAGAAGGTGCGCCGGGATGTGAGGAAGATATGGAGAGAAACGAGAGGTGCTGAGGGGGTCTAGGCTCACCGGAAAACGCGATGGACGGCGGCGGCAATGGCGGCACGACGGGGTTTAATACGGGCAGCCTGGGGGCTTACGCGCTAGGGTTTCTTGGGGTTTTTGGAGTGCGGGGTTGGGGGATTATATAGGGGCGAGGGTACGTGAGAATCGTGATCAAATCGCACGAATTTGGTTAGGATTTGGTTAGGGTTTCGGGAAGGAAACCGTGCTCGTCACGATGAAGATGATGACGTCGGCAATGGCGTCATGGCTGGGGTCCGCATGTCAGTGGCAGAAAGAGAGAGATTGGGCCGTAGGCTGCTTGCTGGGCTGCTGCTGCACGTGCGAGAGATAGAGGGAGGAGGATAGATGGGCTCGGCCCAGTAGCTAGGCTTCGCATTTTTTTTTCTTTCCAGAAAACGTTTTCTTTTCTATTTATTCAAAATCAAATAACTTTTGAATTTTAAATCCAAAACAATTCAAACCACTTTCAATAATTTTGTAAAAACAAACTCTTTGATTTGCAGCCTTTAAATATCATTTTCCAAAACGTTTTATTATCTAATTTTTTTGAAATGTGTTTAAACGAATATTGGACACTTAATGTCATTTGAAAACTATAGGGTTTTATAAATTCCTTTTGAACTTAAATTTTAAAACCAAAGCAAAATATGAGTAATATGATTTCTATCCCTCAATAAAATAATCTTATAAAAACTCAAACAATTTTAAAAAGGGTTTGATAAATCAAAATGAATTCAGAACTCATTTTAGAATCCAAATACTTATTTTGTTTCAAAAGCAAAACTATAAAACTTGAAAATAGAGGATAGGTGAGTAATAGGATAAAACTCAATGCATACAAATAATTCACAACCAAACACACTTTTCAAATAGAAATCATTTTGATTTCCAAACTAGGTTTTTAATAAACAATATGACACTTGATGTCCAATTTTAAAATAGATTTAAAACAATCAGAGGTGGCTTAAATAAAACTTGAATATCACAAGATAAACCTATTGCAAATATTTATATTTCAACAAATACAATCAATTCACAAACAACATTAACAGAACAATACATAAAAGTCAAAAGAAAATTTTGGAGCATAAATGCTCTACTAATATATTTTCTTAAATATGTTTTCAAGTGGAAATTTATTTCCCACTTTTGAAATAACCAAAAGCAAACAATGCAAGATGATGATGAATGCATGCATGAATTTTCTTTTCAAATCAAAATACATTATAGTTTACAAAAGTTTTAAATTTTTCTCATTTTTCAACTTTTTGAAAAACTTGGGATGTTACATACTACCACCCTTAAAAGGAATCTCGTCCCTGAGATTCGAGAAGGCTAGCAACAGGTGTGACTGGGATGTCAGGGTGGGCTACCACCCTTAAAAGAAATCTGTGTTGGTAGTCAAACTTCAAGATGCAAACTGGATTGAGAACGTACCGTTCACCAAGCTAGGTTCCTAAATCATTTCTTTCACATTGATGCGGTTCACATGTCCTTTATCAAGAGGCTTTAACTTGGCAGCTTCGTCGGCCTTATTATTTGCTGGGCATTCATTTGCGTAATGCCCCTTGTTCTTGCATTTGAAGCACATCACCTTGCTGATGTCTTTCTGGGGAGGGTTGTTCTGGAGTTTATTTTCTGGGCACTTATTGGCATAATGGCCCTTATTATTGCACTTAAAGCAAAGCACTTTGCTCATATCTTTCTTGAGTTCTGGATTTGGGCGATGTGCATTGTTATGGTCATGGCCTTCATGTCCATTTCCCTTCCGGTCTCCATTGCTTCCTTTGGATCCACCATTGTGATCCTGATGTTTGAGGTGACTCACTTTATTAGGGTGATTCCTCTGTTGGTGACTAGGGCTCACCTCAGGAGTATGGTGTCTCTTGAATGAAGGCTCAGAATGGTGTTTGTTGATACCCAGCTTTCCCTTCATATTTCCAGTCTTCCTGATATTATCCTCCAGTATGAGTGCTTGGTCCAATAAGGCCTGATAATCCGAAGCGTGTGTGACTGTGAAAGGGACATTCATCTCGTCGCATAGTCTCTTGAGAAAATTTTCCTCTCTCTTTTCCTCGGTATATATTCCTTCAGGGGCATAATGTGACAGTGCATAGAATTCATTTCTATACTCCTTGAGCGTCCTGTCCCCTTGCCTCATGTTTAGAAACTCTTCTTGCTTCATGTTCAACATGTCAGGGGAACTATAAACACTACAAAACTCTTCCTTGAACTCTTTCCAGGTTAAACTTTCACATGTGTGAGTGCTATAATAAGTTTTCCACCAACGAGCAGCAGGTCCTTCCAGGAGATAAGATGCAAAAATTACTTTCTCTGTGTCGGTGCACTCACAAATTATCAGATCCTTTTCTACTGATCGTAGCCAGTCGGTTGCCGCAATTGGCTCAGTTGTAGGGTGGAACGTGTTGGGTTCAAGACTTAAAATTTGACAAGTCTATCCACATGGATTAGGGGTGGTGGTGGTTCACTTTGATTTGCTTTGATCTGGGTCATCATGGTCATCGGCTGGGTTTGTGTTGCCATCATCTTCTGCAACATTGTTTCAACGTTGTTGGTGTTGGTGTTGTTGTCTTCAAGTGCACTCTGGGGAGACATCTGTGGGTTTTGAAATAGATAAGTACAAGATAGACGGATTCTAAGGGAAATATTTCTACCCATACAAGCATTTAACAATCAAACACACATGATAAAAACTCACAAAGTTTTGAGAAAAACAAACTAGTCGTTGTTGGATTGAAGTACACCTAGGATATGGGGAAACAATATGATAGTACTGCCATACCACAATTTTGATAGGTCAATACATCAACATGTTTTCTTTATTCTAATACATAAGGGTGTCTATTCTATCTCCTTCTTGAGTGCATCGAGTTCCTCCTCTATTTCCTTGAGTTCATCAAGATATTTCTGAGTGTTGTGGAGTCTAAATCGAAGTCTTCTTCCAAGGTTCTCGATGGCCTCCCATGCTGCACTTCTTGCTGAATCAAAGAATGATGTTCGAATTATTGGGTTTGTGAACATGCAGCAACCTTTGGTCTTGTGGTCATCGTCTTTGTCCTTGTATAGATGGAGTTGCACCCACCAGTACTCTTGACCTTCACCCATGAAAGGAAAACCTTTGTAGACTGCTGCTCCTTCAAATCCCAAGCTCTTCATGTTATCATTAAGTGCTTTTGGAAAATCAGTCTCACATTGTAGAGTCATGGTCATCACTGGTCCTTTCTTGAGGGATTCAATGAGGCTGGTCATCTAAAAATAAGAGGAGATACTTAGAATGCAAATAGTTAAGATAGTTACAAGAATGACATTAGAAAAGTTTTAGACGAAGAGCAAATAAATTTTTGTCCTATGGGCTTTCCTATTTCTAACCAAACTTAGGGTTTCGAACCTACAGGCAACACAGTGCTCTGATACCATCTGTAACGTACCTGCACTTAGAAAATGGCAAGGTACCTGTGTATAGTGCAAACCCCTGGATCGTTTCATTTGAACACACAGTTTAAGATGAATATCACAACATTGTATCAATTATTACACGAATGATCCAGACTTGGAAAAGTAAAGTTCATTACAACTTGCATAGCATAAAGCTAGCTTGAAAGTGTAAAGCAGCGGAAATAATAATCTTCATGGAGTCCTCATCCTTTGCATGTGCCACAGGCGAAAACATGTTGGTTGCAGACTCGAAACCTTAACGAAACTCACTCGTCGTCGGAACAATCTGCAACAAAATAAAATTTTGCAACAGAGTGGGTCAGATACCATTAAAAATGGATCTGGCAAGTGACACTATGTGGACACTTAATGGAATAACTCTATAGCCTATATGCATATTTGGCTGGTGGAGTTCAAGGCTATTTTGCACAAATGCCAATTTTGCCTAACACTTTGTAAAACATTTTCTTCAAAGGTTGGAGACGATATGGTATAAGACCATAGTCTCATCTACCCTTGTTCACCATCAAGTTTTACTTTCGAAATTGGAATGATGAAGCCTCCGTTGAATCCTTGATCAGATGCTCAAATTGTCCGTAACCGGGGACACGGCTAAGTACTTAGTTTTTAACTCTGCAGAGGTTGTGCACTTTCACCATTAGACCCAACAAACCCAAACTATCCTCAAGCACTCAATTTGTGCTAAGGAAAAGGAGAGAGTTGAGACGAGACTTTTCAGAAGCATTTCCTCATCCCATGCCGCCTTGACCCGTTCCCATTCTAACCATCTACCACCACCTGTCAAGACGGGACGAGTCCACGCAACTTAATCCATCAAGTCAGAGCCCATATGACTAATGGTTGCACGGTAAGCAATCTTCACTTAGAGAAAACATTGGCCCCTTAATACCCTGGGTGGCAACCACAAGTGACCATCCCTTAGAGGTCACCCCTAAGAGATGACACTCAACATTTCCATCATCTTTTCATAACCAAGTCCACCCAGGTGATAAATTACTTAGTAGGATTTAGCTTTAAAGAAAACACATTTGCATAGCATCCAATAATCTACTAAGTTATCAAAAGGGATTCTAGACACAACTAGAGTAAAGGTATGGTGGGTTTAGCATATAGCATAAATACTATCCAACACATGCATATAAGAAATACACTAAGTAATGCATATAAAATACTTAGGAAATTTATGGGGGTGTGCCACTTGCCTTGGCAAACATGAGTGTAGTAGTAGCAGTTGCAACCACCTTCGTCTCTCTCCGAAATTTCTAACACATCAAACAATACACAATAAATATACAATCATAAATGCAACACTTAGAAAAATATGACATGCATGGAATGCAAAATGATACACATAATTATGATGAGAAAGACATACAAAACAAATTAAGGAAAAGGACATAGAATAACTTAATCCCATTGGCTAAGGCAAGGTCAAGATTGAGCAAATAAACTTGATTAAACCACAACTTGAGAAGTTGTAGGGATACTCGTAGTCTTCATAATTTTGGTCTTCAAATAACCTTCAACTCCTTGGAAGCATCATTGATCTTCCATGGCCTTCATTGATCTTTATCCACAGTGTGAGATAGAAGGTAGAAAGAAGAAAGGATAGAAAGAAGTAGAAAAGATAGACAGAACGGAGTAGTTGATCTTCCAAGACTCTTCTCCTTGCTTCTTTGTAGTTTTCTCCTTGATGTACCTCCTTGAATTTGTAGACTTGATGGTTCTACAGTCTTGATGATGTTTGGCAACAACAAGGTTGGAAAGGAAAGAAAAGACTTAGAAAATGTAGGTGCTTGGTCTTCATGCACTTCTTCTTGATTTTCTTCTAAGTACTTTTACTTCTTGGAGATGCTTATGGAGTCTTGTTTTCTTGGCCAAATCTTCATTGGTCTTCTAACTTCATGTTGAATTCTCCAAGAATAACAATGCAATCTTCATTGTTTCCACTAATTTCTAACTTAGTGGTTTTTTGGCTATAAGGGTTAAAAGGGCTAATCATGCATCCTCAAAATTTCTAAGGAGGAATATCATGTATAATGTTCAACATAATACTAAGGACTTAACATGCATGCCATGCTTATGAAAATGCTCTAAGAAAATGCAAGCAAGTAAGATGGTCCAAATATAGCTAAGGACCGAAGTCAAACAATAAGTCACAATAGTTTCTAAGGAAAAGTAACAAAATATAGTTGCTAAATTTTCTAAGAAAAATACTGTAAAACAATAGTTGATAATTTTCTAAGGATAAACATTTGTCAAAGCAAGTACTTAGAATATTTTCTAAGAAAAACAACTAAGTTTTCAAGATACTAAATTTTGCTAAGGAAAAGATTTAACACATTTAAGATATAGAAATTTTCTAAGGAAAAAGTGTTGTCAAAATTTTATCAAATATTTTCTAAGGAAAAGAATTACTTTGTTTCGAGAGGCAAAATATTTCTAAGTACTTTTAGTGATCAAAATATGACTAAGTCATTTTATTAGTCGAATAGATGAGGAAAAATAATTTTAATCAATTTTAATTATTAAAATAACACCTAAAAAGCATTTAATCAATATTAATTACAAAAATCATAGAAAATACTTTTACAAAAAATAGTAGAGTGAACCTACGGCCAATACTTAGGCATACAAAATTATATCAAAAGAGTTTGCTCAAAAATCTATTTTTAAACTCAAGTTATAGTCAAAATACTATTTAAACCATTTTTAAAAATTAACTAATTTAGTTTCAACAAAATCACAAAATAAGTATACCAAAAGTTTCTACACATTATAAGCTTTCCAAAAATATAAATTTCATAAATTTTGGATAAACGAGTAAAAATTAATAATGAATCTAATTTGCAGGGACCTATTCGTGATACGCAGGGGCTAAACGGTGCAGAAATCTGGAAAAGATCCTCGCGCTGGAGTCCCTGGCGACGTGGCGTCTTCCGATTCGTGCGGAGCTGCGCTGACTGTGTTGCTGACTCGGCCGCGACGTGGCGCTGACGTTGCTGCTGACGAGGATGCTGACTGGGCGTCGACGTGGCGGCCTCTGATTTGCCGGTACCGGTTCGTGGATGGATCTAATCCTACGCGTTCATTACGGATCGGACGGCTCTGGGTCGTTGACCAGAAGTGAGAGGCACGGCCGGCCGGAGAAGCTCCAGTGGCGGTGGTTCCATTGTCGGAGTTCCGCCGGAGAATGAAACAGGGACAGAGGGGAGGAGTGAGGCATACCACGGGGTGCAGGCGGGCGCGGCGGAGCTGATGACGTGGTCTCAGTTGAAGGAGGTGCTGCGTGTCGTCGATGATCGCCCGCCGGAGCTGCTTCCGCGGACGTGCTCCAAGTCGATGAAGCTCTCGTCGATCTAGAGCTCGTAAACTCCCAAAGAAAAATATTAGAAGGTGCGCCGGGATGTGAGGAAGATATGGAGAGAAACGAGAGGTGCTGAGGGGGTCTAGGCTCACCGGAAAACGCGATGGACGGCGGCGGCAATGGCGGCACGACGGGGTTTAATACGGGCAGCCTGGGGGCTTACGCGCTAGGGTTTCTTGGGGTTTTTGGAGTGCGGGGTTGGGGGATTATATAGGGGCGAGGGTACGTGAGAATCGTGATCAAATCGCACGAATTTGGTTAGGATTTGGTTAGGGTTTCGGGAAGGAAACCGTGCTCGTCACGATGAAGATGATGACGTCGGCAATGGCGTCATGGCTGGGGTCCGCATGTCAGTGGTAGAAAGAGAGAGATTGGGCCGTAGGCTGCTTGCTGGGCTGCTGCTGCGCGT
The DNA here is from genome assembly GCA_947311845.1 of Poa pratensis. Classification (NCBI taxonomy): domain Eukaryota; kingdom Viridiplantae; phylum Streptophyta; class Magnoliopsida; order Poales; family Poaceae; genus Poa; species Poa pratensis. The sequence goes on from CAMZMU010000128.1 coordinate 38,871,019, forward strand.
GCGAGAGATAGAGGGAGGAGGATAGATGGGCTCGGCCCAGTAGCTAGGCTTCGCATTTTTTTTTTCCAGAAAACGTTTTCTTTTCTGTTTTATTCAAAATCAAATAACTTTTGAATTTTAAATCCAAAACAATTCAAACCACTTTCAATAATTTTGTAAAAACAAACTCTTTGATTTGCAGCCTTTAAATATCATTTTCCAAAACGTTTTATTATCTAATTTTTTTGAAATGTGTTTAAACGAATATTGGACACTTAATGTCATTTGAAAACTATAGGGTTTTATAAATTCCTTTTGAACTTAAATTTTAAAACCAAAGCAAAATATGAGTAATATGATTTCTATCCCTCAATAAAATAATCTTATAAAAACTCAAACAATTTTAAAAAGGGTTTGATAAATCAAAATGAATTCAGAACTCATTTTAGAATCCAAATACTTATTTTGTTTCAAAAGCAAAACTATAAAACTTGAAAATAGAGGATAGGTGAGTAATAGGATAAAACTCAATGCATACAAATAATTCACAACCAAACACACTTTTCAAATAGAAATCATTTTGATTTCCAAACTAGGTTTTTAATAAACAATATGACACTTGATGTCCAATTTTAAAATAGATTTAAAACAATCAGAGGTGGCTTAAATAAAACTTGAATATCACAAGATAAACCTATTGCAAATATTTATATTTCAACAAATACAATCAATTCACAAACAACATTAACAGAACAATACATAAAGTCAAAAGAAAATTTTGGAGCATAAATGCTCTACTAATATATTTTCTTAAATATGTTTTCAAGTGGAAATTTATTTCCCACTTTTGAAATAACCAAAAGCAAACAATGCAAGATGATGATGAATGCATGCATGAATTTTCTTTTCAAATCAAAATACATTATAGTTTACAAAAGTTTTAAATTTTTCTCATTTTTCAACTTTTTGAAAAACTTGGGATGTTACAATGCCGGGACGCAGATGTAATCAAACTTAAGTAGTTCCTTTGCTACCTCTATTACTATTATGCTCATCCGAACCATGCTTTTCTAGCTTTATATCGAATCCTTTTGAACAAGTGCCGAGTTCACTTTCGTGTTTACTATAGTTGGCAGTCTTGCTCTTGTCTGCCATTCTGGCGTTCGACAGTCGAGTCACAAGATTGTTGTTCATAGCATACAGTACTTGGTAAATTCCGAGGTATGTTCAAAGTCATCCGACATAAAAAAGAAGTAAAAACAGGGGTTAGTAAACGACATATGCCGAACTGTCTTTTTGGACCGAGTCCCCGAGTTCATTTTCATGTTTCCCATGTTCTTTCGTCTTTGCTCTTGACTGCCATGCTGGCGTTCGTCAGTCGAGTCACAAGATTAGTTACATAGCATACAGTACTTGAAGTTTGAGACGAGGTTCAAAATAGTCGGCATACGAACGAAAAAGAAGTACAAACAAAAACAAGCATGCATAAGAGCGAGGCAGTCCCCGAGCTCACTCTCGAGGTGCCGAAGTTTTTATTAAAGATCAGCCGAGGTACATACATTACTTCCTTCAACAGTAGAAGGGTCGGAGTAGAGCTACATTCCATGGACGCTGAAGCTCCGCATCGGGTCTATCCAGCCCATCTCCCCTTGGCTCCTGTGCATCTATAAGATAGTATGAATCATTGTGCAAAGCTCGGCTCACAATGTATGGTCCCTCCCATGGAGGTGACAACTTGTGCCGACCTTTGCTGCGCTGAACAAGCCTCAGCACTAGTCTCCTTCATTAAACTTTCGGGGTTTTACATGCCGGCTTTGATAGCGTCGGAGACCCTGCTGATATATTGCTGACCGAGATAAGGCCAATTCTCTTGCTTCCTCAAGCAGATCTACAGCATCTTCCCGAGCTTCTTTAGCCTCGGCTTCTGTGTACATTGCCACTCTGGGCGCATCATATTCAATGTCGGTTGGCAGCATTGCCTCGGCCCCATAGACCATGAAAATGGCGTATAGCCAGTTGATCTGTTCGGTGTGGTCCTTAACCCCACAGAACTGCTGGTATCTCATCGATCCAACACCCCGGTGTTTTCAACAGTGGTTCTATAGCCGAGCTTTGATTCCGGCCAATACCAATGCATTTGACCTTTCTACTTGCCCATTAGCCTGTGGGTGAGCCACCGAGGCTACATCAAGTCGAATTCCCTTACTCATGCAGAACCGAGCAAACTCTCCGACAGCAAAGTTCGTGCCGTTGTCTGTAATGATACTATGAGGATATCCATATCTCAGGATTATTTCCTTCAAAAAGGTCACTGCCGTATGACCATCCACTTTCGGATTGGCTTCACCTCGATCCACTTAGTGAATTTGTCCACCATCACCAGTATGTGAGTCATATTGCCTCGGGCTGGCTTGAATTCTCCCACCATGTCCAGACACCAAACTGCAAAGGGCCACGTGATAGGAATGGTCTTGAGCGCCGAAGCTGGCATGTGCTGCTGCTTGGCGAACCTTTGGCACCCTTCACATTTCCGAACTATATCTTCTGCATCGGCATTGGCGGTGGGCCAATAGAACCCGTGCCGGAACACCTTGGCCACCAGAGCTCTTGTGCTGCAATGATGTCCACATTCTCCTTGGTGGATTTCTAAAAGCATCTCCTTGCCTTCAGCTGGTTCGACACACCTCTGCAACACCTCGGTCACACTTCTCTTGTATAGCTCCTTGTTGATGATGGTGTATCCCTTAGCTCTCCTCTGGATTCTCCTTGCCTCGGTTGTATCACTTGGCAAACTTCCGTCGCTATGAAGTTCATGATCTGCTCCGCCCATTCCGGCACTGGATGCAGAGGAAAAAGCTCTCATCTATCTCCATTGGTTCGGTCGCCATGATCTCCTTCATGATTTTACCATTGCTCGGCCAGTCCCCGAGTGTTGGTGCGAAGTCCCCGGGTCAGACCCGAAGTTCCCACCATCTCCATAGGAAAAGCTCCATCAGTCCTCGGATACTGCGAAGCAGTCCCCGAGTCGGCCAAACGCATCCGACGTCTACCTCCATAGGCTCAGGCTCCGAATTGGTGGTAAGAAAATTGACTCGGAGTCAGGAGAGGCTTGATTGAAGGAGTTCTCAAATGGTTCAGTGCTATCCCCGGTGGCACCGGTTCTTTGGATGAACCGAGCTTGGACAATACGTCGGCGGCTTCATTCTCCCCCCGAGGTATGTGCTTGTACTCACATCCTTCGAAAACCCAGACACCTTTTGCACATGAAACCGATACAACTCCATGTTCGCATCCAATGCATCCCAAGTGCCGGTGGATTGATGCACCACCAAAGCTGAATCGCCGAAGCATTCTATACGCCGGACACCTATCTCCTTTGCCACCTTGAGCCCATGGATCAGGGCCTCATACTCCGCCACGTTGTTCGACGCCGAGAAATGGATTTGCAGCACATACTTCAACTGGTCTTGCTTCGGCGAGGTTAGGACTATGCCGGCACCTAATCCGACCTTGGTCTTGGACCCATCAAAGTGCATCTTCCAATAATTATAGTCCGGCAAGGGCGGCTCATATTGCATCTCGGCCCAATCGCATAAAAAGTCCGGCAGCGCCTGCGACTTGATTGCATCTCGCCTTTCATAATGCGGAGTGTATGGAGATACCTCGATCGCCCATTTGGCAACTCGCCCAGTTGCGTCCTTGCATCCGATGATCTCCGAGATTGGAGCATCACATACCACCGTCATGGGATGCTCTTGGAAGTAATGCTTCAGTTTCTTAACCGCCAGGTATACTCCGTACGTCATCTTCTGGTAGTGGGGGTAGTTTTGCTTCGACGTGGATATCACCTCGCTCAGGTAGTAGATTGGTCTCTGCACCGATTTGCCTCCTTCGTCTCGCTCCACCACCACTGCAACACTTACGACCCGGTTTGTAGCCGCAATGTATATCAACATCGGTTCATTCTGCAAAGGGGATGCCAACACCGGAGCAGTGGACAACATCTTCTTCAGCTCATTGAACGCCGCGTCCGCCTGCGGGGTCCAAGTGAAACTGGTACTTTTCTTCATAAGTTGATACAATGGTAAGGCTTTTTCTCCTAGCCGACTTACAAACCGACTTAAAGATGCAAGGCATCCCGTGAACTTCTGCACATCTTTTAAACAGTTCGGCAACTTCATTCTTTCGATAGCTCGGATCTTAGCCGGGTTAACTTCTATACCTCGGCTCGATACGAGGAAACCGAGCAATTTTCCAGCCGGGACACCAAAGGTGCACTTGTCCGGGTTAAGTTTCAACCGATACTTTCTTAAATTTGCAAATGTCTCTTCGAGGTCTTCGATGAGAGTATGCTTCTTTTTAGTTTTGATAACAATGTCATCGACATACACTTGCACATTCTTGCCCATTTGAGAATGTAAGCACTTCTGCATACACCTTTGATAAGTTGCCCCGGCATTTCTCAAACCGAAACACATGACACGATAGCAATACGCCCCGTACGGGGTAATAAAGGCAGTCTTTATTTGATCATCAGTGTTCAGTGGGATCTGGTGAAAACCAGAATATGCATCAATAAAAGACAACAGCTCACATCCAGCCGTAGAATCGATCACTTGATCAATCCGAGGTAAAGGAAAGGGATCCTTCGGGCACGCCTTGTTCAGGTTGGTGAAGTCAATGCACATGCGCCACACCTTGACTACCGCCGGTTCGTCCTTCTTTTTCTCCACGAGGACTGGATTAGATATCCAGTCCGGATGCAGCACTTCCATGATGAAGCCTGCAGCCAGTAACTTCGCCAGTTCTTCGAGTACCACCTTTCTTCGGTCATCTGAGAGCCGCCGCGTCGGTTGACGCACTGGTTTCACCTCTGGCCGAACAAACAAAGAGTGCTCTGCCAACTCCCTCGGAACACCTGGCAGGTCTTTAGCCGACCATGCAAAAATGTCCCGATTCTCACGGAGGAAGTGACAGAGCGCGCTTTCCTATTTCTCGTCCATGCCAGTACCAATGATGGCGAAACGCTCCGGGTTCTCCGAGTCCAGCGGGATTTTCTTGGTCTCCTTGGGCACCTCGAATGAAGCGCTCATGTCCGGAGTAATTAGTCCGGACATGCCGAGCTGAGTAGACTGCGCCATTGCCACCACCTTCTGAAGTTGCTTCTTCTCCGCCGCGATCACCAAGGACTCGGCTAAACTAGATCCCGCCGAGGCACATTGCATAGCCTTCTTGTAGTCACCAGAAATGGTTATTATTCCCTTGGGCCCCGGCATTTTCATCTTTAGGTAGCCACATGAGTGGAGATCATGAACTTGGCCAAGGCTGGCCTTCCCAGCAAGGCATGGTAAGGGCTCTGCAAGTCCACAACCTCGAACTCAAGACTTTCAACTCGGCTGTTATCTCGGGTACCAAAACCCACGTCGACCCAAATCTTTCCCATAGGTGCACAAGAGACCCCGGGCACAATACCGTGAAATGTACAGCTGCTAGGCTGCAACTGGTTCGGTGAGTATCCCAGCTTGACCATTGTGTCTCGGTACATGATATTTATGGCACTCCCATTGTCCACCAAGACTCGGGTGAATCTCACATTGTTGGTCGGCCCACAAAACGTCGGATCCACCACCAGTGCATAGTTTCCAGGGCTCGGCATGATCCGAGGTGTATCTTGCCTGCTCCAAGTGATCTCTTGCTCGGACCAGTTCATGTATTTCACCACCGCCGGAGTTACTGCATTCACCTCCTTGGCACGCCTCAGCATACTCTTCTTATCAGTTGACTCAGTCACAAACACCACGTAGCTCTGATGTACTTCCCTATAATCATTACCGGGGTTCTCATACCTCTGATTCTCAAAGGACCACGTTTGGCTTTGGCCGGCACCACCGTTGTTGTTGTTGCCCTGGGCACTCACTGCATTCACCGGTTTCGCCTGCACCGTCTTCTGGTTTTGGGCCGCATGCACCGGGGTTGAATTTGCTCCGGTTAAGCTCTGATTCTGCGCCGCTATGGTCGGCTTATGCTGCTGCTGCGCGTTCGGATATTGAGGTCTACGCCATTGGTTCGGTGGCCCACTCCGGTTTGCCCCAGCTTTCGCCCCTTCTGCAGCGGTTCGGTGATGAAAACTACACTGCAGAGTGGTATGGTTGGGTGTTCTGCCATTCCTGCCATGATAGATACATGGTCCATTCACCAATGACTCGTAAGTCACAGGTGGTCCGGCCTCCTGCCACTGCTTCGCACCACCTCCCTGATTCTGGTTCTGGTTCGGAGTCCACGCCTGACCCTCAGTCTTCGGTTTCTGGGCGCCTCCAGGTCCGGACTGACTTGGGTTTACAGCATTGACTTGGAAATCTGGTTCTCTCCTCTTCTGCCCGAACTCTTGACGGTTATCAAACCTCGGTCCGTTGTTGCGGTTGTTCATCGGATTCCTCCTGTTCCGGGCATTCCCATCCAGCAGAGGCTGCATCGGATCGCCAAGGGCATAGGAATCAGCTATCCGAATCGTCTCGGCCAGAGTCTTTGGCATATCTCTCTGGAGCCTCTGCCACAACATGCTACCATACCGACATCCATCAGCAAACCACGCTATAGCCTGTGCTTCGATAACTCCCTCACAGGAGTTCCGAACATTGCTCCACCGAGTCAAGAATTCTCGGTCAGTCTCATTGTCCTCCTGCTTGCACGCCTGCAAAAGCTGAGGTCGGTTTGGCCTCTGTAAGTGCTGGCGAAGTTGCTATTGAATGCCTCCTCTAAATCCAGCCAGCAATCGATGCTATTCTCCGGCAATTGTTCAGCCAGATCCGAGCAGGACCTTCCAACATGTGCGGGAGATACCGGACCGCCCATCGGCGATTGCCCCCCGCAATGTATACTGCTGAAACATAATCAGCTAGCCAATCTTGCGGCTTGGTGCTCCCATTGTACGGCCTGGTACTCCGACCCAACTGAAACTGAGACACTGGTGGAGGTGGTTCCTTCATGATCCGAGGTCCAAAACACGCCGGACCAGGAGGGCCTTCCTCCTCCAACTTCTCGGACATGTAAATCCGATCTAGCTTGTAGCGCGCATCACCTGTAGGCAACGTCCGAGCTCCGATACGCTCTCCCAATGCACCATCCACTCTATAGAATCCAGCCCGCTCCATGGCTGAATTTCCATCATCATATCGGTCGCCACCTCGACCGACGTTCTTCGGCTGCGGAACATACTCCGGCTCTTGCTGATACTGCTCCTGCGGCCGGGGTTGCTGCTGATGCCTCGGGGGCTGAGGTGGTTTACCTCGGCCAGCCGACGCTGCTTGCCCACCGTTCTGATTTCCCTGAGCTGAACGGCCTTTAGCTCGGCTTGCATCACCTGGGCCGGGGTCTCCATTGGCTCGGCTAGCGTTGCCGACCTTTTGCTTCCCAGCTAACACCGGATCGTACACTTGCAGCTGCATCTCCTTGTTCCGACCTGAAGTGACACTCCGGGCACGATCGGCTCCTCCGACGTGTGGAGACGAGGCTTGCCCCTTGGACCCTGGCTAACTGGCCTAATCGAATGGACCGCCTGCGAACCGCCAAGCCCGGCCTTGCGGAGGGCTTCATTTTGCTTGCTGGCCACATGCACTAACTCATTGAGCCGCTTCTGCTGCTCACGCCATGCATCTCCGGTCAACTCCGATAGCCCGGCCCTTACTGCTTCGGCTGCTCTAAGGTTCTTAGCTGGTGAACTATACACCGGCCTACCAGTAGCCGACCTGCTACTTGTTGCCTTACTCGAGCCCGAGACTGCAGCCCTAGCCATCTCCCATAGAGGTCCTTGCCTCGGTTGAGCAGAGCAGCTTTCTTACGCCGCACAACCGGAGTAAAACCATCCTCTATACCATGTGCAGCATTGTACTCCTTCTGCTCCATATCGAACTGCTGCTTAGCCTCGGCCAGCAACCGAGCTTCTCTCAGCACCTCTGGCGCTCTGCCTCTAACCCGGCCACCGTATGCTCCACACTTGCCTCTACTGCGAGTGGCCGAGCTAACCTATCAACGATAGCTTCTAAGGGAACTTCTTCCCTTGGCATGCCCAACTGCTCATTCTGACTAGGTTTCTCGTACGGAAACTTCGCCGTCCGACCTGATTTCTCAGGCAGCGCGGTTGGCGTCGCCTCCACCTCGGCTAGCGCGACCTTGCCAGCATCTGCCTTGCTAGCTGCAGGCTGGTACCAGCCACCATCACCTCCACACACCTCGGAGGGCGAGTGACACGCCGGCCCAAAGCCGCCAGGAGAGGAGTTTCGTCGTCCACGAGCACCTGCTCCGGGTACTCGCGAACCACCTCGACAGCAACGTATGTGGGGAAGCTGCCGAGCATCATGAGGAAACCATCGGTGGGGAAAGGCTTGCCGGCGAAGCACCCCGCATTGTCGCTCACAAAGGCGAACTCGCCGATCTTGGTAACAAGGCCAGAAAGAACACATCAGAGGAGCCCGTCCGGATGGAAACTCCACCCAACGCCTCAATCTGCCCCACGGTGGGCGCCAACTGTCGTGGTGGGATCACGGCAGATGCCATGGGTATGGCTTAGTTGGGGCCGAATGGTCGTTGGGGGAATCCGGGGAGGGTTTATGCACTCAAGACGTGCACAAGCAAGAACATGCAAGAAACCACAAGAACATGAACAAGAAACCAAGAAAGCCAAGAACACAAAAGACACCACGATGTACCCAGGTTCGGGGCCTTCGTGAGGAAGTAAAACCCCTACTCCTGCCTTTCCTCTCTCAATATATCAGTGTCGTTCTCAGGTACAAGGTGCTCCTCGAGCTGTATGATGTGCTCAAGTGAGAGCTCTAGGTAGAAGATGAAACTATGAAGGGGGAAATGAGCTAGGGTTTTTGCCGTCCTCCTCCCTGGAGGTAGAGATGCGCATATATACATAGGCCGAAGTACTTTTTACCCCTGCCTACTAACAATGGCATGGCCAAAAGGTAGAAGACAAGCCTCTGCCTCCTGCCAGCTCAACGGCCGGACTGTCAGGCCACAGGCCTAGCTTTCCTCTTCCGGTCATACTTCAGTAGCCTGCCGAGGTCTAGCCTGTAGACCTTTCCCGAAATAGCCAAGTCAGCTCCTAGGCCCCCGAGCTTCCGGGAAACCCGTGGACGGACCTCGCCGTCCTCTGAAGCTCGGGCTACGAGCTCTGCGGCGCCCGTGACCTCTCTGACATGCCTCGATCCTTGCTGCCAACCTCGGATAACACTCCTGATCCTATACCTCGGTAGAGAATACCTTATTCCTGTGGTAGCTAGCTGACTGCCCCGAGGTTGATACCTCGGAGGATATACCTCGGAGAATATACCTCGGACGTACACCTTACGTCGGATGACGCCTCCTGCGTCCTTGCTCAATCGTTACCTCGGACAGCTTACTGCCTTAACCTTACATGTCTTTACCTCATCTTTACCCTACCCGGGGGTAACCCCCCGACACATACTTCAACTTGAAATAGTCATCATACTTTGTTACTTTCTCTTGTATGTGCTCGAATAGTCTTGAGCTCATCCGGAACCGACGTCGGAAAAACCCCTCATGAAAGACCGGCTTCGGACGCTTGAAGTAATCGTCATACAGATCTCGAGCGCCTTTGAGCCTGTCACGGTCCACGGTGATCCGCCCTTTAATTGATCTCTTGAAGTTGAGAACATGCTCCTCCTTCTTCTCCATTTCCTCTTGAATGCTCATCATGGACATGGTGGCCTCCTCGTCTCCGTCGTCAAACATGTCTTCATCACTGGACCCGTCGATGAACTCCTCGTAAACCAACTCATCGATGGCCGAGTAATCGTACTCCTCGTCGGACGAAGAATCCATGGCTGCATGCATGAACACTTAATCAAAATCCGGTGCCGACATTTACACAAACACTTTGATAGCGAGGTGGAGGTCGGGCGATGCTAAACGTACCGGGAGCGGAGCGTCCAGATGAGGTTCCTCCAGCGACGGGCTCCGACGACCGGAGAGGACTTGGCCGCGGACGCTGTGACTTGGGGACGGCGGCGGTCAGTCGAAGGGGCCGGCGGCAGGGCAGAGTGGTGCGGCCAAACTGGATAGAGCGGAGGAGAAAGAGAAGAAGCAAGGTTTCCGTCCGATTTAGGGGAAAATTTGGGTAGGCCCGCATTGCCAGGTCCGACGTGGCGGACGCGTCCGAGCGGCCCCAAACCCGCCCTACATATGGGCTGGTTTTGGGGTGTGCCGGACCGCCCAGACGTTTGGGCTGACCATAGGGGTGCGGTTGGGTGGCGGTTTTTGGTCCAAAAGTTGTCCGGGTTGTCCGCCCAGGCGTTTGGGAGCCTTTGGGGGCTCCGCTTGGAGATGCTCTGAGCCACGCCCGTGCCCTTCGCTCACCTCCGAACACCTCAGGCCGCGACGGCGCCCTCCGCACAGCCTCCGACGGCCCTTCGACGTCTCTCCGACGCTCCCTTCTGCCCTGTTCTTTTCACTGGTAGCCAGGAGCCCAACAGGCAACAGCCATTGCACAGCCAATTTCTTCAGTCGGACAGCAACAGCAGAACAGAGATGTTCGGTTAATTGTATCGACAATACAGAAGGAAAATTCAACAATCAACACCGATCTTCAACAGAGATCTGTTGCACATCATGTCACACTCAAATTCTTCAGCACCAATCTGTTGCACATCACAAATATCGGCTAAACTAGCAATACTGGGTCGATGGCTTGGAGTACGAGCTTGATGGCGGGCGCTGCTAGAGGACGGCGTCTTCCGCCGTGTGGCCATTAACGAAGGCTATCCGAATTACAGAGACGGAGCGGAACGGAGGGCGCCGTCGCAGCGGGGCGGAGGTGCTCGTCGGAGCGGGGCAGTGAGGAGGATCCCGTGCGAGTGGGGCCAGAGGAGCTCGTCGGAGCCGCCGCAGGAGCTCGCACCCGTCCCTTTTCCATGGCGGCGCCCGGCGGCAACGGCTAGCTGCCTGACTGCCTGCGTGAGGACGAAGACGGAAGAGGCATCGCGTGGCGTTGAGCTGCTGCTGGCCGCTCGATTCGTTTAGACGGTGGATATTAGGTCGCAAGGTACGCTGTGCCTCGTCCACAGCAAGGCAGCACTGGATCCCTATCCTTCAGAAGCATGAATTCTTCAACAACAAAAGAGAAACAGTACCAACTCCAGTGCAGATTGTGTAATTGCAGATAATCCACTGTCCGGAGTATCAAGAGAAATTAAACAAAACATCAACAGAGAAGAACCACCACCACGCGCTGACGCGCCTATCTTAAAAGTTCACCGGAGACCGAGACAAGGAGACCAGGATGCAGAGATTTTGATGATGAAAGCAGAGTCAAAAGCAAGAAGCACTTGGTAAGTGTGCATGATGAACGGAGGATGTATAAACTTGAAAAAACGAAATGTGCGTCCTGACAGTACATTACTCCATCAAATCGATCATAGTTTATGCTCAAAATACATTACAAGCAAACTAATTTGTTCCTCTTCCTGCAAAAAAATTGCACATTCTCCTTACATTACGTTACAGATCGAACAAAATCCATACGTTTCTTCCGGACTCAAGAAAAAAACAGATCGAGTCTGAATGATGTTTTCAGACAGGTCTGTATCATGCCATACCAATAATATACCTACCCATCCATCCATGGTATCGCCATTGCTGCCTCTCCAATGCCATCGAGCGTGATGCCATCAGCTTAGAGAAGCCACGGATCCGGGGGGAAAGAGCGGCGTCAGTTGCTGGAGTTGGGCCCGTAGCACGCGCCGAGGACGGGGTTCCAGAGCCACTGCACCAAGAATCGCCGGCCGTTGACGCCGTTGACGTTGTACGAGCTGCCGTCAGCGGTGCGGGACACCTTCCCGACGAACCCGCCGGTCCCGCCGCCGTCGCCGTACACGCCGACGCAGAGGTCGGCGACCTCCGTGGGGGCCGTCGGCGTGTCCCCGGCGTACCACGCGTTCACTAGCGGGTTGGTGGCCAGCTCCGCTAGCTCGTGCCCCAGCACGATCACCATCCCGTCCACCCCGGCGTCGCCGTTCGGCGGCTGCAGCACCGCCCCCTGCCCCCCGCCGCCGCCGAATCCCGGCGCGGGCGCGGCGAACGGGTACGCGCACCTCCCAGGGCACTGCGAGCCGCTGTTCCCGACCCACGCGTACGGCACGGTGACCCCGACCACGGACGGGAAGGTGAAGTAGTGGAAGCCGCACATGGCGCGGCAGAACTCCTCCACCTGCACGTCCGGCGAGGAGAGCACCAGGTAGACACCGTTGTACGGGTCGAGCTGCAGCGGGTCCGGGTACGCGACCACGGCGGTGCGGATGATGGACTGCATGTCGATCCGCCTCAGGGAGGCGCCGTGGGAGTAGCCGGCGTCGGAGTGCTCCCCGGCGACGGCGAATGTGGCGGTGACGTTGGCGCCGGTCTGGTCCGTGTACAGTCGAGCCGTGCGGGACCACCAGTCGGAGACGGCGGGGAACGGCGCCGGCGCGGAGAGGGAGGCGAGGAAGTCGCGGAGCACGGCCTGCGCGGGGGCCTCCCACCGGCCGTACCAGATGAGGAATAGGTTGGTCGGCGATCCCGACACGACGGGGCCCATGTGGTACTGCATGTCCACCAGCTGGTTCCCGTCCACCAGGTAGTCCGGTCCGTACACCGGCGCGCATCGCCCGACGGCGATGGTGGCGGCGAGGAGGAGGAGGGTAAGGGCAGGGTGACATGGGAGCAGCCTCCCCATTTTGGGGATGAGTCGAGTGGAGTGAAGTGGCCGAGCTATTGAGAGTGAGAAGGGGAAGACGTCAAGACGGGTTTTGGTGGTTTTCGAGTTTGAATCTCACTTCAAAGTTGGGAGTAAAAAGCTAACCAAGGTAATTTAAGTTTTTAACCTGTGGACGAGAGGACGATACATCGGCCCTGCAGTGGTTGTTATACAAATTTCTTTTATTAGTTCCACTAGCTGAATGGCTGTGCGTTGCTACGGCTCATCAAATTTATTTCATCGCCTCAAATATACATATGGTCTATGCGACACGCGCGTATAAAAAGGGAGCTGCGTAGTATTGTTAAAACATAGAGATTCCACTTTACTGAAAGTGTGAGTTTCCAACTGGCTATAATTGGATGTCGTATGTAGAACTACTCTTCTCTTATTAACTAAGAATTACCATACCACATTTAAGAAATTGTCCAGCCGATTCAGCTCATAAGGATTTTAAGTTACCAAGCCGACAAACTTCCAATTTGGTGTTGCATCTATAAAATCATTCGACTTTATCCCGTATGCGTGGCCAACTCTGCCAGTTTTCTGAGCTCCCAGGAATGCTACCCCAAGCACCAAAGCCAAGGACAAACAGGAGGCCAAATGGATTTCTTCGAGATGGTGGAACCAAAGGATTTCCAACTTACGGAACAAAAGTTCTTCTTTAGCCTAAAGGGCTTCAGAGAAATTTCAACGTTTCTTTATCTTTCAACCCACCAACTTTACAAGGAAAAAACATAGATAACCTAGAACTTTCAGTCTCCATTTGCCTTCAGAAGTTACATAGTAATTACCCTGCATTTTGTGTGGCATATCATAGTATTAAAAAATATGGGAAACATGTACCTTCTCAATCAAGTCTGACAACAAACTCGATGAAACTCCAGTTCATCTCCTCCCTCATATATTCATCTTGCTCCATTTTGAGCACATGCTGCAAGACAACATCACAAGTTAAACCCAATATCAGAAATATCTACTTTTGTGATCTAGTTTGTAATGTATGTGCTTTGCAAGCGCTCTTCTACTACAGAGAGCGACGCGCAATCTGGTACGTTTTCAAGAAAATAAAGAAATATCTAAGAATAAAAGATACAGTCGAAACCAAATCCATGAAATATCTGGTTAAAATGGTGCTGCAGCTTTTCATTTGTATAATTGATGAACGGAACGCAGCCACTTGCTCTAGCAAAATTGGAAAACACAACCTGTTAATTTTGCAACTCTCAAACCCATAGATATCAATCAAGAACACCAATAAATTGTTTAGAGTTTGGGTCATGTCCAATGGAGACATTAATATTTTCCAAGAAGGGTAACAATGCAAAATGTCAAGATTTGAAAGCAAATAAAAAATTTCATTGGAGTTTTCTGCCAGAGTATCATTACCAATGAAACAAAATCAGGAGTATACATTTTTTTTTCCACTAATGCATCTCTGCTAGCAAGTGCAGACTCGGGATCAAAATGTACTCACTCCAATAGCTCTAGTGCAGTGTTAAGGTGAAACCACGAGTTATCATCCTTAATCACAGATGAATTATTTTGTTCCCTTCATAAAATTTATATTTCCAATAAGAAGTACAACTGCTAAAACACTAAATTTATATTGTGTATGTCACTACTACTGAAACTGGTATTCACAACAGCTTGAGTATAATACGACACAGACCTGTTATTCCTCATTGATTCCAGCTATGTCCATGGCCCTCCTTGTTGCTATTACTTGACTGATTGAGGTAAGGAAAAGATCTAGCATCAGCAAACTTATACGTCTGAGTATCCTGCAAGTAAATGGGAATCTTATACATGCTTTGACAAATATATGTATCTTGAAGAAGATCGTGTTGAGCTCGGACTGCACATTACAACAATGCAAAGACCAATCTTTTCCTTCAAATCAGCAGCCTCGGATTGTCACAATGATCGTCTTCCGGTGCAAGCAAATGATCTTCCCGTCCCCTTCTAAAACAGATGCTACCGACTGTGTCATCTTCCCCCCACCTCCAGCAGCATCTTCATGGCCTCAGAGACGATGTTTGGCGCAGATCCCTGGAGCCCTCTGACCCGACCTGCACGCACCTTCTAACGGCGACCAGCCCTTGAGCCAGCGATCGACTTCCCCGACGAACCAGCTTGGAGCTGCAAGTGAGCAGGTACTCTAGGTCTTCTCCTGCGTGATGTCGAGCTTCTGGAGGTGGGGGAAGACGTCCGGGCTGTCTGATGCCGAGCTCCTGGAGGTTGGGGGAGGCGTTGGGGTTGGGCGGCCGGCGGCATCAAAGGATGTGGCGGCGGGAGAACCCTAGGCGGCAGCGGCGTTCTGTCGCCGAAGAGGACAGGGTGCTCGAGGGCGAGCTCGAGGCTTGCGCTGGAGAGCTCCAGGCGTGCGGCGGCGCCGATGGATGCTGCGGCCGGAGAACTCTAGGCGGCGCTCTGTCGCGAGAGGAGAACGAGAAGCGACAAACGGGCAATGTACCGCGGGACGAAGAGGTGGACGAAAAGAACCATACGGCAGTCTAAGGAACAAAACTTTTCTTTTAGATAGGATTAAATCAGCAGCCTCGGATTGTCACAATGATCGTCTTCCGGTGCAAGCAAATGATCTTCCCATCCCCTTCTCAAACAGATGCTACCGACTGTGTCATCTTCCCCCCACCTCCAGCAGCATCTTCATGGCCTCAGAGACGATGTTTGCCTCGGATCCCTGGAGCCCTCTGACCCAACCTTCACGCACCTTCTACCGGCGACCACCCCTCGAGCCAGCGGCCGACTTCCCCGACGAACCAGCTTGGAGCTGCAAGCGAGCAGGTACTCTAGGTCTTCTCCTGCGTGATGCCGAGCTTTTGGAGGTAGGGAAAGACGTCCGGGCTGTCTGATGCCGAGCTCCTGGAGGTTGGGGGAGGCGTTGGGGCTGGGCGGCCGGCGGCATCAAAGGATGTGGCGGCGGGAGAACCCTAGGCGGCAGCGGCGTTCTGTCACCGGAGAGGACAGGGTGCTCGGGGGCGAGCTCGAGGCATGCGCCGGAGAGCTCCAGGCGTGCGGCGGCGCTGATGGATGCTGAGGCCGGAGAACTCTAGGCGGCGCTCTGTCGCGAGAGGAGAACGAGAAGCGACAAACGGGCAATGTACTGCGGGACGAAGAGGTGGACGAAAAAAACCGTACGGCAGACTAAGGAACAATTTTTTTCTTTTAGATAGGATTATTAGTTCCATTGGGTTGGAATCATGTATGAAGTTCCATACCCTAAGAATTGTTAAAATTCAAAATAATTTAAGCTAAAAATTCAATAATTTATCTCTCAAAAAATTAATCTGATTAAAGTTTCTTCTTCCACCGTTGAGTTCGTCTCAGAGAGAGGTTAAAAGCAAGAGAGAATAGCCAAAATACCACTGATGAGAACCGAAAGAGCCAAAATACCATTAGTAAAAACCGAGTTGCCAAAATACCACTCCGTTTCAGTTTTGCATGCCAAAATGCCACAAGTGACTAACCGGGACTAACATCTTCAAAAAAAGACACAAAAGCCCTTACCTCTTCACATGTTTATAATCTCCATTCAGCAGCATTTGAGAATAATTTCAGCACTACCTGGTCAACAACAAATGACAATATTACAGCAGCATCTTGGCAGCAATTCAACAGCATTTTAACTACATTTCAGCACAACAGCATAAACAATACAAGAGACAACAGTGGTGCACTATATCATACAAGAGATAGATGTTCAGCAACGATACATAAGTGGTTTAGATCACCAAAAGGACCAACATAGTAGTTCAGACCACTATACAGCAGTTTGCATACATAGGCAACAAAACATCATGGTTCTCACACCCAAATGCACTAAATTTGTTGACGAGGACCACGGAGAAACGACGATCTACCACAAATGACCATGTTTTGCCTCTCCGATACACTTTTCTGCCATCTACCATTGTCAAAAATGATTGAACATCTAATTCTAGTTGAAATGCGTCGTCGGGATGAACACTGAAACATAACACAAAGGAACAAATTCTAACATCCATAAATTGCAAACAAAAATCAAAGAGATTATACAAAAGGGAGGGAAAATCGTTACCGTGGTGCGCCGGGGACGCTGGAGGGTTGTGCTGCGCTTGACATGACGCTGGAGGTGGAGAACTGCGCCGGGGACGAGCAGCAGGCGGCGCCGCCGGTGGGAGTGAGCAGCGGCGGCCGTAGAGTTGGGGCCGAGCTGCGGGATGCGGGCTAGACCGGGAAAGAGGCACGGCGGACCGCGGCATCACTATTCACGGAGGATCTACCGGCGGGGAGGTTCGGCGGAGCGGCTACGACGGCGTACGGTGGAGCGGCGGCGGGGCATGCGACGCAGCGCCATGCCGGGGAAAAGTGAAGATGCGGGAGGAGATAATCTTTTTCTCTTTTTTCCTTTAGATGAAGTCAAGGTCAAGAAGGGTATTTTTGGTATGTCAAACAAATCTGACGGTTTTGCCTGTGTTGACTAACGGTATCTGTTTGACATTTGACGGTAGTGATATTTTGGCATGCAAAAACTGAAACGGAGTGGTATTTTGGCAACTTGGTTTTTACTAGTGGTATTTTGGCTCTTTCGGTTCTCATCAGTGGTATTTTGGCTATTCTCTCTAAAAGCAATACACTTTTTTTTGGACAAAAATAATACAATTTTAATTACGTTTCCATAAGAAAACGTTGGCGCTATCACTTACAAAATGATGATAGGACAAGTGGACAACCACCATGTTAGTGTTGTTGAAGACTTCCCACCGACAAGTCAGAGATGATATGAGACCATAAGTACCACCATGCAAATCTTACATAGGTGGCAGGGTTGTTTACCAATTAACCTTGTAACCAAGCCGACTATTACCTTCGTGATCAAGAGGTTATAATCTATGTATCTCGTGTTAAGCCGGTGACTACAATCTGCGAACTACTCATAAGAATAGTCACAACAACTATCAGAATGAGAATTGGTTTTAAAGATCACAACGAAACACGGTACACAATTTAAGAGTTTTTTTTCAAAAGTTGGAAATAAAAGAAATCTGACTCGGGTACACCTTTACCGAGTGGCAACCAAAATACTACGGTCAGCACGCCCTCCATGCGCCCCCTTCCCCCCACCCCCCCATATTATCTCTCTCCTCTCTCGTTGCCTCTCATCCAACTATCCTCTTCTAACTACTCACATATATGTCATAATCATCCAATGGCATTGCCTCCGGTGACACCCAGTAGAGGCATCATCACACATGGATAAGGACTTCCTACAATGCCGTCGGGGCGCTCATTACCCGTTTGTTACCTCTTGCGACCTTGCCGTTGCCACCTCATCACAGATCTTCATCAATTTTGTTGTCGCCAGCTAATCATTTTTTATATTCACCTCCCCTTTACATTCCTTCGCCCCTCATCCTCTTCTTCTGGTTGTCCCTTCTCTTTTTCTTCCCTCTCCTGCTAATCTTATCTTAGCTCCTCCCACGATCGCTCCTACACACATTCGCCCATTGGCAACCCAAATTTGGCATCAACACCAAGAAGGCTCTTTGTACCCTTCACTTCTCGAAGAAATTCAAGCATTTCTCAAATGTTTTTGTTTTATTTCAACAATCCAACATGACATGTCTTTTGTTTCACCTCTTCTATTTAATCAATGAGTTAATTCCTGCCAATTTGCACACCCAAACAAATTGTGTTGTATAATTCTCGTGTTTTCGGTCTTGTTATATTACAAAAAGCATGGCATCTAATTAATTTACTGTATAATTCTCGTGTTTGTTTGATTGTACCATATATAAAATAGATAAGACTCTCAAGTTTAAGTCGACACTCGAACTTCAAAAGGTAGTGAAAATAGTACTTAGGAAAATTCCTATGTGATTTAGTCCTACAAATCAAACCACGCCACTTTGGAAGAATCTTGAAAGTTTCAATCTGAATTCATAAGAAATTTATATAAATCAAAGAGGTGCTAATTATGGACTATTTTTGCCACGGGATTCCTAAAACACAACAATATGGAAGATGCAGGATTTCAATTTTGTGTGCTATTTATATCTAAGAACTAAAAAACTACATGAATTTGCATCAAATAGTTTTTACACACCATAGAAACATGAAAGAAACTACAATAAGAGGTTAAATTAGCTACAAAATTCCCTTAAAAATGGAGTGCAATGGTATCTATTGGACAAATTATCAAGGATTTCAATCCCATTAATCAAAAGACTTCCGAAAGAAAGATGTATAGGGACTCGAATCATCCAAAATTCTATGAAATTTATATGAATAAGTAAAAAATTGAGGACCCCATTTGGAACATTGAAAGAACGTAGGAATTTTTTAGGGTATGATTCCTATGGGGGAAAATGATATGATGTCGTCCGGAATAAGTAATAGGAATCTTGGATTCCTTTGAAATTCCTATGGAATGGACAATTTGTAGAAATTTTGTAGAAAACCTAATATGAGTTCTGACCTAATGTATTCATCTCTTTGTGTCTATAACTCCTGTATATTTGGCATCTAAACGACACTTTGAAAGTTTTCACATGGTTTTGGTTCCTGTAGAAATTCAGGACATAAGCATTGTAGTTCCTGTATTTTTTTTTCCTGTCCCTACGTTTTAAGTTTCTGCGTTCTAAAAAACGACGTATAAAACCTAATGTTATATATTTTTCCATTTTCTTTGTTCATAAAACACTTTTGATGAAACTTCATATTGTTTTCGGATCATATAAAATTCGAGAGACGTGGCACTTCAGTGTTTCTTCTTTTCTATTCAAATTCCTAGGTTTTAGCGGCACCAAATGAGCCTTTAAAATTCCTCGGAAATGATTTAAGGCCTTTCATCAACACTGTACAA
Source organism: Poa pratensis (assembly GCA_947311845.1). Classification (NCBI taxonomy): domain Eukaryota; kingdom Viridiplantae; phylum Streptophyta; class Magnoliopsida; order Poales; family Poaceae; genus Poa; species Poa pratensis. The sequence continues at coordinate 38,890,620 of CAMZMU010000128.1, forward strand.
ATTTTTTTCCTGGTATTCTTTCAGCATAATAATGCAAAAAGGGAAATCCAGTGAATCATGCAAAGAAATGTACTGTAAGAAAATCAATTCAGACGACTCCTCTACTCGATGAGCACGGTCAACGGCTGCACGCAGATCAAAGCTGCGCCGCTGGAGCCAGTGAGGATGCAGTGAAGGAGCCATCATGGTCATGGCAGTCACTTGCTTCGGACACAATTGTGTGTAGTCTGGTACCGTACGTTGGAGTGATAACCAGACGCGGTTATTTGGTCGCTGCAATATCTGGAGAGAGAGGAAGCTAAAAACCTTACTTTGCATCGGATGCAGATTTGCAGCTCCCGAGAACCAGTGCACCTGTTATTTTAATATTTTAAAAAAATTAAATTTATGTTTCAAAAAAATCCGAAAAACATTCCTATGATACATATGCATGTTTCCTACTTGCATGCCAATTTTCGATGCAAAAAACGTCGTATTCCGAGCTGTATAAAAATAAAAAATTCTAGTCAGTAAAAAGTGAAAAGTGTGTTGAATCTGTCAGAAATTTCTCTTTTTTTGCCGAGCCCAAAATATAACGAGTTTTTTTACGAAATTTCTGGCGTACTTGCGTAATATGTATATGTATTTGTGTAAATTTTTTCAGAATTTTTAAAAGCAAAAAAGTATGATTTTCAAAATTTTCAAATAACGAGAGCACTGGTGCTCGAGAGCTGCAATGGATTTCCGCTTTGCATCCTCCTATATAGTCCTATGCACCTCTGCAATACCAAGCTAAATATCTAAAGAGCGGGCGGCGGGATGTGACGTGGCGGCAGGCCAACAAGATGTGGCTGTGGCAGCGGGCAGGGTGGTGCAAAGGGGACGGGTTCGGGCCTGCCACGGTGAAGCGTGAAGGCGGGATGGAGCAGGGGCGAGAGGGACTACAGCGAGTGGTTGTCACTGGTTGACGGGCCAGGGGAGGACATCGCAGTCGTCCACGCATGTCCGAAGCGAACGTAAACCCTTCAAAATTAGGCCAAAAATGATTTCGCGCGAATAGAAAACAGACATCAATCCGTTTACGTCAGCGCGTTAGACCATGGTTTTTTACCAAACGGGTAAAACCGGACAACTCCAAACCAAATGGATCGTCGCGTTGAAGTTATCCTTATTTTCTGAACTTCTCCCTTTCACTTCACAATCACGTTCAACATACGAAAACAAACTAACTCGTCAGTGCCACGGCGAAAGAGTGAATGCAAAGTGATCAGAGAGAGATGGAATGAGACGAGGAAGATATGATTCCACGCATGGATGGCATGGCACCACAGGGTTCTGGTGCGAGATGCATATATGTGGATATATAGCATCATCGGGAGCATCGAGATAGGTCATGCGCATGTCACTGGCTCTAGTTCATGCCTAGATCTCGCAGAGCAGCTTCCATGGCGACGACGTGGACTCCGGCACGGCCACCGGAGCACCGCAGCTGGCTAGTTTATTTGGTCAGCGGCGGGGCGAGCGAGCAACGCCAGCTGTTCATAGAGAGGGGAAAGCCTTGTTTGTATATACGTACCATATACTACTCGGTGCCGTCCTTTCCCTAGAGATGCTCTTGATTGACGACACCGGATTTCATGTGTCCGTGCCAGCTTTGGACCTCTTTGATTCAAGGGATTTGAAAACACAGCAATGAGAAAAAAAATAGGATTAAAATGCCATGTCCAGAATCCTATCGGAATTTCCGTCAGGAAATGTTTGAATCACAGGAAAACAAACAAATTATAACATAGGTTTGAGTGGATGGATTTTTTTTCTCCAAAACATAGTGCAATGCAATCATATGGAAGATTTTCCCAATGATCTAATCTTACGAATCAAATGATCGTACATAGAAAAAATTCTGAAGGATCAAAATCCTCCTGAATTTCTATGAGATTCCTGCTAATCAAAAGAGCCAGGAAGATTTACATGGTTCCTGCTGCGTGCCTGCATGTACAGCACCAGCACAGGTAATTAACACCTGGACACACTGTAAAATATGCTCCCGCTCACAGATATGAGACCACTCAAGTATTGTGCCGGCGCAATTACATTGCATTACAATGCTAGAGGAAAGAATGATGTGATCACTGATCAGAAAGGATGACTGAAGAAGTTATGAGTAAAACAAAGAAACATATTATACCACTGAAACAAAAGGCACTTTGGATTTTATTTCTCCAATAGTGTCTATCTATTGAATAAAAGAGCTTCGTGATTGATAAATGACCTACGTGGCAGAGCAGGTCTACAGCTCAACGTCACCCGAGCAACTTCACATAAGTGAATTTAATCAAACAAATCATACATTACAATACACATCCATGAACGCTACACAGGGTAATATCAGATATTCAAGGTGCAAGTTGACCTAGCTTAACATGATTCAGACGAACCTACTTAAAAGGGAGCAGTAAATATCTAAGAGCGTGAAAAAATAGAAATGAGTATGTACAGCTGGGCCACTACATGGAGGTGAAAATCAGAGGCAGCCAAGTCAACGCATGTTAGCCAAACCTTAGACCTTGGTCAGAAGTCGGTAGCTTTTACTTGTTTCCGCCAAATTCGAGATTTTTTCACCTTTGTTCGGCCAGTCACCAACCGTAGCAGAGAAAACAAGGTCGGTCTTCAATGATCACCACGAACTCAGGTCATCATGTGGTCCTCTTAGAACACGGGCACTGGAATGCCTGCACGATACAACTGATGCCTCCTTTCACTCAAGCTGAGACCTGCTACTGCTTTCAGGCCAATGGAAGCTTGGCGCATTGTTGTATTGTGTCAAATCGAATGAAATGGTCTCCACCTACAAGGCAAAGGTAATTTTCAAAAATATGAGCTACGAAGCACCGATACGTCAAAAGTGGCCGTATCCCCGTATAATACGTCGCCGATACGGCGATACGCGCGATACGGCTCCGATACGCGTATCGGCAGCGTATCCCTTTTTCACGATTTAAAAATAAAGAAAATAAAGCCGATACGGCAGGAAGACGGCGGCGATACGGCCAGGATACGCGAAAATATCCCAGCGACGCGATACTAACCTAACCCACCCCGCGCTCTCTCTTTTCTTTCTTTAGCCAGGAGATCGAGCAGTCGCCCGGAGCTGCCCGCGCCGCCGTAGCCCGGAGCTGCACGCGCCGCCGTCTCCTCCCTCGCGCCGCCGCCGCCCGGAGCTGCACACGCCGCCGTCTCCGCACGGAATCGCGCCGCCGTCTCCTCCCTCGCGCCGCCGCCGCCCGGAATCGCGCCGTCTCTGCCCAGAATCCCGCCATCTCCGCCCGGAATCGTGCCGCCGTCTCCTCCCTCGCGCCGCCGCCGCCCGGAATCACGTCGTCTCTGCCCGGAATCGCGACGCTGTCTCCGCCCTCGCGCCGCCGCCGCCCGGAATCGCGCCGTCTCCGTCCGGAGCAGCAAGGTAACCGCTTCCATCCTGCATCTGCCATCCCTTCTTGCTACCGAACTTGCTTGCTCCATCTTGCCTTCTTGCTTGCTCTGCTGCTGCGTCCTGATGTTTTGATTGTTGGGGCTGGCCAGGGAGTGAGATTTGGTTGTGGTCTGGTCACTGGTCGTAGCTGGTCAGTGGTCTCTATGGCTGAATTGGAAGTTAGGAGGCTGGGAAGCTGGAAGCATATATATCATTTGGTAAGCCTGCTACAAGCCAACATCTTTACTGTTTCTTGTTTCTCTCAAATTCTAATGAGAGCATCTGATCTATTTTACAAGTTATCCTTGGAGTGTGGAAGTTGATGATGAATTGATGATCATTCAGTCAATGAGGACTTGCAAAGCAAACAAATGGGGCAGTATTTTGATCTCATCTCATGCATTCAATTATTCTTGTCTTTATTACATGGCATTTCATTAATTTTTATATATACTCGCCGTATCGCCGTATTGATGTTTTCTGAAATCGCCGTATCCCGTATCGCCGTATCCATCTAGCCGTATCGGTGCTACGTAGAATATGAGCATTACCATATGAGAATTCCACTAACCCCAGTAGGAACAAAGAGGGGCAAACCAGAAAGAGTATATTTTAGCTTACTCCATAAGGAAAGGTATCAGGTGCGCCGGTCGATGTTAATGGCCACCCCTCATTTACTTAATTCTGCTGCACCTAATGGGGAAAATATTTCAATGTCAATTGTCAAGAACAAACATATGGGAATAAAGTGGCTAGTCAAATGTGTGGACCTAGTAACAAGACATACATGGCACCCGACCTTATCCTCTCCCTCCGCTCTCTCTCGTTGAGAGTCGTCTCGAGCTTTCCGTCCTCCTCGCCGGCGCACTTCTCGCTCCTCTCCGGCGGCGTCGCTGCCTGGCGTGGACGAGGATGTGTTGCTTGGCTTGTAATTACTAGCTGTAGATTTAGGTTTTGCTTTGCCCGTAGTGGAGTCTGGCGAATGCCGTCTTGCTCCCCCTCTCTCGGCTGCTTTCCGGCGACCCGCAGCGGCGTCGGAAGTGGAGCTTCTCGAGTCTGCAGATCGGATCCATGGTGGATCGCCTGCAAGGTTGGTGAAGCTCGAAGTCGTTTCAATAATTTCGCTTGCCGTATCTTTTGCAGCGACGACGGATCGTCTACTGCTTCTGTTCCTCTTCTTCCTCCTCGCCGTGGAGGTGCTGAGGAGAAGGAATTTGGAAGTGGTTGGTTTGCTTCTTCGTTTCTGCAGCAGGGGAGGAGTTTTCACTTCTCTTGGGAGACTCCCAACGCCGGCGAAGGCGTCGCCGGTGTACTTCATGGTCGATTGGCGACCTCTCCCTCCGTTTGCGTCGGGGACGGTTTCCTCCAGCTGATGTGAGACGGTCTTCATCAACCTCCAGGCCTAGTTGCCGAAGCGGAGGCCCTAGCTAGCAGTGCAGTGTGCTCCCCCTTCGTCGCCCCAAGTGGCTCTGTCCCCGGCGACGGCGAAGGTGACTGTGCGGCGGCTTCAGGTTGCGGCGGAGAAGGAGCAGGACTTGATTGTGTTTCTTGTTTTCATCTTGAGGTCCTTTGCGCAAAATGTAGGGACTTGTTTGTAATTTCTATATTTCTTGAGTCCCTTTTTGTAAGTTGTAATTCCGCCGCTGAGAATCAATGAGAAACTCCAGGTCCTTCGGGACCATTCCCTGTTCAAAAAAAAAAAGACATACATTTATGCTGTCAGTTACGCTGTCAGTTGCGGTGACCGTTGTGTTTAGGTTGTTCGCAGTGGCATTCCTCCTCTTGTTATACGCCCTTTTAGTTTTCCTTTTCAAGGTATCAAGAACAGTTGGCGTTGCTAGTTTTTTCTTCCGAGAACGTTTTGACTGACCTTGCATAACATCCCAGCCCTTCGTATTCAAAGAAATGGGCAATGCATCATCAGTAAAATCCTCATTCACCGGATTATATGCGAAATTGGCAGTTGAAACTTGACTGTCAACCCTTTGATCTCTTAGTGACTTCTCATAAGAAATCACTCTATCCCTGATCTCCCTCATGATTGACAAAGCATACTCTTTTGATTCCGAGTTCACGGAACCCAATTCCACTACTTCTGAAAAGTACTGGTGGCCGACTTTGTAGAGATCATCATAACTTCCCAATTCCTGGGTATCTGATGAGACAGCCCGGGACATGGAAGAACAAGTTTGTTTACAATCCTTGCACCAGCGATTAATGATGTATTTTGGTGGAATCGTCAGTACGAGCTCCTGCCTCAGTACAGTGAGAGCATGTCTGCACAATATGCCTTTAAACTGGAACAATCGGCAGAGGCACCATATGTCCTCTTCAACATTGTCATAAGCAACTTTGTAGTCCACCTTCTTTGTTTCATTTACATGCTCTGATACTATGTATGTAACTCCTGAATCAGTCCGTTCAACTACATTATAGTTGCAATGAAATGAATGCCCTATTTCATTCAAGAACATCTGAAATATTTCCATTGTGTAAATCTTTGCGGTTTGCTCCTCCAAAGGCAATCCGGTCATCATAGGTGGCCTTATCTGAGATGACTGTAAATCCTCGTAGGATTCCTTTTCCAACTTACTTCTAACAGCTGCCTCATACTGCTCAACAAACATTTTCACAGACGTTCCCGATGTCAACCAGCCATCAAAATAGTCAGCTGCACTGTCATTTCTGTCTGTGACGGACATTCCCGCCCAAAAGAGTCCTTCACAAAAACAGGAGCCCACTGCATCCTGACCTCATACAATTTGGAAAACCATTCATTTCCCTCTAAATGAAATTGCTGCATCATTTCTTGCCACTCTTTGTCAAAATCAGGCATAGTAACTGAATTATAGGCCAATGTGCTGAAAGTAGAAAGAATTCCATCCTTCTTTTCCATTCCATCCAACTTTTCAGGAAGCTCATTTAGGATGTGCCAAAGGCAAAAGCGGTGCTGTGCATTGGGGAAAACCTTTTTTACAGCTATTGCAACATCGTGACAATAGTTGGTAATTATTGCAGGTGGTGGTGTGGAATTCATACATTTTAACCATGTATCGAAAAGCCACACGTACGCTCCAAGAGATCTACCAGCAAGCAAACCACACCCTAGTAACACTGGCTGAGCATGGTTGGTGGTGCCCACAAATGACACAAACTGTATATCATACTGATCACTGAAATTTGTGATATTAATAGCAACCACATCACCGAAGTAATTGTAAGAACTACGTGATTTGGCGTCGGCCCAAAAGACATTCCTTAGCTGTCCTTGCTCATTCATGTCTAAGTTGTAAAAGAAACATGGGTTTCGGTCTTGCATGTCATTGAAAAAACTCACTAGGGCCTCTAAATCTCCTTCAGCGAGCTTCAGTTTCCTATTTCTGTCTATCTTGGTCCTGATTTCAATCTGAGCAGATGAAGGTATGCCACTATCTCCAACACTACTAAAATGTGCAGGAGCTGAGGAACTCTGTGGCGCCTCAGAAATACGAGGTGGATTTAGAGAGAAAGGAAAGTTCTCTAAATGCTTCTTGTATTTAAGCAAGCTAGGATCCAGTGGATGGTTATGCTCCAACTCGAGAACAATAACTTCCCAGCGATTCTGAAAATGGGCATCCTTGACAATCATCTTAGCCTTGCAGCCAGTCTTTGTGCCTCGCTTCCTTGCAGGCCTTGTCACACCAGACCTCAACCTAGACTGCCCTCCCTTAGAGCATACGGAGTATGAATGTAGAGCGATAGCGGAAACCATCAAAGTTGTTGTTAGATCTCCTTGTGATACCAAAACCAGAGCGACAGCCATATGCCACATAGAACTGAAAGGCGTCTTCCTCCGAATCGAATACCGTCCCTACTTTGGGTACCCATTCTGGATCTATATCAACTGGCTTAAAGACTTCACCCTCGGCAGGGCTTCTTTCCTTCTCGCCGTCTTCTTGCACGTCTTCTTCATTAGATGATTCGGTGCTATAGTCTTCCTCTTCCATTGGTCCCAAATAATCAATTCAGCCTGAAAATAGACCACTGTCAACAAAAGCAGGCTGAGCACATTTACAGCACTTTGCCTCGTAATAAATTTATTACCATTCTTAAATATTATGTGCTGCCTGATAAATGTATTTGGAAGTATTTTCACTGATACAGCTATCAAGTTCCTGAGAAAACAAGCATTAATTTTGATGTGCAACCCAAACGAATTAATTTAACGGTAGTAGTGTACGGCGTCGAAATGAAGCAGCAGAAGCAGAAGAATCTCCAAAATTTATCGGCAAGCGAGCTGCTATTTTAAAAGTCAAATCGAAATTGGCAGCTAACCGTATATTGTACTTGGAAAAGGGAATCGACCTGGACGGATCCCCTGCCTTCCACTCCACTCGCGCCACCACAGTTGAGGTGTGATGCGCCTAGGTCGCTTCTTCTACAGCGTCGGCGAACGTAAGGCTCAGTGGCCGCCGGAATCGGGAGTCGGTGGGAGCAACGGGAGAGCTGGGAAGAAGGGGATTCTCTGCGCCATCATCTGCGTGGGAGTCGACGACGACGAGTGAGCTCTGTGGGCTGCGGCCGGTGAATGGTGGGCCTCCCGCGGTCCGCAACCTGGTACGTGGCCCATAAAAGCCCAACTTGTTTCCTAACCTCCAACTCGCCGTCCCAGTCCCATCGTCTTGTCTCAGACGATGGGAGAATTGATTTTAACCCCTCCAGCTCGTCTGCCTTTGATCATATGCCCCGTTGTTTGTCTGCCTCCATTAAATGCCCCCACTTCGTCTAAACCGTGACCATGACCCCCTTTGTCATGGTTTACCTCATCATTAAGATCTTAAACATAAATATGGCTATAATCACAACATGAAATGACTATGACACCCTTGTCTAGCACTGTGAAGTCACGTGGCGACTCACGAGTCAACGATTGGGTTGCCCCGTCCCTATTCTCCTCCTACCTTTGTTTCTGCTCGACCCCGACCACGACTTGCCGGCCGGCTGCTGCAGCCTGCACCCAGGCCGTCCCCGCACCACACATGGCTACCGCACCTGAGAGCTCCGCCGCCACTCCTCCCCAACTCCAGGCCGTCCGCCGCGTGTTCCTCCAGTACGCCGCAGCTCTCCCGCCTCCCAGCCACCGTACCTGGCAGCTACCACTGGGCCCTAATCCCCCTCCTCCCTCCCCACAATCACAACCCTTTCCTATTTTTTGTGAATTTTGCATCTTTCGGTTAAATCATGGAACCATAGAGAGACGAAGATGCTCGGTGTTTTGGTCTTTTCCTATGTCTATTTGCTGATTATATGTTAACAAACCTGTTAACCATGGCAAAGGGGGTCATGCTCACGGTTTAGACGAAGTGAGGGGCATATAATGGAGGCAGACAAACAAAGGGCATCTCTAAAAGAACTAAGCTCCCTAGGAATGGAGCTTTCTCCTTCTCCCACATGTCCACATCACGGTGGACCCCTCCTCTCTTTCTCTCACATGTTCACATCATGTGGACTCCATTTATTTATATTTATTTATAGTTTACAATTTGAAATAAATTCTATTGGATATATACATAGGTTTGTACTTATATGCAACAAATTTGGTGAAATAAAAATGAATTTCCATCTATAAAAAAGAAAATTGTGACCGTAAAAAAAAAAATACCTCAATTTCACCTCAAAATTACTTTTTTGTGTAGACCAAAATATAAAAAACTTCTAGAACGTGTACAACATACACGTAGTTTTACATTTGAAACTCTCTCCTTCTCCCACATGTCCACATTATGGTGGACCCCTCCTCTCCTTATCTCACATGTTCACATCATGTGAACCCCATTTATTTATATTTATTTAGAGTTTATAATTTGAAATAAATTATATTGAATATGTACATATGTTTGTACTTATATGCTAGATTTTTGGTGAAATAAAAAGGGATTCCCATCTATAAAAACAATAAAAATTGTGGCTGTAAAAAAAGGAAAAATAGCTCAATTTCAACTCAAAATTACTTTGTTTGTGCAGACCAAAATACAAAAAAAAACATCTAGAACGGGTACAACATACACGTAGTTGTACGTTTGAAGGTCTCTCCTTCTCCCACATATCCACATCATAGTGGACCCCTCCTCTCCTTCTCTCACATGTTCACATCATGTGGAGCCCATTTATTTATATTTATTTAGAGTTTACAATTTGAAATAAATTTTGTTGGATATGTACATATGTTTGTACTTATATGCTAAATTTTTGGTGAAATAAAAAGGGATTCCCATCTATAAAAAAAGAAAATTGTGGTTGTCAAAAAGGAAAAATAGCTCAATGTCACCTCAAAATTACCTTTTTTGTATAGACCAAAATACAAAAAAAACTTCTAAAACGCATACAACATACACGTAGTTGTACGTATTATTTCAAAATATTGAAATGTAAACAGTCGTTTCGATTTTTTTTGAAGAGATGCGGTGAGTTCGGAGGCACCGGCTCTATCCGAGAACTCTCTCTTATCTCTGCCGCCAGCGTCCGCCATAGCGTTATGTAGATGACACCATTTCTCTCCCTCTGCCTCCCTCGAGATATATTCTACCGAAAACAACCGTCCCTACGCGAAGTTTGCCCGTCTCTCCGCACACACCTCTGCATCGGTCAATCATCTGGGACGGTAGGGCACCTCCATTCCTGATGTCGCGTATCAAGTCCATTCTTAACTTGCACGCCACCTGCACTTCCCTCTGGTGGTCACCCAACACCAGTGAGCTGAAAGACTAATGACAAGCCTCGCAGTAGTTGCACATGAACACCTATGTCGCCTCTGGCATCGTCCGCCGCTATCACCGTTGCAATTAGTAGCGCTTGACTCGGTGGTTGTGTCATTTGTGGTTGAAACCGTGAATGAAAAATCTATCGGGAATGCGGGGTGAAATGATGAGTTATACACCTTGTTGAATGATGAGTTATACACCTTGTTGATGGATGCCTCCTATTACTTATGAAAGACGATTTAGGTATTTATCTGTGAACTTTTCTCTGTGGTCTATTTACTTATATCTCACTTCTCTTCTGACAACGAGCCAGATTATGTAAGAAAATGCATGTGTGTATTTGCAGATAGTTGAATGCATATACTAAAAAATGATCTATGTTTGCCTAGCCTCAGTTGCAATTATTAGAGTGTAGAAAAGTCATGACCATGAGGGTACCCAATTTAACTTTCATGACATTTTATTGTAGTCATTGTATTCTGATCGCCTAACTGAGTGTAACCTTTTTTTTAAGTGGGGTCATGCCCTTTCTGTTGAGTGGTGTACTCTTATCTTACTGTAACTAAATAATTGTGTCTCTTATCTACTTCTCTATGTTTATGTGAGAATATCTGATTTTACTTTGTTGTAAAATAGTGAGTTAGTGGTTATATTTTCTCTATCATTGGTACTTTTTATATATTTTCGCTAAAAATTGATTGTTCATCTATCGTTGTTTGTAATAGGACAGACGTGGCAACGCGCGTCTTTTCATTCTAGTATGATCAAAGGCACACGAGCTTGGGTTAGAATCAATTCTCCCCTCAGACGAGCCGGCGGCGACAGTCGACACCACGCAGGAGCGAGGCCAGCGGACAGCTGAGCTGGGGGCCGGCGATCTCGTGCTGCGGCTGCGCCGGGGGGGGGGGGGGGGGGGGGGGGGGGGGGGGGGGGGGGGGGGGGGGGGGGTACGAAGAACGCGGCAGAGGGCCGCGGAGGCGGCGCCGTCGTCCGGCCACGGGGCCGGAGAAATGCGGCCGGCCAGGTTTGCGCCTCAATCTCACCTCTGAGGCCTCGTACGGCTTAGCGTGTAACTCATAGTTTTCATCTCTAGTAGATCTCTACATGGGCTCGGGTACATCCCTGAAGCGTGATTAGTATGCTGGATTGATGCAATGGGCAGCTTGCTCCGGACGTGCCGCCATTGCTGCGGGCTCCTGCTGTTTTCTCGCGCTGCCGAAGCTGCCTTGACTGTAAGAACACCATCTGGATGAAAACAATTACAGTCCATTTCTAGTATACTTGTGTTGAATAGTTTCTCTTGCTATTGATTCGGTAGAATTTAAGACAAATGCTTGTTTATCTTAGGCCAATCGCAAGGGATCATGGAGCAGGCATTGCGTTGTAGCTGCACAGTATATTTCCAAGAGCACAAGTGCCCTGCCATGGGAAGCGCCGTCTCGTGGAACTCTATTAAGGACGATCGATATTGCTCTCAAGGATGGCAATCTAGATGAGGCGCTGCGAGCATTCGGCAGTTACAAAAGCCTGCACGGTCTTCCCGAGCCGCGGATATTGAATCATGTGATCGTGTCGCTGTCTTACACATCTAGTAGGAGGTGGCTTCAGAGAGCGTATGACATGGTTCTGTCAGTTTATCAGCGTAACGACAATCTTCTCAACTCTAGCTCACTGATGAGGCTAGCTCTCGCACTTTCAAGAGATCAGACGCATGTCCCTGCCTCTGCGGTCCTGAGGATCATACTGGAGACTGGCAAGCTTCCTGATGCTGATATGCTCAGCATGGTGTTTTTGCACAAGCTGAAATCACAAGTAGGATCCTATCTTGCTGCTGATGTTCTGGCTGAGACCTGTGAGTGTTTCTTGGGTCAAATATCAGATAGGCGACAGCTGAAAAAGTTGGGCCCATTAAAGAACAATGTCACCTTGTTCAATATGGTTTTGGAGTCATGTGTTAGCTTCAAATGCATGATTAAAGCCCAGAAAATAATGGAGCTGATGTCACTGGTTGGGGTTGTGGCCGATGTGAATACAGTGGCAATTGCTGCCCGTGTCTGTGAAATGGTTGGGCAGCGAGATGAGTTGATGACCATGAAAAGAAGCATTGATTCTCTTTTGCCATTCTTTCAGCACTATCAACATTTTTACGACAGTTTATTGAGCCTACAGTTCAGTTATAATGACATGGATGCTGCTGCAGATCTCGTAATCGATCTGCATCGGCAACGGAAATCACACATTTTCAATGGCCATGATGTGCAGAAACAGGGTATGATACAAATTGGCTCTGGTAACCTGAAAAGTGGATATAGAATAATGTTTGACCCCACAAAACTGGATAAAGGTCTTGTTTTGGATACAACAAAGCAGTGCAGCCTTGTTGTTCCTGTTGATGGAAATCTTCTTCCCAGTGAAAAGGCTCTTGCTAAACTTATTATTGGATGTGTGAAAGCAAAGAAACTGGGTGCACTGTCTAGCTTTTGTATTACATTGCACAAAGAAGATCTAAAGGGACTTTCTGCTCCAGATGTGATTAATGCATGTATCCAGATGGGATGGTTGCATGCAGCTCATGATATCCTGGATGCTTTAGAGTCAGCTGAGGTTCCTGTAGGGATTGGTACTTACATATCTCTTCTGAGAGCATATGAAAAGGAGCATCAAACTGAACAATTCAATGTGCTTCTCCAACAGATACAGAAAGTAGCATCTACCATGAATGAATTTCAAACTAGTCCGTCATTTACCATAAAGGACATTGCCAAAGTAGTCAAGGATGATATGCCCCGAACTAAATTATCTTTGCTTTCCATTTTGGTTGAAGAAACTGAACACTATGACCCTGGAGACCACTTAACCTTTCAGTTCAATAATTCAATTCTTTTCTTCTGCAAGGCAAAAATGATGGAAGATGCTCTGAGCACATATAAGCGCATGAGAGAGCAAAATATTAGACCCAATTTGCATACCTTTTGCCACATACTGTGTGGATATTCTTCGTTAGGCATGTATAGGGAGATTACCATACTGTGGGGAGAAATAAAGCGCAGACGGAGTACGGAGAAATATCTGTGGATAGGGATTTGCTTGACTGCTTGGTCTTGGATTTCCTCAAAGGTGGCTATTTTTCAAGGGTGATGGAGGTTACAAGTTACATGTCAACCCATAATATTTACTGCGACAAGTGGAAGTATAGGCAAGTATTTCTGAAGCTGCACAAGAATCTATATAGGAACTTGAATTCATTGCATGACAAAACAGAAGCTCAGAGCAAAAGGATCCAAGATGTCCAAGCCTTCAGGGCATGGGCAGGCATCAAATACATAAAACCGAGTACAGCACTGTAATTCTTTTGCTTTTTCTGAAACACTTTTTGCTGCATTGCCGAAAGTACATCGTTCTTGTCCAATGTGACATTGCAAGGGCCTTGATGTCCTCACAATGTTTTTGTCCAATGTTTCTGAAGCTAAATATATAAATCTTTTCAGTTGTACTAGTACTTGTAAATTGTAAAGTTGCTACTGAGGCTTCAAACGCTATGCTTTGTCGAAGAGTGAGAACCAGAATCTTTTCATCTGCTATTTATGAGAAACAACGTAGATGCGATTATTATATAAAATATACAAGTGGGATTTTTTTTACCCGGGTAGGTTATCCCTTTCTATCTACACTATCCAAGATCGTAATCATTGTGATGAGATAACTCATATTTTGCTTGTACACTAATTCATTTATATGTATGTTGGGCGTTGAAATGAGTTACTCCTCCATTCCGAATTATAAGATGTATAAGTTTCTATACTTCATTCTGTAACTATTTGAACTTTTCTTGCCTACGTTGCTCTCTTCTACCTGTCATACCTGGTTGAAAATCGAAAGGTTTTCGTGTTAGACACAGATGGCCGCAAACAAATCATAACAAACATTGTTCTATTTAGTTTGTCTTCTTATGGCATGCAGGTTCGGGGTCATGTGGAAATGGATGTCGTGGAGAGGAGGGCGCAATCGTATAATGAGGAGGATGGTGTAGAGTGGGAATCATCTGTATGTAATTTCCAGCATCACAACATCTATAATGACGTTATGTTCCTGCATGGTTGACTGGAGTGTGACAAGCACCACAACGAAGCCTCCAAAGCCGTCAAGGTCCCATCTACACGTACTGGTAAGTGGTAACGGATGGAAGAGATGCTTTGTGGAGAACATAATCAGCGAGGGGATCAACTCAGTCCATCATTGTTCACTTGCACATGACGGCGTCATGGTAGTACTTCTTTAACACACCTTAAAAGTACCTAAAGGCTTGCTGTTCAGCAGTTAGTTCGTGTGATGTCTCAGCTGGTATTTGTGGTGAGTCATTTTGTTTTTATCGATCAACTAACGGGAGTGTTCAACATGAATGTCTTGTTTTGTAACTTTTGTTGAGTAACATCTAGAGCAAGCTAGATGTAATCTCTTTTTAGCTAATAAGAGAGAATGAAGTTAAGGAAACTGAACTAAGATAGTGTCAGTGAGGAAGATGCTGAATTAAATGATACTATTATGCAATTAGCGTCTATTTTCAGTAGGAAACCAGTTAGGGGCTCACCTAATGTATTTAGTGTGAAGCCTAAGTGTAGAAGTAAATTCAGATAATTTTTTTTATGTTAGGAGCCTTTTGGATGGTAGAGGATTAGGAGAGGATAGGAAGAAGCGTTTTATTATTTATTCTATTAAGGACTTTAAGCTAGATTTTTTCTGTGTACAAGAGACGAAAAAAGAAGACTACACGGATGTGTGACTTCAAAGTTTGAGTGCTGGTTCGACTTTCATGTGGCTCTGGGCACCTGCTAATGGAGCTTCAGGGGGTATGCTAATGGGGGTCAGAGAAGAACGTTTTGATTTAGGTGAATGTAAAAAAGTTTGATTGCTGGTTCGACTTTCCTGTGGCTCTGGGCACCTGCTAATGGAGCTTCAGGGGGTATGCTAATGGGGGTCAGAGAAGAACGTTTTGATTTAGGTGAATGTAAAATAGGCAAGTTCTATACTAGGATGCTTCTTTTGGATAAGGTGAATGGTTTTAAGTGGAATTTGGTTAATATTTATGGTGC
The DNA here is from genome assembly GCA_947311845.1 of Poa pratensis. Taxonomy (NCBI): domain Eukaryota; kingdom Viridiplantae; phylum Streptophyta; class Magnoliopsida; order Poales; family Poaceae; genus Poa; species Poa pratensis. The sequence goes on from CAMZMU010000128.1 coordinate 38,905,901, forward strand.
AGCACATGAGAAAGACAAAAAAGATATTCTTCTTGAGTTAGTTCATGTTCTAGGTCGCAATGATTTACCTATTCTGATGGGTGGAGATTTTAACCTAATTCGAAGAGATTGGGAAAGGAATAAATATAAGAAAAGATCTAAATGGTCGGATCTTTTTAATGCTATTATTATAGAACATTGGGGTCTGAAAGAAATTAAAATTTCTGGGAGATGTTTCACTTGGTAAATAATCAGCATGCCCTTTGTTCAGTTAGACAGGAGTGTTGGTTTCTACTTCCTGGGAGATTCAATATCCCTTTTCTACGGTCAAAACCTTGGTTAGAGGGGTTTCTGATCATGCGGCTCTAGTGTTAGATACTGGTACCAGTTTACCTTATGTAAGCAAGGTTTTTAAATTCAAACTGTGCTGGTTTCAAAAGCCAGAAATTTTCGAGTTAGTACCGAAAATCTGGAGGGAAACACGCAACAGAGGTAATATTATAGATTTCTGGCATGCCTTTTTGTGAATGCTAGGAGAATTCTAAAAGGGTGGAATCTTAATGTGGAAGGGGAAAACAAGAGAAACAGGATTAGTATTTCTAAGAAGTTAGATGAGATTGACATAAAGAGTGAGTTCTTCGGTTTATCTGATACTGATTATAAAATTCGATGTGATCTAGTAGATAAGCTTAATGAAATTCTAGCGGAAGAGGAGGTTAAGTGGAGGCAAAGATCCAAAGAAAAGGACTTCCTGGAGGGGGACAGAAATACAAAGTACTTTATGCTTAAAGCTAGCGGTAGAAAGCGCAAGAATAAAATCTTTAGGTTTATTCAAGATGAAGGTTTAATAATGGGAGATGATGATATTTTAAATTATGCCACGAATTTTTACAAAGGTTTGTTCGGAGCAGTGGATTTGTTACCTATTACTTTGCTGGAGGGGATGCCTAACTGTCTGTCGGACAGTGATAGGCAAAAGTTAGTTGAGCCTTTACTTTAGATGAGATTAAGTCTGCTGTTTTTTATATGAAACATAATAAGGCGCCAGGCCATGATGGATTTCCGATAGAGTTCTTTCAGATGTTTTGGAGTCTAATGTGTAATGATATGCTGAAACTTTTTCAAGATTTCCATGATGGAAAGTTAAATATTAGAAGGTTCATTTATGGTATTATTACCCTGATCCCGAAAGGACAGGGGGCTGACAAAATTCAAATGTTTAGGCCAATATGCTTGTTGAATGTCATTTTTAAGATCTTTACAAAGGTTATCAATAATAGAACAAACTTAGTAGCTAATAAGGTCATTGCTGATGCTCAGTCTGTTTTTGTGCGCGGTTGTTTTATATTTGATAATGTAGTAGTGCTGCATGAGACTATGCATCATGTACAAAGGGAAAAAATCTGGGGTTTTGTTTAAAATAGGTTTTGAAAAAGCGTACGACAAGATTAATTGGGAGTTCATGTTTTCTGTCTTGGGTATGAAAGGTTTTCCCATTAAGTTTATAGACTGGTCTAAAGCGTTAGTGCAAGGGGGTAGTGTTTGTTTATGGTAAATGATAAACTTGGCCCATATTTTCAAAACAAAAAGGGTTAAGGCAAGGGGACCCTTTTTTCCCCAATTTTATTTAATATGGCAGCAGATGTCCTGTCGGCTTTGGTGCATAGATCCCAAGACAATGGCCTGTTAAATGGTTTGGCTGATGATTTGCTGGATGATGGAGTTACAATCATCCAGTATGCGGATGATACAATAATTCTACTAGAAGATGATCTAGAAGGAGCTAGAAACCTGAAATTTATTTTATGTCTTTTTGAACAATTGGCTGGGTTGAAAATTAATTTTCATAAAAGTGAAGTGAACTGTTTTGGTGGTGCTATTGAGAAACAAGATCAGTATGCTTATACTTTTACGTGTAAGATAGGTGCCTTCCCTTTCAGATACCTTGGGGTACCTATGCATTATAAGAAACTTGCTAATGCTGACTGGAAAGAGTCAGAGGATAAAGTTGAAAAGAAAGCTGGATCCTGGAAAGGGAATCTAGTATCAATAGGCAGTAGATTAATTTTTGGTAGAAACTTGCTTAAGTAATGTTCCTAGTTATATGATTTCTTTCTTTAAAGTTCCTAAGGGCTTCAGTAAAAGGTATGATTTCTTTCGTGCTAGGCTTTTATGGCAGGAGAAACAGGGAGTTCGCAAATATCACCTGGTTAAATGGGATGATGTTTGTAGGACCAAAGATTTAGGTGGTTTGGGTGTCACAAACATCCAAACAATGAGTGTTAGTCTGTTGTGTAAGTGGATCTGGAAACTGGAAAATGAGGATGGTCAGTGGCAGAGGCTGATTAGAGCAAAGTATGTGAAAAAGAAAACTTTGACTCAATGCAAACCATCACCTACGCACTCTCATTTTTGGTCTGGAATAATAGCAGTAAAAGATACTTTCTACAGCTGTCAGAGAATTTTAGGGGATGGTAAAAGTACAAAGTTTTGGGAAGATTGTTGGCTAGGACCAAAACCTCTATCTTATGTTTCCTTGGCTTTAGCCAGAATATTACAGTTAATACGGTTTTTTCCAAAGGGTGGCAGTGTTTAAAATTTAGAAGATTCCTAGGAGAGGAAACTTTAGAGATGTGGAATAGACTTAAAATTCTTTGTGGGGATGTGTGTTTGAAAGATTGCCTGATAGGGTGAGATGGCTACTGACGAAGGATGGTGTTTTTACTGTTAACTCTTTGTATCTTTATCTTATGTCTAGAAATGTTATTTTTCCTTATAAGTTCATTTGGTTATTGAAGATTCCACTGAGAATCAAGTTTTCTGTTGGCTAGTGGTGAAGAATAGGGTGTTGACAAATGATAATCTGAAAAGAGGGGCTGAAAAGGAACAGAGTTATGCGAATTCTACGCTGCAAAAGAAACGCTGGAACATCTGTTCTTTACCTGTCCCCTAGCGACCCTAGCGAAATACATTTGGAATGTAGCATGTGTGTCGCTAGGTATACATTCTAAGCCAACATCTTTTGAGGATCTCTACCAGGGGTGGTTCGCTGCTTCGACTGGTAGAGACCAAAAGATATTTATGATAGGAACTGCTACTTTATTTTGGACAGTTTAAAAAACTAGAAATAAATCTTGTTTTCAAAGTATAAAGCCTAAGGATCCTACTAATGTTGTTTTATTCCTCTCCCATTTTCTTAATGAATGGGCTCTACTACAGAAAAGTGCGCTGCGAAAGGTGCTACAGCGGGGAGCTAGTCGGATGGCACAGATAGCACATGAAACATTTAGTCGAAGTAGTGGCTGGGGTCCAGATATTCTGAGACTTGGCGACCGTTAGAGACTGGATGCAAAAGGAGTGCTGCCTACGTGCGTCGTTCCATGAGCTAGAGGAGATGATTAAAAAGAAGATATGAAAACAGAGCAAATTGTCGGTGGATGTGCTGATCTTTGCTATGTTCTGAAAACTTGTATGAAGTCTATTTTAGCCAAAGGGGTTTCTGTTTAGCTTGTGTTGGTGGATGTTGGCGTTTGGCCTTTTCAGTTTTTTAGCTGCTTAGTACTCCCTCCGTTCATAAAAGGATGTCTCAACCTAGATCAAATTTGCATGTATCTAATCCTTTTGTGAACGGAGGGAGGTTCTAGCTTTGGTTTTTTCTCCGAGTCCCTCTGTGAGGTTGTTCCCAGGGTCTCGATGTTTTGCTTTTTTCCTGTTGGGCTGAGGCCTGTTGTGATCGGTACAATCCAATTTCAATAGAAATTGGGAGCCTATGGCTCCTTTTATATAAAAAAACATATGCCAGAAAAGTCCTAGGAAATTCGACTACTATGGACTGGGAGGAAAGCCATGCTCCATTAGGATGTCTCCAACGGGGCGACGCATCGAGTCCGCGCGCCTCCGTTCCTGTCCGCGGGGGCCAAAAACACGGCCCAACGGGTCGACGCAAACGGACCGCGGTCTATTTTTTGGTCCGCCGCGACCATTCCTGACCCAAATTTGGGCCACCGATGCGTCGGGCGCGGACGCGAGCGGAGCGCTATTGTGTCCTCCTCTGGTCCGCCCCTGGCCCAACCGTCAGGCCATTCCCCACCCAAATCTCCTCCGCCTCTCTCGCCCTCCGCCGCCACCCCGCCGTCGCTCCCTCGATTTGGCTCTGCAGGCCATTCCCGGGACGCCATCTCCTGCTCCTCTTCCTCCCCGTCACCGGAGCTGCTTCCTCCCCGCCACGGCCGGTGAATCTTGCGGCCACATCTGTCGGAGCGCCCGCGACACCAACAACGCCCACAAGGTGTTCGGCCGTCAGCCCCGGCACCAACTCAGGTACGAACTCGGCCATGGATAGCTCCGATGAATGGTACTACAAGAACTACATCCTGTGCGCGCCATCATCGGATGATTCCTCGGACGATGAGAGTGACGGCCTGGAGGACGAGCGCGACGAGGGTATGCATGATCAGGCTTGGCAGTTTCAAGGTCAGTTGGTACAGCCCCAGGGACCGTCCACATTTGATCAATTCCTCGACTTCCACCGTGGCATTTGTGAGAAGGTGTCTCATAACTAGCTCCAAAATGATTTGGTGGAGCATGTCTGGCAGCACTACGGTAACCAGTAGTTCCATTTGATGAACTATTGGTCTTATTTTTATTTGGTTTGTAAGACTATGCATGAAACAATTTATATTATTTGCTGAATTATTTGGATTGTACTAACTATTTGATAAACCATTTGGATTGTATTATTCGGATTGTATGGTTTATTTTGTTTCCTATATACTTGTTTTCTATAGATTGATCAAATACCCTGGCCGGGCTGACTCGATTCGTCGGCCCACCCCCCTATATATGAATGAAAATGGCCCATATATGGCCTGTTAACAAAAAAAAACATGTGGGCGGACTCGATGCGTCGGCCCGTTGGGGGCACTGGCCAGAAAGGGGCGGACATGGGCTGGACGCGCGTCCGTTTGCCAACGCAAACGGACCAAACGCGGACCAAACGCGCGTCCGTTTGCGTCGCCCGTTGGAGACATCCTTAGGGGAGGTTATCAAGGCGAGGTAGTAAGTCATAATAGTACAACCACCATGGACTAGTTTTTGTCCTTTGGATTAGTCCCTCCGGCCAAAAATGGACGTATCTAGCATTAAGGGCATCTCCAGTCGTCCCCCAGGAGGCTTGTTTTTAGCCGCGATGTCGCTGTCGGCACCACCCCTCCCGTCCACCGCACACAAGCAGCTAGGAAGGCCACCACCCCACCCCTCAACGCCGCCAGCGCCGCCCCCTCCCCTCTGCCGTGATCTAGCCGCAAGGAAGACTCTCGGGAAGAATCACGCCCACCTCGCCCGCAAGGTGTTCGGCGTTTTGTCCGCCCAGCCATGGACTCTGACGACGAGGAGCTGCTCGCCGATCTACTGGAAGAGGAAGCCGAGGCCGCCGTCGACGATGAAGAGCACTTGCTGATCCTCGCCTGTCTTGCCGGCCTTCTCACAAACGAGGCGAAGCCACGACGTGGTGGCTCGGCGCCTGGTCACCGCAAGAGCAAGCCGAGGAAGCTGATGGAAGGCTACTGCATCCTCTACTCCGACTACTTCGCCGATGATCCCGTGCACGACGAGGCGGTGTTTCGGTGCCGTTTCAGGATGAAACAGAAGCTCTTCATTGACATTGTGCATGTCATCGGGAGTTCGACACCTACTTCAAATGCAAGAAGGATTGTGCCGGCACGGTAGGCTTTACATCACTTCAGAAGTGCACGGTGGCGATGAGAATGGTTGCATATGGTGCTCCGGTGATTCGCAGGATGATTATCTGCGCATGTCCGAGTCCACTGCCATTAATTGTTTGAACAGGTTCTGCCGGGCAGGGGTTGCAGTGTTTGGGCCAACATACTTGCGATCACCCAATACGGAAGACACTGCTAAGACCCTAGCCACGAATGAAGCAAGCGGCTTCCTTGGGATGCTTGGAAGCATCGACTGCATGCATTGGTCATGGAAGAACTGTCCATTTGCTTGGCAGGGATGTACAAAGGCCACAAAGCAGCTTGCAGTGTGGTACTTGAGGCAGTGGCTACACAGGATATATGGATTTGGCATGCCTTCTTTGGCATGCTAGGATCACAATGACATCAATATGCTGCAGTGCTTGATTGTCTTCGGCAAGCTTGTTGAAGGTCATGCTCCCCCGGTGAACTACGAGATCAATCATCACAAGTAGACAAAGGGCTACTACCTTGCAGACGGCATCTATCCAAGATGGTCAACATTTGTGAAGACTATCTCCAACCATGTGCCAGGAAGCGTGAAGGCTTGGTTTTCTCACTGTCAGGAGGCTTGCAGGAAGGATGATGACGGACGTTTGGTGCGCTACAGTCTCGATTTATTGTTGTCCGGTACCCGGCTCTGACTTGGTCGAAAGCTCAGATGTGGGAGGTGATCAATTGTTGTGTGATCTTGCACAACATAATCATTGAGAGCGAGCGGGATGATCCGGTGATTGACATTGAGCCATATTACCGACAGGATCTGATGTAGGGTAGGTCCCGATATTCACGGATTTGGGCGGAGGGAACGATGAACACGAAGAACACGATGAGGAGTACAAAAACACACAAGGGGAAAAGCAAGTAAAGATAACTAGCAAGACAAATCTGGACGAAATCAATCGGTAACAAGTCCCCATGGGCAGCCCCCGATTCTCCTTCTCCAAATACACCTTACTCTTAGGATTGTTTCTCTCACCGGTCAATCCTACCGGTCCAATAGAATCACCTGGAGATGAAAGATTGGCGAGTAATCGCAACTACAAGGAAGAGTCTTGGAATCCACTAGAGGGATCTTCTCCACAAGGGAGGCCTTGATTCATCTCCACAAGGGAGGCCTTGATTCATCTCCTAAGAGGCATCTCCTAAGAGGCAACACCACAAGAGGTGGAAAGGAGCAAAGCTCAACTCAAGTCTAATCTCAGTCTAACCCTAACTCTAGGCAAAGGAGAGGTATTTATAGTCTAGTGGACGAAAGGGTTGACGGGGAAAGGTTACATGGGTTTCAGCCCGCACTGCTGGAATGCGCAGCGCTAGTACCGGCTGGAGTTGGCGGTAGTGCCGCTCCTGGTAAGGTGGCGGTAGTACCGCTGGCTCCAGCGGTAGTACCGTTGCGTCACTCGGAATTAGTTTGCATCTTGCTGGCGGTAGTATGTAGTCGACACCCGCAAGTACCGTCGAGGATCCAGTAGCATTTTGAGACTTGTCGGTAGCTTGAGCGGTACTACCGGTCCTGGAGCTGGCGGTAGTACCGCTGGTGGCGGCGGTAGTACCGCTGCCTGGAGCTTCTCTTGCTTCAGCGTCATCGTCTGGTGCCTGGCGGTAGTACCGGCCATCCTGGCGGTAGTACCGCTACCCTGCTGCTTCATCTTCCTCTTGACTCATCTCTTGGCCATCTTCAGCACTTGCTTGATGATCTTCATGATAGTTGTTCCTGAGTATACACAAGGTATCCGAATGAAGTAGCAAACCATTCAAGGGAGTGTCGAGATCACACATAGATAGGAGTGAATTCACCTTATCATGGAGAGTTTTGACTCTAGCTCTAGTCATTGAACCACTTGGCGTGTCATGTGTAGGGTGCACTACATCATCTCCCCCCCCTTGGGAAAGAGTCTTCCTCGACTCTTGGTCATCCTCATCGCTCGATGTCCCAAGGTATGGCGATAGGTCGGTGACGTTGAAGGTATCATGGACCAAGTACTTGGAGTTGGAGATGTCGATCTTGTAGGCATTGTCGTTGATGCGCTTGAGAACCTTGAAAGGTCCATCTCCTCGAGGGTGAAGCTTGGACTTCCTCGCATCCGGAAAGCGATCTTTGCGAAGATTTAGCCACACAAGGTCTCCTTCTTCAAATATCATGGCGCGTTTGTTCTTGTTCATCTTGTTGGCATGTACTTCATTGTGCTCTTCTAGCGTAGTTCTTGTTTCCTCATGGAGCTTTTTCATGTAAGTGGCACACTTGTCGAAGTCCATGTTAACTTGTTCATGTAGTGGTAGTGGTAGCATGTCGAGCGCGGTGTAGGGGTTTGAACCATAGATGATCTCAAATGGACTTCTCTTTGTTGCTCGATGTAGTGCTCGATTGTAGGCGAACTCGGCATGAGGGATGCACTCTTCCCAATTCTTCAAGTTTGGCTTGATCAACACACGAAGGAGTGTGGATAGGCTTCGATTCACCACTTCGGTTTGACCATCCATTTGAGGGTGATAGGCGGTGGAAAAGAGTTGCTTGATTCCAAACTTGGCCATCAATGTCTTCCAAAAGTAGCTCACAAACTTGACATCTCGATCCGAAACAATGGTCTTTGGCACTCCATGAAGACGGACGATCTCCCTAAAAAACAAAGTGGCAATATGTGAAGCATCGTCGGTCTTATTGCATGGTATGAAATGTGCCATCTTAGAGAATCGATCAATGACGACAAATATGGAATCCTTGTTTGTTTTAGTACGTGGGAGACCTAAGACGAAATCCATAGTAATATCGGACCACGGTCTATGTGGAATGGGTAAAGGTGTATAAGCCATGAGAGTTTAGAGTAGACTTAGCTTTGAGACATGTCGAACATCGGCGCACAAGGCGGTTCACGCGCAGTACATGCGTGGCCAATAGTAGTTGGTGGTAAGCATGGCGAAGGTCTTGTCGTCCAAAGTGTCCCATGAGTGCTCCTATGTGATTCCTTCAAAAGGAGCAAACGAAGCGAAGACTTGGGAATACAAAGTTTGTTAGCCTTAAACAAGAAACCTTGGTGCAAATAGAAATCACCAAATCCTTTATGCTCCGAACATTGAGCGAAAATGTCTCCAAAGAAAGCATCGGTGACATACAATCCTTTATCTCGTCCAAACCCAAGACACTAATGTCAAGACGTGTAAGTAGGTTGGCCTTGCGGGATAAAGCATCCGCGACCACATTGTCTTTACCTTTCTTGTATTTGATTACAAAGGTAAAAGACTCTATGAACTCAACCCACTTAGCATGTCTTTTGTTCAAATTTGTTTGACTTTTCAAATATTTCAACGATTCATGGTCGGAATGTATGACAAATTCCTTAGGACGAAGGTAGTGTTGCCACACATCCAAAACACGAACCAAAGCAAATAACTCCTTGTCGTAAATAGGGTAATTCAAACGAGCTCCATCTAGTTTCTCACTATGGTATGCAATGGGTCTACCATTTTGCATAAGCACTCCACCAATGCCCAATCCACTTGCATCGCATTCAATCTCAAATGTCTTAGAGAAATCCGGAAGGGCAAGGAGTGGTGCTTCGGTTAATAACCGTTTGAGCTCATTGAAAGCAAAATCATGTGCATTGCCCAAATGAAAGGTACATTTTTTTGTAAGTTCATGGAGGGGGCAAGCAATTGTGGAAAAATCCTTGATGAAACGGCGGTAAAATCCGGCAAAACCAAGAAAATGTCTCAACTCCTCAAGTGACATCGGAAAAGGCCAAGTCCGAATTGCTTGTATCTTTGCTTCATCAACTTCAACTCCATCCGAAGAAACAACAAAACCCAAGAAAACAAGCTTGTTGGTGGCAAATGTGCACTTAGAAAGATTGCATAAAGCTTTTCATTGCGAAGAACCAACAAAACTTGAGCAACATGAGAAGTGTGCTCTTCCAAAGATTTGCTATAGATAAGGATGTCGTCAAAGTATACCACAACAAATTTCCCAATGAAAGGTCGCAACACATGGTTCATAAGACGCATAAAAGTAGAAGGTGCATTGGAAAGACCAAATGGCATGACAAGCCATTCATAAAGACCAAGCTTTGTTTTAAATGCGGTCTTCCATTCATCACCTTCACACATCCTTATTTGGTGGTATCCACTTTTAAGATCAATTTTGGAGAATATAGCGGAACCACAAAGTTCATCAAGCATATCGTCAAGTCGAGGGATTGGATGGCGATACCTAACGGTGATGGCGTTGATGGGACGACAATCCATGCAAAGGCGAAGAGTGTTGTCGTGCTTGGGTACCAAGATGACGGGCACGGCACACAGACTCAAGCTCTCACGGATGTGTCCCATGGCTAGGAGTTCTTGTATTTTCCGCTCAATTTCCTTGGTCTCCTCGGGGTTGGTGCGGTAAGGAGCACGGTTTGGTAGCGGTGCGCCGGGAACAAGGTCGAGGCGATGCTTGATTCCGCGTAGAGGAGGTAGTCCCGGTGGCAGTTCTTGAGGGAAAACATCTTCAAAGTCCTTCAAAAGAGACAACAAAGAAGGAGAAAGATTTGTGAAAGTGTTAGTCATAGAAATTTCACCCTTACATATGAGCACATAGTGGAGGGTGTATGGGTTCTCTCTCAACTCCCTCATCTCTCTTTTGGTGGCAAATAGTGTAAGTTTTGTAGGGGCTCTCTTTGAAGTGTCACACTCATTTGGCTTGTGCTCTCACTCACTTTATGGTGGTTCTCTCGCTCACCACTCATCTCACTTGACGAACGATCTTGTTGTGCCCGTGCAATAGTCTTGGCGTTGTCGGCAATGACTTAACTTGGTTTCATGGGACAAAGGACGAAGGTCTTGTCGTTGTTCTTGAAGCTATAGTAATTGGTCCTTCCATCATGCATAGCACCCTTATCAAATTGCCAAGGACGTCCAAGAAGTAAGTGACAAACGGTCATAGGCACAACATCACAATCCACGGTATCTTCATAGGCTCCAATCTTGGAGGACACTTGCACCATGTGTTGAATCTTGACGGATCCGGTATCACTCAACCATTGCACATGGTATGGATTTGGGTGCTTCTTGAACTTCAAGTTGAGCTTATCACAAAGTTCTTTACTCGCCAAGTTGTGGCAACTTCCACCATCTATGATGACCTTGATGGATCTTCCATTTATGCCCGCTCTTGTTTGAAACAAGTTGCATCTTTGGTTTTCTTCAACGTGGACATTGGTGGTCAAGGTTCTTGCCACAACCAATGAAGGGTTGTTGTCGCCATCACAATATATCTCACTTGATTCTTCTTGAGCACTTTGCATTGTGGCGACTTGGTTCAAGACAAGGTATTCCTCTTCACTCATAGATTCATATTCTCCCATGTCATTGACAATCATGACTTTCTTGTTTGTACACTCAAAGGATTTGTGTCCTTGTCCTCCACACTTGTAGCATTTCAAGAGTCTTGTGCCGGAAGAGGATCCTTGAGGTGTGGTGCTTGAAGGAGGCACTTTCTTGAAAGGTTGAGACGCTTGAGGTGTCGATGTAGAGACTCTTGGAGAACCTCTTGTGTTTGCTTGAGGAGGAGCTTGTGTAGGTGTAGTTGTTGATGATGAAGGCTTGTTGGCGAAGAATGCCTTTGACTTGATGTATTTGAGCTCTTCAAGCACGTGACGCTCGGTCTTTGTTGCTTGATGGACTAGCTCAACCAAGTTGGCATATGGTTGAAACTCCACAATCTTCTTAATTGGATAGTTGAGGCCATTCATGAAGTGAGCCATGGATTGCTCCTCCGACTCCTCAATATTGGCTCTCATCATTGAAAGTTCCATATCCTTATAGTACTCATCAACCGACTTCAATCCTTGCTTCAAATCTTGCAACTTCATGTACAAATCTCTAGTGTAGTGACTTGGCACGAAGCGCTTGTACATAGCTTCTTTCATCTCAACCCAAGTGTTGATTGGTTGTTGGTGGTTGTCGAAGCGTGTATCTTGGAGTTGTTCCCACATAAGAGGGCATACTCTTCAAACTCCATTGAGGCTAAGGCAACCATCTTGTTGTCGGAGAAGCGGTGAACGGGGAAGATCTTGTCAACCTTGAGTGCCCATGAAAGGTAGGCTTCCGGATCACTTGTGTCGTAGAACTTGGGTATGTCGAAGCAAAGATTGTTCAAGTTGTCATAGTCGTCACGACGGTTTGGATGTGGGAATGCACGTCCATGTCTCCTTCCATGGAGTCCATCACCATTGTGTTCGCTCGACTCGCTATCACTTGACTCGATTCGGTGGCGGTGATGATCATGTGGATGTGCTTCACGAGGACAGGGCTCTTGGCGTGGATGATGCTCATGGTGTGGAATTTGGTTCTCCACATTGTTCCCATGGTCACGATTGTGGTGTCGTGGCCTTGGAGGATGGCGGTGTCGATGGCCTTGTTCACCATAGTCATTCGCACCTGGAGCACCATTGTCATTGGCCAAAGGGTCTCGATGATCTTGATGTTGTGGTGGTGGTGGTGGTGTTCGTGCGCGGCGTCCACCATTTGGTTGTGGTTGATCTTGATATGCATTTGCATTGTGTGCTCGAGAAGAAGGTGGACGTTTGATGGCGTGTAGTTGACGGGAAAAATAGTCTGCAGGAAGTTTCGTATCTTCCCCTGCTACGGCGCCAGAAAGCACTTTTGATGGCCCTTCACGTAGTTACCTGCGTGAAAAGAATATGGGTTAGGTTGAGACTCCAAGTGCAGAGTGTGTAGTAAGTGGAAGACGTGTTTTCCCCACGAGGGTGACTCGAGGGTTTAATATCGAACTCTCGGGGAATCAGTAGTGAAGATTTATCTTTCCTATCCTTTTTTGGTTACCTACAAAACAAAGTAAATGTTTTGGTCCTCAACCTCACCTAGTGGTTGTCAAGCACAAGGTGTGAGAATGATATCAAGATAATATGCAATGCAAACAAGAAATAAATATGCAATGGTGGTAAATAAATATGCAAGGATGGTGGTAGCAATGATAAATGATATTTTTGGGTTTTATATGATGAATGCAAGATGTAAAAGTGTTTTTGTATTTTCGGATTTTTAAATGGCAGAAAATGGAAAAGTGGTAAAAGTGGTTGGAAAGGTGTTTCTTATGATTAAAAATGGACCGGGGTTCATGGTTTCACAAATGCACTCTCTCTTTAATAAAGTGGTAGACAATGGAACACTAGAGTTGACATATGAGATTGCAACACAACAGTTTAATGACAAGTTATAATTATATGGGCATCACGTCCTAACATAGAGACCTTTTGGTTATTAGTCTCTCTTATACTCCACCAAGATGCGAACTAAATCATAACACCTCAGTAATTAAGATAACTCAGAGTATAGCAATAAGTATCATGACATGAAGTTAAAATAAGAACATGCTAGATCTAGTCATGGAGTAGTGGCAATGGTCACACCCACATCTCCGGTAGCATGGTATTTCTTTTTATCCCTAGTGAGGCAACAAAGTAAGGTAAAACACCCAAGTGGATCGCAGAACTTTCTCTCACGTTCACTGCACTAGCCACCCCCGTTACTCCAACTAATGCACACGTTCCCCCTCACACGCTCTCATAAACATGCTTGATCATGACAAGTAAATAAGAACGGGGTACATAATATGCATCTACTTTCATAACTGAAACAAAACCATTGCAATCTCAAACATATATTAACTCATAAAAAGATCCACCACAAAGGTATTACATAGATGACCGTAATCATGTTCAGCAGCTCATACGGTACTAATTAGTGAAGCTCGAGAGAGAGAGATACATAAGTTACTTCCACAAACCCATAGTCCAGAGGTGGACTACTCCCTCTTCATCATGGAGACGGTGGAGAAGTCGTTGGAGAAGATGGAGACCACGCCGGCAGCGCCCCGCCGGAGTTTTCCCCCTCCAATCTGCAGCTCCAGGTCTCTGTTTCGGTGTTTCTGTGTTTCTGCGGCGCTCCTTCCAGAGAACGTCGGGGGACTATTTTTATAGGCGTTTTTAGGTCAAAACGGAGTCGGTGGAGGAAAGATCGACGGCAACGGAGCTCGAGGCCCAAAAGGGGGGTCCCACGCGGCCAGGTACAGGGCCGCGTGGGCCCACCTATCTTGGCCCTCGGGCCTCCGCTTGTTTGCTTCCTTCGCTCCCACGCTTTGTTCCTTCCAAAAATGATGCTCGTAAATTTCCAGGTCATTTGGACGTCGTTTGGGTCCCTGAAACATTAAAATAAGAAATAGGGTTTTCTGCCTGCGCAGGGTTAATTCCATAAAAAATAGGAAACATATCAAATATTCCCAAAATCATTATAAAACAGTGATATAACCCTTATATGATGCAAATATGACTGGAATATAAGTAAAATAATGCAAAGTTCATGTATGCATTTTACATGCATCAACATCCCCAAGCTTAACCTATACTCGTCCTCGAGTATGAAGGTGATAAAACTAACATGGACTTTGCAATTTAATACTATCAATGGATATCAAAGATGATTACTATTGCTACATAGAGTCAAATGGTTCATTCTTAAAAGGAGTAGCAATATGCAAGATAGTTTATGAAGTGATATCAAGTATTCAATGCAAGGATGTTCAATGATAATTCACAAAGTGTAACATAAGAGAAGAAGTACTATGGACCACATGTATGCATAATAATAAGTAAGAACATCCTACAATGGTCATAGAGTATTGATGAAAATCTGAATATAAAAGGTGGACACTTTGGAAAGATATATATGAGTAGAGGTAAAGCATGAATAAATTTCATCTAACTTCTGAACTTCTCTACTTAAGTCAATGATTGTAATATGGTAATCCTTGGTGTCAAGCTCTCATTCCCCTATCATAGCATCTTGAATGATTAAGTTTAAAGTGAAAGCAATACGAGTAGTGTGCTTGACAAAGTACAGGTTGAAAGTCTCATGCCCCTTGAATACAAGTACCTACTCCATGTGTTACTCAACTTGGAAAACAAAGCAAGTTCAAGTTAAATATCATTGTAAGTAATAATAGTATCATTAAGAGCGTCAACTGGGGTACCTCTTGTCCCAGGATATGGAACAAGCCCATATCAAAATGACAAGACAAACAAACACAATGAACAATCTCAACACCCTTTTTATTTACCATTAGATAGCTTTTTATTGTAAGGTGTATCACAGAAGGTTCACCATAGCATGTAAGTAAATTTCCACCATGAATGATGCATGGCTTAGATTAGCGGCCCAGGCGTCTCTCTAACCATTTATACAAACTCATTTAAACTCACTTCATTTCCCATTTATTTCACCCATGGTAAGCATCCATAAACAAAAGTACATGATATCAACTAAATGAGATGAAGTGCAATGTTGAAAGCTTGCCATGTGACAGCACATATGAGCTAACTCTCAACCAAAGACATTTGTCAAGTCCACAACATCATAATTTTAATCACAATGGGTCATATTTTATTTATGCAATGAAAGTAAAGTGTGCATCAAGTTCGAGAGAGCTATATAACCAACTTTTCCCACAACAATTAACAACATAAGCATTTTCATTCAGAGGTATAGATAACACAAATATCATGATAAACATACTCGGAATAGCATAAAGCTAATAGGTAGATATGGTGGACTCACTGGAAAAACTTTGGTTGAAGGTGTTGGAAACAAGTTTTTGCTTGTTGGAATTTTTGGGCTAGCAAGAGGGAGAAAGTTGACCATCTAAATGCATGCATGAGTGTCCATAGAACTAACTAATCCATGTTAAAACAAGGTAAATAACATTTAGCATCAAAACATGAATAAAAGATAGCTCTTGATAAAATATTTGCAAATTATTACTCATTAACAAGCTCATGAATCATGCAATTATATGTATCTTTTAAAATTAACTCAACATCCCTTTTCCCAATCTTATAATAGCATCCAACATAATTCAACCCAAATTTCCAGTAGCTCTCTCATATATAAATGATAGTGTGGTGGTCTCACAAAATAAAAATCTAACCTAAACAAACAAAAAGACGCTCCAAGTTTATGCGATAAAGTGTTTCGATCGAAAAACAGAAGTTAGACGTGTGCAAACCGAGAGTGTGTAGGTCCAGTGGGGTTGTCTTCACATCCCCAAGCTTATGGTCTTCACCATCCTTGGATAGCTCTTGGTGCATCTCCTCTAATCCCTGTGAAAAAACTTCAAAACACCGTTTCTCCCATTTCTTTTTCTGTGGGGCACATTAGTAGTGATAAACAAATAGATTTCTTGCTGCATATAATCCTTAGACAAAAATTCATATGAATGTCCAGAAATGTATAATGTTGTATGCCTACTCATAAACTCAATTGGATCAAAAAGATTCAAGTTAAAAGTTCTAAGCATGCATCAAACAAAATGGGACAGAATCTGTCCAGAAAAACAGCAGCAGCTAAACGTATTTTTCTACCCTACTTAACTTTGTCGGAAAATTCCAAAAATTCATGCATACAGAGGATGAAAAGTTGCACTACAGTTTAAATATGAGCTCATTCGGAGTTACAGAATAAGAATTAAAAATCATACCGTGCACAGATTCGTGCAGGAATAATATCTCCGAACGCTATAAGCAACTTTTCACCAAAATGAGTAAAACTTGGCACTTTATTAAAAATTCCAGAAACTAAACTAAACACTAAGTCTCTTGTTACAGCAAGAGGACACAAAGAAAATCACAAATAAAAACAACCGGGTTGCCTCCCGTAAAGCGCTTTCTTTATAGCCATATAGCTAGGCTTCTTACTTGATGTTTATTGTGGACGAAGCTCATGAGGGAGCTTGAATGATGGTGTGTCCCTCTTCCTTGGGAAGTGTTCCATGCACTTCTTGTGTGGAAACTGAAACTTCACATTCCCTTCTTTTGAATCAATGATAGCACCTGTAGTACGAAGAAAAGGTCTTCCAAGAATAATTGGACTAGAGGTTTTATTCCCCATATCCATGATTAGAAAATCAACAGGCACAAATGTCATATGTAACTCTACCATAACATCACTTACTTTTCCTAAAGCATGTTTAATGGAATCATCAGCAAGTGCAAGTTCAATAGAGCATTTTTCAAGATTTTTCAATTCAAGTACTTCATATAGTTCTTTAGATAAAACAGAGACACTAGATCCTAGATCAAGTATAGCATGGTGTGTCTCTTTTCCAATGGTTACTAGGACTTTGGGAATCCATACATCCCCAAGCTTAGGTGGTATCATAGCCTCTTGGTTGTACCTAGCAATCTTTTCTTTCAAGACATGATTAGCAATATAAGAACCAAAACCAGCTTGGTTATATTGATGGAAGGATCACTTGCAAATTTTTGTAAGATAGATATTAATTCATGCAAGCTACAATTCTCTAAGTCAAGCAATGGATCCTTACTTCACTAAGCATTTTAACTTCTTCAACTTTCTTTTCTTTTCACCATAATAGTTTCCTTAGCAATTCTCTCTTGCTCATGAATATGTTCCCAAGATTTATTTATAACCTCTTGACAATATTTAATTGTTTCCTCATGTTTTTGAGCTATAATGGTGTTCTTTAATGAGGAAACTTCCTTAGTGAGCTGATCTACCCTTTCAAACAAAGAGTCTTGTTTTTCAAACTTAGATATAAATTCCTTATTAAGCTCCTTTTGAGTAGATATAAATGATCTAATGGTGTTTTCCAAATCACTAGAAACATTACACTAGTAGCATATTTGTTTGGCACATATGGGGGTTTATTATAAGAGTTATAATTGTTGTTACCATACCCATTATTACCATAGTTCCTAATGAAGTTGACATCAATATTTTCAGGATTATTACCAACTATTCTTGCAAAGGCACATTTTCAATATTTTGTTTATTAATGAAAGCAAGAATAGTATCCATTTTAGATGACAAATCATTTGTTTCTTCTATGGAGTTCACTTTCTTAGAAGGATTAGGTGCTCTATCAGTATGCCATTGACTATAGTTTTGCAAAATGCTTTCCAATATGTTCTTAGCTTCTACTATAGTTTTTCCCATAAAAGCACCTCCAGCAGCAGAATCAAGAATATTTCTAGACATGTAATTTAGACCATTGTAAAAAGAGTGTAATATGGTCCATTCGTTGACCCCATGTGATGGACAAGTTCTAAGCATAAGTTTAATCCTATCCCAAGCCATAGCAACATGTTCATTTTCATTTTGCCTAAAAGAAAGAATGTTGTTTCTATTTTGCAAAATTTTAACAGGGGATAGTATTTCTTAATGAAAGCTTCTTTTAAATCATCCCAAGTTTTAATGCTATCAATAGGTAATGAATGCAGCCACTCTTTAGCTTTTCCTCTAAGTGAGAAAGGAAATAACTTCAGTTTTAGAATATCACTTTCCACATTTTTAAATTTCTGCATGTCACATATTTCAACAAAATCATGAAGATGCATAGAGGCATCCTCCATAGCACTACCGCCAAATTGTTCCCTAGTTATCAAGTTCAACAAACTAGGACTTACTTCATAACTCTCAGCATTTATCTTAGGTGTGGCAATGGGCCTAGCAATAAATTGATCATTTGGAGTGTTTGTGTAATCACACAACTTAGTTCTTTCTCCCATTTTAGCAAGTTTTTATGTGTTTTTTAATTTTTTATGCAAAACTGAAAATAAATATGCAAGACAATGACAAAACAAGATAAATTGCTTTGAAGGTAAAGATGGATAAGATGATGCTCACGTAGGTGCAACCTCCCCAAGCTTAGGTGTTAGCACAAGTTGGTGATGAAGTTGACTTGGTGAGATATCCTTGGATAAACCGGCACCAGAAAACAGAGCTAGTGCAGGGACCCTTGGATAAACCTTTCAGCAATGATTCCCGGCAACGGCGCCAGAAAACAGTCTTGATGGCGTGTAGTTGACGGGAAAAATATTCTGCAGGAAGCTTCGTATCTTCCCCTGCAACGGCGCCAGAAAGCACTCTTGATGGCCCTTCACGTAGTTACCTGCGTGAAAAGTAAATGGGTTAGGTTGAGACTCCAAGTGCAGAGTGTGTAGTAAGTGGAAGACGTGTTTTCCCCACGAGGGTGACTCGAGGGTTTAATATCGAACTCTCGGGGAATCAGTAGTGAAGATTTATCTTTCCTATCCTTCTTTTGGTTACCTACAAAACAAAGTAAATGTTTTGGTCCTCAACCTCACCTAGTGGTTGTCAAGCACAAGGTGTGAGAATGATATCAAGATAATATGCAATGCAAACAAGAAATAAATATGCAATGGTGGTAAATAAATATGCAAGGATGGTGGTAGCAATGATAAATGATATTTTTGGGTTTTATATGATGAATGCAAGATGTAAAAGTGTTTTTGTATTTTCGGATTTTTAAATGGCAGAAAATGGAAAAGTGGTAAAAGTTGTTGGAAAGGTGTTTCTTATGATTAAAAATGGACCGGGGTTCATGGTTTCACAAATGCACTCTCTCTTTAATAAAGTGGTAGACAATGGAACACTAGAGTTGACATATGAGATTGCAACACAACAGTTTAATGACAAGTTATAATTATATGGGCATCACGTCCTAACATAGAGACCTTTTGGTTATTAGTCTCTCTTATACTCCACCAAGATGCGAACTAAATCATAACACCTCAGTAATTAAGATAACTCAGAGTATAGCAATAAGTATCATGACATGAAGTTAAAATAAGAACATGCTAGATCTAGTCATGGAGTAGTGGCAATGGTCACACCCACATCTCCGGTAGCATGGTATTTCTTTTTATCCCTAGTGAGGCAACAAAGTAAGGTAAAACACCAAGTGGATCGCAGAACTTTCTCTCACGTTCACTGCACTAGCCACCCCCGTTACTCCAACTAATGCACACGCTCTCATAAACATGCTTGATCATGACAAGTAAATAAGAACGGGGTACATAATATGCATCTACTTTCATAACTGAAACAAAACCATTGCAATCTCAAACATATATTAACTCATAAAAAGATCCACCACAAAGGTATTACATAGATGACCGTAATCATGTTCAGCAGCTCATACGGTACTAATTAGTGAAGCTCGAGAGAGATACATAAGTTACTTCCACAAACCCATAGTCCAGAGGTGGACTACTCCCTCTTCATCATGGAGACGGTGGAGAAGTCGTTGGAGAAGATGGAGACCACGCCGGCAGCGCCCCGCCGGAGTTTTCCCCCTCCAATCTGCAGCTCCAGGTCTCTGTTTCGGTGTTTCTGTGTTTCTGCGGCGCTCCTTCCAGAGAACGTCGGGGGACTATTTTTATAGGGTTTTTAGGTCAAAACGGAGTCGGTGGAGGAAAGATCGACGGCACGGAGCTCGAGGCCAAAGGGGGGCCCATGCGGCCAGGTACAGGGGCCGCGTGGGCCCACTATCTTGGCCCTCGGGCCTCCGCTTGTTTGCTTCCTTCGCTCCCACGCTTTGTTCCTTCCAAAAAATGATGCTCGTAAATTTCCAGGTCATTTGGACGTCGTTTGGGTCCCTGAAACATTAAAATAAGAAATAGGGTTTTCTGCCTGCGCAGGGTTAATTCCATAAAAAATAGGAAACATATCAAATATTCCCAAAATCATTATAAAACAGTGATATAACCCTTATATGATGCAAATATGACTGAATATAAGTAAAAATAATGCAAAGTTCATGTATGCATTTTACAAGCATCAACGTTCCACTTCATGGCGATGTCGATCATGTTCATCGTGCCTTGGTATTTCTTTAGCGATGTTGATGCGGTTCTTCTTGTCGATGACCATGATGCGCATGTCTTGGTTGTGTCGACCTTGACTGCTTCTTGTACGTCTTGAGCGTGACGAAGAAGAAGATCGACTTTGTGCAAGGTTGTTGAGAGCTTCGGTCACCATCGCCATTTGCACGTTGAAGTTTGCTTCTTGTGCTGGAAGGCGGCGCTCATAGTGGCCGAGTCCATCACGCACAAGGTGTCGAAGACCGACGAACTCGTGATGTGTGACATAGCCATTGTCACCTTGAATTCCTCCATTGATATCATCATTCGAGCTTGAGCTTCCATTTGTACTTCCCCTAAACATGATCTCAAGAACAAGTGAAATGTGTGGAAATGAAAGAACCAAGAGAAACTATATCGAAAGAATAAAGTGGCTTGAAGAAAGAGAATCCAGTTCTAACATAGAACACACACACTTATAAGGATAGGAAGGTATGAAGTGGCAAAAGGAACAAGCAAACCCGATGAAAGTATATTGTTTGAGGTAGAGAAAATCCACAATGACCAAATTACCAAAGGAACACCAACCACAAATGATGAAGAAACACACACAAAATCGAATGATGGGGTTGGGCGACCAAAGGGCGAGCACTTGAAGATATGCAACCTATCGAAGACTACGTGCTCAAATGTCACACCAACACAAGAAGGACGCTAGCTCAATTGCCTTTTGGTGGGCAGCAGATTTGCACAAGTGTTAACACTCACACTCACTTTGGCGGTTTAAGCTTTGTTGCAACCGACAAGAGATTATACTTGGCACTACTCATGTTCTTTTCTCTTGTCTTCTCTCTTTCTTTTTTTTTTGATTTTTGACGATGATTCCTTCAACTTTTGCTAATGCCAAGACCTCTACACGATACACACTCGCCATACTTTAAGACAATCACTCGAATCAACACAAGTGCAATGCCTCGCAATATCAAAGAGCTAGTCCGGTAGGGCAAGGTACGCGAAAGGAAGAAGGGCTCACAACGGATTACGATGATGGGATATGTCGAGTCCTTGGTGTCGTCGTCGCTTGGCGTTGATGAAGTTGCTGCGAAAGCTTGTCGATGTTGTAGACGTTGATCACACTAGCAAGGACTCAAACAACAAAGAGGAAATGCCAAAACGAACGAGGAAAAAGAAAAATTTCAGCAAAATTCAGCCTGGCGGTAGTACCGCTTCCTGTCCTGGTAGTACCGCTGTGGTGGTAGTACCGCTGACTCCTGGCAGTAGTACGCTGGTCAGATTTCTGGTGTTCTTGGTCGCGATTTGGGCGGAAATTTGGCTCGGAAATTCCTCGATTTCGTGGGAAATTAGCAAAATTGGGGCTTAGGAACGCAAACAAAGGTGTAGGTGGTCCTAAAGCAACAAATCCGTGGACCAAAACTACCAAAAACGCAACAAATCGACAGATCGGCTCGAATCCATAAAAGGCTATTTTTGGTGGAAATTTTCAAATTTCTCAAAATCAAAACAAAAATTGGGGAAACAAAGACAAATCCGTAGCAACCTAGAGCTCTGATACCATATGATGTAGGGTTGGTCCCGATGTTCACGGATTTGGGCGGAGGGAACGATGAACACGAAGAACACGATGAGGAGTACAAAAACACACAAGGGGAAAAGCAAGTAAAGATAACTAGCAAGACAAATCCGGACGAAATCAATCGGTAACAAGTCCCCATGGGCAGCCCCCGATTCTCCTTCTCCAAATACACCTTACTCTTAGGACTGTTTCACTCACCGGTCAGTCCTACCGGTCCAATAGAATCACCGGAGATGAAAGATTGGCGAGTAATCGCAACTACAAGGAGGTGTCTTGGAATCCACTAGAGGGATCTTCTCCACAATGGGAGGCCTTAATTCATCTCCGCAAGGGGAGGCCTTGATTCATCTCCTAAGAGGCAACACCACAAGAGGTGGAAAAGGAGCAAAGCTCAACTCAAGTCTAATCTCAGTCTAACCCTAAATCTAGGCAGAGGAGAGGTATTTATAGTCTAGTGGACGAAAGGGTTGGTGGGGAAAGGTTACATGGGCTTCAGCCCGCCCTGCTGGAATGCGCAGCGGTAGTACCGACTGGAGTTGGCGGTTAGTACCGCTCCTGGTAAGGTGGCGGTAGTACCGCTGGCTCCAGCGGTAGTACCGTTGCATCACTCGAAATTAGTTTGCATCTTGCTGGCGGTAGTACGTAGTCGACACCGGCAAGTACCGTCGAGGATCCAGTAGCATTTTGAGACTTGCCGGTAGCTTGAGCGGTACTACCGGTCCTGGAGCTGGCGGTAGTACCGCTGGTGGCGGTGGTAGTGCCGCTGCCTGGAGCTTCTCTTGCTTCAGCGTCATCGTCTGGTGCCTGGCGGTAGTACCGCTGCCCTGTTGCTTCATCTTCCTCTTGACTCGTCTCTTGGCCATCTTCAGCACTTGCTTGATGATCTTCATGATAGTTGTTCCTGAGTATACACAAGGTATCCGAATGAAGTAGCAAACCATTCAAGGGAGTGTCGAGATCACACATAGATATTGTCGGAGAATGACTCCCACGAACAGGGATAGTCAAGCTCACGAAGAGAGTTCGTGTAAGGGGCTGAACACGTTGGTCAAACAACCCTCAACCTGCACGGCGACGGTGCTCGTCGAGCAAGTGGAGGGACATCACGACAGAGATGAACACCAGCCCGTACCCAGGTTCACGGCCCTCGTGTGGAGGTAATACCGCTACTCCTGCTTGTCTGTATTGCACTGCTTGTAGAGGTTACAGTACAATGAGCTTGCCGAGGGCTCTCTTTTGGCAATGGTGATACAAGGAAGGGAAAGGTGGTCTTCTTCTTCCTTGCGGTAAGTGGTTATGCTGGAATGAGAATGCGATCCCTTGCTACGGTGCTGCTCGTCCTCCTTTTATAGGCGCCCCGTGCTCCCTCCTGTGCTTGCACTATGGTAGGGCTGTCACGTGGCGCAGAAGGTGAGCGTGGTGCACGCAGCCCGGTTGTCCATGGACGCGGTCCATGGCGTAAAGCTGACTCCTGTAGCAGAGTAACCACCGTCCATGCAGGACGGCCAGCTGGGGCCGCAGAGGAACGTGGGGGTGCCCACGGTGACGTTGGCCGTGGCGTGTAGCGCCGGCCGGTCCCCTTATCACCAAAGAGGAAACCCTTGTAGTCCGTGTGGATGGCACAGCTTTGTTGACCCCTTTAATCACCAAAATGGCAACTGCGGCGTCGTCGTCACCGCGCGCAGGGGCGCGCGTCACTCTGCGGCCGCTGCAGAGCCCATGTGCGCTCTGCAGAGGTTGCTTTGCAGCGAAGCGATCTCCACGAGGGCTTGGATGCCCTGTAGAGAATTCGGCGTTGACCTCTCCAGGGGAGATTTCCTTGAAGAGGGGCAGCAGTGGAGAGGGCCTCCGCAGGCCTCTGCTGCCTCAAAAGCCCTCGCGAGGCAATCGCCTCGCGAGGCTCTCCAAGCCGTAGGCTTGGTCCTTAGCGAAAATTCGCCATCAAGTGTCGAGGGCCGTAGAGGACAGGCCCAGCACACCCTGGATTTCACTGGGCCGACAGTAGCCCCCGGGCCCATGATGGGCACGATGTAGTCCAATGGACGCAGGCGAATCGTCATGGGCCCAAAGTGTCCGGCCGGCCTGAGACACGTGTAGGGCAGTTACGCCGCGACGACACGTTCTCCTCGGAGATGGGGCGTAGTGGGGGGACCCACCACGTCTCGGTAACTGCTCTGAGGGGAATAAAGCCTGCAGCGCCGGTTCAGGCAGCAGTTACTGCATCATTTGCGCGCCCGTCTCCTTCGCTCTTGACGTCTGCGCTCCTGTGTCTCCGGCGCTCTCCTCCTTCACCGAGCTTCTCCCCGCCCTTCTTTCTTCGACCATGGGTCCCAAGAAGGACAAGGCGGCAATGGCGTGTACCGGCCGAGGCGCAGCAGGAGGACGAGTTCGCGCCGGCGCTGGTGGGGACTCGCATCCACACGGCGGAGGCGCTGGACAAGATCCGGCTGATGGCCGCAGGCAAGAACAACGAGCACGGCGCCACTGTTCTCAAGGGGCGCGCTTTGGCAAGCTCGCGGCGGGGCTGTATCCCATTTTCTTCCAGACCATTTTCGCGGTTTGGTGCCGCCATTTTCCCCTTTCCTGGAGGAGGTTCTGGCCTTCTATCAGATCCAACTTCTGCATCTGCACCCCAACTCCATCTTGATCCTCGCCATCTTCGCGTATCTTTGCGAGGCGTATTTGGGGGTGATGCCTTCCGTGGCCTTCTTCCGGAGCTTCTACGCGCTCCGCTCCACGGCGCCTGGCGAGCGGTCTGGTTGTGTGTCCTTCCGCATCGCGGATGGGATGGGAGGCATCTACATCCCCATGTCCTGGGACGGCGACAAACCCGTCACACGGGTGACGAAGAAGGTGGACGATTTCCGCCAGCGGTGGTTCCTCGTGGACGCCAAGACGCAGAATTCCTTCTTCGACGTCCCTGAGGCGCCGCCGCTGAAGAACTCGAACTGGTCGAGTGCAACCTTCAGAGCCCGAAGATTGCTGACTTGGTCGCACGCATGAAGCTCGTCCGCGACGCTGGCCTCACGGGGCAGATGGTTGCTGAAGACTTCGTGAGGCGCCGTATCGCTCCTCTCCAGAAGCACACAAAGCCGATGTGGATGTATTCAGGCCCGGCGGACGCAATGCGGCTGCACTGCAGCTCCCACCCCCTGACGTCGTAGCTTCCATAATGGGCATCCTCTTCACCCCCGGAGGTTCCTGTGCCGCGCAGTGAGCTCGCGAAGCCACTCCATCAGATTACTCCGAAGAAGCGCCTCGCGATCCTGGAGCTGATGCCGGAGTTCACCCCTCAGGGCCTGGCTGGGGAGGAGAAGAAGGAGGCCGCGGCGCCCGTGGTGGAAGAGGACTGGGCCTCGGAGTCACCCGCCGCATCTGACGCCGATCTGGGCGTCACCTGTGGAGGGGCGAATCCCTCGGCAGGGGAGGCGAGCTCTTCGAGACCTGCTCCTCCCGAGGGAGAAGTTCTGGAGATTTCGTCCAGCGGGGACGAGGATTTCCTTGTGGCCCCTTCGCGCCAGGTCGCGGAGGGGGAGGAAGACAGCGATGAGGAGGCCGTAGCGGGACGCTGCGATCCCCGCTCCAAGGCTTTTCACGACAGGGCCGCCAAGAGCCCAGTGGGCACCCCTCTCAAGAGGAAAGCTGAGACTGCTCCTGAGGGGCCCGGCTCTGGAGCTGCTTCGTCGAGGTCGTGGCGGTCGTCCACCACGATGTGGGTTGACTCACGCGCCAAGTCATCTGGGTAAGTTGGCCCCTGTTTTCACATCTTTCGAGAGTTTTCTTGCTCCCTCTTGATGGCCTTCCTTGTTTGTTTGTTAGGGATTTGGTGACGGCAAAACGCCGGAGGCTCCGCAAGGCCGCGGAGGTCCGGGGCCTGCCTCGGCAACCGTCGAGGAGCCTGTGGAGCCCTCAGCTGAAGAGGTTGCTAAGCCCGTGGTGACCGAGGCCTCGGAGCCGGTGGCGGAGGAGGCCACGAAGCCTGTGGCGGAGGAAGCCGCAGGGCATGTGGTGGTTGCACCTCTGGCCGGAGCAGCTACTTCGTCTTCTACCGCGGAGGTGCGCCCCGAGGAGGAGGCGGTGGTGCGGACACCACACCACGCCCGTCACTCCACCAGAGCGGCAAGAGGAGGTCGCCGCGGAGGAAACGGGGAGCGGCTCGCCGGCGAAGGGAGGCGCCGACGTTGAGATGGGGGAGAGCATTCCTCCGCCGCCCCAAGGCGACGCCGCGATGGAGGAAAACGTCCCTCCGCCGCCCCCGCCTAACGCAGATGCTGAGGGGGCGGCGGCTTCTTCTGAGGTCGCAGCAGCTCGGCGGCGGCGGACCCACGGTGGCTGGGCAATCTTCCCCAGCCCCTGAAGCTCGAGAGGAGGCGCCGATGGAAGACGACGGTGCTGGAGCCCATGGCCCCAATGACGGAGAGGGCTCGCTTCACAGCCCCCAGGCCAAGGTGACCCGGGCCCAAGCTTGGAGACTCCCACCCTTGAAACTAGTGCGCACGAGGGAGCCTCCATGTCTCGTGGGAGTTCGCGGGCTCTGGTCCTGGGTGGCAAGAGCTGGAGCGGCGCTCGCCGCAGCTCTACCTTCCGCCTGGCGAGGGGTGCACTGGATGGGCTGGAGGCCCAACTCGCTCTCGAGGAGGCCGAGCTCGCCAGAGAGTATGATGAACTTGAGAGGGCATGGACCCGCTTCTTCGAGGTCGTGGAGCAACGCCGCCACGACAACGAGGCCATGCAGGCGCAGCGAGAGGAGGCGCTGCGCTTCGCCAAGGAGGTCCGCGAGAGCGCGGTCGCGAGGCTCAAGAGACCCTGGAGCCACTCCAGGCAGAGCGCCAGGCCGCTGCAGAAGATCGCGAGGCGGCCGCGGCGGAGCGCCAAGCCGCTGCCTCAGAGCGCGCGGCCCTCGAGACCACGCTAGCCGCTCAGCGCCAAGAGCTTGCCGACCGCGAGGGGAAATTTGCGGAGTCGGAGGCTACGCGGAAGTCTTTGGACCAACACCGCGTGTCCTTGGATGCCCGTGAGCAAGTACTGGCGGCGCGCGAAGCGGAGGTGCTCAAACGCGAGGAGCAGCAACTGCAGGCTGAAGGGAGCTGTCCACGCAGCGCGCAGATCTTGAGGCGCGGGAGGGCAATCTGGCCGAGGCCATAGGCAAGCATGATGAGGAGGTGGCCAGGCACAAAAGCTTGTGGAGAAGTCCAACCGAAAGCTCGCCGCGAGGAAGGAAGAGGCTGAAAGGATGCCGCCAAGCAGAAAGAATACCGCTCTGCCGTCGCCGAAGAATATGCCGGGAAGTTCAGGAAGCAGGAGGACCGCTTCAAGAAGAAACGCGCGGATGACAATGCCCGCATGTTCAACTGGAGCACCAGAACGCCAACCTGAACTCCCAGGTGAGGCGCGCCAGGGACGGTCGTCGCCGCGCGGAAGAGGCTCGCGAACGTGCAGATCAAGACCTCGCCTCCCTGATGGCTGATATGAGGGAGCTGAACGCGCAGGTGGGCCCTGCTGTGGAGCGTGCTGAGAGGCTGAGCACAGCGTGCAGGCGGCGCGGGTCCTGACGCAGCAGCGGGAGCGCATGTTCAAGTCCTTGGTGACCCGGGGGAACACTCTCGCGGGCAGCTAGGAGTGGATGCCCTGTTGTTCCCGTCAATGGGAACGCTGACGCCGCCACATACCTCGCCTACTTCGATCAGCTCTTCACCACGCTCGGGGCCCTGTGGCGGAACTTGGCGATGTTGTTGATGGGAGTGCCGCAAGCTCTTGACCGTGGCGATCGATCGCGTCTTCGCCAACCTCCAGCGCCTTCACCCGGCTTCGACTACGAGTCAGTGACCGAGCCCATCGGGGGGACCAAGCCTGGGAGCTCTCCAACTTGGTTCGAGAAGAAGTCAACGATTACGTCGACCGCTTCAAGAGGGTTGAGGCGGAGCAGGCCGCTGAGGAGGATGAAGGCGCCGAAGAAGAGAGGCTGAAGAGGACGGCGATGGTGAACCCTCTGCCTAGGCCACTCCTGCAACAAGATGCGCTTGACGCGCAACTATCTTTGTTTTAAGACTTGTTTTAAACCATTCTGGCTTGTAAGATACTTTGATCGTATGCAAACATGTGTGTGTGCCCCTCGATGGGCCTTTTATCCCTGTTCCATGTCTTTCTTCGCTCTACGTCGTCAGGACCCATCTCTTTGCGCTATGACACCGCCGCTGCGGTATGCCGGAGCGTGACTCGGCAAGGCCGGGGGGTGTTTAAGGCTTGGAGAGGTAAGGGCTCTCGAGTCGCGGTGCTCGAGGGCTCCCCTTTGACGCACAAGCAGTCCATGGAGTGTGAGAGAGAAAAACCCGCTCGAGGGACGACAGGTGCTCGTGAGGGGAGAAAAACTCTGAGGGGCGCGAGCGCTAGACTTAGCTTGGCGAGACTTTGGCCTCGTAGAGGGCGTTGGCTTCCCTGGGGCTTGGCTTCCCTGATGGTGCGCTCCCTCTAGGGGTCGGAGCGTGACTTCTCGACCTTGGGGAGGACTCTTGTTCCCTGTATTGGTTAAGAGGCAAACCCAAAGCAGGCACATGGTAGTAAACACTATGCGCGCTTATAGGCTTCCTCATGAGTATCTCGCGAGGAGAGTAAGTACCAAGGTCCTTTGGTGAGGTGGCGTGTTTGGGAGCAAGCCCATGGGCCAGAGCTCTTTGTGGAGGTAACAGGCGTGAGAGCGTGCTCACGTGTTAGAGCTCGGATCCTTGGATTTTGCGGTGCTGTTGGGGCACAGTCACCGTACTCAGCCCCCGCTCGCGAGGTGCGCATGGGGAAGAATATGAGCGCGAAATGAACTAAGATGATGAAAAGTAAAACTCACCCCAAAATATTACATAGCGGCGCCTCAGCGCAATGTTTCATTGAGAAACGAATTGGTTCATTACACTTGGTGTTACCAAGATAAAGTTTTCCATGTCGAGGCATGGGGACCACATTCAGTGGCTGAGACTCTTCACGGCCTGCGGCGGCACGTAATCAGGAGAGCTCAGAGGGGCTGGCCCTCGGGAGGAGAAGCTTTTGTGAAGCTTGGAGGTGAAGTTGTGTGCTTCCCTCTAGAGACAAAAAATGTCTGGTGTGACTATGATCACGGGTAGAACTTGCGTAGATGCGCGATGTTCCATGGATTCTTGACCGGGATGCCGTCCTCCGTTTCGAGGCGTACCGCGCCAGGCCTGGCGATGTGTGAGACCCTGTAGGGGCCTTCCCACATTGGCGAGAGCTTGTGGAGACCTTCCCTGGAGAGGATTCTCCTGAGGACGAGGTCGCCTGTCTCGAGAGTGCGTGGACGTATGTGGCGGCTGTGGTAGCGTCGCAGGTCTTGCTGGTACTTGGCTGCCCTGAGGGCGGCACGGCGGCGCAACCCGTCAAGGAGCAGCAGGTCGTCGCTGTGGAGGTCTGCTTGATCGTCCTCGTTGAAGGCAAGGACCCGTGCGGATCCATGCTGATCTCTGTGGGGAGGACTGCTTCAGCTCCATACACGAGGGCAAATGGCGTCTCACCAGTGGGCTTCGTGGGGTTCGTGCGGATGGACCAGAGCACGGACGGGAGTTCGTCTATCCAGCCCTTGCCGTAGCCCTTCAGGCGATTGAAGCTTCTTGTCTTGAGGCCCTTGAGGACCTCAGCATTTGCTCGCTCGGCTTGGCCGTTGCTCTGTGGGTGAGCCACCGAGGCGAAGCAGAGCTTGGTGCCGAGGCTCTCGCAGTAGGCCCTGAAGATGCCGCTGGTGAATTGTGAGCCATTGTCGGTGATGATGCGATTAGGCACACCAAACGGCAGACCAGGCCTCTGATGAATTTTACTGCTGCCCTGGCCGGTATGCTGCGCACTGCTTCAACCTCTGCCCACTTGGTGAACTTGTCGACTGCCACGAAGAGGAAGCGGTAGCCCCCTTGCGATCTCGGGAAGGGTCCCAAGATGTCTAGCCCCAGACCGCGAAAGGCCACGAGAGCGGGATGGTTTGGAGTCCCAGTGCAGGCTGATGGACTTGCTTGGCGTGGAATTGGCACGCCTCACAAGACTGGACGATGGTGTGGCATCTTGAAGCACTTGGGGCCAGTAGAAACCGCTCCTGAAGACCTTGCCTGCCAGGGTGCGTGCAGAGGAATGGTGGCCACACTCTCCACTGTGAATGTCTCTGATCAGCATGCGGCCTTCCTCGGGGGGAACACACTTAAGTGCAATTCCATTTGGGCGCTTGCGGTACAGGTCTCCCTCGAGGATGTAGTATGACTTGGCTTGTCGAGCCACTCGTTCTGCCCCGCGTCTTCTTCAGGGAGGACTCCCTTCAGCAGGTAGTCTTTGAGTTCGTCAACCCAGCCTATCTCTTGATGCACCATAGCCAGCAGCAGACGCTCCCCTGAGGATGGACCGCAGTTGGGTGCCCCACCTACATGAGGTGGTGGGAGTACTTCGTCTGTGCTTGCGGCTGCTGCTTCTTGTGGCTGCTTTATGGACGCCTTGGAGAGTCTCTCTTCAAAGACGCCTGCCGGCTGGGCCTGCCTTCGTGATGCTCGCTTGGCGATGTCATCTGCCTCCTGGTTCTCCTTTCGCGGGATGTGCATGAGCTCCATGCCCCTGAAGTGCTTCTCGAGCTTGCGGACCTCTTCAAGGTAGGCGGCCATGTGGTCGTCTTTAGGCGTGTAGCTCTTGTTGGAGAAGTTAACCAGGAGCTAGGAGTCACCCTTTATTAGTAAGTGCTTAATGCCAAGGGCGATTGCGGCTCTGAGCCCGGCGAGGAGGCCCTCTGTCGGGGGAATACTTTCTGGATTGACTCGCGGCCCAGTGCGACTTACTTTACTCGCACGGACAAAGGCCCACTTAGGAGCAAGCCCAATATTGAACCGCCATAAGGGTAAAGTTCTAGAAGACATATCCCGGAGGACGTGAAGACCAAGTAGTCTTCGAGTAGTCCTCTGCGGACATATTCCTTATGAGGAAGTTTCCTTTGTAACCTGACGAGCCTCTGTGTATATAAAGAGCTCTTTTACCTCACATTGAGGGGGGCGAACCTGGGTAAATCTGTGTTGATCTTTGTTCCTGCGATCCCAAGCTCGGAGATGCTTGACTCGCGTAATCCCACACCTACGAAGTCATCTATGACACCTGACGTGACAAACCCACGACAGTTGGCGCCCACCGTGGGGCCTGCGGTCAAGAGCGTCACGTTCCGCGCAGGATCCATGAAGGGAGCGGAAGATCTTGTTGTTGGCCGTATCATCACGGTCGATGGCACACCTCTCATCGACGATTCAAGCTGGGGACCGGAAGCAGATTACTTGGAGACCGGCCACGTCATCCCGTTTGGATCCATCAACGTCTTCGTTGGCTTCATCGGCGGCAGGTCCTTAACTCGGTCCGAGAAGGCGATTCAATAGAAGAAGTCGCGACGATGGGGAAGAATCCGTCGAAAGCATGGACTCGCAAGAGTTTGGGTCCATTGTATTTGCCTTTGAAGAAAATTGTTGGGGTTGCCCACCAAATCGCGTTATCACCAGATCAAGAGATGGCGCAAGTTGCGGTTTACACGGCTGGAGTAGAAGGCGCATCAGGAACTGCTGGAGAAACGAGGTATCGGCACCCCCGAGCAACCCACTTCTTGTCCCTGTGTCAGCCACGAACGCCGCCCTCCGTGCAACAGAAATTGAGGCCGCCAGGGCCGAGCTCCTGTATGAGGTCGGAGGATGGAAGAAGAGCGCCGTAGGCTCGATCAGATAAACCAAGGAATCCAACAGGAGCGGCAAAGAGTAGCCGCGCTGGCTGCGACTCAACGACAGGTTGACCCGCAAACACAACTGCGCGCGACTCAACCAACAGTGGAAATCCCGCTCACCCAGCCGCAGGAACGGGAATCCAGACGATTGTGGAAGGAAGGGTACCAACAAATCAAGAGACCCAGCAATAGCCAAGGAGGTTTCACACCCCGCAGGGCCACTACCAGAATCCTGTCGATAACATGTATGCTGCGGCTAATATCTTGACTCAGATGGTACCGACAGGCGACGACCCGGTCAATGCTGAGGCGCGGCGCGCGATCCAGATGCTAAGTACACGGTCCTGCAACAAGCCAATAGGGCGGAAGCCGAAGCGCAGCTGCCCCTCATACCAGCCAGTCACAGGATTGCAGCGGAAAGGAGCGTCCAAAGCAGGCCGCCAGAGAACGCATCAGGAGTCGCACAGAGGTTGCAGGAGCGAGTCGCAGAAGCGCAGGCAAATATGCCAGTAGTGCAAACACGGCCCGCAGATAATCCTGCGGGCGCACCCGCAGCCCTGTCCTCGCGACTCAAGGGGCCGGCATGTTTCACTGAAAAGATCAGATCGGAACCTTTTCCGAAGATTTCAAGGGCCACGCAAGGTGGCAAACTATAACGCCAGCATGGATCCAACCACCTGGCTGAACAATTACGAGATGGGGATGAGCATTTTAACGCCTCAAGAAATATGTGCAAGGTACCTCAACATGATGCTAGAAGGCAGCGCACATATGGCTGCAAAATTTGCCTCCCAACTCTATAAATACTTGGGAGGAACTGAAGGATGCCTTCATTAAAACTTCCAAGGAACTTGCAAGCGACTCTGCAATATAGAAGATCGAGCGTTGTGTCCAGAAGGAAGGCGAGTCAAGTCGCCATTGGATGAAAAGGGTGGCAGAAATAATACACTCCTCAGATAATATACCACCAAGCTCAGCCGTCCTGGTAATGGAGAAAAACTGCAAGTTCGAGCCGCTGATTCATAAGCTGGGTCGCATGAAGGATAAAGTCAAGAGCCTCAGCGAGGTGATGGCTGCGGCTAACAAATATGCCAGCTCAGATAAAACCAGAGACGCGTCAGACGGAGAAGAAGAGGAGGTTGCTCCAAAGGAAAGAAAAACTCCAACAAGCCCCAGCAGCAGCAAACAAGCCACAACAACGCGAATCAAAACAAACGCAAAAGCGAAGATGGTCACTCAGGGCTCGTCGCCAATGCGCGTGGAGGATTCAGAGGCCAGCGTGGAAGGGGTCGAGGATACGGCTCCCGTCCAATCAATATGCAAGAATTTTCAACCGGCCATGCGACCTTCATACGACAGGTGATGGACGGCCAGCGGACCATACCAAGGCGCAATGCCACTATTACAAGAAGTGGAAAGAAGAGAGCCAACACAACGGGGGAAATTCCCATGAAGGAAACCCTAGTGCGGCTCATAACACAAATATTGGGCAGCACGGCACGAGTAACCCCAGGCAAACGGGGCAGTATCACACAATAGTTATCGATACTCCAAAAGGGAAGAGAAATTGAGCCGCAGAAGTCAGCAGGTGAACGCCGTGATACCAGCAACACCCAATTGGTTAAGGTGGTCAGAACACGCAGTAACCTGGAGTCGCGACGATCACCCGCCACAAGTACGGGAACCTGGCAAGTTGGCACTGGTTGTGGCACCGTACGTTGCAGGATACAAGCTGACCAAAGTGCTTATGGATGGGGAAGCAGCATTAATATCTTGTACTACGATACGTTCCAGCGTCTAGGACTCAAGGATTCCAGCCTGCAGCCCACGTCAACAGTGTTTCACGGCATTGTCCCAGGAAGGTCCGCACGCCAGCGGGGAAAATAACCCTAGGGGTAACTTTTGGGACAGAAGAGAACTTTAGAAGCGAATTCCTATGCTTCGAAGTGGTAAAATTCCAAAGCCCATATCACGCCTTGTTTGGAAGAACGGCCTTTGCTAAGTTTATGGCCAGGCCATGCTACGTGTACCTACAGTTGAAGATACCAGGACCAAAAGGGGTCATCACAGTGTACGGAGATAGAGAAAAAGCAATAGAATGTGAAAAGGGAGATGCGGCCTTCGCAGAATCCGCCTGTGCCGCGGAAGAGCTAAAAGGTTATAAGTCGCAGGTGGACCCAAACGACATGAGTGTGGTTACCACGCCATCTGCCGAGCCACCAATGAAATTCAAAGCGGCCCAGGACACTAAGCAGATAAATCTTGTTCCTGGCGA
The DNA here is from genome assembly GCA_947311845.1 of Poa pratensis. Lineage (NCBI taxonomy): Eukaryota > Viridiplantae > Streptophyta > Magnoliopsida > Poales > Poaceae > Poa > Poa pratensis. The sequence goes on from CAMZMU010000128.1 coordinate 38,939,913, forward strand.
CTCATCCAAGCAAACCAGCATTGGAGCACACATGGAAGAAGAGCAGGAGAAGGCCCTCGTCGCTTTTCTCCAGGAAAATAAGGACATCTTCGCATGGAAGCCGTCAGATATGCCAGGGGTACCAAGAGAATTAGCAGAACATAGCCTCAAAGTGAACCCTGCGGCTAAACCAGTGAAGCAGCCACTACGGCGTTTCCACGATGATAGGAGAAAGGCAATAGGAGAGAAATAGCTCGCTTGCTGGCTGCAGGATTCATCACAGAGGTATACCATCCGGAGTGGGTGGCAAACCCAGTATTGGTTATGAAAAAGAACGGTACGTGGCGAATGTGCGTTGATTACACCAGTCTTAACAAAGCTTGTCCAAAGGATCCATTTGCTTTGCCGCGAATCGACCAAGTGATTGATTCAACTGCTGGGTGCGAGCTGTTATGCTTTTTGGACGCCTATTCAGGCTACCATCAAATCAAGATGAAGAGGAGGACCAAGAAAAGACGTCCTTCATCACACCCTTTGGAGCTTTTTGTTATGTCAGCATGCCCTTTGGGTTGAAGAACGCAGGTGCGACTTACCAAAGATGCATTCAGAATTGTCTACATGAGCAAATAGGTCGCAACGTTCACGCCTACGTGGATGATATTGTGGTTAAGTCGCAAGTTAGCCAGGATCTTATTAGTGATCTGGCAGAGACATTCACAAATCTCAGAAAATACAACATGAAGCTCAACCCCACAAAGTGCGTCTTTGGAGTACCAGCAGGAAAGCTATTGGGATTCATAGTATCAGAAAGAGGCATTGAGGCCAACCCTGACAAGATAAAGGCCGTGATGGATCTCCAAAAGCCAGAAAAGATAAAAGATGTGCAGCGACTTACGGTGCGTAGCAGCTTTGAGTCGCTTTATATCAAGATTGGGAGAGAAAGCACTACCTTTGTACAGACTGTTGAAAAAATCAGACACCTTCGTTTGGGACGCAGAGGCGACGAAGCTCTGACAGCCTTGAAACATCAATTGACAAATGCTCCAGTTCTGGCGGCTCCAAAGGATAAAGAGCCAATGCTACTATACATAGCGGCAAATTCCCGTGCTGTGAGCGCTGTCATGGTTGTGGAGAGACAAGAAACAGGAAAGGAATACCCTGTCCAGAGACCAGTATATTACGTGAGCGAAGTCCTCACAGCTTCCAAACAGCGTTACCCACAGTGGCAGAAGTTGGTGTTTGGAGTGTTCATGGCGAGTCGCAAGCTGAAGCACTACTTCCAAGAGCATCCAATAACTGTGGTTAGTTCAGCACCATTGGCAGATATCATTCGTAATCGAGAAGCTACTGGAAGAGTCGCTAAGTGGGCGATCGAGTTGGGACCACATCACATCAGCTACGAGCCGCGCACATCAATTAAGTCGCAAGCCCTTGCAGATTTTATTAACGATTGGACAGAAATCCAAGTCGCTCCTAGCATGGCAGAAACCAAATACTGGACCATGCATTTTGATGGGTCAAGACAGTTGCAAGGCTCGGGGGCTGGAGTTGTTCTAACATCTCCCAAGGGAGACAAGCTGCGGTATGTGCTACAGATACACTTCAACTGCACAAATAACGTGGCGGAGTACGAGGCACTGCTTCATGGTCTACGTATAGCAAAGGAGATGAACATCAGTCGCATACGCTGTTTTGGCGATTCAGACTTGGTGGCACAGCAGGTCTCTGGAACGTGGGACAGCAAGGATGCGAACATGGCTGCATATAGAAGAGAGGTGGACAGAATTGCTGGACATTTCACTGGATACCAAGTTGAACATATTGATCGGAGACAAAACGAAGCTGCGGATGCCCTGTCTCGGCTTGGATCCAACAGACAGTCAGTCCCACCCAATGTTTTCCTGGATGAACTGCACAATCCATCAGTCAAACCTCCAGCAGAGATTGACATTGCAGAGCCAGAGGATGATTCAACTTTAGTCGCAGCCCTGCATGAACAGCCAGGATGGACAGAGCCATACATGGCATATTTAAGTCGCGGAGTGCTGCCAGACGATGAATTGAGGCGCGCAAAATCATACGACGATCAAAGGCCTATACAATCATCAACAACGAATTATACAAGCGCAGCGTGTCAGGAGCATTCCAAAGATGTGTCTCACCAGAAGAGGGACGAAAAATCTTGCACGAAATTCATTCAGGCGATTGTGGCCATCATGCTTCGTCAAGATCTTTGGTGGCAAAGGCGTTCCGACATGGATTCTTCTGGTTAACAGCATTAGCAGATGCAGAGCAAATTGTCAGAGTGTGCGATGGATGTCAAAGATACGCTAGGCAAGATCATATGCCAGCTCAAGCACTTCGCACAATACCCATCACATGGCCTTTTGCCGTATGGGGTTTTGACATGGTAGGGCCTTCAGACGGTCTTCAAACGGAAAAACTCACCTCTGGTCATGGTGGACAAATTCACAAAGTGGATAGAAGCAGAACCTGTGGGAGATTGCGAGGCTGAAACAGCAGTCAAGTTCTTGAAGAAGGTCATATTCCGCTTGGTACCCCCATAGTATCATTACAGACAATGGGAGCAACACCTCTGAAGGGGCTACACAGATATTTTGCGCAGACAATGGGATAAGATTGGACCTCACGTCAGTAGCACACCCGCAGAGCAATGGACAAGCTGAGCGAGCTAACCAGGAAATTCTCCATGGAATTAAGCCGCGCCTTATTGAAAAGGTCGAAGCATCTCCAGGATGTTGGGTGGAAGAACTGCCAGCAGTACTGTGGAGCTTAAGAACAACCCCTAACAGATCCACAGGATTTACACCATATTTCATGGTCTATGGAGCAGAAGCAGTCATGCCCAGCGATATCATACATGATTCACCAAGAGTTGCGGCTTACATCGAGACAGATAATGAGATAGCTCGGCAAGACTCGGTGGACACATTAGAAGAGGTTAGAGACTTGGCAGCATCAAGGTCAGCGGTATATCAACAAGACTTGCGACGCTATCATGCCAGACGCATCAAAACCCGCACCTTTCAAGAAGGCGACCTAGTACTGCGACTTAAACAAGATCACAAGGGAATGCATAAGCTGTCCTCTCCATGGGAAGGACCCTACATCATCAGCAAGAAGCTAAACAATGGGTCGTACTACCTGCTGGATGTAAGGGAAGAAAGCAGCGAACGCCATGATTTCGAGGATCGTCTCGAGGCACCTCGCCCTTGGAACGTCGCACACCTGCGACCGTACTATACATAAGAAAAGGCTAATCAGAGCCAAGCATCATCCTTTCCAGCTTTATAGCTGAGTATCATCACAGCCACTCAGGGCTAGAACTTCAACTTTGGTCGCCACCTAGGCGCGACCTATGCAACATCTGATCGCCACCCAGGCGCGATCGACCCTTGTATCAGAAACCGGCTGCCACCTAGGCGCGGCCGTAAACTTTGTATCATCTCTGGTCGCCACCTAGGCGCGACCGACCCCATGTATCACCATGGATCGCCACCTACGCGCGATCCAACCCTATGTATAACACTCGGTTGCCACCTAGGCGCGACCTTATGTGTCATCATAATCAAAGCTTATCATAGCTTAGCCTATCATGGCAATATCATTATGTTTCTTGGGGTCTTTGTTACCCTGAAACAGCCAATTTATTGGCAATTATCAAATTTACCTTAAGTTGGATTGCTACTCGCATTATGTGGCCAAAGTACTGGGGTGTGGCGTCAATCGAGCTTGATTGCCTATCATGGCCGCTCTCGACCCTGAACACACATGTTCCTAGGAAATACTGAGTCGCGCGAGTGCCCACTTAAGGATTCAGATGGCCTAACTAGAGGTCGATGTACTGCTTATAGTACGGCAACACCAATTACAATTACTTGTATCTTAACAATTGTTTTATTCATGATATCAAGTTACAGGTGATGACCTTCAGAGTTCTCTGAGAAGAATTGAGATGATTACCACATACATCCTCTCAATCCTTGGGGGCTACATCATATTATCATCAAAAATTTGAAGATGGTCGTCATCAAGTTCTGAAGCTATCAGGATACTCTAACAAAGAAGCTCACGAAGTCAGATGATCTTCCAGGTGCGAGTCAAGGCCAATCCTGCACAATTATAAGTCGCGAAACAAGGAAAAGCGCGGCCTAAACATTCAAGATCAAGAAATACTATGAAGTTCAGGCCACGCTTGGGGGCTAATGTCGGGGGAATACTTTCTGGATTAACCCGCGGCCCAGTGCGACTTACTTACTCGCACGGACAAAGGCCCACTTGGGAGCAAGCCCAATATTGAACCGCCATAAGGGAAAGATCTAGAAGACATATCCCGGAGGACGTGAAGACCAAGTAGTCTCCGAGTAGGCCTCTGTGGATATTCCTTATGGGGAAGTTTCCTTTTGTAACCTAGCGAGCCTCTGTGTATATAAAGAGGACTCGCAGGACTTAGAGCGGGTCAAGCTATCAAGCCCTAAACCCTAGCTCATACGGCGAGTACCAGATCGGATCGCCTCCATTGTAACACCTCGATTATCATATCAATACCAATCTAGGGTAGGCAGGAAGTAGGTCTTTTACCTCACATTGAGGGGGCCGAACCTGGGTAAATCTGTGTTGATCTTTGTTCCTGCGATCCCAAGCTCGGAGATGCTTGACTCGCGTAATCCCACACCTACGAAGTCATCTATGACACCTGACGTGACAAACCCACAACACCTCATACTCGGCGATGTTGTTGGAGATCTTGTCTATTGTGAAGCACAGCTGGATGGCGTAGTAGAGCTTGTCACCTTTTGGTGAGGTTAAGACAACGCCAGCCCCACCATTGCGGCAGGCGAAAGCTCGTCGAAGTGCATGGTCCAGTGGCTTGGCATTGTATCTCCGATGATGCGGTTTCTTCTTCGCGGGGCTCTTCAGGAGTTGGGTCTGTCCACTCGGCGACGAAATCCGCCAGCACTCTCCCTTTTATGACTCTTGTGGTGTCGAAGCGCAAGTTGAATGGTTGCAGCTCAATGTTCCATCCTGCGACGCGGTCAGTAGCGTTGGGGTTGCGCAGGATCTGCTCCAGGGGGAAGGACGTGACCACCGTGATGGGGTGGCCCTGGAAGTAGTGGCGCAGCTTCCTGGAGGCGATGAGTAGTGCGAGGAGGAGCTTCTGCTGCACTGGGTACCGCTCGCGAGCATCTCGCAGTACAGTACTGACGAAGTAGACTGGATGCTCGACGAGGGTCGTTGATGGTGCGGCAGCATCGGCTCCCTCGAGAGGCTCCTCAGGACCTTTGGCGAGGTTTGCCTGAGGAGGAGCCTCGCAGGGGTGCTGTGGTGGACTCGACTTGAGGCTGTGGGTCTGGCACTGGGTCTGGAGAGACTGTTCCCTCGTCGGGGGGTTCTGGACTTGGTGTGGCAGTGCTTTTCTTGGGGAGAACTGGCTCTTCTCTTTCCACCACCAGGACGGCGCTTGCAGTTTGTGGAGTGGCTGCTAGGTACAGCTTCAGATGCTCGCCCGCCCTGGGGGCTACCATGACTGGTGAGCTAGCCAAGTATTTCTTCAAGTCCTCAAATGCTTTGTCGGCCTCTGGAGTCCACTTGAAGGTGCCGGATTTCTTCATGATCTTGAAAAATGGCAAGGCTCTCTCGCCGAACTTGGAGATGAAGCGGCATAAGCTGGCCATGCATCCTGCTAGGCGCTGCATGTCCTTGACGTGGCGAGGTGGCTGCATGTCTTCTATAGCCTTGATCTTGTCAGGGTTTGCTTCTATGCCGGGTGGGACACGAGGAACCCGAGGAGCTTGCCTGAAGGCACCCCGAAGACACACTTGGCGGGGTTTAACTTGATGTTCACCTTGCGCAGGCTGGCAAAGGTTTCCTCGAGATCCTTCAAGAGAGTGTCTCCCTCGCGAGACTTGACCACGATGTCGTCGACATAAGCTTCTGCATTTCTTCCCATCTGAGCCCCCAAGGCGATCCTCATGAGCCTCTGGAAGGTGGCGCCGGCATTTTTCAGGCCAAAGGGCATGCAAGTGTAGCAATACACACCACAAGGGGTGAGAAATGCTGTTTTCTCCTCGTCTTCCTTGGCCATTTTGATCTGGTGGTAGCCTGAGAAGGCATCCAGGAAACAGAGGAGATCACAGCCGGCGGTGGAGTCCACAATCTGGTCTATCCTTGGCATGGGGTATGGATCCTTGGGGCAGGCCTTGTTTACGTCTGTGTAGTCGATGCAGAGCCGGCCTCCTCCATTGGGTTTTGGGACAACCACACCGTTGGAGAGCCAAGTGGGGTGGGCAACTTCTCGAATGATGTCTGCTGCTTTCAGCTTCTCTACTTCTTTGATGATGAACGCTTGCTTCTCGGGGGCTTGTTTCCGCGCTTTCTGCTTTATAGGGCGTGCGTCTGGACACACGGCTAAGTGGTGCTCGATCACCTCCCTTGGTACACCGGACATTTCTGACGGAGTCCATGCGAACATGTCAGAATTTGCCCGAAGGAAGGCGACGAGCACGCTTTCCTATTTGGGAGGCAAGCCAGCGCCTATGGTGACGCTAGCCCCCGAGCCCTCAGCCCCCGAGCCGCTGGTGCTCAGCGACACCTTCTTTGTAGATGCTTGCTCTTGAGTGAACAGTTGTTTCTTCTTCTTGGGCCTCTCGAGAGGCTCCATGTCCTCGTCAGCGGGGAATGCCATGGCAGCGGCCTTGTAGGCGATCTCGACAGCGCGCGTGGCGTCCTGTACGTGACCACGTATGGTGATGGTGCCACCGCTGCCAGGGATCTTGACCATGTTGTAGGCGTGGTGCGTGACGGCCATGAACTTCGCGAGGGCGGGGTAGCCGAGGATGGCGTTGTAGGGCAGGCCAATGTGCGCGACGTCGAAGTCAATTAGCTCGGTGCGGTAGTTCTCCTGCGTGCCAAAAGTGACCGCGAGCCTCACTTGCCCCAGAGGCGAGATTGAGCCGCTGGTGACCCCGGTGAAGGGCCTGGAGGGCATGAGCCACTCGTAGGGCACTTGAAGCGTCTCGAAGGTCTCGACAGAGATGACGTTCAGGCCTGCACCCCCATCAATGAGCGTCTTGCCGACGGCGATGTTGTTGATGGTGGGGGTGCACACCAGCGGGAGAGTGCCCACAGTCTTGGTAGACTTGGGGTGATCTTTGGCGTCGAAGGCGATGGTGTACTGGGACCACTTGAGGGGGCGGGACGTCTCGACCCCGGGAAGCGCTGCGTTGAGCTCGCGAGCGAACTGCTTGAACTGGTTGTTCGACTTGGGCGCCTGGGATCCGCCGAGGATGCACGCCATGGCACCCTTGGGGGCCTGGTAGCCTCCAGGCTCTTCGTCGGGAAGATTGTTGTTTTTCTCGGCGGCATTCGCCTGAGTTCCCTGGGGCCTCTGGAAGTTGCCCTTGCGTCCACCTTTGCGGTAACCACGGCCTCTGCCGCGGCCACCGCTGCCTTCTTCTTGCTCACGCTTCTTGCTCAGCTGCTTGAGGTCATAGCAGTTCTCCGTCGCATGGCCGCGCCTGTTGTGGTAGATGCAGAACGGGCGGTTGTCCACCTTTTTCTCGCCAGCCTCTGGGGAGTCCTCGCGAACATGCTTGGCGTCGGGTTCAGCTGCCAGGACTGCGGTAGGCTTGCGCTTTATCTCGTCACGCCTCTTCTGGGTCTTGGATCCCTCGACAGGGTCGTCTGTCGAGCCCACCTTGACGAAGAGGAGCCCTTCTTCTGCCTTGGCGCATTTGTCTGCGATGTCGAAGAGCTTCACCACGGAGGAGAGGGTATCATGGATGCCGAGCTTCTCGAGCATCCTGTGGTTGGTGACGCCCTCTCTGAAGGCCGCAATGACGTGCGAGTCCGGGATGTTCGGGATCTTGTTGCGGACTTGGCTGAAGCGCTGGATGTACCTGCGGAGGGTCTCGCCAGGCTTCTGGCGCACAGCCGCAGGTCGTTGTAGGTGAGGGCGCGCTCGTACGTGCCCTTGAAGTTCGCAACGAACTGCTGGCAGAGCTCCTCCCACGAGTCAATGGAATCCTCGGGAAGGTTCAGGAGCCACGACAAGGCGGAATCCTTGAGAGCGTGGGAGAACCAGTTGGCCATGACCTTGTCGTCTCCCCCCGCAGCTTGGATGGAGGTGGTGTAGAGCTGCAAGAACTCGATGGGGTTGTTCGTGCCGTCGTAGCCCTTGGGTAGGTCAGGCCTGAACTTCTGTGGCCAGACGACGCGACGCAGGTTGCGGGTGAAGGCCGCGCAACCTGTGGCGTACGAGGCGATGCCACCCTGAAGAGCACGGCGGTTCTGTCGCCCTGCTTGGCCGATTTCCTCGACGATGCGCTTCTGGAGGTCCTTCTGGCGCTCCATTTCCACCCGCGCGTCTGGGGGTGTTCGCTGCACGATTTGGCAATCGCGCGGCGAAGACGCATGGGACGCGGCCTTGTGCGCCGCAGCGGGAGGTGGACCCGGCGGAGGCGGCGGCGGAGGTGCGCCATGCGCGGTGGTTCCAGCGCGCCCGGAGTTGTGGTGCACCAGAGAGCGCGACGCCGCAGGAGCAGCGCGCGGTGCCGCCGCAATGTCGACGAGGTGCTGGAGGCGGCCGAGCCAGTTGTCATGCGCCTCAGCTGTGGGGCGGTAGCGGAAGAGTTCCGCGGCCATGAGCAGCGCGGTGTTTGGGCTGGGCGCTGGACGCCCAAGAGTGGAGGCGCTGTGGCGCTGGGACGGATGCGAGGACTCAGCGTCCTCGCCGTGCCCGTGGTCGACGTCGTCGTCGAAGCGGTCGTCATGGTGGCCGTCGTCGTCCTCGGGGTGCTCCACCCGCGGTTCAGCGGTGTTGCGCCCCGTGGCACGGCTGGCTCGGGGACGGCCGCGAGGGTTGGTGGTGTTGGCAGCGGGCTCGGTGGTTGCCCTGCCTGATGCCCGCCGGGTGGCGCGAGCTGCGCGAGTGTCCGCCATGGTGCAGAGGTCGATGAAGGTTGAAGACGCGCCTCAGCCCCCTACCTGGCGCGCCAATTGTCGGAGAATGACTCCCACGAAACAGGGATAGTCAAGCTCACGAAGAGAGTTCGTGTAAGGGGCTGAACACGTTGGTCAAACAACCCTCAACCTGCACGGCGACGGTGCTCGTCGAGCAAGTGGAGGGACATCACGACAGAGATGAACACCAGCCCGTACCCAGGTTCACGGCCCTCGTGTGGAGGTAATACCGCTACTCCTGCTTGTCTGTATTGCACTGCTTGTAGAGGTTACAGTACAATGAGCTTGCCGAGGGCTCTCTTTTGGCAATGGTGTACAAGGAAGGGAACGGTGGTCTTCTTCTTCCTTGCGCGTAAGTGGCTATGCTGGAATGAGAATGCGATCCCTTGCTACGGTGCTGCTCGTCCTCCTTTTATAGGTGCCCCGTGCTCCCTCCTGTGCTTGCACCATGGTAGGGCTGTCACGTGGCGCAGAAGGTAGAGCGTGGTGCACCGCAGCCCGGTTGTCCATGGACGCGGTCCATGGGCGTAAAGCTGACTCCTGTAGCAGAGTAACCACCGTCCATGCAGGACGGCCAGCTGGGGCCGCAGAGGAACGTGGGGGTGCCCACGGTGACGTTGGCCGTGGCGTGTAGCGCCGGCCGGTCCCCTTATCACCAAAGAGGAAACCCTTGTAGTCCGGTGGGATGGCACAGCTTTGTTGACCCCTTTAATCACCAAAATGGCAACTGCGGCGTCGTCGTCACCGAGCGCAGGGGCGCGCGTCACTCTGCGGCCGCTGCAGAGCCCATGTGCGCTCTGCAGAGGTTGCTTTGCAGCGAACGATCTCCACGAGGGCTTGGATGCCCTGTAGAGAATTTGGCGTTGACCTCTCCAGGGGAGATTTCCTTGAAGAGGGGGCAGCAGAGGAGAGGGCCTCCGCAAGCCTCTGCTGCCTCAAAAGCCCTTTGGATAGCTCGATCAGGATGGCCCGCAACGAGCAAATCGGAATCAGAGAGAAGAACGATCGTAAGAGCAATAGTTATTTCTTACTCCCTCCGTTCCAACGAATAAGTCTTATATTTTTTTGAAAAGTCAAGCTAAGTAAACTTTGACCAATCTTTTTGAAAAAAATTATCAACAACTATAATATTATATGGATATCATGTGAAAACATATTTCATGATGCATCTAACCATATTTATTTTGTATTGTACATGTTTATAATCTCTACTATAAAAGTATGGAGTGTCCTGTCTCCTGCTCGTCCGTCGTGGTTATTTTGCAAAAAGCACCCTGAAAACTCTAGGACTCAACCGCAGTCCACACTTACCGGTTCGCATCAAACAGGCCACCGAAAACAGAGTCAACTCCTTCACCCATCGTCACATCCTCCCCCCATCGAACCCTAGCACAGGGGTACCGCTGCCGCCGCCGCCGCGCCGCCCCTCCCGTTGAGCTCTCCGCCGCCGGCCACCCGCACGCCCCCTCCAGCAAGATCTCCGGTATCCTACCAAAAGATCTCAAGGCGCGGCAAGGTGTACGCACACCGTCGCACACGGCCCCTGCCCACATCGTCGTGCGCCCCCTGCGAACAGCGCCGCCAGTCCGCCACCTCCACTGTCGAGTTGAGTGGGTGGCCGTCCGGTGGGGCGGGCTATGGCGGGGACGGCCGAGCGGGGGAGGTCGTGGTGCCTGAGCAGAAGAAGATCGAGTGCGTCGCCGTCGAGGCGGGACGGCGTGGGCGCCGCCAAGGAGGCCACCTGCTGCTCCTTCATCCGCGGCGTCGGCCTGAGACAAGCTGTAATCGCTGTTCTCCTCTGCTCCCCAATCTTTTTGTGTGCCAAATTTCATGTAAAGATCTCACGATTTGTAGCCACCACCACAGATCTCTTCTCACCACTTTGTTTGCACAAATCAGAATCAGGAGACGGCGCCGGTGCACGAGCGAAGGCGGCAGCGCTAGGGAGACACGGTTCCATGCATGATGGATTGATGGCAGTAGGTGCCGGGGAGGCGCAGCATGTCCTCATCTAGCCCCTCAGCGGAGGACCTACGGACTATGGACACATGAAGCTTTGCTCGAGTGATGATCTTGTGTCTAGCTGCACTGTTGCATTACTGCTGCACGTTCACCGGCCTCCACCCACAACCACAAGGGAAAACACCGTCCGACGGTGCTAGAGAGATGAGAGACTGACGATGAGGCAGAGGTCCCGTCTGGTTTCATGTGTCCCTAGGGTGGCCGTGATCCCTCCTTCATGGTACGTGGCCATAAACTTCCCTTTACCCTTGCTGCTAGCTAGCACCGTTGGGAGTTGCAGCTCTTCAGACTTCAGATTGCATAAATGTTGTTCCAAGGCACCACTTATAGGAGCAAAATCTGATGTCTTACGTATCTCATAGTAATTCATGTATAGTTAGAAGTAGTAGCTCTCATGTTTTTGTTCTGGAATCAGTGGTTTCCCCATTCCAAGATGGAAGGTTTTTGTATTCAATCAAAAAAGTAAATTGTGTTAATAATTCATGTATATTTAGAAGTAGTCATCTACTCGCTGCAATTTTATTTTATTTGTGATTCCTTCCTCTAAGTTGTTTGCTAATGCATTAGCCTAACCTGATATTAATTAGGCTGGAGAGCACTGACGTGGTGAACGCCAGGTGTCTCGAACACCTACTGTCGGAATGTCTCAGTGCTACCGGTGGATTCTGCACAAAAGTCATTGACGATGTCCCCATGCTGAGCTTATTCAGATACTTGGAGCCAGGAAAATACGCATTAGAGATCAAGAGACATTGTCATCTTGGTACACGTCCAGTTCAGCCTCCAAATGATCTTACAATTCTGCTCTATTCACATAAATGTCTTAATCAGTTGAATGTCTAAACTTTCTTGCTGAATTGGGTGTATTCCAGGAGATTAAGACAAGTGCAAGCATGATGGTCACAAGCGTGAATACCCTTATCTTGAAAGTGCACTTTGGAGTCCACAATGACGTCAAGATGGTGACAGCCTTCCTCAAATGTGAGGCACGAACATCATGGTACTAGCATTACATTCTCATATTGCTTCTGCTGCATGATCCATTACTTGCTTAAATGTTCACTAATTTAAATTTTCAATTATTGGCTGTCTGAAAAGTTGTGATTGAAACACTGGCAAGATCAACCTGAAGTTCTATACAAGGTAAGAGTTGGATATGTTCTCTACTTCTGTTAGTAGTTACAACTGCTATTATTCCTAGCTACTCGAATGTTAGTTCACGCTGTTGTTGTAGTTTGTTCGAAAGTTGTCTCAGTTCCGTTTTCAGATCAGCGGATCATTGGACAATGCTTCTATGTTAATATGTTGAAGATTGTAAGTACAAAGAGTTTTGTGTCATTTGTTCATGTGCTGTGGGAGATGTTGTAGCTCTAGATGTGTAATACGTCAAGACTGGTAGTTACAGATGCTTCGATTTGTTACATGTTTGCCTTAATTGTCAACCTATAATAGTATGTGGGTAATGCTTCGGAATGACCTTTCTGTTTATTTGCACATAAAGCATTAGTGTATATTAGTAGGATTATCTGAATCCAGCTAATTATCTTGTATAATTCTACAATTATGTATTTTTTTAATAAGATGCATATTTTTTTAATGGAGTTTTGATTTTCTCCGGAGATGGACGAAGAAGATGCAATAGTGGAAGATGCAATAGCAAGGTAATTGTTTCCTACCATATTTATTATTCCACGTTTATTTTGTGTAGGCATAGCTATCTTGAATCATGGTCCACTTTTCTGTTCTGTGATTATTTCATTCTCTATATCCAATTATCGATGGCTATTTTCTAACTTCCATAAATCTTGGGGTGTGTAAAAAAATGCAAATGCATGTAGTTTTGCAAATTTGCACTGTAGTGCGGCCTTGGACTTTAGTCACTCTCTGTAAGAAATCTTGTTTGCATTGGACTTTGGTTACCATCTATGAAAATAAACAACAGCAAATTCACAAATGGTCTATGAATTTGTTGTGGTTCAGCCTCTCTCCATTGGCGAATTCGCGAGTAAAAAATCAGAAGAGGTACTAGAGCTAGAAAAGAGAGTAGTTCTTTCGATGATCCCTTGTCTTCAGAAATAAGATCGACCATAAGGACAGCTTTCCTGATAGGAAGCTCAATCAGTCCAAAGCTGGTTCAGATTCTCAAGGCATCACTCGTGATACTTAAGTTAGGCTGCGAAATGCTTTACTAGAAAAAGGCAGATTTGGTTATCCAGGAAGGCCAGTAGTTTGGTAATGGAACTTGTGTTTCTTCTACAGATAAATGCTCAGCTGATGGTCTGTTGCTCGCATCAAAGCAGAAATGCAAGGAACAATATGCTCTGTTGTGTCCGACATTAATGGGCATCATGGACCTGAAGGAGATGGCACTTTTGGGGAGTTTTCCTTATGATATGTTAAGAGCATCTCCAAGCGAGGCCCCAAACGATCCCCAAACCGATTTATTTGTGTCCGGACGTGACCGGACGCGGCTTTTTAGTGTCCGCACGTCCGGCACACCCCAAACCCTCCGCACATATGGGGTGAGTTTGGGGGCGTCCGAGCGCGTCCGGGCGTGTCCGCATGCCCACTGTGGACCATTTTTTCTCTTTCTTTTCCTTTCTTTTGTCCTTCTTTAATTATTCTCTCTCCTTCTCCACCAATCACATGCAAGGTCCCCACAATTTGGGGTGACATTTGGGGGCCATGGTTGTAGGAGGTCATTTTTTAGGGTGGTCGCGGACAGCCGTCCGGACGTTTAGGGGATGAATTTGGGGGCCTCGCTTGGAGATGCTCTAACTACAGTTCTTTTGGGAGTTTGTCCGACATTAATGGGCAGCATGGACTTGAAGGAGAATTCCGCTGTAGAAATTATCTGATATTTATGTGCTGCTCAATTCTCACCCAGTCTGCCTATAATAGATGTCTCTGATTATGTCATAGAATTCATGTTTTTTCCTTTCCCTTTTTCTTTTTGTTCTTCTCCCCCCTTTCCTGAGTAATAGCCTAACAGATCCCTTGGAAAAGGCTTTGTATGTTACTGATGTGAGGTAATTGTCGATAAAGTCCAACGTTTACTGGATGAATGTTCCCTTGATGGTTTCAAAGATAAGCAACATATTCTTTTACCAGTTTCCACATGTTGAAGATAAATTTATTAGATCTTTACTATTAAATGGGAGTCTGCGGTCGTGATGGTCCGTGCGTCGTACGTCGGTACGTCCGTGGTCTGCCCTGGGCAGAAAACTTAGCGCCGACAGGTGGGCCAAAGTGTACCACACCCTCTACATCTCCGCTCAATCCCGCGTGCATCACGAACACCGCAACGCTGCTCTGAGCCTGCCGCCGCCGCTGTCTTCTACCCCGACCGTCGTCCACTGCCCCTACTACAGCTCCGCTATCTCTCTCCTTGAGACACCGCGGCCGCCCCAGCCGTGCGCATCCAGGTCGGCGATGACCTCGATGGTGCGTCGTGCTGCGCCGCCCCTGAGATCCCCTGTGGTGATTTGGTTCCCCAACACCCCAACCTCCCAGCACGAGCGGCACCAGTACGCTGCACCTCCGTCTGCCGGTTTGCGCGCCGCTGCCCCTCCCCCGTCCCTCTCCAGCGTTGCAACTAGCCTGGATTCCGGCCCACTCGCCCGAGTCTCTCCCCAAGTCCATCTCCGATTGCATCCAGCCACCTCCTCTCATCAACAGCGACAAAGCATGCTTCAATCGTAAGTTCAGAGATTTTTTCTGAATCGACTTATCACGCTGAGGAATTCTTAGTGGTGGTCAATCAAGGATAGTTTATTTCTCCTTATGTACAAATGAGCCAAAAAAAATGCTACATGAGTATGTTCTGTATTTGCGTGGAGGCTTTGAAGGAAGTGTTCTTCCCTAATTTTAATCAAGGTAACTAGGCAAGGGCTTGTTATTAGATTTCTCAGACGTACGGTTTACAAGTTTCGTCAAGCCATTCTGAATGTACGGTTTCTAAGTAATGGTCAATGCATTGAATTAATATTTCCAGTGCTGCTAAATATCAACTATAAGCTTGTTATCTACTATCTACATTACTTAGCTGCTCTCCTTTATCATTTCATGGCCTCATGATCCATGTTGAAGTTTCTGCTAAGATGGAAGTTGACATGTCGTGGAATAAATGATGTTCACTTCATTTACTCAAGTTTGTTAGGTGCCCTGGTATATATTTTTTATGTTAACATCAGTTATATTAGTGCTTTATTCATCTCTACAAACTAGCCAGGTTAATTTTACAATGAATAATCAGGCGAAGTTATTTTTATGCCATATTCACCTATTTTGTTGTTGTTTCTGTTCTGACCATCCATGGTTTTTCAAGATTTCTGTTGAGGGCCAGTCAGTACACACGTTTCCTGTTTTGTTTTGCAACTACAAATGCCTTGGATCTTGAATTCCATTTTTTTATGTTGAGTAAGTTTGAATAATATATAATTGATCAATGTGCTGATGGTGTATAGTCAAACTTCTTTTGTGATGTTGAGCATCATTCAAGGAATGTAGTCAGTAGGGCTAGAATAAACAAAAGTGCATCCTCTGCATTGCAGAATATTCACAATTCATTTACTTGTGCATAAACAGAGGTGCCTATGAAAAAGAGAATTTTTACAGTTCATTTACTTGTGGCTATGCCCATGACCCATATTAAACTTACGTTTATGATCTTATAGGCATTCTTGTTAGTATCAATTTGGTTGTTTCTACTCTAAATGATATAGATTTTGGTATAGGAAACAGTCTATGCTTGCAACAGAGGTGGCGGTGTGGGAAGATTGTTTCTACTCTAATTTATGTAGATTTTGGTACAGGAAATTCAGTCCTACGCCACCCAATTCCCGATATTTGGGCGATACCTACGAGGTGGCGGCGTGGGAAGATGGTGGTGGATGAGAAGCAACAGAGTTGCGGCCCACACATGAGACAGTGGAGGTGGCTCCACGACGCTGGCATCTCCAAGGACATGTCCCGCTTTGGCAACGAGCTCTACAGTCCTTCCTCGCACAATCCCTCGATGCCCAGCGTCACCCACATATCCTTGATGTCTGTCTAGCGGTGTATGGATTGATAACACATTTTGATTTGGTGCTTTAGATTTGCATTTATAGGTGATGTATGTGAACTTGGAGAAGGCGGCTCTGTAGCTGAGCAATGTCCCTAAGATATTATAAACTGGCTACATTCTTTATACGCAGTGATGCAGTATCGTATTCATATTTCTCCATTTTAACCATATCACTTTAGCCCCTTATGCATTAGCTTTATTCTGTGTTATTGCTAAACTATATTGGTTATGACTTATGATTAGTTTGCTAACATCTACAGATCGGTCCTTTTGTTCGCTGATGTATGGATTCATTTTGGTTTTTGACCATGGCAATTCAGAAATCCTGATGTTTGGAGCATTGTTGTATACCCTTACTAGGTGTATGACTCCAGCAAAATGGAATAGGTCATTTATGATTATCTTTCATTGCAAAATTAATCTACTTCTCCTTCGCACAACAAACATTTAGGTGTCAAAACTTGCAATTCATGCCTTTTCATATGCTTATGTATAGCTCTGATTCGCTGTGACATGCATATTGATCTTTGTAGCTTTTTAGCTGCCATTTTTATCCATAATACCTTCCTAGGACATTTTCAAAGATGTTTGTAAGGGAAGGAGTTCTTCAAGATCTATCACCACGGGGAAAGGATGTACACACACATCTTCACGTTCACGTCGCTGTAGTGTTGCGTGTGCAGCGCAGACTGAATTGCTTGTGGCAAGAATCCATTCAGCACAGAAGCAATCAGGGGAGGTGTATTATTCTCTACACGAACATGATGCAAGAACTTGCTTAGTTCGTGAATACTTATTCTTCAGTTTTACTTCATACGTGTAGAGTGGAGTGGAGTCGATGTATGCTATGATGAAGTGCATGGCTTAGCAGATGTAGTTAGTTACTCTCTTCAGTGTCTTGTTTCATCGGAAATGTCTGAACTTTTCCTTCTCTGTAATTCTGTTTTTCATTATACCCTGTGTTAGTCTGCATTATACCCTATGTTCAGTGAAAATCTGGTCTTGATGTTCCTTGCCTCATGAAGTACTAGATATTTAGGCTTTTATATGAAAAGAATGGCATACATGCAATGGTCATTTTACACTACGTCACTAGAAAGATGTGTTGTTTTAATCATGTTCATTTTGTGCAGACAATTGTTGGTGTATTATTTTCTAAGGCCTCTACAACCGTGGTGAAAATCAAAGTCTTCCATATTATTAGTAGGGTGGAGAAAGAAACATATTGTTCTTGTGAGTTGGAAGTGGAAACTGGAAGGCGACTTTAAGGAGCAGGGAGACGGAAAACGTCTACATAGGAGGGAAGGAAAGGGGAGTGGAGTAAGATGACCTGTGTTTTCCGGATTCTTTAACAATAACACCGCAATCAAAATGTTTCTGGAGACGAAGTCAATCGTGATGATTGCAAAAATATGGCATGTTTGGGGAATTTATAAAACTAATTGATCTTTTGATACCATCTTTCTATTTGTTTTTGGTACTTCCCACATCGAGGTGAAGGTGCTATGACAAGTTTTTTTTACAGAAAAAGAGATAATCATAGTGAGATGACTCGACGACGCGAGTAAGTGTCTACATTTATGTGTTGCTCTATGTGTTAGAAGGTTTCTTATGAGTTGATTTGACTCTCATGCTATGCTTAACACATAACCTGATTTGGGGCCTCTGAACCTTGTGATCTGATTTTTATTTAGATATTTGACAACTCTAAGGCGGGAGTGGAAACATGCACGATTACTATTGCCGAAAGTGTGATGATTGCTGCAAGCCTGCAAGCTCTCCAAAGTCAAGGGGCTGGGGGGCTCACTATAGCAATTTGCGAGAATTGGAGAAAACACGAACTCACAATGGTGAGTGATGACACGTTTGTTGGGTGGGTGACTATGAAATACAATGGCGTTGTTGGAGTGGGTTGAATACACAACACATCGGTGATGCAGTGGTGAAAGAGGTGTTTGAGGGATAGGTTGGTGCGAGTGAAGAGGAGACATAAGCAATGATAAAGATTCACGAGCATATTTTGTATTTCTTTTTTGTCCAGAGAGCATGATTTGTAGTTTTTTCTTATGTGGAGATCATGACTTGTATTTTGAGTAACCTCTGGTGGATAGTTTTGTCCTCAAAATTAGGATCGCTTCAATTGTGTTTTGACAAATAAATTTGACGACTCGTAGCAACGCACGGGCATTCAACTAGTTTCTTCAAAAAACTTAGTCAAACTTCACAAAGTTTGAATTTTCAACAATAATATAGGGTTTATTCATTGGAACGGAGGTAGTATTAAACTGTTCATAGTGGCGAGATAAAAATCTTCTAATCCGGTTGCACATTCACGAATCCTAAACATGATCGCACCGTTTCTAACAATGAACTCACAAATGGATGATCGTGTGGCGCAATTCTTTTTTTTAAGAGAGATTATAAGGAGGTCCTCACGGAAACTATCAAAGGCATCGTGCGCGGGGACTACTGCCCTAACAACTTTGCAGAAAGAACCCAAAAAAGAAAAAACACAACGTAGTCCTTGGTGTCCCTGCACACATCCACAATATCGGCCTTTGCCACGCCGTAAGACTCATGTCCGTAAGTACACAACCTTTAGGCTAAAACTTCAAGAAGGAATCACCAACGATGATGAGTCCAAACATAGGTCAGGATTTTTAGCGACCACCTTCAGTAAAGGAAACGACGCACACGCACATCAACATTGCCTAATCAGAAATCTTGTGTTTCCACGAGAGTGCGCATGCTCCTCGTTGAAGCCGTATTTACCATCATCAGTTGTCCGACCACCAACACCTCGCTAGCCGGATAGCGCTGGAGGACATACCACCTTGTCTTCAGTCAATGTCGCGACACCTTTGATCCAGCAGCGGGAATGACTTGACACCTTCGCAGTCACCGCGCGTAGCACCTACCGACAGCAGGCATGACTTGACGTCTCCTCATGAGACGTCGTGTGCAGTATCTACCGGCAACATGTATGACTTGACATCTTTGGAGGAAATGTCATGCGTAGCGCCTGCCGAGCCAGAACGAACCCACTCTAGAGGTGGAGGGTATCTCATATCCCCGCTTGCGTCGGAAAAGTCAATCATGATCTCAAGACCCAGCCACTACTCCATCCACACGACCATGGAGGCCGTCGCCGAAGAACAAGGTCCACCACATGTTGGTGAAGCAGATGAAGTTTAGAACTCTTCACTACCGGAGGTGGAGGGAGAACAATCATCACCACAAAACATGGAGACACCATACTTATCTTGAAGATTTTTCCACATCTCATGAGCACTCCGAAGAGAGAAGATTGTCGCAACAGCTGCATCACTCAAAGTATTGACAATCTCATAAGAAGCTTGAGCATTGAGATATGAATTTTGCTCATCCTCTAAAGATAGCCTTTTGGGATCAGATGAGAAAAACCCATATCTGCAATTTGGTTTATATTTGGACTCATGTACCGATAAATATTAAGGATATGAAATCTCCGAACATGAAAATTCGTTGGACCATCAAATGTAAAAGTGTCATTGTGCACAGTCCCCTAGCCGACATCTTTACTCTCTAGGCGGTGAAGCCTAACAAGGAGAGACCTTGCTCTTATACCAATTAAATGTACACAGATGTCGCCTAGAGGAGGGGGTGAATAGGCAGCAAAAACAATTACGGTTTTTACTTGAGTAAATGTGGAATAACACTAGCGTTTAATTTATCAAACACAAAACCGAAACAAGATAAGTTCACCTATGTGCACTGACAACTTATGCTAAACATGCAACTACATGATAGCAAGATATATAACTTCAAGCACGAAGTATATCACAAATATAATTTTATAAGTAAGGAGCTCAGGTATATAAATAACCGAGGTACACGAAGACGATGATTTATCCCAAGTTCAATTCCCAATGGAAGCCAGTCTCCGTTGGAGATGTGTGAAGTCACAATGATTCCCAAGTAGCTATAATGGATCACCTTATTTTGCTCCTGCATCCACCAATGTGGAGTTTCACGGCCCACTACGAGACTCTTGAGAGCGGTCACAAAACTCATACAAGGTTTGGGAAATCTCCACAACTTAATTGGAGACTCCCAACAGTATCCCGAAGCTCCACGCCACCAAGGCCAAGCTCTGAAACAACTCCATCCGTATAGGGCACCTAACCACCCAAGAGTAACAAGCTCTAGGGAATCCAAGCATTTAAGAGTAATAAGCTTCTCAACTTTCACTTTCACGAATTCACCATGGATAATTCAAACAGAAACTAATGCAATGACAAGAACACAAGAAGTGGCAAAGTCCCTATTTCCCAAATCCTAACAAAGCCACTAATGCTATGGAGACATATGAGAGGAACAAAACAAGGAGGAAATCAACAAATGAATCCCAAGATCTAGATAAAATGGATTCTCTTCACTTAGACGAGAGATTGATTGGTGAAATAGTAGATCTAGATCTTCTCTCTCCTTTCCTTTCAAATAGAGGCAAGAATCATGGAGAAATTGAGAGCAAGCAAGCTAATAAAAGATCAACAACCGGGGAAAACGAGCTCAAACATATCTAATCCCTTTGGGAAGAAGGGGACATTTATAGGTCCGCACGAAAAAAAGTTGTTCCAGGAAACTTACTCCAAAGAGTCTAGTCTGCAGGGGCTGAAGACTCCAGACTGAGTACAAAGAGTCGCACCACTTGGCACAGATCAAAATATTCAGACCAGAGACTTTGGTCCGGAGGTTTCTGGTCGACATCTGAGACTCCGGCCTACATAAAACTAAAGAAACACAAACACAAAAACGAACATATATATCTTGAGCATCTGAATTCTGATTTTGATAATTTGGTCTTGTTTTGAGGCTAACAACAAGGTCTAACTCTTCATATAGATAAACACCAAATACCAACAAAGGAGGATAAAATCACAAGGAAATAGTTTAGACCTCTTTAAAGAAATAGCCAGTAAAATCTAAAATATAAAAAACGCAACAAGTTTTCCAAAATCCATTTTTGTTGGACTTGAGCTTGTCTTAATGGTCACGACGAGCTATAAAACAACACTTAGAGAAAAACCAAATAAGAACCAAGAAAGATGATGCCAAGTATGAAAATGTTTGAGCTCTTTACGAACAATATGTTAAAGCTACTGAAAGAGCATGGTGCCCCCATGTGTGGTTTTGGTAATTAATGACAATCCTTATTGACTAATGATGTAGGTTGGTCCCGATTTTCACGGATTTGTGCGGAGGGAACGATGAGCACGAAGAACACACGATGAACGAAGAACACAAAAGAGGGGAATCTCTCAAAACAAGGGTAAATAGCAAGTACCAACCCGGCAAGACTCAATTGGTAACAAATCCCCGAGGGTAGCCCCCAATTCTCCTCTCCCAAGCACACCTTACTCTTAGGATTGTTTGTCCAATTGGTCAATCCAACAAACCCAATCTAGCCACTCAAAGAGGGAAGATTAGCAAGTAATCGCAACTACAAGCGGAAGCCTTGATATCCATGCAGGGATCTTCTCCTCAAGAGGAGGCCTTGGTTCATCTCCACAAGGGGAGGCCTTGATTCATCTCCATAGGAGGAAAGAGACACTTTGAGAAGAAGGAGCAAGGCTCTACTCTAATCCCAAATCATTGTCTAACCCTAGATCTAGATGGAGAGGTCCTATTTATAGTCTAGGCAAAAGGGGACGAAATACATGGGTCAAAACCCAGATCTGCTTGCAGGCACGCGCAGGGCCGGTAGTACCGGACAAAAGTGGCCGGTAGTACCGGACGTGCGAATGTCCGGTAGTACCGCTTAGGGTGGCTTCGGATCCAGTACCGACTGGCGTCTCGGCGGTAGTACCGGCCCCTCTGGGCCGATAGTACCGGCCGACACTTCTTCAGGTTTTCCAGCTCCTTTTCCTCGCTCTTCTTCTTGGCCATCTTCTTGGATCTTCTCTTGGTCATCTTCTTCACTCCATTGAGGGTCATCATCAAGGTGGTTCCTGAGTATGCACAAAGTATCCGAATGAAGTAGAAAACCATTCAAAGGAGTGTCGAGATCACACATAGATAGGAGTGAATTCACCTTATCATGGAGAGCTTTGACTCTTGCTCTTGTCATTGGGCCACTTGTTGTAGGAGCGTAGGTTGGGCTACATCATCTCCCCCCCTTGGAAAAGAGTCGTCCTCGACTCTTGGTCATCCTCATCGCTTGATGTTCCAAGGTATGGCGATAGGTCGGCGACGTTGAAGGTGTCATGGACCAAGTGTTTGGAGTGGGAGATGTCGATCTTGTAGGCATTGTCGTTGATGCGCTTGATAACCTTGAAAGGTCCATCTCCACGAGGGTGAAGCTTGGACTTCCTTGCATCCGGGAAGCGATCTTTGCGAAGGTGTAGCCAAACAAGGTCTCCTTCTTCAAATATCATGGCGCGCTTGTGTTTGTTCATCTTCGTAGCATGGTCTTTGTTGTGCTTCTCGAGTGTAGTTCTTGTTTCCTCATGGAGCTTCTTCATGTAAGCGGCTCGCTTGTCGAAGTCCATGTTAACTTGCTCACGGAGTGGAAGTGGTAGCATGTCGAGCGCGGTGTAGGGGTTGGAGCCATAGACGATCTCGAAGGGTGTTCTCTTTGTTGCGCGGTGTAGTGCTCGATTGTAGGCGAACTCGGCGTGTGGGATGCACTCTTCCCAATTCTTCAAGTTAGGCTTGATCAACACACGAAGGAGTGTAGATAGGCTTCGGTTCACCACTTCGGTTTGGCCATCGGTTTGAGGGTGGTATGCGGTGGAGAATAGTTGCTTGATTCCCATCTTGGCCATCAAAGTCTTCCAAAAATAGCTCACGAACTTGGTGTCACGATCCGACACAATGGTCTTTGGCACTCCATGAAGACGGACGATTTCCCTGAAAAACAAAGTAGCAATGTGTGAAGCATCGTCGCTCTTGTTGCAAGGTATAAAGTGTGCCATTTTAGAGAAGCGATCAATGACGACAAAGATGGAATCCTTGTTTGTTTTAGTGCGTGGGAGTCCTAAGACAAAATCCATAGCTATATCGGACCATGGGATGTGGAATAGGCAAAGGTGTATATAAGCCATGAGAGTTTAGAGTAGACTTAGCTTTGAGACATGTAGAACATCGTCGAACTAGGCGTTCCACATCACGCTTCATTCTGGCCAATAGTAGTTGGTGGCGAGCATGGCGTAGGTCTTGTCGCGGCCAAAGTGACCCATGAGTGTTCCTCCATGAGATTCCTTCAAAAGGACCAAACGAAGCGAAGACTCGGGTATACATAGTTTGTTAGCCTTAAACAAGAAACCTTTGTGCAAATAGAAATCACCAATTCCTTTGTGCTCCGAACATTGAGCGAAAATGTCTCCAAAGAAAGCATCGGTAGCATACAACTCTTTATCTCATCCAAACCCAAGACACTAATGTCAAGACGTGTAAGTAGGTTGGCCTTGCGGGATAGAGCATCCGCGACCACATTGTCTTTACCTTTCTTGTATTTGATTACAAAGTAAAGACTCAATGAACTCAACCCACTTAGCATGTCTTTTGTTCAAATTTGTTTGACTTTTCAAATATTTCAAGGATTCATGGTCGGAATGAATGACAAATTCCTTAGGACGAAGGTAATGTTGCCACACATCCAAAACACGAACCAAAGCAAATAACTCTTTGTCATAAATGGGGTAATTCAAGCGAGCTCCATCTAGTTTCTCACTATGGTATGCGATGGGTCTACCATTTTGCATAAGCACTCCACCAATGCCCAATCCACTTGCATCGCATTCAATCTCAAATGTCTTAGAGAAATCCGGAAGGGCAAGGAGTGGTGCTTCGGTTAATAACCGTTTGAGCTCATTGAAAGCAAAATCATGTGCATTGCCCCAAATGAAAGGTACATTTTTTTGTAAGTTCATGGAGGGGGCAAGCAATTGTGGAAAAATCCTTGATGAAACGGCGGTAAAATCCGGCAAAACCAAGAAAACGTCTCAACTCCTCAAGTGACATCGGAAAAGGCCAAGTCCGAATTGCTTGTATCTTTGCTTCATCACTTCGACTCCATCCGAAGAAACAACAAAACCCAAGAAAACAAGTTTGTTGGTGGCAAAAGTGCACTTAGAAAGATTTGCATAAAGCTTTTCATTGCGAAGAACCAACAAAACTTGAGCAACATGAGAAGTGTGCTCTTCCAAAGATTTGCTATAGATAAGGATGTCGTCAAAGTATACCACAACAAATTTCCAATGAAAGGACGCAAAACATGATTCATGAGACGCATAAAAGTAGAAGGTGCATTGGAAAGACCAAATGGCATGACAGCCATTCATAAAGACCAAGCTTTGTTTTAAATGCGGTCTTCCATTCATCACCTTCACACATCTTATTTGGTGGTATCCACTTTTAAGATCAATTTTGGAGAATATAGCGGAACCACAAAGCTCATCAAGCATATCATCAAGTCGAGGGATAGGATGGCGATACCGAACGGTTATGGCGTTGATGGGGCGACAATCCATGCAAAGGCGAAGAGTGTTGTCGTGCTTGGGTACCAAGATGACGGGCACGGCGCACGGACTCAAGCTCTCGCGGATATGTCCCATGGCAAGAAGTTCTTGTATTTGCCGCTCGATCTCCTTTGTCTCTCGGGGTTGGTGCGGTAAGGAGCGCGGTTTGGTAGCGGTGCGCCGGGAACAAGGTCGATGCGGTGCTCGATTCCGCGTAGAGGAGGTAGTCCCGGTGGCACTTCTTGAGGGAAGACATCTTCAAAGTCCTTCAAAAGAGACAACAAAGAAGGAGGAAGGTTTGTGAAAGTGTTAGTCATAGAAACTTCACCCTTGCATATGAGCACATAGTGGAGGGTGGATGGGTTCTCTCTCAACTCCCTCATCTCTCTTTGTGGCAAATAGTGTAAGTTTTGTGGGAACTCTCTTTGAAGTGTCACACTCATTTGGCTTGTGGCTCTCACTCACTTTATGGTGGGTCTCTCGCTCACCACTCATCTCACTTGACGAACGATCTTGTTGTGCCCTTGCAATAGTCTTGGCGTTGTCGGCGATGACTTGACTTGGTGTCATGGGACGAAGGACGAAGGTCTTGTCGTTGTTCTTGAAGCTATAGTAATTTGTCCTTCCATCATGCATAGCACCCTTGTCAAATTGCCATGGACGCCCAAGGAGTAAGTGACAAACGTCATAGGCACAACATCACAATCAACCGTATCTTCATAGGCTCCAATCTTGAAGGACACTTGCACCATGTGTTGAATCTTGACGGCTCCGGTATCACTCAACCATTGCACATGGTAAGGATGTGGGTGCTTCTTGAACTTCAAGTTGAGCTTATCACAAAGTTCTTTGCTCGCTAAGTTGTGGCAACTTCCACCATCTATGATGACCTTGATGGACTTTCCATTGATTCCCGCTCTTGTTTGAAACAAGTTGCATCTTTGGTCTTCTTCCACTTGAACATTGGTGGTTAGAGCTCTTGCCACAACCAAGGAAGGGTTGTTGTCGCCATCACAATAGATCTCACTTTCTTCTTCTTGAGCACTTTGCATTGTGGCGACCTTGTTCAAAGCATTGTACTCATCTTCACTCATAGATTCATACTCTCCCATGTCATTGATGATCATGACCTTCTTGTTGGTGCACTCAAAAGATTTGTGCCCTTGTCCGCCGCACTTGTAGCATTGCAAGAGTCTTGTGCCGGACGAAGATCCTTGAGGCGCCTTGGTGGGGAGGTACTTTCTTGAAAGGTTGAGGCGCTTGAGGTGTCGATGTAGAGACTCTTGGAGGACCTCGAGTGTTCGCTTGAGGAAGAGCTTGTGAAGGTGTAGGAGTTGACGAAGAAGGCTTGTTGGCGAAGAATGCCTTTGTCTTGAGGTATTTGAGCTCTTCAAGCACGTGGCGCTCGGCCTTGGAAGCTTGATGTACTAGCTCAACCAAAGAGGCATATGGTTGGAACTCCACGATCTTCTTGATTGGATAGTTGAGGCCATTCATGAAACGAGCCATGGATTGCTCTTCGTACTCGTTGACATTGGCTCTCATCATGGAGATTTCCATCTCCTTGTAGTACTCGTCAACCGACTTCAACCTTGCTTCAACTCTTGCAACTTCTTGTATAAGTCTCTAGTGTAATGGCTTGGCACGAAGCGCTTGTACATTGTTTCTTTCATTTCAACCCAAGTGTCAATTGGTTGTTGGTGGTTAGCGACGCGAGCATCTTGTAGTTGTTCCCACCACAAGAGGGCATACTCTTCAAACTCCATCGAGGCTAAGGCAACCTTCTTGTTGTCGGAGAAGCGTTGCACGCGGAAGATCTTGTCAACCTTGAGTACCCATGAGAAGTAAGCTTCCGGATCACTTGTGCCGTAGAACTTGGGTATGTCAAAGCGGACGTTGGTCAAGTCATCATAGTCGTCACGATGGCACCACGTGGGAATGCACGTCCACGTCTCCTTCGATTGAGTCCATCACCATTGTGTTGGCTTGACTCGTTATCACTTGACTCGGAACGTTGGTGTTGGTGACGATCATGAGGAAGCTCTTGACGAGGCGCATGTTGAGGAGGTAGCTCTTGCTCGATATTGTTCGCATTGTCATGATTTTGATGGCGTGGCCTTGGAGGATGACGGGGTGACGTCCTTGTTCATGAAAATCATTCGCACCCGGACGCCATTGTCATTAGCCAATGGGTCATGACGATCACGTTGTTGCGGTGGTGGTGATGGTATGCGTTCGCGACGTTCAACATTTTGGTGAGGTTGTTCTTGATGCGCATTGGCATTGTTCGCGTGAAGATCATGTGGTTGTTCAACGTTAGGAGGAGGTCGTTCATGGGCGTCGCGCCTTGGATCATGTTGACGTTCTTGTCGAGGTTCATCCATGACGTCCATGACGTGCTTGACCTTGAGGTGCTTCTTGTACGGCTTGAGCGTGAAGAAGAAGAAGTCGTTGTCGCACAAGGTTGTTGAGAGCTTCGGTCACCCGCTCCATAGATGCTTCTTGCACATGCATGCGTTCGTTGAAGTTGTTCTCTTGAGCTTGAAGACGGCGCTCGTAGCGTCCTAGGCCATCACGAAGAAGGTGTCGAAGACCAACAAACTCCGTTTGTGTGACATAGCCATGATCACCGCGAACTCCACCATGGATTTCATTATCCGAGCTTGAGCTTCCGTTTGTACTTCCCCTAAACATTTTCTCAAGATCAAGTGAGATATGTGGTAAGAAAAACCAAGACAAACTATATCCCAAGTATAATGTGGCTTGAGAGGAGAAATCCGGTTCTAACACCCAACACACACACTTATGAGGATAGGAAGGTATGAAGTGGCAAACGAAACAAGCAAACCCGAACAAGTATATTGTCAAAGGTAGAGAAAATCCACAATGATCAAATTACCAAAGAAACTCCAACCACAAATGATGAAGAAACACACACAAAAGCGAATGATGGGGTTGGGCGACCAAAGGGCGAGCACTCGAAGATAGACAACCTAACGAAGACTACGTGCTCAAATGTCACCCAACACAAGAGGACGCTAGCTCAATTGCTTTTTGATGGGCAACGGATTTGCACAAGTGTTACTCACTCACTCACTTTGGCGGTATAAGCTTTGTCGCAACCTACAAGAGATGATACTTGGCACTACTCATGTTCTTTTCTTTTCTCTTTTTTTTGATTTTTGCTTTTTGACGATGATTCCTTCTCTTTTGCTAGTGCCAAGATCTCTAACGATACACACTCGCCAATACTTAAGACAATCACTCGAACAAGTGCAATGCCCCGCAATATCAAAGAGCTAGTCCGATAGGTCAAGGTACACGAAAGGAAGAAGGGCTCACAACGGATTATGATGGTGGGGAAATGTCGAGTCCTTGGTGGCGTCGTCGCTTGGCGTTGATGATGCGTTGCTGCGGAAGCTTGTCGATGTCGTAGACGTAGGGCACACCAAGAAAGGACTCAAACCAAAGAGGAAATGCCAAAACGAACCGAGGAAAAAATAAGAAAAATTTGCTCTGAAAATCCTGCCCGGCGGTAGTACCGCTCGTTCTGCCCCGGTAGTACCGGCCGTGCGCAGCTCCGTAGTACCGGAAGTCTAGCCGGTAGTACCGGTGGACTCGAAATCTGGAGTTGTTCTTCGCGATTTGGGCGGAAATTGAGCTCGAAAAATCCTCAAATTCGTGGGAAATTGGCACAAATTAAGGCTAGGGAACTCAAACAAAGGTGGAGGGGGTCCTAAAGCAACAGATCCATGGACAAAAACTACCAAAAACGCAACGAATCGACAGATCGGCTCGAATCAAGGCAAGGCTATTTTTGGTGGAAATTTTCGAATTTCTCAAAAACGAAGAAAAATTTGGTGGATTTCGGTGGAAACACAAATCAAATCCGTGTCAACCTAGAGCTCTGATACCATATGATGTAGGTTGGTCCCGATTTTCACGGATTTGTGCAGAGGGAACGATGAACACGAAGAACACGCGATGAACGAAGAACACAAAAGGGGAATCTCTCAAAACAAGGGTAAATAGCAAGTAGCAACCCGACAAGACTCAATTGGTAACAAATCCCCGAGGGTAGCCCCCAATTCTCCTCTCCCAAGCACACCTTACTCTTAGGATTGTTTGTCCAATTAGTCAATCCAACCAACCCAATCTAGCCACTCAAAGAGGGAAGATTAGCAAGTAATCGCAACTACAAGCGGAAGCCTTGGTATCCACGTAGAGATCTTCTCCTCAAGAGGAGGTCTTGGTTCATCTCCACAAGGGGAGGCCTTGATTCATCTCCATAGGAGGAAAGAGACACTTTGAGAAGAAGGAGCAAGGCTCTACTCTAATCCCAAATCATTGTCTAACCCTAGATCTAGATGGAGAGGTGAAAGAGCATACTTGCTCTTAAATCTATTTTGGAGTCTAATGACAACACATTATCAGGACTAATGTGCGCTTGACAATTGCAGATATATCTTGTTGATACATTATGTCTTGTGGAGCTTGTAACCCTGGAAATCAGCACAGTGTGCATTTCTGTGTCTGGCGGTAGTACCGCTGTCGCAGCGGTAGTACCGCTCCACCTGGAGCGGGACTCCTGCAGCACAGCTGGTACTCCTCCTGGCGGTAGTACCGTGTGGTACCGCTGGCTTCAGCCAGCGGTACTACCGCTGGTGGTACCGCCAGGGGTACCGCTAGGCCGTTTTTGCTCTCTGTATTGGTCGCGGTACCCCGCGGTAGTTGCTTCGTACTACCGCTGGGTTCCTTCTTTTTTAATCGAACGATCCCAGCGGTACTACCGGGCAGTGCCGCGGTACTACCGCTCTGCCTGGCAACTTCGGTACCTCTGCGAGGTACCGCTGCAGCTGGGTTCTGCAGTGCACTAGGTACCGCAGGGAAGCAGGCAGCGGTAGTACCGCTGTCCCAGCGGTAGTACCGCTGTGCAGTTTTTCTGCACATAACGGTTGGATTTTCAGGGACCCCTATATAAAGACTGCTTCTTCTCCAAGAAGCCAGCTCGACTGAAATAGAAGTCCACCATTATTACAAGCTCAAGAATCACTAGATCTCCCAATCCCTCCACCCAAACTCGTTGATCTTTGGAGGATTGAAGGAGAAGGCCCCGATCTACATCTTCACCAAGCCGTTTGTCATTTCCCCCTCATTCACTTGAGGGACCATTAGCTAGGGTTTCCACTAGGAAAACCTAGCCCCCTATTGTACTCACTTGATTGTCTTTGTGACAGATTGTAGCTGTTTGGGAGCCCCCAATCCTTTGTGGGTTGTGCCCCAAATCGTTGTTGTAAAGGCTCCGGACTCCGCCTCGAAGGTTTCCGATAGTTGAAGTGAACCAAACCTTTGTGGTGCGGTTCACCGGAGAAGAGGGTGAGGCCTTTGTGGCCGTTGAACCATTGTGTTGGTTCACACCTCTCCAACGAGACGTACTCCCCTAAAAAGGAGGAACTCGGGATTACATCCGTGTCTCCGCGTGCTTTGACTTCGGTTACCTCTATCCTTGTTTACCGCCTTATTATATCGTGCTTAGTTGCTAGCTTGTCATATAGGTAAATTCACCGTAGTTGCATATCTAGAGAATTTACCTTTTGTGTCAAGCCTAAATTGAAAAAGACTAAAATTGGAGTAGCACCTATTCACCCCCCCCCCTCTAGGTGTCATACCGATCCTTTCAATTGGTATCAGAGCTAGGCTCTCTTGTTTTGGGCTTAACCGCCTAAGAGAAGTATGACACAAAGTGAGGATGAGGCCGATCTTGCCAAGGCCAAAGAGACCATGGCATCCATGGCCGATATCAAATTGTTGGAAACAACATTGACATCGTCCATGAATGACATGAATGTCAAATTTGATGAGTTGCGTGACATGCTCATGAAACTCACAAATGCCAAGGTTTCGGAAACCATCCCACTAGAGGGTATCTCTAACTCCGATGAAGGTGATTCCGAGGAGGGTAAAAAGAAAAATGAGAAGGGGGTGGAAACCACCTCCGGATCTAAACCATCTCCTCCACCTCCTACCAAGCATGAAGATGGGAAGGAAGAGTACCATAACGTTCCGGGATGGTACCCTATCGACCCACCTATCACCACCCGCATAAACCCCATTGGTCCTCCACCTAAGCTTAATGCATTAGCTTTGCTAGTTGGCAACGCTCAATGAAATCTCATATTAACAGTGCCTCTATCGAGCTTTGGAGGATCATTGAAGATGGTACAAGGTTGCGGATCCAAGCAATGTGACAAGAAGAGAATTTGCCGAAAAGCAACTCAATGCCTCCGCACTCCATATGATTGAACTTTCAGTGAGTGAAAGTGACAAGCATTATGTTCTCAATGCCACCACCGCCAAAGAAGCTTGGAATTGTCTTGAGGTTGCATTTCTTGGGAATGAAAGCATGAAGAGAAACCGATATGAGTCTTTGAGCAATGATGCCGAAGGCTTCTACATGTTTGACAATGAGAATCATGAAGACATGTATGGAAGACTCAAGACTCTTGCAAAGGCCTTCTTTGATGTGGGGGCAACCTATGTGGATGATGCTTATGTCAAGAGGAAGTATGTGAATGCTCTCTTGCCTTCGAGCCCATCGAGGTGAAGTCCATTCAAGGAAGACACAACTACAACGAAATGACATCCAATGAAGTTATGCAAGAAGTGCAAGCCTCCAAGGTTGCCACCAAGAATGCCGAAGATAACCGTGCTAGGGCCATGGGGATGAAACAAGGCCCCTCACTTGCTTTGAAGGCCAAGGTGGTATGTCTTGATGAGGTTGAAGCGTGCCCAAGCAACATTGCTCCAAATGATCTTGAACCGGCTCTAAATGGTCATATAGCTCTTGCCACAAGAGAGTTTTGGCAAGACCCGGCAAAAGCTAAAGCCAAGGTTGATAAAGAGAACAACTCAAGTGGGAAGAAAGAGCTAGCCTCAAAGTGGAAGACGTGCTACAATTGTCATGACAAGAACCACTACATAAGAGAGTGTCCTTATGAGAACCGAGAGCAAAATGGTGGGAAGCTCATCCCCAAGGACCATTCAAGTTGATCCAAAAGAAGCCCGCAAGACCAAGGAAGCCTTTCTTCAAGAAGGCACCAAGAATTGTGTTGGTGGCACAAGAAGAATATGCCACAAGTGATTCCGAAGATGAAGATGCACCTACTAAAGAGGTAGCCGCATTGGCTATTGTATCAACTTCATCATCTTCTCTCTTTGAATCCCCCAATGAGAACTTCTCCACCAACAACGCTCGTTGCCTCATGGCTAATGTCACCGAGGTATCATCTCCTTCTCCCAAGACTATGCATGAAATGAGTGATCAATCTAGTCTTGTGATTAAGAAGAACTTGTTGCTTCGATACTTTCATGACTAACTTGCAAGGTGAAGCTAAGGAACATGTTGAGTCTCTCATGAGACAACTATGTGCGGCCGAAGAACTTCTTCAAGAAAAGAGTAAGATTGAGAGAGAGGATTCTCTCACCATTGCCTCTTTGAATGCTTCCGTAGCATCCTTGAATGCCTCTCTTGATGAAGAGAGTGAAGAAAGATGTTCTCTTGAGGAAAGACTTGAGTCTCTTGATGCTAAAAATGATGATATCATTAATAAAATCATTAAGGATAGAGATCATGTCTTGCTAAATATAAAGTGCTTAAAAAGGAGAAAGTTGAACTTGGGGTTGCTAATGCTAGACTTCTTGAGGATATGGAGAAGCTTGACAAGGCTCACAAGGCCTTGGAAACAACTCACTCCCTTTTAGTCAAGTCTCATGAGCAACTTCAAACTCAACTTTCTAAATCTAGCTCAACTAGCATATCTATTCTTCCTCGTGTTCATGAAAATGTTATTGAAGAAAATGTTAGTGCCAAGACCTCTATTCCCAAAGG
This sequence comes from Poa pratensis, assembly GCA_947311845.1. Lineage (NCBI taxonomy): Eukaryota > Viridiplantae > Streptophyta > Magnoliopsida > Poales > Poaceae > Poa > Poa pratensis. The sequence goes on from CAMZMU010000128.1 coordinate 38,972,353, forward strand.
TAAAGATAAGGGTATTGCTTACTTATTTGAGCAAAAACCACACAAAGGGAAGGAGGGTCTTGGTTATGTAGCCGAGCCCAAGAAGAAAGTGGGCAACAACAAGAAGATCAAGACCAAGCCCGCACAAGCCAAGACTTCCATTGCGGTGGTAGTGCCACAAGGGGCAAGACCACTCGTAGTGACTTTGCGGGGCATAACAACCCCAACTATATTCTTTATGTTGATTATTATGGGGATGTTTATGCTCAATATGTTGGTCCATATGATGGTTACATTGATTACTCTATTTGGGTTCCTAAGACCCTTGTTGCTAACCAAAGAGGACCCATTGAGAAATGGGTACCTAAATCCAAGCAATGATTTCTTGTAGGACTATGCTTCCGGTGGATCGAAATGGGTGGTTGATAGTGGATGCACTAGTCATATGACCGGAAGCAAGGAGATTATGACGGAGTTGAGACCAAATCTAAATAACTCATCCGTCTCTTATGGTGACAAGTCAAAGGCCGAGGTAAAGAGTCTCGGCAAGGTGGTAGTTGCAAGGGATATCACCCTTGTAAATGTCATGCTTGTTGAGTCTCTAGGTTACAATCTTATGTCCGTTCGTGCTCTTAATAAGATGAACTTTGATGTCCATTTTACTATTGATATGGTGGTACTCTTGAGGAGCAAGACTCTAAAGGTCATGTTCGTTGGGTATGTTGAAAATGAGTTGTTTGTGGTAGACTTTTCGGGGTCTACCAACACTCAAGCAATATGCCTATTCGGAAAGGCCGACGTGGGGTGGTTGTGGCATCGCCGCTTGTCCCATGTCAACATGAGAACTTTGCAAAGTCTTCACAAGGGTGGCCACATTCTTGGACTAAAAGAATGTTTCTTTTTCTAGAGATCGTCTTTGTAGGGCTTGTGTTGAAGGAAAGATGCATGATTCTCCCCATCCGGGCAAGACCATTATTTCATCAACGAGGATATTGGAACTTCTTCATGTTGATCTCTTTGGTGCCGTGCCTCAACCTAGTCTTGGTGGGAAGAAATATTGTTTGGTGATTGTTGATGACTATTCAAGATTTACTTGGGTTTATTTCTTCAAGACGAAGGATGAAACCCAACAAGCCGTCATCGACTTTTCCAATATTGTTCAACGCCAATACAATGTCCCTATTTTGGTCATTAGGAGTGATAATGGCTCCGAGTTCAAGAACTACACCTTAAATGAGTTTCTTAGTGAAGAGGGGATTCGTCATCAATATTCCGCTGCATATACCCCTCAACAAAATGGTGTAGCCGAAAGGAAGAACCGGACTCTCATGGATATGGCAAGGTCTATGTTGGCGGAGTTTAAGTCTCCGCTATTCTTATGGGCCGAGGCTATCTCCACGGCGTGTCACTCATCTAACCGGTTATTCTTTCGTGTTGGCAAGAAGTTTACATCTTATGAGATGCTCACCGGCAACAAGCCCAATGTCTCCTACTACCGAGTTTTGGTTGTAAGTGTTTCTATAAGAACAAAAGTGTTCGTTTGTCTAAATTTGAATCTAAAGCTTTAGAGGGTGTTTTTGTTGGTACGGTGCCGAATCTCACACCTATAGAGTCTATGACAAGACCGTTGGGAAAGTCATAGAATCTTGTGATGTGAGGTTCGATGAGAATGACGGCTCCCAAGTGGCGCAATTTCATGTTTGTGATGTAGATAATGAGGAACCTCAAGATGCAATAAGAAGAATGGGGGTTGGTTTCCATCGCCCCATTGAAATCCATCATGAGCCTCCTCAAGCAAGTCCTAGCTCCACTCATGTGGAGACTCCATCATCACAAGTTGAAGTTGCACCTTCTATGGAAGCAAATGATGCACCTACCCAAGAACAAGTTCAAGACCCTCCTCATGTTGACCATGTTGCTATGCAAGAACAAGTTCTCCTATTGTTGATGCTAGCCAAGGTCATGACCAAGATCAACCCTCTCCTTCCTTTGTTGAAGATGTGCTTCAAGATGATCAAGGTCAACACTCCGGTCAAGACGGGGACTCAAATGATCAAGATGATCAAGCGAAATTCCTCGCATCAATGAGGATATCGAAACCCGTCGTATAGCAAGAGTCAAAAAGGATTGGAGAAGAAAGAGTCTTCATCTAGAAAATATCATTGTTAATGTCAAGAACAAGGTCACCACAAGAAAACAATTGGCAAATTTCAATGAACATCAAGCCCACATCTCTATGGTGGAACCAAAGAAAGTCTTTGAAGCTCTTGAAGATCCGGATTGGTTGGAAGCCATGCATGAAGAGCTCAATAACTTCAAGCGCAACAAAGTGTGGAATCTAGTGGAGAAGCCAAAAGATTGCCTCAATGTTATAGGCACCAAGTGGATATTCAAGAACAAGCAAGATGAGCATGGAATGGTTGTGAGGAACAAGGCAAGATTGGTAGCTCAAGGGTACTCTCAAGTTGAAGGCATTGATTTTGGAGAGACCTATGCTCCCGTGGCTCGCCTTGAGTCCATCCGTATCCTTCTTGCATATGCATCACATCATAATTTCAAGTTGCAACAAATGGATGTGAAAAGTGCCTTTCTTAATGGTCCTTTAAAGGAGTTGGTATATGTTAAGCAACCTCCGGGATTTGAGGACCACACTTCCCTAACCATGTCTACAAACTTGATAAGGCGCTCTATGGTCTCAAACAAGCACCTCGTGCTTGGTATGAGCACCTAAGAGAGCTATTGGTAGACCGTGGCTTTGAAGTGGGGCAAATCGATCCCACTCTTTTTACCAAGAGGGTTAAAGGGGAGCTTTTCATATGCCAACTTTATGTTGATGATATCATATTTGGCTCTTCTAACAAAGCTTTTAATGATGAATTTTCAAAGCTTATGACCGATAGGTTCGAGATGTCCATGATGGGAGAGTTGAAGTACTTCCTTGGTTTTGAGATCAAGCAATTGAGTGGAGGGACCTTCATCTCTCAAGCCAAATATATCCAAGACATGCTCAAGAGGTTCAAGATGCAAAATGCTAAAGAGAAGAAGTTTCCTATGGACACCAAGTGTCATCTTGAACTTAATCCAAAGGGTAAAGATAAGGATGTTGATCAAAAGCTCTATCGCTCTATGATTGGTTCTTTGCTTTATCTTTGTGCATCTAGACCCGATATTGTGTTGAGTGTAGGAGTGTGTGCAAGGTACCAAGCGGCTCCCAAAGAAAGCCACCAAACGGCGGTTCTTCGAATCTTTCGATATTTGTTCATACCCCAAGGTTTGGTTTGTGGTATCCTAAAGGCTCAACTTTCTCTCTTGCCGGTTACACGGATTCGGATTGGGCCGGTTGCAAGGATGATAGGAAATCAACTTCCGGGGCTTGCCAATTCCTTGGTAGGTCCTTGGTGAGTTGGTCTTCTAAGAAGCAAAATTGCATATCTCTCTCCACCACCGAAGCCGAGTATGTGGCGGCCGCTAGTTGTTGCACTCAATTGTTGTGGATGAGGCAAACTTTAAAGGAATACGGTGTCCATTGTGACAAAGTGCCTCTTTTATGTGACAATGAAAGTGCTATCAAGATTGGCCACAACCCGGTGGAGCACTCAAGAACGAAGCATATTGAGATTCGCTATCACTTCATCCGTGATCACATCATCCGGGGTGACATTGAGCTTGGCTATATTCCCACGAAGATCCAACTTGCCGATATGTTCACGAAGCCACTTGATGAAGCAAGGTTCACTTATTTGAGGCATGAGCTAAATATCATCGATTCGGGGAGCGTCGCTTGAATATCTTGCATACACACCTATTCTTAGCTATATGTTTGGTTTAGGTGTAGGCATGGACATAGGGGGAGTGCGGTCCTAATCCATTGGACTATCCCTCCCCCCATTATGCCGATAGTAAGAACTCATTTTGTCTCTATTTTGTTCATTTTATGAATGATGAGCTTAAATGACGAGTAGTGGCGGTGAACCCAAGATATATCTTCGCGGTGTCACACCACATATACTCATACATGGTGGCCTAGGCCACCGCCCTCCTCCTTTTGAGGAGTTGATCTTATTTGATCTTATTTGGGTATTTTTTAGACCTCTTTTGCGTTTTGTGGAGAGCACCAAGTTTGGCCTTTATCTTTGATTCTTGCAAACTTGGGTTGTCTCTCTTCCCCCAGTTACTTTCTCTATCCTAAGCCAATGCCGTACACCTTAAAAACATCTCTCTCTTTTTGCAAAAATCTTTGTGACCAACCCGTCGAAGTTTCGTGGCAAAAGTGCCCGGTACTATCGGTGCCCTCGCGGTACTACCGTTGCCTGGAGTTTCCAGGCACAGCAGTCCCTCGAGCGGTACCGTAGTCACCAGGTACCCGGTACTACCGTTGAATTCCCAGAATTTTTTGCTGGAAGTCAATAGTACCAGGTAGCGGTACTACCGGCAGCTCAGCGGTACTACCGTTCCTTCCCAGGAACGGTACCACCGCTGGCTACCGTAAGTACCAGTGCGGGCGGTACTACCGCTGGGTCAGCGGTACTACCGCTGGGTGCGTTTTCACCAGAGGTTAAGTTGGGCGTGGAGGGGTAGTTTCTTTTCTATCCCCTCCACCCCGACCCTCTCCTTCGAAAACCCCCCCCCGCTGCCCCGCCGCCAGGATTCTTCGCCGGGGAGCCCTACTCCGGCCTGGATAGCCCCTCTCCGGCCAGAGGAAGCTCAAGGACCATCTCCTTCCTCCTCTCCTCCATGATGAGCTCTGGTGCTGGTAAGAAGGCTAGTGGGAGTCACACCAAGCGGGCTGCTAAGCGTGCTCGTTCAGGCAAAGACCTAGCTGACAAAGATGAAGAGCCTGAAGTTATGCCTGAAAAGACCACTCGCCGTCAGAAGTCAAATGCTGCAAAGCTCAGAGCTGCTCAGAGCAAGTCGCTCAAACTCATGTCATTAAGGGATTTTGTCAAAGAACAAAGGATGAACCCCTATGCCACTCCTAAGCTCCGTACTTACACCACTCCGGGGTTCCACAATCTGTTTCAAGAGAAGATCTTTTATGAAGTCCTTCCCAAGCATAAGACCAAGGTTTGTGAACGGTTTTGCATTGACACCGATTACATGGAGAAGCACCTTGGGTATTTTGGCGATGCTATTGAGATTTGCAAAGAGTTTGGGATCTATGACTATATTGGGTTGCAGCAGAATTTCAATGATCACCTTGTCATGCAATTCTTTGCCACCGTTCACTTCTTCGCGGATGAGCCAAGACGGATTAAATGGATGTCAAAAGATGAGATTCTTGAGGCCACATGGGCTGATTTTGCTTCTCTTCTTGGGTTGGCTGAAAATGGGTTTGTGTTGAATGAAGATGCTCAGCAACAATTCTTTCACATCAACTATAACTCAAATCCGATGAAGCACGAGGTTCTCTTTGACTTGTACATCCAAGGAAGTGCCATGGTGGGGTTCCAAAAGAATTTGCTAAAGGTTTGGGACATCATGCATCGGATCTATTGCAACACCGTTATGCCTCGTGTGGGAAACTTTGACCAAATCCATGGCAAGCTCATTGATCTTATGTTTGAATCCTCTATCATGGTTGGGCAAGGCAAGAAACTGGATGTGATGGACATCATATGGCATGAAATGTATGCTGTGGTAATGAAAAGGCGACCTTCTATATTTGGTGCTCACATTATGCAATTGATCATTTCCACGTGGGTCAAGAAGAAACTTCCGTTGGCTCTTTTGGACAATGAGGAGGATCCCACCGACCACAAGGTCAAGGAGCTGAGCATAAAGAAACATCTTCCTCCACTTATTCCCACTGAACAAGAAAGTTCCAATGATGATGAGGATGATCCCTTGTTTGAACTTCCCCCCAAGGCAAATGCTCAAGACAATGGGTTCAAGAAGTGGTTGGCTGGTGCTGTAAAGACCATCTTTTGCCGTATAGATGATGCTGACAAGAGGGCCTATAAAGAACATGAGAGGAACAAGCAAGAGCGTCAACTCACCCGTCAGCGTTTTGAGCACTTAGGCGTTCTGATTAAGGCCGGATCTGAGGATAGAATTACTGCAGAAGATGTGTGGCTCAAACACCGTTGCACTTGGGTGGACTATGATTTTCAGGATGATGCATCCTCTTCTCAGCCAGATATCCCTTGGTCTCGCACTCAGATTGGTCGCTCCGCTGCTCATGCAGAAGCTTCTGAGGATGATGATGGTGAGGAGGGTGATGCAAGTGTTGAGGATGGTTCAGATTCAGCCGATAAAAGTGACGACATTGCTGCAGCCTCCACCTCCGATGAAGAGTGACTTCCACTTGGGACGTTAGCTTTGCCTCTCCCTTTTTGGTGTCATGATGCCAAGGGGGAGAGAGTTCTATTAGGTTGTCCGGGGGAGTTGCGTGGTTGAGGGCACAAGCTTGTTTTTCTATTTGGTGTTTGTTCGCTTGTGCACCTCTTGTATCTCGTTTTACTTTCGTTGAACTCATGGGGTAAGACATGTGGACCTTAAATTTTTGTAAGACTATGTGGACTTTATGTGTTTTTATATCATGTCTTACCGTTGTGCAAGTTGTGCTTTATTGTTTGTTTCAATAAACTTGCCCGGTTTATAAAATCTAGGGGGAGTGTTGATCCTAACCTATATGCATTTTGCATTCAAACGCAAAATTCTACTAATGCATATAGTTAGGGGAGCCCGCCTATATTTTGTGAACCTTTTTAATGTGTTGTCATCATACTCCAAAAAGGGGAGATTGAAAGAGCATACTTGCTCTTAAATCTATTTTGGAGTCTAATGACAACACATTATCAGGACTAATGTGCGCTTGACAATTGCAGATATATCTTGTTGATACATTATGTCTTGTGCAGCTTGTAACCCTGGAAATCAGCACAGTGAGCATTTTTGTGTCTGGCGGTAGTACCGCTGTCGCAGCGGTAGTACCGCTCCACCTGGAGCGGGACTCCTGCAGCATAGCTGGTACTCCTCCTGGCGGTAGTACCGTGTGGTACCGCTGGCTTCAGCCAGCGTACTACCGCTGGTGGTACCGCCAGGGTACCGTTAGGCCGTTTTTGCTCTCTGTATTGGTCGCGGTACCCCACGGTAGTTGCTTCGTACTACCGCTGGGTTCCTTCTTTTTAATCGAACGATCCCAGCGGTACTACCGGGCCGTGCCGCGGTAGTACCGCTCTGCCTGGCAACTTTGGTACCTCTACGAGGTACCACTGCAGCTGGGTTCTGCAGTGCACTAGGTACCGCAGGGAAGCAGGCAGCGGTAGTACCGCTGAGCAGTTTTTCTGCACATAACGGTTCGATTTTCAGGACCTCTATATAAAGACTGCTTCTTCTCCAAGAAGCCCAGCTCGACTGAAATAGAAGTCCACCATTATTACAAGCTCAAGAATCACTAGATCTCCCAATCCCTCCACCCAAACTCGTTGATCTTTGGAGGATTGAAGGAGAAGGCCCCGATCTACATCTTCACCAAGTCGTTTGTCATTTCCCTCTCATTCACTTGAGAGACCATTAGCTAGGGTTTCCACTAGGAAAACCTAGCCCCCTATTATACTCACTTGATTGTCTTTGTGACAGATTGTAGCTGTTTGGGAGCCCCCAATCCTTTGTGGGTTGTGCCCCAAATCGTTGTTGTAAAGGCTCCGGACTCGCCTTTAAGGTTTCCGATAGTTGAAGTGAACCAAACCTTTGTGGTGCGGTTCACCAGAGAAGAGGGTGAGGCCTTTGTGGCCGTTGAACCATTGTGTTGGTTCACACCTCTCCAACGAGACGTACTCCCTAAAAAGGAGGAACTCGGGATTACATCCGTGTCTCCGCGTGCTTTGACTTCGGTTACCTCTATCCTTGTTTACCGCCTTATTTTATCGTGCTTAGTTGCTAGCTTGTCATATAGGTAAATTCATCATAGTTGCATATCTAGAGAATTTACCTTTTGTGTCAAGCTTAAATTGAAAAAGACTAAAATTGGAGTAGCACCTATTCACCCCCCCTCTAGGTGTCATACCGATCCTTTCAAGAGGTCCTATTATAGTCTAGGTAAAAGGGGACGAAATACATGGGTCAAAACCCAGATCTGCTTGCAGGCACGCGCAGGGCCGGTAGTACCGGACGTGCGAATGTCCGGTAGTACCGAAACTAATTCTGGTAGTACCGCTTAGGGTGGCTTCGGATCCAGTACCGACTGGCGTCTCGGCGGTAGTACCGGCCCCTCTGGCCCGGTAGTACCGGCCGACACTTCTTCAGGTTTTCCATCTCCTTTTCCTCGCTCTTCTTCTTGGCCATCTTCTTGGATCTTCTCTTGGTCATCTTCTTCACTCCAATGAGGGTCGTCATCAAGGTGGTTCCCGAGTATGCACAAAGTATCCGATGAAGTAGCAAACCATTCAAAGGAGTGTCGAGATCACACATAGATAGGAGTGAGTTCACCTTATCATGGAGAGCTTTGACTCTTTCTCTTGTCATTGGACCACTTGTTGTAGGAGCCGTAGGTTGGGATACATCAACTAATGTGTATCTTTGAGACATCCTTATAGATCTTGTCCATAAGAAAAGTTTGGAGTTCATGTGTTGGACTCAAGAAGATTATATGATGACCAAGGTTCTATTCAAGGGTTTATATGAAGAATGGTCATGCGTAGAGTTGAGCATATTGCAAGTATGTCTTGAAGAATAGGATGGCGTGGACATTCATGTTCACCTTCAAGACATCATATTTGTGAAGAGAGAAGGAAAGATACAAGTTGATCAAGGCTAAGTGCAAAGAGTGGATTCAAGTTGATCAACACACAAAGCTAAATGATGTACCATGTGGGATCATTGGTCCAATGGTATGGTAAGCATTTGTTCCTATAGCTTTGTGAACTAACCCATGATATATGTATGTGTGTGGAGTATCTATGTGGGGTTAGGTATCTTTACCATGGGCTTGCATCAAAAGGAAGATTCCATATAGCTCATAGCGGATGACGTCAAGCGGTGGCCGTCATCAAGATAAAGGTCAAGTGAAGTAGTGCCTAAAAGTGGCTCTCCCATATTGTGTATGGGGGAGCAATTTGCAAGTCTTCACCAAACGGAGCGCAATCAAGAAAGATGATCCAACTTGAGGTGATTAAGATCGTCATCATCTAACTCAAGTGGATTGCACAAGGCAAAGGTATGACCTTGATAGGGTTTCTATCCTTTCCGGTCTCATGGTGTTAGTGAGAGACCGGTTTATAGGTTAGATGCCACACTTTCAAGAGGAGCTCTCGAATGAGTAACTTGATCGCATCGTTCGGGAGAGCTCAAACCTTTGCATACTTCACATCATCTTTCTTGGTTCTTATTTGGATTTTATCTCTGTGAGGTTTCGGTGCCTATCGTGTTCTTCATGACAAGCCCAAGTTGTTCGAAAATGGTTTTACTTTGGAAAACTTTTGCGTTTTCGGTGGAGGAAATATTACTGGTTTATCCTTGAGGAAGGCTCCACACCTTCCCATGTGTGGTGTCCTTACTCTATTTATGGTTTGTATGGTAGCTCTTGTCGTTCTCTTTCCAACAGAGTTGGTCTCATCTTATTTGGAGTTTCCATGCATTTTTTATTGCAGTTCTGGTACAGGCAGAAATCCTATCTGGCGGTAGTACCGCTAGTATGCAGCGGTAGTACCGCTCCTCCTGGAGCTATATTGCTTCGGTATGCTGATACCCTGCCCCGGCGGTAGTACGCGGAAAGTACCGCACCCTTCAGGCTGCGGTACTACCGCTGGAACTACCGCTGGAGGTACCGTCAGCTCGGTTTTCGCCACTGGACTCCCAACGGTACTTAGCCGGTACCTCCCACGTACTACCGTCGGAACCTTTGATTTAATTCAAAGCGTGCTAGCGGTAGTACCGGAAGGAATCAGCGGTAGTACCGCTCCCTGGCAGCAGCGGTAGGGCAACGCGCTACCGCCGCAGCTGGGAGCTGGTACTGCCTAGTACTGCCCGGAAGCCAGCAGCGGTAGTACCGCTAGTTCCCAGCGGTAGTACGCTGGGCACGTAAACTGCACATAACGGTCAGATTCGTGGGGAACCTATTTAAGGGGTCTTCTTCCCCAATGGTTCCCCAACTCTTGAGCTCGTGTTTCTCCTCCATTGTTGACCTTCTTGAGCTTGCATATCTCTCTATCCCTCCGATGATTCTTGCTCCTTCTTGAGGGAAAAGAGAGAGGAGATCTAGATCTACATCTCCACCAATCAATCTCTCCTCTAAGTGAGGGGAGCCTATTGGATCTAGATCTTGGGATTCATTTGTTGCTTCCTTGCTCTTCCTCCCATCTTCCTCCATAGCATTAGTTGCTTTGGTGGGATTTGAGAGTGAAGGGTTTTGAGCACTTCTTCTGTTCTTGCCATTGCATTAGGTGCATCGCTTTGAGTTCACGGTGATACGTGGAAGTGAAGTTTGAGAAGCTAATTACTCTTTGTGGATTGTCTCTTGGGTTGGTTGTAACCCTAGGAGACCTTTGTGAGTTTCGGAGCTTTATCTTGTTGCTAAGCTCCGGGACATTGTTGGGAGGCTCCAACTCATTGTGGAGTTCTCTGACCCTGGTTTATCGGTTTGGTCAACGCCTTCAAGTCGACCTCATAGTGGAACGAGCCAATCCCTCGTGGGTGAAGCTCACGGAGAATAGAGTGAGCACATCCGTGCTATTGGAGCGCCTAGGTGGCTCCACACTCCTCCAACATAGACGTACTTCCATTGGGAAGGAACTATGGGAAACATCTCCTCGTGTCCACTTTGCGGCCATCTCTATACCCGAACTTTACTTATGCATTTACCTTTGTGATAGCCATCAAGCTTGAAGTTATCTATCTTGCTATCTCTAAATAGTTGTTCTTGCTTAGCTTGAGTTGTTGGTGCACATAGGTGAACCTAGCTTGTTTAGGTTTTGTGCTTGATAAATTAAACGATAGTTTTATTCCGCATTTATTCAAGCCTAAACCGTAGTTATTTTAAAATATATAATACGAGTATTGTTTCTTGCTTCGTCCGTTTTCGTGGTACGTCGTACGTCGGGTTCGTTTCCTATATCGTGTGGGTCTCCCATCGATTGTTTTCGTGCGTCAGGTGGACTCCTGTTGCCGCCCGTAGGAGCGAGCGGAGGACGGCCGCCGGCTGGGGCCGGGAGCGGGGTGCCGCCGGCATCTGCTCGCCCGCGCCGCCACCGCCGGTCGCGACCACATCGCGTTCACCACCCCGCAGGATGCCGCCACGGCGCGACCCACCGACGGCGAGATCCTTCACATGCTGTACCTCCACTACCACTGGTTCCTGCCACCGGAGGAACCTGCCTCCAGCGCCAACAACCACAAGATCGACGAGCACGAGGCGTTCGACGAGTGGCTGGCCAAGCCCATGGACGAGCGGTTGCCGTGGCTGCTACCCTCGGCGTCGGAGCTGGAGGACGTCGGGGTCACGTTCCGGACCAAGAAGTCTCCAGGAGCCTCGTCGACGTAACCTTCAACGCCGTGACGGCGTGCTCGAGATCCTCGCCGTGGAGAGCTACACGAATCGGACCGTGTTCGCCAACCTGAGAGATGCGAGCAAGGGGAGAAGATGGATCGAGGGGAGTGTCTCCCGTGCCCCCATGCGTGTGTCAGTGTGTGTTCTGGGTGCCCAGAACTGGAAGGACCGGAAAAAGAATAGAGAGAAGGACAGGGTGGCGGCTGCAAAAGCGAGGGGTGGGAAAGGAAAAAGACCAAGGGGGAGTTAGGGTTTCAGCTGAGATGGGCCTTGGGCCGAAGTGGCTTTGCTGGGCTTCTTAATCCTCTCTCACACTCAAAATCTTTGCCTTTATTTATTTTGCAAAACTTTTTTTTGAGATTGTTCTTTTTCCGGGATTGTTTCGCAAAAATGATTTGACAAATCTCGCCTACCTAAAACCGCAAAACATGCGTGCCCATTCCGCTCAGTTTTGTATGTCCTAACCTTTCCTACAACCATGCAAAAAACGGAGAGACGGAGAAGTAAATCCGCTGCGGAAAAAACGGTGGAAAACAGTGGACGGGAATGGACTTCTAATTTCTATCTTAACTGATCTCTTGCGTTACATCTGCATATGTATGCATGTAACAAACCTGATGCTAACGATGTTCGTGGGTGTTCGTGGTACGTCGCGGTACATTTTGTAGAACAAGGCGACCTAATCAATTTTCTTACTGACATTTCTTTGGTTGTGGGTCAGATAAAATAATATGTGATACTTTTGGATACCCATGGTGTATACAAAGAAAATTAGAATGTAAGTGGTGATTATTTTTTTAAACTGTTGTGGGGATTGTTATACAATGGGCATGTAATTGAAATATGATAGAACCAAATTCCTTTACATAAACCATAAGTCGTGTGATCTATTTTATGCCCGTTGCAACGCACGGGTATTTTGCTAGTTATTTTAAAACGCCTATTCACCCCTCTAGGCGACATTCTTGTTCTTTTAGCTACACACTCGAGAGCCGCTATGAATAGTATGGTTATCTATCATATAACCCGGTCTCCTAACTAGCACCACGAGACCGGTAAAATAAAAACAATCTCAATATAATACTTTGCCTTCCGCATTCTTCTTGAGATAGATGATGATCTTGATCTCCTCAGTTGGACCACCTTTCTTGATTGCGCTCCGCTGAGTGATGACTCATAGATTGATCCCCCATACGCCACTATGTGAGAGACTCTCTTAAGTCCATCTTCACTAAACCATTATTTCCAAGAAGTTGACAAGCTTCAAGCATATTATCTCCTCGAGATGCTCATCTTGAACTCACACTTCTACCTTGATGATGATCACCACTTGACGTCATCCTCTATGGGCGATATGAAATCCTCGTTTGATGCAAGCGCATGAAAAGATACCTAACCCCACATAGAAATACCACACATACAAATTATGGGTTATTTCACAAAGCTATATGAACAATCTCTTACCATACCATGAGATCACATGATCTCACTTGGTACATCTTCTAACTTTGTGTGTTGATCAATTTGAATCCATTCTAAGAAACTTGTCTTGATAAGCTTTGTATTTTCTTTGTCTCTTCATTATTACGATGATATCTTGAAGTTAAACATGAATCCACACAATCTTCTTAGACATACTTGCAATATGCACAACACCATCATGACCATTATCGAATCACACCTACAACATCTTGGCATCACATACTATTCTTCTTGATCATATAAAGTATATCCATTATAATGAATGATCTTGATGCCCTGCCGCTGCGCAGCGGTGCCATGGTGCGGCCCGCGGGGTTCAGGTGCCAGTTCTTCGCGAGGAGGTAGTCCGACGGCACATAGAGATTGTACCGCTCGAACAGTCAGGCCTCGTCGAGGAGGAGGATCTGGCCCCCAATAGGCGTCGCTCGAGCCGCCGGCCTCGTCGTTCTACGCCATTTGGGTGGAGCTGAAACGGGGGAGATTGAAGCGAGGGAGGGAATGACCGGCGGACGAGCAGGCGCCTCGCGCTATAAAAGAGAGGGGCAGGCAAAGCGGCCGAGTCGGTACCGACAGAATTGACGGTGGACGCATGGGCAGACTACATGGTGGCGCGTGGGTGAGAAGAACTGGGAAACCGGCTAGGAATCCATTATTCCTTGACCGGCCATTCTGCCTACCTGCGTGTTGACATGTAGGGCCCCTGTCCGAGGCGTTGTCCGGCAGCTCATTATCTTCATGGCATCCAAACTTGAATTCAACTGGAGTTCAAACATTGCCTATGGACAAAATTTACAAGCATGACTCAATGCAACCATTAGTCTGCAGGTATGTAACTGATTACCAAACCACACATGGAGACACCATGCTCTTTGAGCCGAGTTCTCTCAATGACATCAATGTTTCGTAGAGATCTCATCCTTTTGTAGACTTGCTAGTGGAGATGATCTGTGTAACATCCCATGTTTGTAATAAAGAATAAAGTTTGCACATCATGAGCATAGCATGCATTTAGTTAAACTTATACAAAAATTGAAATTGTAATTGAAATCTAACACTAAATGGACAAATCGTTCTGTCTATTTTAATTTTTCGAAAAACAAATCTCCACAAAAAGAACAAAGAAATTAAAAGTGGAATGATTTTGAAAAGAGAGGAAGTTGTGCCGTAGCTATAGCTAATTAAATAGCTGCTTTGGATTGCTATCCACTAGCTACAGTACCATCACTTTAAAATATCCAGGGAGAGGATCGTATGTGACCTGAGAGAGGTGGCCAACTAGTACTTCTTTACCTCAACGTAGCATACCAGCTCACCATCGTTATCCTCATTTCTTTCCCCATCACTCGACACAAAACATCAAAACTTCCAAGAACCTTTCTCTGGAGCTATGGCGACGACCTAGGAAATCAAGTGCCTGAAGAGGAGTACTGGGACGAGTCACCGGTACAGAGGAAGAGAAGAACAAAAGCTCAGACCACACCGTTTCCGATCTGTTTTCCTTCAGCCTTGAGTACAGGTACAGCCGTATGTGAGGCCATCAACAGTGGGTTTTCTTGTTTAAGTTCGTTTCCTTATGTTCCCCTAATATGAGCTGATGCTTGGAGCTAAAGAGATTAGTATGGGGAGAGAGCCTTTCCAACTCATCCTTGGGCTTATTCTTAGACAACGTTTATGTAGTATCACTTCTCAGATTTAGTTGCCTCTAAGTTAGTTTGTTCTCAACTGAAAATCATTTCCTGTACTGCAAATATCTTTCCCAAACTGAACCTTGTATTTTCGAAATTCAGTAGCCAGCAGAAAAATGAGAATGCTCAGAGTGTTTCTTGTAGTTCAGTACTTATGTTCAGTTCAGGCCTTTGGCAAACATGAACAATTTGAGTGGTCAGGTCGTGACTTGAAGCTTGAATTGATTTAGCTGGACCAATGTAACTACAGCGTGCTGCTTTGCCCAGTAAATATCCAGAACGAGTAAACTTATAAAAAGCACAGAATATTCATATTAAATCAGAAAAATACAAACAATATGTCAAAACGTTCAGAAAATTAATTCTGATCTGTTGATATCATTATCATGCATGTATGAATAAACTACAGTACTGTTTCTGTAGGAGAACAACTCGAACACTTTATTAAATATGGGGTTTATCGGAATGCAATATTTTCAGCATTTCAACTCCATTTAAATTGTAATCTTGTCCTATGGCTATTTGTAAACACTAAAATGATCATGCATACATATTGTGCATTGCACCAAATGCCATGTATTGATTATTGTTCTTTTCCGGTATTTGTTCTTCCCGGTAGATCGTGGTTCAGAAGTTGACCCCACTTTATTCGAAGAACAAGATCTGATCCCCGACGAACAGGCAAGCATAACCTCTTATCTGCCCATCTATGTGATTTCCAAATATCTTGATTCTTGTATATTGCACACGGTTCCAAAGTATCTTCGGGTCGATAAATAGAAGTCTCCTATATATTTGCATCACCCAGATATCCTCAACCATTGTTCCTAGCAGCCGTAGTAGTTTTGAATTGAGTAGATCGCCAAAGCCTTATATCTGCTTAGCCATGCATAGTTGTTTATCTCTGCTCCACCCGGTTGGTGAATCAGAGCTGCGAATGAACTTAATGTACCAGGATACCGTGGAAAGGGATGTGAGCAGGTAAATTGACAAAAAGGCCATGGATGAGAGGCCACAGGGGTCTGTGGTGGGTTGTCTCGTTCTCGCCGCCCTAGGACCTGAGTTCTCGCCTCTTGAACCAAGACTGAGCGTGCATCTATACGCGGGCCTAACACCCTGATCGACTAACTACTTGGTTGGTTGTTACCCATGGGACACGTAGTTTGGTTTTCCATTTGCGTGTGGGTCAGAAACGTTTGAGAAAAGGATAGGGCCTGGCAGGGATCCAGTGATGGACGAACACGGATCTTGATTCATGTGACAGAGTAACGGGACCGTCACGAGGTGGCCATCTCGCGTAATGGCGGCAGCTCCCTGTTATGGATGACCCATGGGATATAATCAGCCAAGGTAAAGGTTGTGGTCAACCACCCTCTGCCGGCACCCCTCGGTGAGTGCTAAAACGTTGGCGTTAAGAGTCGGTTGGTACGTGTGGTAAACATTGTACACCCCTGCAGGGTTTAATCTTTTCGAAAAGCCGTGTCCACGGTTACGGACGACTTGGGAATGGATTCAGTGATCATAGAGAACTTGAACGTGATCGTAAAACATGTTGACAAGGAATGAAGGATACTTCCTCGAGGGTGTCGAGGGGGTGATCCTAGTTGATAGTTGTTAATGAGCTTGTGGATACAAAATGATTACAAGAGTTGAATGTTCTCTTATCCCCTTTTAAAAGTCTACTGTTGATACAAGATTCTTCCTTCCTCTATTTAACTAAATATGGCTTTATGCAAATGAACCTTCATATTTACTCTCTGAAACAGGCAGATATATAATAGGTTAATTAAGTCTTGTTGAGTACCTTCGGTACTCATGTTTGCTTAATTTGGTTCAGGTGAAGACCTCACTCCGACGGTGGTTTCTACGTTGACGTCGACGAGTAGTTTGGGGTTCCCAGGTAGCAGCCTGGAACGTGTAGGTTGGGTTTGGCTACGTTGCTTACTTATGGCCTCTTAGGCCTTTTGCAGTCTTGTTGTATAGCAACACATTTGCTTTCGTTGTTTGTTGTAATGTTGGGTCATGTGACCTCTGCTTGTAATATCACCAAATACTGTAAACCAGTTATGTAATATTACTTTGAAGCGTAGAGTCTGTGATGTACCAGTTGTCCGCGGTCTTGATCTCTTTATTATACTTTGATAGTTGTGCCTGTGTTATGGCATCAATCGAGGTGTTGTGTTGCCGATGATCCATTCCGAGCAACGCCTGCCAGAGGTTCTGGCCTGGGAGAGGTGTGCCCAGTAACCTTCGGTTGTATCACATGACCAGTGACACACATCATCTTTGTATAGTACGGGGTCGGGGCGCTACAATCTGGCTTGAAACTACATAGTCGATGGACATGACTATAACATGGGGTATTATCTAGTAGACGATATCTACCCCCATGGTTGAATATTTGTGAAGACCAACAATCCTCAAGGTAGAAAAAAACAATATGTTTTGCAAGCGCACAAGAAGCATGCCAAAGGATATTGAGAGGGTTTTTTGTGTGTTGCAAGCTCGGTCTGCAATTGTTCGAGATCATGATGCCTTCTGAGATAAGAAGTCCATCTCCAATATCATGGACGACACGTGTAATTTTACACAACATGATCATCAAGGATGAGATGGATTTAAACTTGCAGCTTTTTATGATAATGTTGGCATCCGTGTGAAACCTAGAAGAAACCCGGACAAGATCCAAGCATTTCTTGAGACGTACTGGCAGACTGAGAACATGGGCACACCCACCCAGCTTTAGAATAACCTCATTAAGCATCAGTGGCAGTTGTATCTGAGATAGTCTCCCAATTTTTTTCATGTGTGATGAATCTTTCCCTTTCGAACCATTCGTTTTATTGTTTATTATTTAGATTTGAACGGTTGTTGTAATATGGATTATTGTTATATCATGTGATGTTAAAACTTTAATAATTTTTAGTTATGTTGTTGTTATATTTAGTTTTTCTTGTTCAAATTCACAAATATAAACTTCAGTTTTAGGGTTTACTAAATATGTTCTGCCGCACCTTGGTTGGTAACCAAAACAGGCTTAGGTTTACGCTTGGAAGATATTGCGACATAAGGGATCTAATAGAGATGCCCTACACCTTCTGCTTACAATAATCTCGTTACCGACGTGAAGCTCGCCTTCTACTAAAAAATAATCCGTCTTTAACAACAAACACCAGTATCAAACCTAGGATTTAAACTCTGATTAACTGAGAGTACAACCATCCTACAAATCATCCAATCAGAGGTTGGTTAAACCTTTTGTTCATTTGTTTTTTGAATGTTAGTAGGATCACTGCTAATCCATTGAACAGATAGAAGGTTGATCTAGTTTATGAGAGAAACCGGAACCAAACCACATAGAAACGCCTTTCGGCTTACAACACATAACCACAAACATACGACAATGACATGCCAAAACATCTATGCGAGCCACAAGTCACTCTAACCAGATCCATCTCCAGAACGATGTTCCCTCAAAAAAGAACGCGACGCCGAGTAGCGTCATCGTCCGTTTTAGAAGACTAGATCTAGGTTTCTTTGAGCATGTCCGGACAGGTGGATGGAAATAGCTACATTGATGCCTCGAAACGATTGAAGGTAGGCGCCGCCATTGACGACTCTGGCCATGGTCGTGTTCTTCATTTGTTAATGCGCACGAAGAGCAAAGTCATTGCCTCAAGAGCAGATTGAACCATGACCAACACGCACAAGCCCGAGAACTGAGCTTTAGCTCGGTGGCAAGGAGAGGCAGTGGCCTCCCTCCCCACCCGAGATCGACTCCCGAAGGGAGCAACTTTTCGGGCGTCTCACCCGCGGGCACTGTTCACTAGGAAGCGATTTTCCGGGCGTCTCACCCGAGATCATACTGTAGCGACACTGTTCGCGGACACTGTTGCTGCAATGTTTAATAGGGGTAGTGTAATATTCTTTGCTGACCTCTCTCAACACGCGTTCGAGCCACAGAAATAGGAGTCACAAAACGCGTGGGGTTTGTATAGATCTGTAGGTCTTACCTTGCACACTAGGTGTGTGTGGTGTTAAATGCGTGCGTGTGGTGTGAGCTGGTGTGTTAAGTTCAGATACTACAACTGTAAGAATCCAAACACATAAATAAAAAAACACGCACAAGCCTCGCAGCCCCTCCACCACCACCACCACACATCTACCCACAACCGCTGCCACCACAGCCAATCCATCCAACCCCTTCTTCCTCCTCCCGCTGCTCTCCCCCTTCGTTCCTCCAAACCCTAGCACAAACCCTAATGTCCACCGCCGCGCAACCCCCGGCCTCCCTCTCCGGAGACTCCTCACCGACTTCTTCCGGCTCCTCCTCTCCCTCCTCCTCGCTGCTGCCGCTGGCTCCGACGACCCCGCCCTTCTCGGGCTAGCCACATCGACTTCTGCCCCCTCTGCCGCCGGCGATGACTCCGCCATACCCACCTCGCCCCAAATCGGTATGTACTTCGAGACGGAGGACGACGCGTACGAGTTCTACAAGGCCTACGCCGCCCGGCTTGGCTTCGTCGTCCGCAAGTCCAACAAATCCAAGAACTCCCGGCATACCGTCACCCGCCGACTCTTTGTCTGCTCCAAGCAGGGTTTCCGCCAAGAACCCAAGAAGCCCCAAGACGAGACCGACGCCGTCGATCTCGTTGCGGCACCGCCTCCTAGGTGCCCGGACTCACGCACCGGCTGCCTGGCGTCCCTCACCATCAAGCTCATCCCTTCTGCCAATGCCTTCCGTGTCACCGAATTTGTCGCCGAGCACAATCACCCGCTGGCCTCTGCAGCGCCCGCCGTGTCGTTGGCCATGATTCCATCGAGCACGTCGCACCATGCCATTGCTGCCGCAGCAAGCTTGCCGGACCCGAGGGATGGGCCGCACACAGATATGCATTTTGAGACGGAAGACGACGCATATGCCTTCTACAACCGGTATGCCGAGCATGTGGGCTTCAGCGTCCGCCGCTCATACAAGAAGCGCAAGCGTGGGATCATCGTGTCTCGGATCTTTGTATGTTCCCGTGAGGGAGTCAGTGACCGTGCCAAGCACGAGGGCCTAGCCAGCATCAGCACAAGCAATGCTGCTGCAGGGGCACCAGGCACACCTAGGCCAGGCCCACCACCAACACGGACAGGGTGCCAGGCAAGAATGGTGGTCAAGATCACCCCATGCCGAACATATCGGGTTGCCAAGTTCTTTCCGGAGCATAACCACCCACTCGCAAACTCAGAGACTGTGCACAAGCTGCGGTCACATAAGATGAAGGCTCGAGCGCACGAGCTTGGGGCAGGAGAACTGCATCGAAGGAAGCAGGGGAAGGGCGTGCAGCTTGGGGATGCTGGTGCCGCATTGGAATATTTGGAGGGGCTGCAGGTGGGAAACCCCTCGGTGTATTATGCAGTAGGAATGACGCCTGATGGGAATTCAGCTGTGAATTTCTTCTGGGCTGATTCAAAGTCAATCATCGACTTCAGAAGCTTTGGTGACGTTGTTTGCTTCGATACAACATATGGACTGAATGTGTATGGGCGACCATTCGCATTGTTTGTTGGCGTGGACAACCATAAGCGGTTGCTTGTCTTTGGTGCAGCGTTGCTCTATGATGATAGCATCCAGTCACTGAGATGGGTATTTCAGGCGTTTGCTGATGCCATGCGTGCTAGGCAGCCAAAGACTATTTTTATTGATGAGCGTGCGGAATGCGCCATTGCAGCAGCAGAGGTGTGGCCTGGGAGTAACAATTGCACAAGTGTGTGGCATATTTACCACAATTCAAAGAGGCACCTGAAGCAGGTGTTTGAAAGCTCGAAGAGTTTTGGCAATACTTTGAGCCAGTGTCTCTTTGAGTGCGAGGATGAGTTGGAGTTCTTGTCAGCATGGGAAAAGCTAATCGAGAAACATGACATCGGTGAGAGTGAATGGCTCAGCAGACTTTTCCTGGAGAAAGAAAAATGGGCTCTGCCTTATAGGAGAACCGTCTTTTCTGCTGATATACTCACTACTCTTAGGAAGGATAATATGATTAATGAGCTGAAACGGGAGCTCAGTGAGCAAGAAGATATTCTGCAGTTCTTCAGGCGTTATGAGACCATGCTGGAAGAGCATCGTTCAAAGAAATTGTATGCTGATGTTGATGGAAACCAGGTGACTTTGCCGATCCCGTCCTTACGAATGTTAAAACAATCATCAAATGCTTATACGCCTGAAGCGTTCAAGATGTTCCAGAGTGAGTTTGAGGCTTATATGAACTGCATGTCCTTCCCCTGCAGTGTAGTTGGAGCAATCTCAGAGTACCAAATAACACTTGATGAGAAGCCATCAGAGGCCATTGTGAAATTCGATGCACTAGATGGCTCGGCTACTTGCAGCTGCAGGAAGTTTGAATCTGTTGGAATCCAGTGTTGTCATGTACTAAAGGTACTTGATCTCAAGAATATCAAGGAGCTCCCGGAACAATACATTTTGAAGAGATGGAGGAAAGATGCCCGTTCTGTTAGGATGGGAGATGAACCTAACGGTGGATCTGGCAGCATTGTGCGGTCATCCTCTGAAGTTCGCTTGGCTAACATGTGCCGTTATGTTAGCCTAATAGCTTCAAGGGCTGCCAAATCAGAGGAGGCAATGTCATACATCGATAGTCAATCAAGTGTTCTTCTGAAGCATCTTGATGATATTCTACAAACAGGCTATCCTGAGATTGGAAATCATGATGTGGCTTCAAGTAGTCAAGCAATTTCTTTCGGAGGAAATCAACATCCTGACCATACAACACAAGCAAGAGCAGTTGTACATACAACAAATGGTATAATGTTTTAACATTCCAACATATCATAGTTTATCTTGCCTTTATATGGAATGGGTCGGATTGTAGGTTGCTAAACCCCCCAGTTGGATGGGCAGACATTAAAACTATATTAATTTTTAATCCAGTCTCTTGTCCTCTATACCGTTGCCAAAGTTTTTGAAATTTCTCTATTTTCGAAATAAGCATATATATGTCATGTGAGGACTTCCCTGCCAGCACCAACATGGGGCGAAGACCACCACAGGCTAAGGCCTGATGTCTTGAACATTAAGTTAGGAAATGGGTTTATCTCTAGATCAATCTGTTAGGAAACCCATCTGCATAAGAGGATGCTTTTGTCAATGAAGAGTTGGGAACAAGTATATGCAATCTGTCTCTTTTCCATCTCTCCTTCCCTTCCGCAACCCTTTGCGGATCTCCCTCATGTGTGGCACGGATCCTGGATTGTTGAGTAATTACCAATCGTGCTCCCTGAGCAGTGGTATTTAAACATGTTTCCGACACAACCTGTTTATGAACACCGCTATCCCTGGGGCCGTGGGGCATGAGAATATACTATGCAGAAAACAGAAGACAGAGAAAAACATGCTGATGTGTGTGCTTATTACCTAATGCCCGCAACCGCCTACATGCGCCATGCTAAAAGTGTGTGTTCCCAGCCACATGTTTCACATGTAGATTAATTCTATTTACTGAGAAGTTTTTCTGTATGGTTGGGTACAGTTGCCACATAACCTATCACAAGAATTTCCGCACCTTCTACGCGCACGCCAAACAAATGAGCTGTTGTTCGTATAACACGATATGTGTGGAGGATGGGCTGAGTTCATCTAATTTATTTTACTTTTAACTAGATTTTCTTAACACGTTTTGATTCATTTCTTTATTCGTTTGCTCCTTGCTATAATTGGGTTCAACTTTAAGTTTAAATTGTTGTTTTGTTGTGAACTTGTGACTTCGGAAACACTGATATTGTTCTTTCAAACTCATGTTATGTAATGTTAATCTGTACCATCTTGTTGAGTTTATTATTTTGATAGTACTTCTTTAGTGGTTACTGATAATTGGTTTGCTTCTTGCCGACACATCAGGTTTGACATCCTTTTTCGGAATTTCTCCTGAATCCAATGGACAATTGAACGGGTCAGTCGGTTCCTTGTAGTTTAGTCAAATCTTGTCTAAAGTATGGCCATGTACAGTATCTATATGTTGCCATGATGATGTAAACAAGTGGATCCTGAAGACCTCGTCGTTTCTAATTTGGTAAGACTATTGCTAATTATAATCAGCTATTATAAGCATATGCCCTCTCTGAATTAACTGCATTATTCTATGCATTGTGGTGATTCTCAATTGTCTGTTTCTGCAAAATTAACATTGATATCTTCTTAAAAACAGTAAGATAAGAGTTGCTAAACTGCTCATGTGAACTTACTGTTCTTCCATTTGTAGTTTATACATACACATAGCCTATTTAGGCAAGCATAACCATGACAAATTACAGAAAATGCATTGCAAGACAGCAAGAGTATTACATGATCAGAGAATATGGGAAAACCGAGTAGCTGTTCTTCCGTGTGAAGTTTATTCATACACGCAGCCTATTCAGGCAAGCATAACCATGATAAATTACAGAAAATTCTTTGCAAGAGTATACATGATCAAAGAATATGACAAAATTAAATGTCATCTATTTGTTCTTGCAGTATCTATGCTGTATATAGCTACTTCAGCTGCACTTGGACCCCAGAATCATCGTTCAGTTCTGTGGTACTATGCCTGTCGGAACTAGCCATTTCTGGTTACCTCCGCATGCAGCTCCGCTGCTAAACAGAATTCTTATGGACAGAGGACCAGTTGATGGGGAGACGGTAGCCCATACTGAGTCCGGCTCAGAATCGGCATGTCAGGTTCACAATCTGCATGCAGCCATCAGCAGGTATAATGTAACTCCTTCCACACATGATTTACATTATTTATTTAGTGTGTACCTCACAAAACTGGAGCGATGACTCCTTGTTGGTACCAGATCTCAAATTCTAGGTAGTAGGTGCAATCGCTTCTCTCAGTATTCTTGAAAACAATGTTCTTATTTGAGTAGTTACAAGAAACCCTATGTGGCAGGGAGAATGCCAAGAAATTTGCCAACATGTCAGTTTTGCTGTTAAATCATTATGCAAGATCATATCTGCTGTAACTTTCAGGGTCTTTTTATACCTTTTGGCATCTGAAGAAAGCAACTAGGTGTATCATTAAAAAAAGCAACTAGGTGTATGGTTCAAGCAATAGCTTTAGACAGGTTTATTTATATTCACGCACCTTCTATGCTCAATTCCAACATGGCCAAGGGCGAGCCGTGCTGCACCATCATTTGCAGTCTGCGCCATACCAGCGAATGAATGCTCATCGAGGATGAAATCAGTGTCGTCAGTCGATCCCGAGTCGGTGATCACGATTGTCACACCATCTGCAGAGCAGTAGTAAGGATCTATGCACCTTACCTGCTGGCAACTGGCATTCTTACTAGGAACGGAAAAATGATGGTTCGTGATTCACACAACTGGGAACAGGCATAGATGTGTTTTACCTGATAGCTCGAGCCACAGCCTACCGGCCCTACCCCATTCCTGTAGAGGCTTGCTGATGCAGAAACATCGCTGTGACATGCTCCGTCTGTAAGTCTTGTCAGAAACAAATATTTTATCGTTGACGGTATCTAGTTTGATACTTTTTTTTGTACACGTGAGCTCTACGATTTAAGTAACATATCCAATATCAAGTACTTACTTTCAGTCCCTTTTGCAGTAGAATTGGGGTAATATGCTGCTTTTGACATGGTGAAGTTTGCATGTGCAGTAATCCCGAGGGGTAAAATAGGAGAGAAAACATGGCTGGGAAGTGGAGGAGCCATTTGTTGTTTTATGGAGATGTAGCAACAAGATATGGAAAATGGTACATGCAAGAGGAAGATCGAACCATGTATTTATAGGGTTCGTCTTGAGCTGCTGCTTTACTACCCTTTGGTTTTGAATCGATGGGAATGACGATGCCGTTGGTTACATTTCTTCTCTCGTGTGTATGCACCAACAAGTTCTTGTTTGTCTTTTGCTACACAAGCTATTGTTCACCTCCGTGTACCATATACTTCTCCGACCTGTTTGTGTATATTGTTCGGAATTGGAATCTCGCTCAAGGAAAATCCATGCCATTGCTATAACAACCTGGTTTCTTTTTCTAGCAACTTGTGTAAGGAAAGAAAAATCTAATAACATTGACGAAATTAATTTGAGGTGCACCTACCATGACAGAAAGATTCAAATCTAAATTACACACATTGCGAAGGAAAGGCTATACATTGACAAGGATGAAGAAGGTCGGCTTCATTCGGCAATCAAACTTGTTTGGACGGTTGGTTGATTCTTTAGAACAGCACATCTGAAATTTTGAGCTCAAAGTGGCATTTTAGATTTAGGACGAAGTGAATAGAAAATGGAATTTTCACATGAGTGCAATAACAGGACAAAAAATTCAAGGATATGCAACATGTCCACTAGAATCCTAAAACTGCCTCCCACGAAGCAACTTTTAGGAGGTGTATTTTTTTTTTAGCGAAAAACTGATCTTTTCGAGCAACTTCCCTAAAACCGACGCTTCCCGCAACATTTCTTCATCGAAGGCGCTGAGCTCAATTCGGACCAAGCTCTGGAGAGTGAGAACGAGGTCCCCGATGACCTCGCATAGTCTGCGAACCAGATTAGAAGGACCGGGAATTTATTTTGGAGATCTGTTGCAGAAACGGTTTTGATGTTTTCAGTGGAGTGCGCTGTTTTTTGGGATTGAAAGTGAGTTTCAAATCTCTAGTGCAGATGCTAAACATGTCAAGATACCTACCCTGCCCGCGAGATTCCAAGTTCGAGTGCTAGCACCCGCTCTCGTGTGTACACACCCAAAATCTCTATTAAACTGCTTGGATGGAGGTCTAACCCCCAAGTAGCATTTTTTTCTAAACCTGTCAAGATGTCAATCGTCAAGAAGCGCTACAAAGGTTTTACTTCTCTAAAAAAAAATTCTGAGATTTTTCCTAGGGACGATTCCGTGTTTTTCCAGTTTCCAGTAATCTGCAGATTTTCGCCAAAATTACGCGCCACTGCTAGTGGAGGAGCCTCCGACCCGGCCGAAACGATACGCCAACTGTTTCTCCTCCGTCTCGCGACCACCAACGCGATTCCATGGCGGGCGAACCCTAGGCGCCGCCGCCTAAGCTCTCCGCCGGATTCTGCCTACGCGTATACTCGTCATTCTGTACGGCTAGGGTTTGTCTGCTTCACCTCCGCCGCCTCATCCTCAACTTCGGCAGCTGGTCTGCACCGGCGACTGCTTCCTTCAGCTACAAGAGCGACGAAGACTCTTAGAACCCCGCCAATGTGAGCTACCGACTCCCCTTGTCATGTACTCTATTGCTTGAAAGGTTAAATTATTTTATGCCTAGGTATTACACATACGTTTGCACATGGATGTTGATGTTGGTCTGCATCGGTTATCAAACACGGATGTTTTCTTATTTTGCATACAGTAAGGTTCATTTTTTATTTTTTTGGAAATTGATATACATTAAGGTCTATCAGAACCACGATGTATACCTTTGTATGTTTGAAACACAGCAAATATATGCTTCTTGCTGCTCGATCATATCAGAAGTTATCTATGTGCCTAGTGGAGATGGAGAAAGATAAAAAGTTTGTACTGGCTAAGCTACTTACTGCTGCTAGAAGATCAATGTATGCTAGATCGAACTTTCAAAAAAGAAAATGTATGCTAGATCGGACCTCTTGCCGATGTGTTGTACCAGATCGGCTTTGCTGTCGTGTGTTCTTGTGTTGTCACCAGTTTTCTTCAGACAGATAACTTATTCTTGTAGTGTTGATTGACTGTTCAGTGCTGGTATTTTTTTTTGTAAGGTGTTCTGGTTAAATATATTTGTATCTAGATAAAATTATTGTCCATTAGATATGTGTATATGTTGGTCCTTAGAACAAATCGACAAATGGTAGTGTCTAGCTTACTGGATGGAAAACAATAGAAATTTAAAACAGTTCTGACCATAGGAATGGGAACAAAACTAGTCATCGTTATACATGAGTTGGGTTTCAGGTTCTTCTCATATACATAGGCTGAACTGACCGTAGAATTATTTTATGAACTCTACTGTGTTTCAGGTTACTGCTCCTATAAGGAATTCATTTGTACATCAATCTTTGTGTCACTTCACAAACCCATACTACTTTGTTGATGTTATAATTCCAGGCTTCCAGACTTGCGTTTTCGTGTTCCCTTTGCCATGGTAGTTGATGGTCCAATGTCTATTATCTAAAATTGAAAAAACTCACTTCTCTGTTTAGATGTAGTTCAATGTTTGTCTTCAGTGCACAGTGGTTTGTCATGAACTGCTAGGTTGTTGTATCATCTAGTTTGCCATGAACTACTAGATTGTCTATTTTTTCCATAAACTGCTATATTTGACAAGGATGATTTTGCATAGTGGAGTATTGCGATGGAATGGAGTGATGAAAACACTAGTATTGTCACCGAGGAGAACTTGAAAATCATGCTTGATGACATCACAACCGATGGAAGTGATCGTTGGAATCCTTCTTCGGGCACTGCCTCCCCTTCCAGTGAAGCAGTAGCTTCCATCCTCAATGTGGATGTCATCCATGATCTTGACCTGGATGAGACCAATCAGGAGTCACTGGCTAATCCAAGGGGGGTGAAGAGGCTTGGTAGGTTCATTGATGAGAAGAAACAAAAGCTCAAGACTTGCCAAGTGATTCAAGAGCAAATAACAAGGATATGTGACATTGTTGAAAGGTCTCAAACTTTATTAGAGGCATTCATGAAGAATGATGATGCCACCTCGGTCACCGCTGTCATGAATGAAGTGATTGCTTGTGGCGCGGCAAAAGGTAGTAATGAGTATTTCATTGCTACTGTGTTGTTCATCAAGAGAGAGCAAAGGGAGATGTTTCTCCACATGAGTGAAGCTTCTCGGTTTGGTTGGCTGAGTAGGAAGTATAACGTCAAGTATGGGCATCTGTAGTTGTGCGTGGTGTTGAAATATTTGACCTGATCGTTGTAATTTCATTATGAACAAGATTAAATCTATGGGTTATGTGTGGGTCTTGAGACTAGTGGCTTGTAATAACAATTTGAAAAAGCTCTCAGCTATTGGGTGTTGTCGTTGTATATTTGATGTTTTACTATTGTTGATGCTAACTACTCCTACCATTTTTTCTGAAATCATTGTAATTTTTTATGCTAACTAGCATTTTCTGGACTCGATGTTTGTGTATGTGCAGATGTCCTCTCACAATGAGAGTGATGATGACAACGGTCATGAAATCAAGAAAATGAGGGATTGCCACCCTGAGGAGCAAATGTCCACTTTTATATTTCTTGGGAAGCATTGGGAAATCACGGAGACAATTCTCAGCAACAAACAGAAAACATATACTGAGATAAAAGAAAACAGAACAATGCGGACTTGTCAAATAATATTTACTTGCAAAAACAAACAATCAAATAAAAATAATCAGGAAAGAACAACGAGCAGGGATGTTAGGCAAATGGGCAGCTAGAATATCAACATTCGGATGAATGTGACATTTGCTTGGACTCGTTTTTTAGCAAAAGAGGCCCTGTTTTGCCAGCTGGAAAGTTGTGCTCTCAAGGGACTTGCAGCTTGCTCTTCATCGTTTAAAACCTACCAAAGCTAGCCGTCCACAAGCTTGGATTTTTGCTTTATAGTTTTTTTTTCTGTTTGGCTGGGGGTTGATTCTCTCAACCTTTTTTGTAAATATGTCTAGCTGGTGTAAACTCTTCCTGGTTGCATGAATAAATAAAAATATACCATTGGGGCCTCCCCTGCCGTAGTTGATCTCTGTTCAAAACACACACGACCTGGAAGATATGAACATTTGGACAAAACTGGAATGCAGATCTCATTTATTGAAAACATACAAATTATACATCAACTTCAAAGGTGCTACAAAGTGCACCTCTGGTAGCAGTAGATTCAATGAAAACGGATATCAATGGTGTGTTCTATCGTGTGGCGGCTGCATTAAAACAATCGAGACTCCATGCTCGTATGAGAGGTGGCTATATTTCCAAAGATCGAAATTGTAGCCTAAGGTAAATTGTGCATGATCACTGAACAGGCGTATTACAGTTAAAGTAGAGCTCTTAGTCCTTCTTGTACACTACGGTTGGATAGACTGGATTCCACATGTTGTTCTTGACATACTCGATGGTTTCTTCCTGTAACACAAATTGTTCAATGTTAATCAAGTAAGGAAGAAACCCATAACAATTAAACCTGGATTGGGTAATAAGGTGATAAACTACCTCACTGAGTTTTGCAAGTTCCCGTGGATCCATGTCACGATATCCCTCGGCTAGGTCCTCTGCGACAGCTTCCCTCACTACTGCCGCTGCAACCTCTTTAGTGATGTCACGTATTCTGCGTATATAATGATATATCAATAGGCATAACAACACAGAAAACTTCCTCGCAAAAAACAAGAAAAACTGAAAATTGGTAGGAGTATAAAACCTGGAGGTTGAAGGGTAAATTATCCCTTGGAGAACTTCTTCCTCTTTCATGTATGAAGCCAAGCTAAACAATTTTCATGGTTAAGAAAATGGAGAAAATTAAACAAGTGAAATGATTGTGTTAAAAGCTGACAAGTCAAGTTAGTCACCGTTCTGCTGCTGCCTGAAGCATTCCATCAGAGACAATCCGTGCACCAGACAACAGGGTTCCAAGTCCTATTCTGCACAGCGGTGAAGCAAATCAAATGAAATCACAATTTGCACAAGAACCAAGTCCAAATGCATATATTTTACGATAGTAACAGGACTAACCCAGGAAAGAGATACATGTTATTCCCTTGATTAGAGTGACCGATCTTCCCATCACCTGCAAGATACCATTAAAAGCTGCACTCAGAGTAACACCTTACAGATCGAAGTATTTCACTATTCATCAAACTGCTGAGTTTTTTATTACACCATATGCTTGATCCTTTGGGTAGCTGATGCCAAGCATAGATATTACAGTACAACTGACGTATTCGAAGATAGCGAGGCTCAGCTGACTTTGAAAGAATTGCACAAAAGGAAGGACACACAACTGTATGGATGAACAGACATACCAAGATCCACATCGTCAAATGGACTTCCACTGGAAAAGACGACCTTTTCACCAAGAATTGAGAAGGCTTCTTCAGGTGTACATTCAGCTATAATATAGAGTCAACACACAATCAGATGGAAATTATCATAAAATAATATTTATAGTAAAATTTCCATATCACAAACCATTCTTAGTTGGATTGGACATTGCAAAAATTGCTGGTCTGGAAGAGGACGAATCTTTCAGTGCTTCCAAAACCTGAAGGTGCAAGGAACCACCACAATCGGAATCATTTCAATTGTTGATTACTATAAGAAGCTCAAAATGGTCAACGCAGCACAACTAACATGTTTTAGTTTAATCTAATCAACGGGTATCAAACTGATGTGATGCAAGGTCCATAACTTGAGAGAAGCATAGGATTTGCAGGGAAGATAGAATTACCACCAAGGCAATAATAACGTAGGAATGAGAGGGGCGTTTTGGCTCCCAGGCTCATATGCTCCTAGTTGAATTAAAAACTCAAACAAAATAGTAAAACATTTCAAAAAATCTGAAAAAAATAGGTGACAGACATATACAAATGTTTTAGATACGTGTCAAGTTTCGTGATAAAATGACATGTGTGGTGCTCTATGAGAATAAACAAAATCAGTGCTTTAAAAACATATTTTCTAAATCTTGTTTTGACCACTGTTTTTCACAGAGCACTAAAAATGACATTTCACCACGAAATTTGACACGTATGTATAAAACTTGTATATGTTCATCACCAATTTTTTTCAGAATTTTTGAAATATTTTACTATTTTTTTCAAAACAAAATCTTCAGCCAGAGCATATGAGCTCGCGAGCCAAAGTGAATTTCCGCGTAGGAATGCTAATCTTTTGCAAGCTTAATATAGAAGACGAACAACTGAGACCGCAAACATGCAAAAGAAAAGGGCAATGACCTACAATTTGGATGTTAGTACTATGATTACAACGGTATTTCAATATTTAAACTGTAACACTCCCAACATAACTGGGAAGTTAATGGTGCTGTCATCTGCAAACATAATAAATGTCCAGTCATATAACTAATCACTGAAACTAGTGGTGGAAACAACAGTAGGACAAAAACATGACTTGGCATTATAGCTTGAAATTTGGTGCAACTCGATTGGAGTCAATACTGAAGAAAAGTTGGCATGCAGTTATTGTAAGATATCATACCTCCTTTGAGAACAAACCACCAACAGCAGATAGTCCAAGTATGACATCAGGCTTCGCCTTTTTAACCTGTTCAATACATATCGTACAATGTAAACAGTTCAGCATCAGAAGATCAGAACTTGGACTCAAAATAAGGCAAATGAAATATCTAAGAAGTACAGTTTTGCGAGAGGAAAAAAAAGGTAAAAGAACACACGGTGACCTAAAAAGGTTAACTGTAAGAGAAATCCAGATTAGATTTTTGTGATCTGAGTTATATAACCCCACATGGAATATGGTAATATGAATGAAATAGCTCTAGGTCACAGCTAAATCATCAAAAGTTTTGACTGATTACCATGGCATGCAGCATGACATCACAACGGCCAATACCAGGTACTATTAGCATTAGCTGTTTAGTGACATTGCTATAAGTAGTGGTATTAGGGTTGGTTTATCCCTGAACATTTTTCCATGTAAATTCATCATTAAAACTACTTGAAAAGGAACACTTCTCAAATGTTGAAATATACTTGGCCAAGAAGCAAGGAAAAATGTCCTGATAATACATTGTCTAACTCGAACTAATTTTGGGAAGGCATGTCCCTTCAGATGAATGGACCTTGGTAGTCAGTAAGATGGCACGCCTATAACAGTACATATGCTGTGAAAAGAACCATTTATTCGTCTAAACAGAAAATGTAGATAAATACCACATCAATCAAGCTTGCCCCCTCACTTAGGCCTTGGTGAGTCAGTTCGCTCTTTCTCCTAGCAAAAGGACGTGCATCTGGGTCGATGTCTGCACGTTCCTCTGTTATTAAACCCTGGACAAAACAGAGTAGAGATGGTGTAGTAAGTATTTCATAAGAGTGGATGCAAGGAAGATCAATAGTAAAGAGAGAAAAGTTCTAAAGTGGGCCAACACTTTTATTATTATTCAGCTTACAGACACTCTCACAAGAAATGTCATAGTGCAACAGATTTTATAGAACATGCAGTTAATTTTGATAGAGCAACAGAGTAGTGTAATCCTTGCTAAAACTGTCATCACAAAAATATAACAACAAAATCTTAGAAATCCAGCTCACATGAGCATCGACTATCCAGAATTGACTCCTGGCACTCTCAAAAGCAGCTTCATTGTTTCCCAGCATCCTTGCCATGGTCCTGCTTGCAGCATTCACAACACCAATCCCAGCACTACAAAAGGTGAAACGTAATTAATACTTCTGAAATGCACCTGACCAAACGTAATGATAATTCGTTGACCTGTATTAACAGAATCAGGTTTTAGTAACATCATTGTCAGTAATTCAGTATATAAGATCCATTTATTCGTTAGCGAATCATCTATATACTCTAGTTTATAACAAGTTCTACAAAAATGGGCATATTCCGAACCTGCCAGCACCTGCAACAACAATCTTTTGCTTTGGGAAGTCTATCATTGGCCTTCCTTGTGCCCGTACAGCTCCTAGCAGACCAGCTATTGCAACGCCAGCAGTTCCCTATGTACACAAGGATTGGTCATTTCAAGTATGATAGTTTTACTCCATGAATTCCCAAATAAATGGCATATGTTTAGTGAGCAGAAGGATTAAGAAGTGTCTAAACCAGCAAAATATCAAGAGAAATGACCAATCTATCCTTATTTAAATACCTTGGAAGTAGAAGAGGAAATAGTTAGTGATTTCATTTTTACGAAGGAGTGAAGATGTGATAAATGATGGCAAGCAAGGAAAATATCAGTAGGAGACGTGTATCAGAAGGAGAAGTGTACATGTCATAGTCATGAAACTGTCGGTGTATCAGAAGGAGACGTGCACATTGTCAAGCTTCATGCGCTGACCACTATTCCAAAAGACCGGTCTGATGGAAAGGGCCAGACAATTCACTTATACACTTCAACACCCCCTCTCACGTGTGACTCGGGGAGGGAGAGGCCAACATGTGCAACCGGAAGAGAGCGATGGCGCGCGAGTCTCAGAGGAATGGCTCAAGAGGCCTATACGTGGACAAAGAGGGGGCATCAACAATTTTAGAACAAATTGCGCAAACCAGGACTCGAACTCGAGACCTTGGCTCTGATACCATGTCAAGCTTCATGCGCTGACCACTATTCCAAAAGACCGATCTGATGGAAAGGGCCAGACAATTCACTTATACACTTCAACACACATATCATGGCACAAGACGACACATAATGGGAAAACATACAAACTAGCATAAACCAAACTAGTTACCTGCACATCATCATTAAACATGCGATAAGTGTTCCTGTAACGCTGCAACAACCTGAAGGCCCACTTGCTTTGGAAATCTTCAAACTTGAGGACATAAGAAAAGTAATTTTGAAAATGTTCCAGCTAAAGTCACATGCATTGGAAAAAGTTGAGCATGGCACTGGACACCGAAAGAGCACCTGTACAATCACATTGGGCCAACGAGAAAAAACAGCTTCCATGAATTCATCAATAACCTCAACATACTCTTCTCCTTCAAGACGGTGTTCTTGTAGCCCAAGATCTGTACAGCACAATATTTAGACAAATAATAGCAAAAAAAATCTACACAATCTCATGTTGACTATCTAGTTAGAGACTGAAAAGGTGCCGTTATCTGCATCAAATTCAAAGGAAAATTATAGAACATTGCTTAAGTGTAACTAAGAACAGAAAAGGTAATCTATTCTCAAGAGCTAGTAAAGATTACAACATAACACATATGCATCTTTCATGGAATGTCCGAGGTAATCTAAAATACAACCATAACGGTAAGTAGGTAACAGTAACACTGATGTTTACAACTATATCTATTTCCATTTAGAGAATAGGGTGATCATACGATGACAGATATATAACTTATATACTGAAACTCCAAAACAGAAATGTCCAAAGAAGATCTTACATAGAGGATCCTTAAGGAGTTTCTCATTGTTCGTTCCCACATCAATCATAATTGGAAGAACCTAGAAGAATATTAGTATAATTAGAAAATGAACAGAAATATAAGTTGTACTAACACTGATAAATACTCCTCCGTTGCTTTTTGTAGGGTGTATTTGGAGACAATGCTGTAACCACCAATTATTCTATCACTAGGCAATTTATGTGACATAAAACTGGTCTCGTAAGACACTAATTCTAATTCAAATTACTTATGATTGTGATTTTGCATCACATGAACCGGCTATTACTCTATTAATAGAATAATTGTTGGTCCAAGCCTTGTCTTAACAAATCAAAACATGGCCTACAAATGGAAGGAGTAGTAAATAAATAGCAGTAGAGCACTCTAAAACTTTATAACATCTAAGAACCGCGCAGTAAGGTGATTCCACAGAAACGCGATCATGAAGTCTCATATTAGAAGCTTTGTTTCTTTCACCATCTGAAGTCATAATTTCACAGTTCGATAACCATAATTCAACTTGGTTCGATACAGAAGTAGGCCAAACTGGTAACATTCTAGAAGCGATTTTATCTCCCTGAATTATGATGGGAAACTATCAGTGCATAACTTTCTAGCACAACGTTATTTCTATCTATGAGTCCCTATAGATGTCAATATTAAATTATAGTTTTATGAAATTAGATATGTCAAAAATAAAAGAGAATAAGTTAAATAATTTTCTAAAGAACATCAAAAGCATACCCTCTGGGGATTTATTCCAGCAGCAGCAACATATAAATCCAGCTTCCCGATAGTAATCCCCATACCTTGCACCCCTAGATCACCAAGACCCAATATCCTGCTTCCATCAGTCACCACTATCATGTCAACCTGCAATATATTAGCCACTTAGATTTATTTGAAATATAAGAAACTTTTTGTCAGCAATATTCTCTTCCAGCCCTAGGGGATCTTAAAAATACGAGGATAGAATGTCTTAGGCTCTAGAATTTGATTTATACCTTGAAAACAATGAAAGAGCTCAAGCACAGAAGACCAAAAGGACAAAAAAAACCAATACATACCTGATCAGCTGGCCAGTTGTACACCATGGACATCATTTCCCCACGATCTTCTGCACTAAAATACATTCCCCGAGGCCGTCTAAATAAGCCACTGTAATTTTGGCAAACAGCACCAACAGTCGGTGTGTAAACAATAGGTGCATACTCCTCAATATTATCTATTAAGACCTACCAAAGCAGAAAAATGAGGTTAAATAAGGTAACCACTTTGAGACTGAGACTGCAATAACAACAAAGTTAACTGATACAGTGAGTGTATGTGGTTGATATTGTGCATATTAGATGCTCTTGAGGGAAATATTATCAACAGAAAAAGGTTTGCACCTAACAGAATGTGTGGGCTGTGGAATTGCACACCTTGTAGTACATTGTTTCATTTCTGTCATGCAGTCTGTTAAGAATACGCCATTTCGCCAGCTGGTAAGTATCAGATGGCCCATCTCTCGCCATTTTCTCCAGCCGTTTCAGGTCACCCACTATTAGCAATGTAAAAAAAAACAAAATTAGTGGAAAATCACTACTAAAATAAACACTTGCAGAACACATTGTCATGTATATTCTCATTGTCATAGGGTGCCTTCACAAACAGCATTTTTTTTCGAAAAGGACCCCTGGCCTCTGCATCAAAGTGATGCACAGAGCAATACAGAACCTCAGTTAACCTAGTATCATACATCTGTAGATCTGAGTGGAACTTTCAGCTTCAGCATTGGGGCTACATGAATGTTGGATCGGTTTTCCATTGAGGTTTGTGTTTGGCAATTGAACTTTAATTGATACATCGGGCAGTCGGCTATATTTCATTCTAACTAGTATTAGCGGAATTATTTGACCTAGCTTGTAGACAACTAGAAGCCGGTTTTGGAATTTTCCCAGCTGGGGCTTAACACAAAGCAGACACTTATTACAAGACAACAGAGATCAAAGCAACAACTTGTCCTGCAGATCCTCAGCATTCAGCAACGCATATACAACACTAGTGTCGTTCTCACTCCAATGCATATCAACCGGAGTACTATCTAACGGTCGCTCACCCTCCAGACCCCTAAAAAATGGATCGATCTGGTCATCATCAACCAAATATAAATTCCTGCATACGCAGCACCGAGCAACCCAATTTGGGACAGCAGCAAACGAGACACGAAGTAAGCAACTGAATCGGCGGGGTAATTCATGTCGTACTGAATCGGTCGATCTGCTGCTGCGAGGAAACGACGCTGGGCGGGAGCAGGCCGCGGAGGCCGAGGCGGTCCCTCTCCGTCATCGAGAACGCCGTGCCCTGCAGAGGCAGCACAACAGCCCGCGCGCGTCAGGCCACCGCCGCGGGAAGGGGCGAAAAAAAACTCCAGCCGGAAACAGGAGAGGACGCGCGCGCGCGGACGTACCCGGTTGAACCATGGTCGTGGAGGATGTCGGGGCCGCGCTTGTGGAGGACGACGGGGCGGTGGCACTCCGCCGTCACGAACGGCCGTGACTGCAGCAGGAGGCGGTGGAGGGTGTCGGGCGCGAGGGATCGCCGGAGACTCCGCGAGATGGACGCCATCGCCGGGCGGCCCGATCTGCGGCCGCGGGTCTGTTACGCGCAACGACTTTTCTCTCCCGGTTGGCCGCGACCGGTCCGAGTCCCTTGTAAGGGCAAGTACTCCCTCCGTTTCATTTCGTATGAGTATTACATTTCAAATGGATATTAATGTATTTAGACCTTTTTTAGTGCTAAATACATTCATTTCAATGTCAAGTACTCCCTCCGTCCAAAACTAAGGGTCTTATATTTGCACAAAAGTGGAAGTATCTAGACATGTTTTAAGTCTAGATACATCCACTTTTTAACAAATCTAAAACACTTATTTTTGGACTGAGCGAGTAATATTTTGTAAGGGCAAGTACTCAACACTAACAAGTTTTTTGTAGCCTGTGTTGTAGCGAGTGCTTCGATATGGCTCCCAGGATCTAGGTAGCCATTTTGAAAAAAAAGTTGAAAAGTTCTAAAAAAATCAAGAAAATAGCATGACGCAGTCAATACTTTGTTCTACCCGTGTGTGAAATTTCGAAACGAAATACCGTGTCATGTAAAAAAAACGAAAACCATGTATCCTAGCCTCAACAATAATGACAAATGTGTAGTTGGGGCGTGAACGGTGCAAAATTTGAATCTTTCTAAAATTTGTTCGATTTGTCTTCTTTGCCTAGCCAAAATACGAGGTATTTAAACTTTGCACGCTCGTAGTGTTCATAGTTGACTACATTCGGATATTTCTTCCGGAATATTTTGAAACTTCAAAATTAGGTTGTAAAAACTAACGGGCTATTCAGTGTTGCACCTCACTATTAATATCCAATCTGCTTCTCTTGCTACTCCCTCTGTTACACAATATAAGATGTTTTAGGTGTCACATGTTGTCTAGATTCACGTTAAAATAAGTGGACATATACATTAAAACGTGTCTAGATACATGTATACACTCGTAAATATGGAAAATGAGTAAAATATCTTATATTATGTAACAGGGTACATCTCAGTAAAAGTATGTATTTAAATTCCTACAGTCTGTTTGCATCATGTTACCATTCTGCTATACAGCACGAGTCTAACATCGCTGCCACCCGGTTATTTTCATTCGACAACCTATACAAATTTCTTGTGTTCAAAATGGTCATGTTACACCCTCAGATATGCATCCATAAATTGTGGTCACCATGATTATCCTACTCACTCACTCCGTTCACAAAAGAATGTCTCAACTTTATCTAAAGTTGCATGTATATTTCATGTGTAGATACATGTAAACTTGGACAAAGTTGAGATATTTTTTGTGGACGGAGGGAGTATGTCATAGTAATCTAGTTGGGCCAGTGGTTTATTTATTTATTTTGCAAGAGGCCAAAGTCCATATATAAACTCAACCAACCCTTACAAAAATATCTTGAATATAGAGTTACAAAAAAATGTCTATGAGTGAAATCAACGCTGTCTTTCTCCTTCACTAGCTGATGAGGGCGTCGTAAGCAAATCTCAATACTATCTCTAAACCTCCGAAACCTTGGAGCCACGAAAACGTTTGTTGACGAACAACCGGAATGTCATCGTTCGGAGCCAAAAGATCCAATGAAAGTGATATGAGGAACAAATGATCGTCCCGAAGAAGAAAGGACTAAGTGGGCTATACGACCATGCAGGGTTACACGCATGAAAAAAATCGCCTTACACGTAACAGCCAAGATCTATCTATGAAGTTACAAGCAAAAGAACATATATAGATCTTGATTCATACCAACACCATGTAGAGGAAATAGATGTTGATGAAGCCTATTGAAAATCTTCACGGCTAAACCTAGCAGTGAGGATGTCACCAATTCCCGATTCTAGTTCTCTAACGTGAGTGTCCCGCTCGAATAGGATCAAAAGTATAATCCTTCTGAGAGTCCATACACGATACATCTCCTCTAGTTCAGCGGCGCTTCGTCGTCCAGGATGTGAGAAATGTTTGAATAATTATGCTGGAGATTCCAATACATGGGGTGAGATCTAAATCTGTTGGAAAGGACACCTCAAAAGCCATCAGACCTAATGAGAGGAAGGAAGATCGTTGGGTTGCATTATGGAAAACAAAAAAATTGTTCCACTATGTAACACCCAAGATCAATCTATAAATATGCAACTTCAGATAGGCGCACCGGACTGATTTGAAAGGACCAAGTCATACGGTGAAGCTCATGAAGCCTAGAAGGCCCACGGAGATTACGGAAAGGACGACTGGACCAGGCGGGTCCTTGGCTTGGCTCGGCATGTCGACTCTAGAGGAGTCAGGCGAGAAGCTCAAAAGGCGTGAAGACAGAAGGTCAAGCGATAGAGTAGCCGTCAAGACAAGCGTTATACCATTATGTGTGACGTTACGAGCCATCGCCAATAAGGATTAACTCCCCATCATGTATATATTAGCGGTGTTAACTCTTATTCATTATGTAACCCGGCCATGTTAGTATATAAAGCACGACCTGGTATAGAACGAAGAACGAGCCAGACATGGTCTGAGATACACACACTTGTACAACAGGATAGCCTTAGATGGTTGGCTCAGCACCACCCAAAAGGAGGAAAGCCCTCAACACTATACACCAAAGCAGGAGTAGGTCTTTACCTCTTCTAGAGGGGATGAACCTGGGTAAACTCTCTCGTTTCAATCTTGTTCCTAGATAGCCCCAACGTCTCCATCTCCTCACAATCTCTACGATCGTTTCGACGATCATCTCTTTGATGACGAACCCGAGCTATATGGATACCCCTGGTAACAACCCTCGACACAATTACTATATTAGATCTAGTCATCACCACACCTTTAGTGGAAGACGATGTTGGTGTAGATGTCGATGAATCATGACAATGATTCTCACGGCCAAGCCTGGAGGAGATAATGTCACCGATTCCCCGCTCCCGCGTACAATATTAAAGGTATGATCCCTCCACTGTTATCCACCACCACGCCCACTTATAAAAATCCTAGAACAATTTCGAGGTCTCTCCGACATCATATGTCTCTTCTAGAATTGTCTGAAACTCTTTCAGAGTGTCTCTCAAATCTACCTACCATGCATAATTTCTCTCAATAAAGATTAAAGCACCTTAAACATGTGACCCAGTAGGTTCGGTAATACAAAGACACACCTTCCGTCAATAACCACCAGCGTAGCGTGGATGCCCATGATGGTTCCCATGCATACACGAATACATCGAGCGAACCTTCCGTTACTCATATCGCTAATCCCTTTACTTCACGATACTAGTGATATCCCGAGGTGATATGTCGGCATCCTCGTGATTAAACTCTTTACACACTATATATGAAGTCACCTTGGGAGCTAGTGCTTGCTATCTCAGAATAGCTCCATGGATCTCATAGGAAATGTTCAGCTACCTCGTACCAATATCACTCTATGTTCTCATTCCGTATTCTGATATCCTCGTGACTAATATCACGATGTGTCTAGCCAGACGATTGGATGATATCGCAATACTGAGAAGGCCCGGAGCGTATCTCTCTGGTCGGGGGAGTACGATCCCACTCTTGAATAATCCAAGTTCCTTACACACTTTAGGGCCTCCTTGGTTCACAGGAATTGGAAACCACATGAATAGGAAAAGCGTAGGAATAGAATGTCATGACATGTGGAATCCTACAGGAACTGAAAACGCAGAAATCAGTTACACTGCTTGTTTGGTTGGCACAAGAAAAACGCAGGAAATTTCTATGTAGTTGGGTACAAACCATAGTTGTCATCAACTCATAGGAAATTTTCCATGAGGTTTAACCTCTTGCTAGAATTCCTATGGGGCTGTACTGTAGGAATGCATTTCATAGGGATTTTGGAGGATT
This sequence comes from Poa pratensis, assembly GCA_947311845.1. Taxonomy (NCBI): domain Eukaryota; kingdom Viridiplantae; phylum Streptophyta; class Magnoliopsida; order Poales; family Poaceae; genus Poa; species Poa pratensis. Next base: position 39,012,532 of record CAMZMU010000128.1, read on the forward strand.
AATTCCTTTAAACCAAACGGACTTGATAGGAAAAATTCCTATAGATTGGAATCCTATGATATTCGTTTGAAAATCCTTTGAACCAAAGGGACCCTTAGAATATATCGGAAACCACATCATTTAAAGAAGTTGTATAATGTATTCTCTCTTACTACCATCTCTAGCAATTTACGAGAACTAGTTAAATCTTAGTGTGAAATAATGTTAACGAGGAAAGATATATAGTACAATGAAGATATATTGCTACATGTTTTACTATGGTTTTATATCATTTATTGGACTAATCTATTAATCCAGTACCTAGTGCCAATTTCTGTTTATTTGTTTGTGCATTGCAGAAAAGGTTAAAAATGAAAGTGTTCGGAAAAATCTGAAAAAATTACAGAAATTCTAACTTTCAGGAAAAACTGTCAGAGCCATAATATCTCTGTGTCGTATATGCCTGATGATGTTATAAGATCTCCTGCTTTCGTGACTTACTATGTCTATGTGCCATTTGACATATGGACCAAGTCGATGGTTCTAGCCAAATATTTTGTGAACTGGAAAAAAAGGGACCTACTGATGTTAAGCAATGGTTTTACATGTGTTTAATTAAGAAGAGAAAATAAACGGTGAGTTTTTCTTTATTTCCGGTCTTCCAGCCTCGCAAGCGCTCGCTAATAAACGGCCGGCACTAATCTCGGGACGCGCAACGTGGGGGAGCGGAGAGCGCGAGAGAGAGGAAGGAGGGGCAGGGCGAGAGCTTCGGGAGACTCCCACCCATACCGCGCCACCGAGCAGCGAGATCCCGCCCCCTCCCCCTTCTCCCTCCACCCACCCGCCCCGCCGGACCCGATCCCCGATCTGATCTCGCCGCCGCCTCTGCGCGCCGGACAAGATGGCCCCCGTCTCGGCTCTGGCCAAGTACAAGCTGGTCTTCCTCGGCGACCAGTCCGTCGGCAAGACCAGCATCATCACCCGTTTCATGTACGACAAGTTCGACAACACCTACCAGGCATGCCATCTCCTCGACCCCCCTGCCCCTTGCTTGTTTGATTTTTACCGTTTGCTCGTCACGACCCGGGGTGGTTGGATCTATTGATCTGATCGGGGTGAGATCCGGCCCGAGCGTTCGGGCCGGCCATTTCGTTCGATCTGATTATGTGAACATGTGATTGGATCTGGGATGTATCACGGGGCGACGAAATGCTCGTGATCCCTAGTCAAGGAAGACGAATTGGCGTTTCGCGGCTAGGTGTGTGATCACTGTAATGTTATTTTGGTGTAGTTTGGAATTTAGGGCGTGAGAAATTATGCAGCCGGCAATTCTGTCATTTGAGGATCACAGCGTTGTTTGGTGAAAAATGTGGGCTGCTTGAGGCCAAGCTTATGACTCTTTAGTGCATTGGCACAATGATCGGGTGAGAATGTCCCGCTGGAGGATTCTGGCTTGTATAGTATAGGGAATGATGATAGCTAATACGTAGGTTTTTCACTGGCCCGTCGCAAACTGAGGGAGTGGTACCGTGCCACGTGCGATCCCAAATTGATAGGAAAATTTACAGTTTCTAGGCGCTGTTTGCTGCGACACATGTGATCCCAATGATTGGGAACCTTTACCGTTTCTAGGCGATCGTCGTCTTACGCGCTAAGCATGGGCCTAACACTAGCCCTGCTTCCATAGAATTGCTGTGAGACCTTCAAGCCAGTGTAGAATAGATGCACAATGACACAATCTGAAGTCTGAATGACCATTGCACTTATTCATATGTATATTGGTATACCTCTGATAGACTATGTTTTCCGTGGTGAACAATGATGGCTGTTAAGTGTTAACGCTGTACTGTATTGCTGTTGGAGTGACGATGATGTTCTGGTTCTTATTTTCGTTAGACACACTTGGAGGATGAAATGCTTGCTTATATGTAGTAATGTTTATAAGTTAATTGTCTTATGCTTTGTTCCTCCATGAACAGGCTACAATCGGTATTGACTTCCTGTCGAAGACGATGTACCTTGAAGACAGAACTGTGAGACTCCAACTCTGGTATGGACACATCTCTTACCACATTACTGACTGGCTGTTCTTTCCATTGGAATAGCCCTGAGTGCTGAAACTGCTAATCATCATCATATGTATTTGTTCTCCGTTTTCAGGGATACAGCTGGTCAGGAAAGATTCAGGAGTTTAATTCCAAGCTACATCAGAGATTCTTCAGTTGCTGTTATTGTATTCGATGTTGCAAGTATGCTCTCACTCTCTCTGAATTTCTTCTGATATATGTTCTTAACATCAGATTTTAAGCGTTGCCTTTTCCCTTATTTTTCCTTTCATGCTTTTAGGCAGGCAGTCTTTCTTAAACACTTCGAAGTGGATAGAGGAAGTTCGCACTGAGAGGGGCAGTGATGTCATCATTGTGCTTGTTGGGAACAAAACTGACCTTGTCGACAAGAGGTGAGTGGGGTTTCACGATGCTATACATATAATGAGTGTGTTTTATTTGAGTAGTTCCATTTGATACCACTTGGTCACATGTGATGTCAGATGTACGTCTCCAGATGTTTGTTTACCCTATGTGTACAAAAATTTGCAGTTTGATTGTCCTGTATAACCTGTTGATCAATGCTTTCACTGAGTATAGTTACTCAGCACAACAAATATGTGTAGCAAAAATAACTAGCACCATTCTGATTCTTTTTTTGCAATTTTTTTATTACATCTCACCCTAGAGTTCAGTGACTGACAGAAAATGCCACACTTTGAGTATGACAGGTGGACCTCAGTCTTATCCACACGTCAGCTTTTTAAGCGAGCTGCCCTTTTTATACAGTTGCACCTTGGTTTGTCAATTTATTGCTCACGGGGCATATGTGAGAACCCAAATTTCATGGCCACAACTTAAGTTCTCTATAACCCCCTTTTCACGATATGTTGAACTGGCCCGGCGATATTTGAATCCTAGGAAGTGTGTTTATGAAGGGGAACCTTGGCACGGCAGTAAAGCTGTTGCCTTGTGACCATGAGGTCACGGGTTCGCGTCCTGGAAACAGACACTTGCAGTAATGCAGGGAGAGGCTGCGTACAAAAGACCCAAAGTGGTCGGACCCTGCGCAAGCGGGAGCTAAGTGCACTGGACTGCCCTTTAGAAAGTGTGTTTATAATTATGAAAGCGTCCAGTTTGCCCCCTCAAATCTCAATCCAAATTAAACCTTATATAGGGCTGCCAAACTACCTTATACATGGAGTCAATAATTTAATTTAAAAAGGTACCACTTTAACGTGCTGACGTGTGGTTGATTCGGATGGCACATAAGCAGCCGATGTGGCAAACACGCTAGTATTTTCTTAGCTACATTAGCTAGATTACCAAGGATTGCCTTTGTTATTAAGGTCCTAATATAATCCGTCAAATATATGTTCACATATCATGCTGAATTTCTGTGTTTTCTGATGCAACAGGCAAGTTTCCATCGAGGAAGGAGAAGCCAAGGCAAAAGACCTAGGTGTGATGTTCATTGAAACCAGCGCTAAAGCTGGTTTTAACATTAAGGTGTGCTTCAAAAAATAGATATTTATTCTATATTTCATCTAATTAAAGCTGGCCTTATGGAGATAGTTAAATTTTATGATACTCAAAAGCAGCATCTTTTTCCTTAAAAATGGGTTATACGGTTTATCTAGTTGAGGGGTCATTTGCCAGTCCTTTCTGCTTGTTTTGTATCAACCACCTTCTCAAAAAGGTTTTGTATTGATCATCACAAATTTTCGGCCAGGCTCTGTTCCGCAAGATTGCTGCAGCACTGCCTGGAATGGAGACCCTTTCATCAGCAAAGCAGGAAGATATGGTTGATGTTAACCTGAAGTCCGGCAACGCGAACTCATCCCAGTCACAGGCGCAGGCTGGGGGATGCAGTTGTTAGCTCCAGTCCCTAACATTCGCAGTTCATGATGTCAAGACCCCATGCCCATCAAACAACATCTACATTACTGCTTCTGCCTCTCAGTCTCAGGAGGATCGATTGTCTTGCAGCAGTGAGTCCATGATCCGAGTCAATGAACGAGAACCATTTCCGTTGGAAAGATACGTTTTTATGAGTTTCTAGTATTTTGTCAGTGGCCTAAGCTAGCAACAGTGTATAGTTGGGTTGGCACTGTGAACTCCTATCTCGCTCGAGCTGAGTATTAGAGTTAGTGATTGGTTTATGTTTCGACCTATATTTATGTCGCCCATCTTGTTGCACTCAGCCCGAGTCTGTGTTTTCCTATGGTGTACTGAATATATATTGGAATTTTTTTGCATGCTAATAAGTTCTATGTTACCCTAGATATTTGAGCAATGGATTATTTGGTTTATGGTTGCAATCCCGATCGCCATGCCTAAATAAACAAGCAACCAAATGAGATATTTGCCTATCTTTTCCTCCCTGCAAAGTTGGTGCTCGGCAAAGAAAAATACTGGCTAGTTTAAATGATCAGATGTGAAGTCAACATTCGAATTTGCTTCATTTTCAACTGGTTCAAGCTGTTTTGCTGGTCACGAGCTGGGATTGCTGTATCAATTCTAATCTACTAATTATATGCTCATTGATCAAATTTTAATCAGAACATTACCCCTCTTCAGCTGGAACTTCAAAATTTCCGCTTTATTCTCTGAAATAAAAGAGCGAGTGGATTTTTGGAGGCCGAGCTACATGAACTCGTTTTTTCAAAAAATTGAAATCGACATTTTTAAGTTTTCAAAAATCGTGAATAAATTCTCGGATGTAGATATGTCTAGATTACCATCGTGCAAATTTGCAGCTCCAAGCTGTATTGTGGCCTGTACAAAAAAGGCAAATCACGGCAAAATTTCAAATTTGAAACTGTGTATTATTCATCACCCAGATCCACTCATTTATCTTTTTTATGTAGCCCAAAATACAACGAATTTGGAGCTACAATTTTGCACGATTATGGATCTAGATAATATCTACATCTGGGAATTTTTTCACGACTTTTGAAAACTTAAAAATGTTGATTTCGAATTTTTGAAAAAATGAGCTCATGTAGCTCGGACTCCATTTTAGGTTTTCGATCTCGTGCTTCCCTTTCTTACCGAAATGGCTGAACAGTGGTTTCCCACCCAAATAATACTATTATTATAATAGCCTCTTCACATTTTAAAATTTAAACACGCAAACCACACACACGAAAATATATGCACATACGAAATGATGTAAACATGGTGTAGATCTGTTCCTTGATAAACTTAACACATAAATGCAGTCTCTTTTATTTGTCTTCAGCTTTGATTCATCGAAATACTATGATCGTGAAGTACATCATCCTGATCTTTATGTTTGAATCTATAATTCGAGCTCATATTCATATGTCGACAGTCGACAGATCGATGGATGTTTGGTTTATACTCTAGAGGATCATATTTGGCCAAGAATTATGGGCACATTAGTGGACCTTCACAAGTTATGAGCCCATGTACTACCTCCCATACAAAAAGGAAAATGTTTTTGGAGGGGGCTCTCATTTCTCTCTTCTCTCTCCTTGAGAGCTCTGCTGGCGCCTACGCCATATCTGGCGGCGGCGGCACCTGGGAATGGCTGAGGGGAGGCGTCGATTCATGCAGAGTATATACTCCCTCCGTTCCAAATTACATGACTTTCCTTTCTCCACACGTGAATGTATCTAGACATGTAACATGTGGAGAAAGGAAAGTCATCTAATTTGGAACGGAGGGAGTACTAGGTTAGAGCATTATCTTGTGGCGGTGTTTGGGAGTAGCGTGCCGACTATTGTCGTTCATATATGTGTTGGTCTTCCTCGCTGTGCAGCTATGGTGGCGGGAGCTGAGTCAGGCGGTGGAGGTCGAGCTAGATGATATGGGGTGGCCCGATCTTCTCAGTGAGTTGCGGGTAATTCGATGATTGGTGGAAATAACTTGCAAGATCCTGACGAACTCTCTGGCTGCTCCCCTGTTGCCAATGCAACAGCTCTTCAACCCAATGGATATTCACAACACCTCACACTTGTGCAACGTAGCCGCCGACCACGAAGCGGTTCTGCAATCTACTAATTCCCAGTGGAACAACAGATCACACTCAAACTTTGGTAGCAATAACCTCTAGATCGAAACAAAGTGGAGGGGTGAATTCCTGATCGCAACAAAGAGGAATTCGAATATAGATGAATGCTTAGCAATCCAATCTAGGGTTTATCTTAAACGTGGTATAACCTCAAACTAGCCTCCCCCAACTATATATGGGAGCCCAAGGGATGGGGCTAGGCACAAACCGACTCAAACATGATTTGGTTCGACCAAAAACGGATACAAACCGACCTGGAACAGGTACGGTCGAAACTGGCGCGTAGGCCATCGTGGCGGCCGGCCTGGCCGGGCTGGGTCGCCTAGGTCATGGGCAGGCCGGGCGCCTCTGTCACTCGGCCGGCCTAGGCCGGGCTGAGCCAGCCGGGTGGTTCTGGTGCGTGGCCGGCCTAGGCCGGGCTGCCTGGCTCCTCCTTCGTCATCCCTTTGCGCCTGCCTCCCGCTCCTCCCTCGCGCCATTGGGGACGTTGTACTCCAATTCTTGCTGCTCCTCTGGCCCTCCTCCAACGTTCGTGTTATCAATAACCCTGATCATACACAAGTGCATGGACTTAGGTAGTATAAAGTTCTCATTATCACAAACATCATATTCAATTAAGAGTGAGTTCACCTGTTGTCCAAGTAGCTTGGCACCAGCTCTTGTCATTGGTCCAATCCTCACTTCATTGGGCTTGTCTTGAACAACAACATCATCAATGGAAGAAAATGGTAAAGGGCTAGGGATGTCCTCATCATCCTCCCCCCCCCCCCTTGAAAAGGCGTCGACCTCGATGCGTCAAGGTCTTCTCCAGCATATGGCGTCAAATCAGCAACATTAAACGTATTACTCATGCCAAAGTCAGTTGTAGGAAGATTATCTTGTATGCATTATCATTTATATTGGCAAGAACCTTGAATGGACCATCACCACGCGGCATCAACTTAGACTTGCGCTGAACAGGAAATCTGTCTTTGCGAAAGTGCACCCAAACCATGTCGCCGGGCTAAAAGATCACCTCCTTTCTTTTCTTGTTTACACGAGCTACATTGTACTTGCCTTTCTTCTCAATAGCCTCTTTAGTCTTCTCATGTATGTTCCTCACGAAATCTGCACGCTTCGATGCCTCCATGTTGACTCTCTCATGTAATGGAAGCGGCAGCAAATCAAGTGGAGTAATGGGCTTAAAACCGTACACCACCTCAAACGGCATAGCTGCATGGTAGAATGTACCGCCCTGTTATAAGCAAACTCCACATGCGGCAAACAGTCTTCCCACTCACACAAATTCTTTTTTATCATGGCTCGCAGCAATGTTGATAGTGTGCGATTCACCACCTCCGTTTGTCCATCAGTTTGGGGATGACAAGTGGTACTGAATAGCAGCTTCGTTCCCAGCTTGCCCCAAAGTGTCTTCCAAAAGTAGCTCATGAACTTCACGTCTCGGTCAGAAACAATCGTCTTTGGTACTCCATGTAAGCGCACGATGTCCCTGAAAAATAGATTAGCAATATGCGACGCATCGTCGCTTTTGTGGCAGGCAATAAAATGTGACATCTTAGAAAAATGATCCACTACCACAAAAATAGAATCATGTCCTCTCCTGGTTCTAGGCAATCCTAATACGAAATCCATGCTTATGTCCTCCCATGGAGTTGTAGGTCCAGGAAGAGGAGTATACAAAACCGTGAGGCTTCAGTTTGGACTTTGCTTTGTTGCAAGTGATACAACGTTTTAGAAACCTGTCCACATCACGCCTCATCTGTGGCCAATAAAAATGATCAGCGAGCATAAGCAACGTTTTCTCACGTCCAAAGTGTCCCATCAAACCGCCGGCATGTGATTCCTGCAACAATAATAAACACACGGACGATTCTGGCACACACAACTTGTTAGCCCGAAATAAAGTACCCATCATGCATATGGTATTTTTCCCACGCTTTAACAGCAGTACACTTCACAAATGGCATGGCAAAATCAGTATCGGTAGCATATAAATCATGAAAACTCTCTAAACCAGGAACTCGAACATCATAGTCCAGCATGGGAGGATAAAACCAAATGTTGAAAGGTAAAACCTCTCTATAAAGAAACAACTGGTAAAACCTCCAACATAAAAAACACAATAAGTTTTTCATACGAAATCCATTTTTGATGAACTTGAGCTTGTTATGAAGATCACAACAAGTTCCAAAACCCCTGATGTATCCGTTTTCATACGAAATCTGTTTTTTGACTGCCAGGAGCGCGGCTCCGGGTGTTTTGTAGACGGGTATCCCGTCTGCGTCTTCACTTATGTATGATGACTCGAGGTTGCGGGTGACTTTGGCGCGGTCGACCTCTGTCATCAGGGGCACGCGTGCTCTGCGGCGCCTTGCTCCCTGTGTGACCTCTGTTGAGGCAGTGAATGAGTAAGCGGCCCTCCTGGCGCTCGACGCGTCAGCCTCATCCTTGCGTCGGAGTAGCTCGGCCTTCTCTGCGCGGAGTCGTTCGCCTTCTTTCCGTAGCAGGTATTGGACCGCCATAAGGTCCTCCCGGGGTGCGTCTGGTGGGGGGTACGTGCCATCCTCGACGTGCTTCAGGGCTCTGATTGCTATGTCTCGGGTGATGGTGAGTCGCGTCACCTTGTCCGGCATGACCACCTCCAGTGGGTATGCAGGTTCGTCGCCGTTGTCCTGCGCCGGGCCGATCATGAAGACTTGCGCGGGGTATGTCTGGGGAGCGGGTCGGGCGCTGCCACTGCTGCTTCCTTCGTCCGAGCCATGCTCGGAGCCGAAAATGGATGCAACGTGGTGGATACCATAGTCGCTGCCGAGGTTCCTTCCCTGGAGTTTCGCGATCTCCGCCGCGGACGTGAGGAGTGATGTCGCTGCCGTCGACGCGGGTGTGATTGGCTTGTTGACGATCTTGTAAGTCGATGGAGACGCGGGTAGCGCGGGTGAGAACGGCGCGACTTTCGTCGCGCGCGAAGGTGTGGTCGACGTAGTCGAAGCTGATGTAGATCTTGGCCTTGCCGGCGACGCAATCGAGGTAGTCGAAGTGGACTCGATCTGCGCGGTGGTCGCCGAGGTAGTCGATGTAGTCGTAGCCGATGCGATCTCCTTGACAGCCGGAGACATGGGTGGCGTGGTCGTGGTGGGCGCGATCCCTGCAGCAGCAGAGGTGGTTGATGTAGTCGAGGCGGGTGCGATCTTCTCAGCAGTCGAAGATGCTATCCCCGCAGTCGCAGCATATGCGATCTCCACAGCAGGTGGGGGCGTGGTTGGGGAAGTCGTGGCAGGTGCGGGTGCTACCGCCGCGCGCGGTGCGATCGCCGTGGATCTGAGTACTCCACAGCTGTCTACGAAGTAGTGCATGGTACCGAAGGTGAGGCACATACCTACATGCAGATCGGCGTACACCGAGCGGTGGGCCGGCGGGTGGAAGGTGTACTCGAAGGAGCCGAAGCAGATTGGCTCCTTGGTGATGCAGATGTCGGTCTTCAAAGTCGATGGGGCCGGTGCGACCATGGTTCCAGCGCTCGTTCTTTCCCACAGACGGCGCCAATTGACGAGGAGTGGACTCGGCAAATCCCTGGGTTGAGTACCCCGGGTTGATTGAGGGGGAGAGAGATGAGCGATGGTGATCACGACGGCTGACAAGCGAGGCGTTTTACCCAGGTTCTGGCTCCCGGAGGATAACACCCTACTTCCTGCTTGTCTGGTATTGATCGGTGAGTTGTGGCTACAATGGCGAGATGGCAATCTCGCTAGGGTTTGTTATGGCGGCTATGAGCTTACCCTAGACGAGGGACCCTCCTAGCCTTTATATGGTAGGCTAGGTCTCAGGTGAATGGTGTCGATGGCGCTTACAAGATGATAGGAGTCACATGACCTATCCGTCGACTAACTTGGGCCACACGTTGTCCTCCTTGGGCCTTCCTTGGGCCCTTGTCATAAGGCTGATAGGCTTGGTGTGACCCAGGTGTCCCCACCGTGGGGCAGTCGAAGAGTGACCCCACGACAACCCCACACAGAGAAAATCCAAATAAGAACCAAGAAAGATGAAACCAAGTATGCAAAGGTTTGAGCTCTCTCCAATTGATACGCTAAAGCTCAATTGAGAGCCCCTCTTGATAGTACGGTATCTATCCTATAACCCGGTCTCCCAACTAGCACCATGAGACCGGTAAAATAGAAACCCTATCAACATCATACCTTTGCCTTGCGCATTCCACTTGAGCTAGATGACGTTGATCTTGATCTCTTCAAGTGGACCACCTTTCTTGATTGCGCTTCGCTTGGTGAAGACTCAAACATTGCTCTCCCATACTCCACTATGGGAGAGGCTCTCTTAGGCACATCTTCACATGAACATTATCTCTAAATGGGTGGCAAGCTTCAAGCTTAGGATTTCTTCGAGATGCTCCTCTTGAACTTGCGCTTCTCAACATTGATGACGATCACCACTTGACGTCATCGTTCATGGGCTATATGAAATATTCATTTGATGCAAGACCATAGAAAGATACCTAACCACACATAGAAATGCTGCACACATATCATGGGCTAGTTCACAAAGCTATATGGACAATTGCTTTCCATACCAAGAGATACATGATCTCACTTGGTACATCTTGTAGCTTTGTGTGTTGATCAATATCTTGATCAACCTTGTATCTTTACTTCTCTTTTGAATAGATGATGTCTTGAAGATAACCATGAATGATCACATAATCTTTTTCTTCAAGACATACTTGCAATATGCTCAACTCACATATGGCCAATCATCGGATAACTCCTCGAATAACAACTTGGTCATCACATACTCTTCTTATTGATCATATCAAATATATATCCATACACCTCGATGATCTTGATGCCAAATACTTCATTATATCAATATATTTATGGCATCAACCTTGAATCCAACATATTGAGTTCAAGCATTGCCTTCAGACAAACACTACAAGGATAACTCATTGCAACCATTAGTCCATAGGGATTGTCATTAATTACCAAAACCACACATAGGGGTGCCATGCCCTTTCAAATACACCTCATATTCCAATGCCACTAGCATCACATTCAATATCAAATTGCTTATTGAAATCAGGAAGCATAAGCAAAGGTGCAGAAATTAAACGACGTTTTAGTTCATCAAAAGCAGCATCTTGGGCTGCGCCCCACCTAAAATCAACATCTTTCTTAGTAAGCTCATTCAAAGGTGCAGCAATAGTACTAAAGTCATTCACAAAACGTCTATAAAAACCAGCAAGACCGTGAAAACTTCGTACTTGACTAACATTCATGGGAGTAGGCCAATTTTTAATAGCTTCAATTTTTGTTTCTTCTACCTCTACTCCATTCTTCGAAACAACAAAACCCAGAAATATGACCTTGTCTTTGCAAAATGTGCATTTTTTAAGATTACCATAGAGCTTATTATCACGCAACACTTGCAAAACTTGTCGAATATGATCAAGATGTTCAGTTTCATTGTGGCTATAAATTAATATGTCATCAAAATATACTACCACAAATTTTCCAATGAAATGCCTCAAAACATGATTCATTAATCTCATAAAAGTACTAGGTGCATTAGTTAAACCAAAAGGCATCACTAACCACTCATATAAACTGAATTTTGTTTTAAAGGCAGTTTTCCATTCATCTCCTTCTTTCATCCTAATTTGATGATAACCACTACGCAAATCAATTTAGAGAAAATAGCAGCACCACTTAATTCATCTAACATGTCATCCCAACATGGAATAGGGTGACGATAACGAATAGTGATGTTATTAATCGCTCTACAATCTACACACATGCGCCATGTACCATCTTTCTTAGGAACTAAAATAACAGGAACAACACAAGGACTTAAGCTCACACGAATATACCCTTTGTCCAGAAGTTCTTGTACTTGTCGCTGAATCTCCTTCGTCTCTTCAGGATTGGTACGGTAGGGGGCTCGGTTTGGCAATGAAGCTCCTGGAATCAAATCAATTTGATGCTCTATACCTTGCAAAGGTGGCAAACCAGCCGGTACCGTGTCGGGAAAGACGTCTTCAAATTCATGTAACACATTAGCAACACCAAGAGAAATAGGGGTCATGACATTAGAAACAAGAATTTCGCCCTTGCACATAAGTACAAGAGGTACTAGAGTAGGATCCTCACGAAACTCTCTCAAATCTGATTTGGTGGCTAACATTACTAATTTTTTCTCTCCCTCACTTTTCTTTTTACCACTCGAATTTGGCTGTTGGCTCTCACTCACTGAAGGTGGAGTCTCTCGACTAGCTAATCTCTCACTCTCATCCTCACGGTTGACCTCAACTTTTTGGCGTGAATCATTGACAACCTCTTGAGGCGTCAAAGGTCTCAACATAATCTCCTTGCCATGCCAATTGAGCTAATATGTGTTGGATCTCCCATTGTGACGTACATCACGATCATATTGCTAAGGACGACCCAACAACAAGTGACACACCATCATAGGAACTACATCACACTCCACGGTGTCCTTATATGGCCCAATCTGAAATTCAACACGCACCATGTAATTGATCTTCATCTCCCCACTGTCACTCACCCACTGAATATAGTACGGATGAGGGTGCGGTAAATATTTCAGATTCAGTTTTTGACAAAGCTCTTTACTAGCTAGATTGTTGCAACTACCACCATCAATGATCACCTTGCACGACCTACCATTACCAACAGCGGCCCTTGTTTGAAACAAATTGCATCGCTGTTATGCAGGACTTGGTGTAACGCTCAAAGCTCTAGGCGTGCAAACAATAGATGGCAACCGTTCAGGATCACCATAATGCAAACGATATTCATCCTCAGAATTTGGATCAACCTCATCACCACTCTCATATTCTCCTGTGTCCTCATTGATCAACATCACCTTTTTATTTGGACATTCACGCTTGAAGTGACCCTTGCCTCCACATGTATGGCAATTCATATCACGTGTGCGAGCTGTAGAATTAGAAGAACCCGTACCACTTGCTGCAGGCTGCGGTGACGGTTTAGCAGGAGGGGTAACCGAAACTGATTTAGAGGGTGCAGCAGTACCACAGAAAGTAGTAGCAGAACTCAGAGTCACAGCACTAGGTGTAGTCCGTGGTGAAAAACTACCTCGACCATAGGAAGAACGAGGCGCATACTTGGCATCTTCGGCCAACGGTAACTCAGCTTCACGTGCTTGATGCAACAAATCTTGCACATCGCCATATTGATGATGACGCACAATTTTCTTGATATTAAAGCTCAAACCTGATAAGAAACGCTGCATGGTCTGTTCAGGTTCTTCACGCACTTTAGCATGCGCATGATCATCTCCATCTCCTTATAGTACTCATCGACTGACATGGTGCCTTGCTTCAAATTCTGCAACTTATCATGTAAAGAACGGATGTAATTACGAGGAATAAAACGGTGACGCATCTCTTCCTTCATTTCTCGCCATGAAAGGATGGGCAAATCATTAGCATCACGCCTAGCAGTCACAAGTTCGTCCCACCACAGCAAAGCATAACCCTCAAATTCAGAAGATGCGAGCTTAACCTTTCTCTCTTCAGTATAGTTATGCAAACGCCATAATTTTTCCATCTTCAGCTCCCAATTGATGTATTCTTCCACGTCAATAGAACCTCCAAATTTAGGAATGCTGAATTTTGGTTTACCCAGAACATCATCATCACCATTGGCTGCATGACCCAAATTACGGCGCGCACCAACAGGCACAAAGCCTCGGCCAGGAGGTGCACCACCTCTACCGCCCCCACGCCCAGCATTAGCATGTGGTTGCGGTCCATGTCTAGCACGCGTCATCCGAGCAGGATCATCCTCCTCCTCTTCCTCAGCATCAAAATCATCTCCGTGATCACCATGAACACTTGCATCATCAACGGGCTGGTTGTTGCGCTGTGTCAACCCCTGCACGACACGAGTCAAATTTGTAAGATTTGTCTGTGTGGTAGTCAATGTAGCAGCTGAATCGTTAGCTGTTTGAAGGACATGCTCAAGCTTCACATCCGTTGCAGCCAAATCTGTTTGTATTTTATCACACTGGTTATTGAACTGATGGGATAAATGATCACGAAGAGCCTCATATTCTCTCCAAGTAACAGACTCAGTTTTAGCCTTTGTTTGCCTCACCACACTATCTCTTTCGTCATCTGAAGACATGATTAGTGCACACAAGGATATATAGATATATGTAGGCGGAAACTCTCAACTCACTCAAAACCGAAAGAAATTGTGTATCTTACCGTTCCAAAGTGAATAGTAAAGCTTACCACTTGTAGGGGCAGAACGTGCACGGATGGGATGAATCGAATATTATGGGTCTCAAAGTGTCACACAACAAAAACCATGGTATTTTAGTGGAGCTTGGTAGGGATAGCTAACTACACCAATTTGCAAATACTAGTGTTGATCGTCAGGCCCGGGCCCATAGTGGTGCCAGATGTGCCGACGGCACAGGGCCCACGAATTTTTGGGGCCCCAAATTTATTATGTATTTGTATAGAATGAAGACCGGATTTGGGCTGTATCTGGGCGCTGGCCCACTGGTCCGTCTCCGTGCGAGAAAAGAAAGGAAGCATGCCCTTGCGTGGGCTGCTGGTCCGTCTCCGCACGAGTAAAGAAAGGAAGCGTGGGCTTGTGCGCGAGTGGAATACTGGAATACGAGACGTATCGATCGATCAGGGGATCGATCAGCTCGCAGGGTCACAGCTCAACATTCCGACGCGCCGCCTACGCACGCACGAGCTACGAAGCCATAAATCGAATCAACACTGTCAATCGATCGCATCCAGGGGTCGGCGACGGGCGACACCACCGTTGTGCCGGGCCGCCGCGCGACAGTCAGGCCCTGGCGACAGTTCCTCTTCTGCTCTTCCTCGGCTGATTGCAGTTCGCAAAAAGAGCTATAGCCGTAGTCCGGCTAATTTTGTGTATCCACACTTCTAATTTCTGATCGCATGCACATTTCAATTTTATTTTATTTATCTCTTGTATCTCGTGTTTCATTACTATAGATTTGAATCATCATGGGGAAACATCAGTCTGAGAGAAATAAAAAGAAAACAATTTGATTAAATCTCAAAAAGGTGTTATGAACAAATTTATTAGAAAAGAAGCATCACGAGTGCCATCCGGTGATCAGTCTTTCGTCCTTCTACCCTTGCAATTGCAATTGTTCTTTACAATCATTCAAATAAATGGTATACAACTTCGAGTTAAATAGGTATGATTCCCAATATATTCAATTGTTACATAAACTATTATGTCATATACATTAGAATTATTTTAATTCCAATTTTCATGTGAGATAGGGCCCGTTTTAGATTTTCGCACAGGGCCCCGAATTTTGCCGGCCCGGCCCTGTTGATCGTATAACACACAGGAAACGCACACGGTGGACATAAAACAGGGCAAAGCAACTATGAAACAAGAATGTTACAGTGCACTAGAAAGACAGTAGCAAGTAGCTCAGATAAACAGGCACAAATTGCTCAAGTACTAGTAGTATCACAAAACAGCAATATACTTTGCAGCTCAACAATAACTTTGGCCTCTTTTCTCTTTTCTGTTTTTTTATTATTTTAATTTTCTATGGCCAACAACTTTGAAACAGGAGCAAAGACACACAACTAAGAGCATCCTCAGAGCACAAACGTTAGCTAGTCTTATCAGGGTAAGCTCCTAAATATCGCTATAGATAGACTGTGTCTATGTTTTTCAAAGATGGGGCAAAAACTCAATGTTCCCGGATGAATTTGGCAATTCTGTGTGGTTCCTGAAGTCGCAAACCGATGATGGCTGGATATAACTTTTTCTCCTGAAAATTTTGAGTGGTCGAACGTCAAAAACGGAGTTCGTATGCAAAAGTTATGCCTGTTTTACGAAACTGTCGGAAACTGTCTCGAACACGAACTCGCGGCAACAAACTGACAAAAACTGTGCCGCGCGTAGGCGAAAACCGGTTTTAACTCGACGAAACACCCGATCCGTAGCCGCCGGCAGAAAAACTAGTGAAAACTGTGCCACGGGAAGAAACTCAACCGAACTCAGATCAACTCGATTCTTTTTGGGATTTTCTGTTTAGACTCCGACTCGAACTTGCAAACAAAGAAACGAACAGAACCTAGACTTCTACGACTCGAACAAGAATGGGTACGCAAAAAGGAAAACGACCAGCAACTAAAACTTGTAAACCGATGCAATCTAGGGCTATGGCGAAATCTAAACCTAATATTTTTGGCTTTTTTTGTATAGGACGAAAAAAGTAAATCTACGGGAATGGATTTGTGGATGCTCACCGAGTAAACACTGGAAATCTGATACCAAGATGATATGGGGTGGCCCGATCTTCTCAGTGAGCTGCGGGTAATTCGATGATTGGTGGAAGATAACTTGCAAGATCCTGACGAACTCTCCGGCTGCTCCCATGTTGCCAATGCAACAACTCTTCAATCCAATGGATATTCGCAACACCTCACACTTGTGCAACGTAGCCGCCGGCCATGAAGCGGTTCTGCAATCTACTAATTCCCAGTGGAACAAAAGATCACACTCAAACTTTGGTAGCAATAACCTCCAGATCGAAACAAAAGTGGAGGGGTGAATTCCTGATCGCAACAAAGAGGAATTCGAATATAGATGAATGCTTAGCAATCCAATCTAGGGTTTATCTTAAACGTGGTCTAACCTCTCTAAACTAGCCTCCCCCAACTATATATGGGAGCCCAAGGGCTGGAGCTAGGCACAAACCGACTCAAACATGATTTGGTTCGACCAAAAACGGGTACAAGCCGACCTGGAACATGTACGGTCAAAACTGGCGCGCAGGCCATCGTGACGGCCGGCCTGGCCGGGCTGGGTCGGCCTAGGTCATGGGCAGGCCGGTCGCCTCTGTCACTCGGCCGACCTAGGCCGGGTTGAGCCAGCCCCAAGTGTCGAGTAGGCCGGGTTGAGCCGGCCCCAGGTGTCGAGTAGGCCGGGTGGTTCTGGTGCGTGGCCGGGCTAGGTCGGCCTGGCCGGGCTGCCTGGCTCCTCCTTCGTCATCCCTTCTTGCGCCTGCCTCCCGCTCCTCCCTCGCGCCATTGGGGCCGTTGTACTCCAATTCTTGCTGCTCCTCTGGCCCTCCTCCAACGTTCGTGTTATCAATAACCCTGATAATACACAAGTGCATGGACTTAGGTAGTATAAAGTTCTCATTATCACAAACATCATATTCAATTAAGAGTGAGTTCGCCTGTTGTCCAAGTAGCTTAGCACGAGCTCTTGTCATTGGTCCAATCCTCACATCATTGGGCTTGTTTTGAACAGCAACATCATCAATGGAAGAAAATGGTAAAGGACTAGGGATGTCCTCATCACTAGAGATCTTCAATAAGACCGCGCCTCCGAGCTTTTTCCTCCTCGCGTCTTGGCGCTGCGCGAGGAGGCTGTTACTGGATGTTTCCGCTGCGCTTCCGAGGTGGAAGATGGGATTTCTGGTGCAAGCTCGTTGCATAAGCGTTACCTTCTTCAAACCTGCGAGCTCCTAGTGTCTCTCCTTCTCTCGGCCGACCATGGAGGTGAGCAAGAAGAGGAGGGATGCTCGTTGTTGGTTCGTGATGAAGGGGTGGCCTGGCTTGCCCATGTGCCTATTCCGCATTCATCGGGCAATTCCTCTGAGTGGCATCGTCTGGCCACGGCTATCCTTGGCCATAAGGTTGGTTTCGCCGTGCTCATGTGCTTTTATGGTCCGACCTTTCCTCCGTGTGCGGAGTACGTGTTGCAACGGAGGCGCTTTCAACCCAAGTGGTAGCGTCACTGGCGTTGGCATAGACGGCCGTGCCCGGAGGCAGTCTTTCAGCGGCAAAGCTTCATGGATCAGATCTCGTTTATGCAGTCGCTTGTAGGGTGCTATGCGCAGAAGTGTTGGAACTAGGTGTAATTTTTAGTTCTTTCAAGGTCCTTCTTGTAAAAATTTATCAACCTCATGTTTAATGCAAAATCTTGGTCCCTCGGTACCATTCCTAGTTAAAAAAAATATTTTGGGTAATATACGAGATATTTTTTCTAGAATATCATATTTTTGTTGATCGCCCCACATATTTTACTAGAAGGATACCCCGCGCGCCCTTCACCAACCATATCCATATTGGGTAAACAAAACAAAATGGTTTAATAGGAGGTATGATTGGAAAGTCAAAACAGAAGCCGAGCTACCTGTCGCTTTTTTACTTTTCAAAATTCAAAAACTACATTTTGGAGGTTAAAAAACTGAAAATAATCATGGATGTAGATGATAGTGCATCCTACCAACTTGGAAAATCTTAACTCAAAATAATTCATACTAGCTATACAAAAATAACAAAATATTTGCATTGTTCACTATTTTTAAATTCAGATTTTGTCATATTTACACAACCTGACATACATTCTAGTTGAGATTTTACACGTCGGTATAATACAACATCATCTACATCCAGGATTTTTTTAATTTTTTTTGAGTCTCTAAATATGATTATCAAAATTTTCAAAATAAAGAGGTACGTGTAGCTCGACCTCCATGTCGCCGCCCCCGAGGGATGATACATTATGTTGTCTATAATATGCAAAATTTAATTAATCATAGTCGAGATACTAAATTAAATAAATATGAGATGAGTGTGTAATATTATAAATATGAATGTGAACAACTGCAGGATTTAACGAATGGATAATGTGTACTCCCTCCGTTCCAAAGGAAGTCATCTAATTTGGAACGGAGGGAGTAATTTGCATGTAGTGATTAATAAATGTCATGGAGATGACATGGACAGTCGATTGGCTAACAAAATGATGATATTAATCGATTGCATGTTGAGATAGAAAAATCATGCATGTTAGTGAGATTTTGATTTAGGGTCTCTTTAATTCTCAAAGGAATTGCATCGATTTCCACCCATAGGAATTTTCGTCCATTTGATTGAATCCTCCTAAATTAATATGAATTCCTTTCCTACACTACAATCGTATATGATTTCTAACAGGAGATTAGACCTATTAAGAAATTTCCTTTATGTTTATGACAAGTATAACATCCGCGCAATCTTAATACAAATTTTCTGCGTTTTTCCTGCGGTGTAACCAAACAACATTTACTACTAATACCTACGTTTTTGGTTCTTATAGAATTTCAAGTGTCATGACATTCTATTCCTGCAATATTTGTATTTCTGTGTTTTTCAAATTCTGCGTCTATTCTTGCAATATTCATATTCTGTCTTTTTCAAATCCTGCGAATCAAAGAGGCTTAAAGTTATATTTTGAAGATCCTATATCGCTACGTCTAAACGTCATTTGAACCAGAGTTAAGTGTCACTCAAAAAGAAGAAAAGGTAGAGCGAGGCCGATCTCGAGGACCAACTCTCCCATCGTAGTCGCAGCGACCGGCGCCGTCCACCTGGGCGAACTCATCGCGTCCCCGCGCCGCGGCTTCACGGGTCCGAGAGCTACTCCCCGGCTTCGACACGAACACGCGTCCCTGCCGCCGCCCCATCTCCTGCTGGTACGCCGTCCCTCCCCTTTCTCTACTCGAATCGCCGCTGAATTCTGCGCCGAGTTAGATCCTGGAGCGATCTCGTCCCTTGTACCTTGTGCTCTAAATCCCCAACCGTTGTCATGTAATGGCTGCGGCCTGCGGCATTGGTTCAAGGACTTATTTAGCCTGTCACCGCGAGCTCCCTAGTTCAGACAGAGAGCTTCTATGCAATTGTATCCGAAGGTTTCGGCTATGTTACAAGATATGTATTGGTTTTGTTTTGGAGTGGAGATTTGGTGCTCCCGAGCTCTAGTGATCTTGTTTGTTTCAAAAAATCAAAAAGTATATTTAAAAGTTTCAAAAAAATCTGAAAAAAATCGTGTATGTTCTAAATGATATATAATATAAGCGTGGAAAATTTCAATGCAAAATACCTTACCTTTTGACCTACACGAAAATGACAAATGTACAGACCTGAATATAGTGAATAATATAGAGTTTCAAATTTAAAAATGTTGTTATTTTCGTGTGGCTAAAAACTTATTGTATTTTGCATTGAAATTTTGCACGCTTGTAGGATATATCATTGAGAACATGCGTGATTGTTTTCAGAATTTTTTAAAACTTTTAAATATTTTTTTTGATTTTTTGAAAAAACCGAGATCACTGGAGCTCGGGAGCCAAAAGGAGTTTCCGTTTTGTTACTTGTTAGGGACTGAATTTCTATATTAGCAGAGCTCAGAGTCAGAGAGACAGCTGACTGAAAACGGCATACTCATGAACTTCAGGGTGATCGTTGGTCAGATTGGATGGTTTCACTGATCAGTTGATGACCCGGCCTGTGTGGTGGGTTGGAGAATATGTTCATTCTTTTGATTTTTTTGCAATTATATAGTTTCATGTTAATTGATTTGAGATTTTAGCTGAAATACAGTATTAGGACTAGCCAGTAAGTATCTTTACTGCATGTCATGGAACAATCTATTTATTAGCAAATTCATGTTTTCTGTGTGTCTTTTCCCCACCAGCGCTGTGCCGCGGTGTAGACCTGAATACTTTTGTTCCTTGGCAGGTAGCACTTGCCAAATGAATTCTCTCTCGCCATGTTAAGCTCCGGTTTCGGAGATGGCAGACTCCAGGACAACTCGACTGTTTTCTCATGTTATTCTTGGTTTGGATGGTACCCTCTTAAATACAGGTGGCAGATTGGTTGAAATATATTGCTTGTGGAGTTGTTCTGTTATCTGTATCCATGGTCTTTCTGGATTCTCAATCTTACCTCTCTTGGTTATAACCCATGGCAGATTATGTTCTACATCAGGTGCTAAAGTCATTTCTTGTCAAGGAAGGAAAAGAATGGGATAGCAAGAAAGGTCAGCGATTATTAGGAATGGGACCTTATGAAGCTGCAGTTGTTGTTTTGGAAGACTATGAACTGCCTTACTCAGCAGAAGAGTTCCTCAGCATGACTACTCCAATGTTTACTGAGAAGTAATATCAGTAAACCCCCTGCGTTTTCTGTTGCATAAGTTTTTAAGATGTATGTCAGCTAGAAATCCAGATGCACGTGCTATCCCCCTTTACAAACCGTAAGCATGTTTGCTTAAAAGTATCTGGTTATAAACTTGAGAAACTGTGGGCGCGTAGACATACATATTGCATTCTGTTTCTTGCCGATATTTTCCTATACATAGATATCTGCTCTTCTGGCATCCATGTATTTCTGTCTGCACCAAAGCCTGCAAGTTTCTCTATAAGCATCAGCGCATGCATGCCTGACTTTAAATATAGGGTGGGTGCTGAATGTATCTTGAAAATAATAAAAATATAATATTAATAGATCGCATGAGAATGCATGCTGTCATGTGTAGTCAGAGTTCTTGCAGTATTTAGTTATTGTGGAAGGTAATGAAGAAAAGTGTCATTTAATAAGTATTTACGTACAACATTGCTAGCCTTGCGTGCGATCATTGTAGTTTTGCATTTTGTTCATACTGTGGTGAACTGGTTGTCATATACTCCTGGAAAAAATGTTCAGTAATGCTTTCATTTTACTACTTGAAGTTTTCCAGTCTAAATAGTTAATACAATTCCGCATTGCAGGTGGAGCAATATAAAAGCTCTTGCAGGAGCTAATCGATTAGTAGAGCATTTAAGGAGTAGGGGTGTATGTGTTGCTCTGGCTTCCAACTCCCCAAGAGAAAACATTAGAGCAAAGATCTCTTGTCATCCGGGTAATGCTTTCCATGTATATAAAAGGTGGACTTGGATCCTGCTTCTGACTTATCTAATAAGGTGTTCTAACGGTTACGTTGTCCATATGGTCTATAGGATGGGAAGAATCTTTTTCAGCAATTGTTGGTGGTGATGAAGTGACAAAGGGGAAGCCATCTCCAGACATGTGAGACATTGTGCAATTTTGTAATCTGTATTGACAACAGGCATTTGTGGACACGTGAAGTGCATTTTGCTTGTTATGGCTAATTTATTTCTATTTGGATATTCAAGTTTTGTGGAAGCTGCAAAGAGAATGAACTCTGATCCATCAAACTGCATCGTAATTGAGGATTCCTTGTAAGTGTGTTTGCTACCTACTCCTGTTATTTATTAAAATGATGATGCAGTAATGATCTGTCTCTGTTATTATCCAAACTAATGTGTTTTCAGTGGACGGTAGTGCTTTTGTGTCTTTGCTGGAGTTCATTCGTTTTTTTTGAATGTGTTCCATATTTATTATGTTCAAGATCTCTCACACTTATTAGATTAAGTGAGTGATAGATATTTCACATCAGAGCTTTTTGCCTACCTAATGATAGCATATACTTTGTATGTTGCTATGGAATTGTGACGAAGCTCTTGCTTTTTACATCGGAAACATTTACTGTATCCTCTCTGACCATGATTCCCTTTTTACTGTCTTATTCCAAAAGTTTGTAGTTTGATTAATATGTGGTAATTGATTGTTATGCTAGGCCAGGTGTCGTGGCTGGTAAAGCTGCAGGCATGTACGTGATAGCTGTACCTTCTATACCCAAAAGCACTGCTGAATTTGGTGCTGCTGATCAAGTGATCAATTCCCTCCTTGACTTACGGTTTGAAGAACGGGGCTTGCCACCATTTGTTGACTGTATGACTCAACATTGTTATCCTTTCTGGTCAGATAATTTAATTTATGCAGATATTATGGTAGTATTTTATGGACAGCTTGAACTATTCATTGCTTGATTTTTCTGCAGGGATTGAGGACACCTTGCCAATAGAGCCATGGTTTATCAGAGGACCTGTGATAAAAGGATATGGCCGTGGTTCTAGAGTTCTAGGGATACCGACAGGTATGAAGAAACATGCTATCTAGATGTAAGAAACATTCCAAATTAAACAATTGCTATTGGTTGCTGTTAGAAACTATTTCTGCTTCACATAAATTTTCTTATGACAACATGCATGCATGCTCTTTCATGTATGTTTTCTGGCACCTAAATTCCCAGACCATAGCTTAGCTATCTCGTCTACCTTCGGGTACCTATTTTCTGGCATTACATCTCACAGGGGAGTTGTACGTCGACACAAACTAGCTAGGGTTGTAGATAAGATGTCAACGCTGTTTGGGCACTTCATACTGCCTCCTTGATAGATGTGTGATTTTTTTCTTACATGTATGTCCACCTAACCAGTACACGTTAGACATGATTTTAACTCATACACAGAAGCTATTGGTTAAAATTGATGATCTTCCGTTAAGAACAGTGTTTCTCTTTGGTTTTGTAATCTTTATTATGCTAAGTTGCCGCGCAAGCGTTTACACTATGAGGCCACTTTTTAACTATTTATTTTGATACCAGTGTGCTCTGTGTTTTTTGCGTCTTCTTTGCAGCCAACTTACCTGTAGATAAGTTCTCCGACATACTGTCAGAGCATACTTCTGGGGTATACTTCGGTTGGGCTGGGTTGCGTAAAGGAGGTATCTACAAGATGGTCATGAGCATCGGTTGGAACCCATACTTTCATAACTCGGAGAAAACTATTGTGAGTTGCCTTGGCAATGGTTCCTTTCACCTTTAGGTTCGTCACACATTCTAAAAGTTGCTGGTTGCAGGAGCCATGGATACTTCATGACTTCAGCGAGGATTTCTATGGAGAGGAGCTAAGCCTTGCAATAATTGGCTACATAAGACCTGAGGTGAAGCTATGGCCATACCAGCAAAAACAAATACAATAGGTTTCAATGTTCACACCGTCTCCTCACCTCTTTGTGAAAATTCATTTTTTCAAATGCCCAGGCCAACTTCCGTTCAGTTGAAAGTTTGATAGAGAGGATTCGCGAAGATGGAAAAATAGCAGAGAAAGCCCTTGATCTTCCAATATACTCCTGCTACAAGGATTCGCCATACTTGAGAAGAGGTCAAAATGATTGAACAGTCTCAACAGCGGAAAGAAGCCGCCATATGCCCATATGTACTATATATCTATACATATTCGTGAAATTATAATTTTTATGAGCGAAACAGGACACTCGTTTACATAGTTCAGTCCTATGGTTTGCAACTAGGAACGGGCGATCTGCATATCTACCTATGCTGTAAGTTACGCATCTATTTCAAGGCAAAGTAAGTTTTTTTTCCTTTTCTTTTTAAGCAGTCCTGTACAGATACTGGAAGATTTGGATATCTTCTTGAAGTCTTCCGGTCTAAATGGAAATGTGAACAGTGCATTATAGAAAGTTATAGATTTTAGAGCGCCCAGATACTTGAAGATCGAATTGATATGTCAGACCTACCAGTATATGACCTGATTACGTATTTATTTTCAATATCCAGAGCTCGTTCTTGGTAGTCTAAATCTTTTATGTACTTACATAAACATATAGTATATAGTAATAAATTTCCAGTAGCTTAAGAACTTCCCCGTACAACATCTTACAACACACAATGAATGCAAAGGGTGAGAAGATGTGGAAAGATCTTGTGGCATCTACTATGACGTGATTCTGGTTAGAGCTAGGGCTGTCAAAAATATTCGAGCTCGACAAACTGTTCGGGTTCAGGATCGACTCGAGTTCAGCTCGAGGGCCAAAAAGCCTGGTCTGAGGTTCGCGAGCTGGACGAGCTCAAATATTTACAGGGTCCTCTATGGTTTTGTAGTGATGTACTATTCCAGGTTTCCTAAAACTCTTCCTTATATTTGTACTGCCACGTGGAGCCCACTATTAGTGGGTTATAAAGATTTTCCAGTTCTCTCACTGAAATTGTTGGTCATCCGCTCTCCCTCACGCACGTAGCCCGCTATCTAGGCACCACCCTCTTTCATCCAACCGCCGCCGCCAAAGACAACTCCACATAGCAAGATTAGACAAACCTGGAATACACGAGTTAATTTGTACTCCCTCCGTTTCTAATTATAAAATGTTTTGAACATTTCAGTTACGAGTACATACGGAACAAAATGAGTGAACAAACACACTAAAACATATCTAATTACACGTGACACATTAAAAACTAAAATCTTATATATAGAAGGGATGGAGTATGTGACTAGAACTCATTACGTAAATACCGTCCACCTATACAAGGGGGATAGGGAGCACCTGAAAGAAGCACTTGAGAACCAATACACGATCTGATATATAATTTTGTCTGTATGTGTTAACCCCTGGATCCGTACCCCCCCCCCCCCCCCCCCCCCCCCCTTCATTATCTTGTAAAATACACTGAAAACCACTAGAACACCATGCCCAATTTTCGTGGTAAAAGCGCCTTTTTCGTGGATAAACGGTTTTTACCACGAAAGGTGAATCATGGTAACAATAGCGTGGGCATCAATCTATCACGGTTTGCAAAAGACGTGGTAGATGGTTGCACATCAACCACAAAAAATATTGTCGTATCGTGGTAGATGTATATAACATACATGTGGCGGACTCCGTTAAGATTATTGTCACACCCGTCATCTCTTCAGTTATAAATCGTGGTAGACATTGGACCCAACTAAGGCTTGTTAACATTAAGTAGGCTAGCCCATTAGGTTTAAGTGGTATGTCCCGCTAAGGTTAAATGGCTCGTCCATTAAAGTTAAGTGGGCTGACCATTAAAGTTACCTGGGCCGGCCAACTAATTTAACTGGACCGACACATTAGCGTTAATCGTGGCGATTTAGTACGGTTAGGGGGCTCAACCCTTTATATTTAGCAGGCGGGACACTTAGCATTATGCGGGTCTGACTTTTAATTTTTACATGTGGCCTTCCGCTGTAATAGATGAGACCCAACTATGATCTGCTTAAATTAGATGGCCGACCCACCTAGTGCGAAAATGCATCTACCAAATCAAACAAAAAAGCCTATTACCGCCCCCAACGAATAGTCTGATACTATAATGCCCACTTAAAGAGTTATCAAGGAATTTTCTATCATAAGTTGATAGCTGGTGCAAAATGACATAGAGCCGGACGATATTGCATAAATGAGTATACAGATTAACTAAATATTACATCAACTACAAAGCTTCAAAATTATTACATAAGCTGAACAAACTGAATTGTAATTAAATGCAACATTACACTCGCATCATCGAGATTCACTCAACATATGAACAATAGAATGAACAAATCATCAAAAAAGAATCGAGGTTAGTTCGCAAGAGATGTAAGAAGTGGGTTATCATTAAATCCACATGAGATTCTAGTCTATCAGCCAACTCTCAAATATATTTCCTCCATCTCTTTGTTGCTTTGGCGATGGTTACTTCTGACCCCACTCCTAAGTGGTAAGTTAGCTTTCTCAATTAAGTAAAAAAAAAATCCCAGAGTGTAGCAGAAATTTGTGTTTATTCCAATACTTTAGTCTCAGTTTTCTTTTGAACAATCGGAGTTGGGGACGAAGCAAGCAAGTTCCAGTGATACTACTTCTTTGAGAGGATACATTGGAAATGAGCTTAACACATGATTTAGGTGTCCTCCGTGACTTCATAGGTTTATTGGCAATATGGAACTAAGAAATAGCAAGTTACAACAACGAATAAGCTAAATACAATACAATGTTCATTGCCAAAGATTTTGGAACTCATCATTTTTCTGATAACACAACATGACTAACCAATCAGAACTCCTACTGCTCATTATAATCATATGAACCCACATTAAAAGGTGGCATGGTTTAATCATCAACGAACTCATATTTGCATCCTCATTTTTTTCATCTTTATATTTATAATATATAATGATCTTATCTCATAGAAACTAATCTCAATCTTGCATGTAAATTTTATTTGAAAAGTTCAAAACATCATTTTAAAGTTTCAGATTTTTTAAATCATATATGTAGATAATATTGTATTCAACCAACATGTAAAATTCAAACCCTTGAAACATCTTATATTTTGGCTGCACAAAAATGACAGATTCAAACCTCCAAAATCCTTCAGATTTTTCATTTTGTGTAGCCCAAAAATGAGTTATTTGAATTGAAATCTTGCATGTTGGTAGAATGCATCATAAGTCTACATCAATTTTTGTTTGAAATCTTTTAAAACTTGTAAATATCGATTTCATTTTTTTTAAAGAAAGCACCATGGAGCTCGATCTACATTTGCGGTTTGCGATCCTAAACCCTGTGCTTTGCGAGGAAATTAAAAAACCTACCACAATTGTCGGCCAAATCACAATTGTCGGCCAAATCACAGGTCAGTACCTTTGGTGATTTTTCATGTCAGTACCAATCCTAAGGCGGAGTGTTACAAATCCCACGAATTCGTGTCTAAGAGCATTTTGACAGCCACACTGACTGATGGGGCCATTTGTCAAGCTGACGTGACTGCATACGTGGAGAAGGAGCTTAGGTGGTCGTGGGTTTAGTCCATGGCAGCCTATCTGTCAGACGACGACGATGAGTTCCCCTGCAACTAGTCCGGTTGTTTGCCAGGTCGGGCGGCTAAGAGGCTTCAGCTCCGCATGCTCGATCTACTCCAATCAGCTCACCGGCGTCATCCCGCCGTCACAGACATCAAAGGGAGCGGCGTGGCGCGCTCTGAGCTGACACCAAGGGAGAGCTTCGGCTGCGGGACGTTTGGCCGCTCTGAGTTCAGCCATAGTTTAAAAAACCAGACCAGAGTAGCGGTTGAACCGGAAAAAACCGGAACCAGAGCCTCCGCCGGTTTGTTAAGCGAACTGGACCGGAAAAAAACTGGTCAGACCAAGGTCGAACCGGCGGTTTTAGACGAAGACCGGACATACCCAGGCCGCCGGTCGAACCGGAGATAGCGTTATATGCGAGAAAAATTATTTGCCTGGGCTAGGAGTCGAACTAGCGACCTCGCGCGTCAAGGCAGACTGCGCTGGCCAACAGTACCTGCGCTGCTTGTGTCGTACTAGTTCACAGAAGCTATAAATACATTAAATTGTTTGACAGATTATTAATATTTCTCCCCTATTCTATTTCTAATAAACCGGCAATTGAACCGAGTGAACCGGCGGTCCAACCGGGTGAACCACGAACCGTGGCCCTCACCGGTTCGATTGCTGGTCCGGTTTTTTAAACTATGATTTCACCTAGTTAGTTAGGATCGATCAACCTGTCTGCTTACTTTGCGTACATGTGTGTATTACGTACGTGTGTATACTTGCGCCGAACGCGAAATAGCTCGGAAGCCGAGCTTGGAGGTCACCCAGCTTCGTTTCATTGCTCATGGTCTCGGCACGCTGCCACCGCCGAGGCGCCGACGAGGGACGGCATGCAGCTCGAGGTGGCGAGCTCAGCGGCGCAAGCGACACTGGTTCTATTGAGAGGTAAGAGCACGTCGCGGACCGCCTGATTCACCCGAGCACGCGACATTCTCCCCGTTGGGTGCGAGCGCGGCATTCTTCCTGCCGTCCAGTGGTGAGTCAGTCCGACGTGCTCGCAATCGACGGGGGCTGTGATCCCGACGGTGGTGGCGGGTGAGCTACTCTTCCAATGAAGCGAGCTCCGACGGCGGCGCGCTGCTCCCGCTCCTCGGCTTCCTCAACCTTCCGGTCCTTGCTATCGATTTGGTGTTCTCCCAGCTTGTGGTCTTGTGGATGAGGAAGTAGAAGAGGCCCTGGTCGGCGAGGACCGGGAGGCGTCGATGGCAACCAGTCGCATTCCGCACTTGCTGTCTGGGCGACAAGGATTTGACCACGCTAGATCCGCCCCTGCTCCAAGCCTCCAAGGCATGCGCCTCCGCCGCCGCCGCCTGGTCCAGCCACGGCGCCGCGCCGCACAAGAACGCCTCCCTCGACAGCCAACATGCCCCTGCTCCAAGCCTCCAAGGCATGCGCCTCCGACGCCGCCGCCTGGTCCAGCCACGACGCCGCGCCGCACAAGAACGCCTCCCTCGACAGCCAACAGGGACGCGCTCGGAAACGCCATCGGCACTGGCGACATGCCGCGCGGCGCTGTGTCCGCCGCAACAGACTGGTTATACGAGGAGGTGTCATTCTTGGGCCTGCTCCACACGGCGGGCCTCGTGGCCAACTCAGCTCCTTCTCCACGTCAGCCATGTCAGCCTGACAGATGGGCCTAATCAGTCGGTGCGGCTGTCAAAATGCTCTTAGACACAACTTCGTGCGATTTGTAACACCCGCCTCACGATTGGTACTACATGAAAAAATCACCAAAATAGATACTGACAGGTGGTTTGGCCGATGGTTGTGGTAGGTTTTTATAATTTCCTCGTGCTTTGCCTATCCTATGACTCCAAGGACGTTAATGTAAAGTGGCAATTGCTAACATTATCCGTGACTGAGAAGTGGGGCCCACAGAAACTGCCATCCATCCCTTCCCTCGTGCACCCCCGGAATCGCAGAATCACAGCCCACCCCGGACGGTTAAAATCAAATTAAATCTCACCGCACTACCTCAACATCTCTCTCCTCCCCGAGTCCTCCTCTCCTCTCCTCTCCCCTCTCGATTCGCCTCGTCTCCTTCCCTGCCTCCCCATACTGCGGCAAAAACCCTAACCCTAGCCGGTGATGGCGACGCAGCCGCCTTCCTCGGCTGCGGCCGCGGACCTCTACGAGACGGCCTCGCAGCCCGACCCATCCGCCTCCGCCGCCGGGGACGCATACACCTTCCTGGAGTTCAACACGCAGGGCGACGACTTCGAGTACCCCGACTTCCCGGAGCTCTCCCAGCCCGCCCGATCCGCGCCGCCGCCTCCGCCCCCGTCGCCTCCTCAGCATCCTCGTCCTGGCCGGCCCCACCCCCGCCGCCCGACGCCTCACCGGACCCCGATCTCGCGCCGCAGGACTCCACCCCGCCGGCCTCGTCCTCCTCGCCGTCGCCGCGGTCGTCGGCGTCCAAGGTACGGGCTTCGGCCGCGGTGGCGGAAGGGCTCGCCGCAGGGGTCGCGGCACTCAGCTTCGAGGAGCCTCCCGGCGCAGGAGCGGGGGAGGACGGCTACGACTATGGCAAGGGCGACTTCGTGGAGCACGCTTGCCGATACTGCGGGATCCACAACCCCGCATGTGTCGCCCGCTGCAACGTGCCGTCCTGCCGCAAGTGGTTCTGCAACTCGAGGGGAATACCTCTGGCTCCCACATCGTTAACCACCTGGTGCGACCCCTCCCCTCTCTTCATAATTTGGTTATTACAAATCTTAAGCTTGGAGGACTGTCAAGTAGAAAATTACCGAGGAATAAGTTACATTGTTTCACAAGGACTCTCCTGTTGCTTGGTGGGTTTCTTAGTGTGTCAAAAGGAGCTAGGAACGTGATACAATTGCCAATTCAATGGAGCTATAGTTTATATAATCTGGGCTCAGTCTAGGTTATAATTTTGCAGTTTATCTTGATAGGGAAAGGAGGAACTTGCTGAGTAGGTGATATATCATGTATGCATATTGAATTGATCATTGATATCTTCTGTTTAGGGTACTTACATTCGATATTTTGTATAGTTTGTTGTGAGTCGTCTGCCGTTGATACAGAATGTGGAAATTCTCATTTATAATTTGTCTGAAGTCAAGTTACTTTTACCTCCCGTTAGTGACTAACCCAGCTTGAAATTTAACAGTATTTATAGTTATATTTTTGGTAATGTTTGTCACTAGGTAAGAAAAATAGATGGACATGCTTTATTGGTTCCATTCTTGTTGTTTTCTGTGTTACTTTTGTATTTCAAGATTAAAGGAATAGGACATTACATATCTTTCTCCAATCTAGCAAGCACAGTTAATTTTGGCAGTAGTTCATTATCCATAGTTTACATTTTTCTACGAAATATATTGACTTGTATGCAAGATCATCTCAAATTTCCTGTGAAACATGGATTATGGTTAATATTTTTTCTGATACATTTTGTATCGTGCATATTGTCCAATTATTAACTTAGGTGTCACAGCACCTGTCAGTTAGTGCTAAGTTCTGAGAATGACAACATTTTTACTTTCTCCCCGTACACTAGCTACCATTGTTTATTATGACCCCTTTGGAGGTACCTTTTTGGCTGTATAGAGCGCATATGATTCTGTATTTAGCATATTTGATGCATTACTTCGTTCACATTATATCTTTCTCCTGTCATCTATGTGGATGATGATTATCGTAAGTAAGCTCTGATTCAGCTATGTGGCTTCTGGAAAGAAACACTTATTGGTGTTGCAGAAATAGCTATAGTAATCATAACAATTAACCTTGTTTACCCACCAATTAATATATTGAGGGTAAGCAACATTTGTCAGTCATAAGCGTTCCACAAGAACATGCATGCTCCCACCTAGTTATTTTAAGAAAGTGTTATCCATTTTGTCTATCTTACTACGGTTATATATTATACCTAAATGTGTACGTGCTATTTCTTTCACAGGTTAGAGCAAAACATAAGGAAGTTTGCCTTCACAAGGATAGCCCTCTGGGTGAAACAATTCTTGAATGCTACAATTGTGGTTGTCGGAATGTATTCCTTCTTGGTTTTATCTCAGCAAAGGCAGAGAATGTCGTTGTTCTTCTGTGCAGAGAGCCGTGCTTGAATGTTAATGCATTGAAGGATATGAACTGGGATCTCAGTCAGTGGTGTCCTCTTATTGACGACAGGTGTTTCTTATCATGGCTTGTCAAGGTAAGAATTTTCTCCTTTTTTTTGCTTGCTGTTGAGGGGATCTGTACAAGGTTGCAGTCACCCATTCTTTCTCTCTTTCCTAATAACTGAACAATTTTACTTCCTTCCAGGTTCCCTCAGAACAGGAGCAGCTGAGAGCCCGTCAAATTAGTGCCCAACAAATTAACAAAGTGGAAGAGCTCTGGAAAACAAATCCTGATGCCTCTCTTGAAGATCTTGAAAAGCCTGGTGTAGATGATGAACCCCAGCCAGTGGTTTTGAAGTATGAAGATGCTTACCAGGTTTTGAAATTGTCCTCGGGCATTTATTCCCTGAGCTTATTTCAGCTATCTTGTATCTTAGCGTGTCAGTAATACTTTAGATCTTCCCGCGTATACTGGCACTATAACTAGAATGCCTTTCATGTTTCTGCCAGTATCAAAATGTTTTTGCTCCGCTGATAAAGCTTGAGGCTGACTATGATAAGGTACTGCATTTTGCCAATATTTTCTGAATGTGCTTGTATTTCTTTAGCATGACCCCTGCAACACATACAAAGAGAATGTACTTATTCTGTTCATTTTCTCTTGTTGTTTTACTGTAGATGATGAAAGAGTCACAGAGCAAGGACAGTCTAACTGTGCGGTGGGACGTTGGATTGAACAAGAAGCGTGTTGCCTATTTTGTCTTTCCAAAGGTTTGTTTGAGAAAGGAAATGCATTTGATCATTAATACAGAGCCTCCTTGATCATTATCCTTTAGTAGTTTTGTAGTTCCTGTGACCTTTTTTACTGCACTTGTTACCAAATGACACCCGTTAATCTCGGGAAATCAATTCTAAATAATAGGAAGATAATGAGTTGAGACTTGTCCCTGGAGATGAGCTGCGTCTGAGATATTCTGGTGGTACTTCACACCCTGCATGGCAATCTGTGGGGCACGTGGTATGTGAACTATAACATGTCGATTGGAATCTATACCCTAACCTCAGTAGGTCGCTTGCACCCATGCTAAGTATTTTCCCTACAGATTAAACTTACTGCACAAGAGGAGGTAGCACTTGAGCTTCGTGCTAGTCAGGTATAGAGTCAGTTCACTATTGTTCTTTCTAACACACCCTCAGTTTTGTGTAGTTTCCACCCTAAACCTTTTCTTGATTTCAGGGTGTACCTGTTGAATTGAACCATGGATTCAGTGTGGATTTTGTTTGGAAGAGTACTAGCTTTGATAGGATGCAAGGGGCAATGAAGACTTTTGCTGTAGATGAGACAAGTGTTAGTGGGTAAGTTCTATGAGTACTAATTTATTTTTGTTTGTGAGCATGGATGCATGCTTCTTTTTTGTCTGTCGTGAGTTCGAGTTGAAGGGAAGTCAATATAAAATCCAACAAGTACTTCCCCTTGAATTTATTTCATAGTTGTTAGGAAGTTGCAATTGATCTGCAATTGATCTAAAAGTAGGTAATGAGAAAGCATTAGTCATATTTGAATCCTCCAAAGCTCCAAGTTACCTTACAATAAAACCTAGCACATTTTATCCTCGCTTAACCAACATTGTGAAAGAACACAAGTAGGAGGTGTTCAATTGTAGTCCATGGTTTGTTCTCTTTAAGTAAAACTTTTGCTTAGTGCTTACCTTATTTGGATATGGGGTTGAAGGCAGGGGATTTAGTCTTTAGGATGTTTCCATTTGAAAGTTGGTATTTGGATTCTTGGTTTATTAACAATAATTTGCAGTATATGTCATATGATTATCACCTTTAAAAAATTCGTAATTTTTTTATGTTCCTTATACAGATACATATACCATCACCTTTTGGGGCACGAAGTTGAGCATCAAATAATACGTAATACATTACCAAAACGCTTTGGTGCACCCGGACTTCCAGAACTAAATGCTTCCCAGGTACTCTGATGTTTGGTGTGTTGATAACTTATATAGAGTTCTTATCAGTTGAATAATATGTGACCTCTGTCATACTACTTCAGATTAGTGCTTCTTATAGCTATATGCCTTCATGCCCTAGATTGGTAAACTGCTTTCCTTGTTCTAGGACGTTTCATGGGGTTCTTATGGACTACATCTGTTCCAAAATAGATGATGTCCTAGGAACGAGGAAGCGGGCAGTCAATCTTTTCTATCTTTGACCACTATAAAGATATATGTTTTTATTGATTAGGTGTATTGATTGTTCATGAAGAAGTGGTCCACAATAATCTTCTATAATTTTTATATTTCACCTGCATATTATTACACAAAAAATGGTCGAAGTTGTTTCTTGGAGACCGTGCAAAATGTAAAATATCATGTAGTTTGGATCGGTGGGAGTAATTATGTAGTTTAAACTTGGGGCGGAGGCACATAGCTGTTGCAATGCTATGGTTTTATTGAAGTTCAAATAGTTTAAACAAACATATGTTTTGTTGTTGATCTGATGTTCTCTTTTGGGATTGTGTTGTGTGTATTCAGGTCTTGGCAGTTAAAAGTGTTCTCCAGAAGCCCGTTAGTTTGATTCAAGGTCCACCTGGCACTGGAAAAACTGTTACATCTGCTGCAATTGTGTACCACATGGCAAAACAAGGTCAAGGACAGGTATAAAGAAGGCATGGTGTACATTTAAGTGCTGGCATAGATTGGAAGTATTATTTGATCTCTCGTATTGTTTTGAAATCTTAGGTCCTTGTATGTGCACCAAGTAATGTTGCTGTTGATCAGTTGTCAGAGAAGATAAGCTCAACAGGTCTCAAGGTGAATGATGCATTTACTGTTTAAGTTGATTATCTATCCTTCCCATCTGGGCCTTACAACTCATCTGCCTTATCAATCGAGTCTGGTATCTACAGAGCACTGCAACTATTATACTGTCTAGTTAGCTCTTATATGCTTCACCTGATTGCAAGAATAGCTGAAAAGAACGTATCAACAGTTGGATAGAGTACACACTACTGTGTAGTAGGCTACACTGTGCAATTGATGATGCATTTGTGATCTTTTTCAACGAGTAACTGTGGTTTAATACTCCACTCCAGGTTGTTAGGCTCTGTGCGAAGTCTAGAGAAGCAGTTTCATCACCTGTTGAGCATCTGACACTTCATTACCAGGTACACTCTTGATTCCTATCTAGTTCTTGCATCCAAATTAACCTTTTGTGGATGTTAATCGTGTGTTTTTGCAATTCTATAGGTTCGGCATCTCGATAATTCTGAGAAGAGCGAAATGCATAAGCTACAACAACTGAAAGATGAGCAAGGTGTTTTATCCGCTCTCAACAAGCATGATCCATGATTCAACATTTTCTTCAAGAGACTTGATAAGACTGCAATTGTGGCTGAGAGCTGTTTGTGCTTATGCTCTATTTCCACAGGTGAATTGTCGAGCAGTGATGAGAAAAAGTACAAGGCACTAAAAAGAGCCACTGAAAGAGAGATATTACAAAGTGCTGATGTGATTTGCTGCACTTGCGTTGGTGCTGGAGACCCTCGTTTGTCAAACTTCCGTTTTCGCCAGGTACTGATTTATCTACTTCTTGCACTCTTTAGGTCAGTGCTCCTATTTGTTCTGTATTGTATTCTGAAGTGGTTTAAATGGATGCTGGCAGGTTCTTATCGATGAATCTACACAGGCAACAGAGCCTGAATGTCTTATTCCGTTGGTTCTTGGTGTCAAGCAGGTAAAAACATAATTAACGATTGCACTTAGCTTAAATTGATTATGTTTAGTCATACCTTTTTGATCCATTCAGGTTGTTCTTGTTGGAGATCATTGCCAATTGGGTCCAGTCATCATGTGCAAAAAGGCAGCACGAGCAGGATTAGCTCAATCTCTGTTTGAGCGTCTTGTTATCCTTGGAGTCAAGCCATTCAGGCTACAGGTAATGGTTGCCTTTTTTTGGTCTTAATAGCATTATCATGTTGTTGCTATGTTTTTTTGTTTAAATGCTGTTACTGCACTTTCTGTGCCTTGTTAGTCGTCCTGCATAGTTTGTCAAGATTGTGAATGCTTTAAGATCAATATTGATCTAAGTATCTAACTATGTTGGTGTAGGTCTCAAGATATGCTCTTTTGTAAGGCTATATATTTACTCTTTGTAGCTTGTATATCCTACATAGTATTTTATTATATAGAGCACAACCATTTAAGACTCCTAAGCTTATTTCTTCTACATTGCATTATTTTAATAGAATATGTATGTTGTTTGATGCAGAAGAAAATGACATTTACTTAGAATATGCATTTTGTTTGATGCAGAAGAAAATGACATTTACTTTTTGTGAAAGAACTTCCATATAACATGTTCGTGTACTCTTATTTCCTTGGAAGTTTATATTTTTTCCCACTCTTGGTATTTTGGATATATCGAATCTGGTGGAAACTAATTTTCATGACATAGAAGTCTGCCTTGTTAGCTGTAGTGAGTTATCAAATCCGCCAAGTTATATCTGAGTTTTAAATCACAATATTGCAATGATTAAGTGTTAATATTCTTTGATAAGAGTTTTTTCTAGATAGTGGAAGAGTACATCCCCCAGCCTATGCGTCCTTAGATCACAAAACCAACCAATCATTACAACATTGCAGTGATAAGCTGAAATATTTCAGTTCAAAGCTATTATTATTAACTTGATCATCCTGATTGACAGGTCCAATATAGAATGCACCCTTGTCTTTCAGAATTCCCGTCCAACTGTTTCTATGAAGGCACACTGCAAAATGGTGTAACTGTAAATGAAAGACAATCAACTGGAATTGATTTTCCTTGGCCTGTTCCAAATCGACCCATGTTCTTCTATGTG
Organism: Poa pratensis; assembly: GCA_947311845.1. Lineage (NCBI taxonomy): Eukaryota > Viridiplantae > Streptophyta > Magnoliopsida > Poales > Poaceae > Poa > Poa pratensis. Next base: position 39,048,946 of record CAMZMU010000128.1, read on the forward strand.
CAGGTACCTTCTTGGACAATTGCTTGCTTTTTTTCGTACTTACAAAAGCTTCGCCTGTTTATGTATACTGATTTCTACTGGTTTTCTATAGATGGGAGTAGAAGAGATAAGTGCTAGTGGGACATCTTACCTCAATAGAACTGAAGCTGCAAATGTAGAGAAAATTGTAACTACATTCTTAAGAAGCGGTGTTGTGCCAAGCCAGGTGTGTACTGAGTAAAAATGATTACTTGTTATCTAAAAGTTTTTGCACTAGCCCCTTCATTATGATAAGACATAATAAATTCTTTTGGAACTGGATGTGTACCCATGGACCTTTTAATGTGCAGATTGGAGTTATCACACCTTATGAAGGGCAAAGGGCGTATATTGTAAATTATATGTCAAGGAATGGCTCTCTCCGCCAACAGCTTTACAAGGAAATCGAGGTTAACCATAAAACATGTTACCATTATTGTTTTCCCCTCATGTTGGAAGTTTTTTTTTTGCTATATTATCTGTATTTGTTTCAGGTGGCAAGTGTCGACTCCTTTCAGGGAAGAGAGAAAGATTACATCATTCTATCTTGTGTTAGAAGCAACGAACACCAGGTGTGTTTTCTGTTCCATCATGTCTGGCCCATAATTTTCTTGTGATTATTGTTCGCACATGTTGGTAATTTATAAGTATAGCACATCATACATACGTGTCATTCAATCTTGAGTTCGTCACTAGAAAATATTTTTGTTTATGTCGATACCAGATTATTGTCAATGCTGTAAAAGAACTGCTAGAATATTGTTGTATAAAACACTATGCATTTATGTTTCATGCGTGCGTAAAGTGCACTTGATATATACTAAGCTTTTGATGTTTATGAATTTGTGTTGTTCTCTTTAGCTAGTCATTGATGAGCAACCGTTGTACACCGGTTCCTATAACTGACAATACATGCTATGTTTTACGCCTTTTCAGGGTATTGGGTTTCTCAATGATCCACGCAGGTTAAATGTTGCATTAACCCGTGCCCGGTATGGTATAGTCGTTCTTGGGAATCCTAAGGTTCTAAGCAAGCAGCCTCTTTGGAATAGCTTGTTGACACATTACAAGGTATGCCTTTCCTTCAATACATATTGATGTTTAGTTTGGGAATCTGAAAGTTTTAAGAAAGCGGCACTCATATTTCATAATTAAACTTTGACCATTAATTTGACCTGTAATATATGGGTTATGTGTCATAAAAATTATACTGTTTGCAAATATTTTTGAATATGAATTCAGCGATGTAATTTTTGTAGCACATACCTCATGTTTTGTTGGTCAAATTAATGGTCAAAGTCGAACCTCGAAAACGTGGGCCCATGTAAATAGAGACAGGGAAGTATATAACATTATAACTTCTCTGTTCTTAGGAGCACGAGTGCTTGGTAGAAGGACCTTTGAACAACTTGAAGCAGAGTATGGTGCAATTTCAAAAACCCAAAAAGGTGAATGTCTGCATTGCCTCTTCAAGATAACTATTTGAGAACATTATGTCTTCTTTTCCTTTTACCAGTGTCTCAATTTTATTTTTGCGGGTAGATCTACAATGATCGAAGACTGTTCCTGGGTGGTGGTCAAGGTGTCTGCAGGGATCTACCTTTGGCACGGCAGGCTCAGTAGACAAGAGAAGTGGTAGGGGAAAAGGTTGGTACAGTTATATTGTAGTGACTTGCATTTTTCTTTTTTAGTAGCAATGGTTCTATATTACTGTATCTTTTTCTCTCTTAACACACTCTTGTTTTCAAATCAGGGCACCCGTTTGTCCCATTTGGGCCACCAAATGGTGCTCATAAACCCGGCGTGCACCCATCAGGCTATCCGTTACCTCGTATGCCTTTTCCTCCATTTCCTGCGTCTCCTCATTCTCAACCCTACGCAATTCCTACCCGGGGATCCCTGCATGGACCCATTGGAGCTGTTCCAGCGGTGCCTCAACCTGGTAACAGAAACTTTGGGGCTCCTCGTGCAAGTACTGGTGGCCCTATTGGGGGGCACCTTGCTCCTCATCAACAGAACTCTCAGCAAGCTATGGGAAGTGTGGGGCCAACTTATAATTATGCTGGCTTGGAGAATCCGAGCAGTCAGCCTTCTGGTGGAGGCCCAATGTCCCAACCTGGACTGATGACACAGGTTTGTTCGTTTCTCCATGTACTATTCCACAAAGTACCAGTAGATCAACATTAACATTTGACTTTCCCAAATAGATGCCTGTCCAAGGTCTCAGTCAAACATTCCGTGATGGATTCACCGTTGGTGGGATGTCGCAGGTATAGGCAATTAAAGGCACATGCATTACAATCTTACTTTTCTCGCCTTTGACTGAATTTTTTTTCTTGGTCACTAGGACTTCTTTGGAGATGATTTTAAGAGTCAAGGATCTCACGTGGCATACAACATTGCAGATTTTTCTACCCAGGTTTGTTTCCCGCCTTGTTTTTGTACTGTTTTCGAATTGACAGATGGCTCTATAATTTGTATAAACCGATGCATTGGATTATGCAAAAGTTTAAGCTCACTATTAGCCTGGAAGTGACTTCTGAAAAGAAATTAACTGTCATTTGCAGGCTTCTCAAGGAGGTTATGGTGTTGAATATACACAAGGCCCCCAATCTGGATATCCTGGGAATTATTTGAACCAGAGTGCACATCCAGGATACCCCCATATGGGTGCAACAAATGACATTGTATCTCAGGTACGTTCTTTGCAGTTTATAACCATTGCATTACATCTACTCCCTCTGATCCCAAATAACTGTCGCAAGTTATACTGTGAGTTGTACCTACTTAGTTGTTTTCCCATGACATTTAAAACGGATCGAAGGGAGTACTAAATTTTCTTTGATGCCTTTCCGTGAACATGTTTATGCTCTCTGGACTAAGCATGTTTGTATGATCCAGGATCACATGGCCCATGGTTCACATGGCTTGTTTACACAAGCGGGATACAATGACCCATCACAAGACGAGTCTTCTCAGATGCATTATGGGATGGGTGCTCCTGGCCATCTTCAGTCGCAGGTGGTTCATCTATGTTCATGTGTTCAATGTTTTCTTTCTCTGAAAAACCCTTACAACTAGGGCTGACGTAATGATTTATTGCAGAGCATGATGAATCCTATGTACTCTCAGTCTTATACTCACTATAACACACAACCCCAGTCCCTTCAACCTCCTCCGCAGTGATCAGGGAAGTTTGTGACATATGGCTGAAGCAGCGTTAGATTTTGGAAGTTTCATGAATTGCATCCGCTTGGCCCATGGCAGCTTGGTTATGCCTTTCTGCAGTACAGTGCAGAAGTGTTGGTGCATAGATATCAGTTGCAAGCAATGAAGACGAGCATATTTTGGCGCACTACATATCAGATGTTTATTGGGTCAGGCTTGTACGAGATGGCTATGGTTATCGACCATACACCTTTGATATGGAGCACAAGGATTGCGGCACATCTCCTTGTCACGGTAGTTCGCAATGGGGCTTGACAACAACAGGTCGCCACTTAGTCATTGAGAGAAAAGGGTGTCTTGCTACCTACACAGACCCTTCACCTGTATAGAAGGCAAACGGGGCTTGTAGTGGTACGATGTGAATATCTGCTGCTATCCGAGTCAAAGGTGCAGCAGCCTATCGCCTGCCTCCATGGTATCACGAAGACGCCTGCTGATTGGCTTTGTATAAAGGTGCTATAGGTGGGGTGGCTAACCCTCGAATCTCTCACATGGATATTTGCCTGAACAATTATGTATGCTTTCTATATAGTTTTGATATTATCACAAAAATGAAGTAGGTAATGTTGCTTGGAACAACGAGTGCAATAGCTTGTGGTTATTGGTGGAAATCGAGGTTTCATTTGATCTCTTGGGTCATCTGGGGTAGCTTGGCTTTTGTTCTAGTACCTAAAGCCTTCAGCTTGGGGTTATTTTTAACCTGAGTGATATTTTGAGGCTTGTGTTGCCATCTGAATTCGACCCACTGTTTTACCTTTCTCTTGTTGCAAGTGCAGATGGTATAAGGTGTACTACGCTTTTTTATTTAGCTTTACAGAAAATATTTTTTTATGTCGCCATAGACTCGTTTTCTCCCGTTTGCATAAATTTCCTAAGGATGTCGAAGATGGTGACCCAGCTCGTTCGTCGGGCTGCAGTAGAAGTGCTAAAACTGTGGAGATGAACCCAACATGAGGCTTCAGATGTGATTATGTTCGGGTGACGGTGAAACATGATGAAGGACTCCCCCTTAACTTTTTTTTTTTTTTGAATTTTACAGAACTCTATTAATGGCCAACAGAATCGTTGGCTACCAAGGTCATTACATCAGAGGGTAGGTCTTGTAGCCAGAGACCATGGTTACCAAGACTCCACGCACCACCCAGCGCAGCCAGCTTATGAGCTGGGCTGTTACACGCCCTCGGGCTATACTCAACACTGAATTCAGTAAAAGCCATGCGCAGTAGGAACTTTGTGTGCAAGATTAGAGGCCCAATCTGGACATGTCGTAGCAGGTTGACTCCATCACCCTCTTGAGCTCGGAGCAGTCCGTCGAGAAGAACACCTTCCCGATCCCCAGCTGTTCTGCAAGAGGGATAGCCTAGACTAACGCCGTCAGTTCAGTCTGAAGCGCATCTGCTGCATCAGAGATACGTCCACACGCTGCAAAGACCAGCTCCCCTGAATGATCCCGGCCAATTGCTCCCCAGCCTCCCTGCATCGACTGCTCCAGGAATGAACCATCAACATTAATTTTGATTATATCAGCCGGTGGTGGTATCCAGCGCTGCACTAGTCTCATCTCCTCCATAGGTTTCTTTTTCAGATGAGATATCCATTCCTCAGTGTGGTGCAAAACTAAGAACTGGAGCTCATTGGTGCTTAGTTGCTTCTCCTGATGGTTCGCTTTATTCCTCTCCCTCCACCAACACCAAAGCAAGGCAACAACTTTCATTTTAGTGTCATCAGGGAGTGCAAAGACAGTATTCAGCAGTTCTAATGGAGAAGAGCACAAACACAGATTTGTTCTAACCTCCTCGAGCTGCAGCGCCCTCCAGCATGCCTTAACATTTTTGCACCTGAGAAACAGGTGTCCCCCATCTTCAAAAAGACGGTTGCACACCACACATCTAGAATCCAGATCAACTCCCCTTCTTGCAATATTCATACGCAAAGGATGGCTATTGTGACCAAATCTCCATAGGAAATGTTGGACTTTCGGAGGGCAATCAAGCTTCCAGATTTGCTTCCAGATTTTCTGTCTCCACTCTTTCGCATTATGTGACGAGCATTCGCCACCTGACTCGTGCTTGCTTAGAAGGTTGATATGCACCTTGTACGCCGTTTTCACCGAGAACACACCACGATTATCCGGGTGCCAGGCTAAGAAGTCCTCAGACTCGTCAGCAATCGGAATGGACAAAATGGCTTTTGCTTCAGGCTCGCTAAAAGTTTGTTGAACTAGTTGAGCATCCCATCCTCCCTGAATCGGATCCATCAGTTCCGAGACTTTTGTGATAATATTATTGCCTTGTTTTGTTGAAGGTGTTCGCATGCTGCCCTTGGCAGCCACGGGTCTCTCCATATGTTGATTTTTGTGCCATCCCCAACCCTCCATATCAGCCCTCCTTTAGCAATTTCAGGCCCTTAAGAATGCTACGCCAGACGTAGCTCATACCTGGGGAGGCCACGGCCTCAGAATGTCACCTTCAGGACAGTACTTTGCACTGAGCACCTGTGCACACAATGATCAGGGGCCTGAAGCAGGCGCCAACCCTGTCTTGCCAACATTGCCGTGTTTTAAAGGAGTAGAGATCTCGAAAACCTAGGCCTCCTTCAGCCTTTGGTAGCTTCATTTTCTCCCACCCCACCAGTGCATCCGCTCTCATTATCTTGCTGTGAGACCACAAAAATTACCACCATTTGACTGATTGCATCACACAAACTCTTCGTCAGGTCGAAACACGCCATGGCATAGGTGGGGATAGCTTGTGCAACGGCCTTGATGGGATTTCTTTGCAGCTGACAGAAACCTTTCTTTCCATCCCTGGATTCTGTTCCAGATCTCTTCTTGATGTATTCGAAGCATTTTGCCTTTGAACCTGCCAACATACAGAGGTAGGCCCAAGTATTTTCCCCCTGTGCCTCCAAACCCAGACCAAGTCTGCATTATTTCTTCCTTGGCCGCCTAGAGGTGTTAGACTGAACATCACCGAAGTCTTCTCACGATTTATTGCTTGCCCGGAGCACTCTTCATATGATTGCAAAAGTTCTTTTACCCGCTGCTGCACTAGCCTCTGTCGCTTCCATCACAGCAAGAGTCATCCGCAAAGAGGAGGTGATTGACGACAGGTGCTGTTGGTGCTAGTTTGATTCCCCTGATCTTCCCTGTTGATTCTGCATGGTGCAGCAACCCCGAGAAGCCTCCGCACACAGGAGGAATAGTTACGGGGAAATCGGATCTCCTTGACGTAGCCCTCTCCCTGGTACTACAGTATCAGTCAGCTGCCCATTTACTTGAAGCGGTATGAGGAACCGAGCAGACACACTCCATTATAAGGTTAGTAACTCCTCACAAAAACCGAGCTGTAGCATTACCCCTTTGAGGAATGGCCATTCTACACGATCATACGCCTTGCTAATATCAAGCTTAACATCCATATAGCTCTTTCTTCCTGATCTTCTCCTCTCATAAAGTGTGCCATTTCAAGGCCTATATAGTGTTATAGATATCACCTGCTGGGACAAAGGCGCTTTGGTTCGGCGATATAACATCTCCCAAGATGAGTCAAGTCTGTTAGCGAGGACCTTCGAGATGAGTTTGTACACAACGTTGCGAGGCTGATTCGGCGAAGATCTCTGATTCTTTCTGGTTTCTGACCTTCGGATGAGGACAACAATTGTATCATTCCACCCCGTCGGTATACTGCCGCCTTGCAACACTTGTAGCACTTCCGTCACCACTTGGTCACCAACCAAAGACCAAAATTTCTTGAAGAAGATCGCCGGCATCCCATCAGCTCCCGGCGCCTTGAGATCACCCATGCTGTCCAGAGCCTTCTTAATCTCCTCTCTCGTGAACTCGGCCCGCAGCATCACATTCATCTCGGGGAAACACGAGGCGGGATGTGACTTAGTGCATGCCTAATATCAATACCTGCCATGGGAGTAAACAGAGAAGAAAAATAGTTAGTAATTAAGGTTCTTTTAAACATCCTCCCCCTCCACCAGTACACCATCTTCCCTTTGAGCTTATGGATTCTATTGTTCTTTCTTCCTTTCCGTAGCGCAGAGTGGAAATAAGCAGTATTCCGGTCCCTTTCTCCAGCCAGTGCACATGAGAGCCCTTTGTTTCCAATACGTGTCCCATTGTTCTACCAGACCGATCAAGTTTTAAACCGGGGCCACCTGCTCCTTTCGTATGGTTACTTCTGTCAGGTCACTCTTCCTATACTCCTCTAGCTCCTTTTTTAGTTTTTTGATTTCTCTGGAGGTCACCCAGCACATCCTTACTCCATTGTATGGAGCTCCTTTGAGACCGATGTAATGGATCTTTGACTTGAGAATGACCTCTTTGCTTGGCCAAGTACCATGCATTGGACACATGGAATCGCAGTCTTCCTCCATGAGCCATCTCGCCTCAAAGCGTTTGTTAACCTTGAGTCTCCACGCCATCTATGTCTCGCCACTTTCATTCCATCACCACCACAATTGGCCATGGTCAGAATGCTCTGGGTTGCCATTTATCACCTTGTAGCACGAGAACCTAGCACACCAACTCGGACTTGCCACCGCCCTATCCAGCCTTTTCCCGGATATAGCCCTCCACACGAAAATGATTATTACGCCAGGTAAAAATATCTCCCTCGAAGCCGAGGTCATTCAGATTACAAAAGTTTAACACATCACAAAAGCGGTCCATACAAATTTGGGGTCTAGGCAGCCCCTTGTTTTTCAAACCAAAACATGATTTCATTAAAGTCTCCTATACAAAGCCATGAAGATTTGACTGGTGATGAAGTGTGCGCAGCAAGCTCCATGTTTCTTCTCGCTTACCTGTCTTGCACACCATATACTCCAGTATGCCGCCACTTGAAACATCCTTCTCAGTAAACGTTGACGTCAATTTGCATTCTCCCTTTCCATCTCAGCTGTACATCCATATCTCTCTTCCACAGCATCGCTAGCCCACCACTTCTGCCGTCACACTTTTGCACAATCATGTGCGGCTTCCCAGCATCCACCTAAACTTTTCCATCCTCTTCTCATCGAGTTTAGTTTCCGATAAGAAAATAATGTCAGGGTCCTCCCTCTTCTTGGAGCCTGAAGCCCTCGAACTGCCGGGCCATTCCCCAAACCCCGGCATTTCCAACCCCCAACTCTCATTGGGACGCGCAGGTGTTCCTGCAGCCCGCGATCTCGTTAGTTGTTGTTGTTGTCGGACTCCTCCATCACCCACATCACGCTTCAGCTTCTTAAATTACTACCTCCTCTTCTTCCTCTAGATTTAGGCACCTCTTCTTTTCTGTCAGCACACCTTCCATTTCCATCGGTTGCATCTTCTGACTTTGTCTGTTGTTTGTCGTGATGCCTTCCAACATTTAAATTTAACTCCCGTTTTCCTTTTTCCCCGTCTCACCTAGTTGAGGTTTCAAGCACTGTCCCCCTACTCCCACTACCGGTCTCTGGAATAGAGTTTGCCACCTGAGCCTACGTAGTTTTGGATGTCAGCACCAATTCAGCTCCTATCTTTCGCATGGTCACCACAGGTTGCACACCTACACTCGTTGCAACTGTGCTATGTCGTTCCGGCTCCGTCACCCATCCGAAAACACAACTGTTTTGCTGCGCCGCCTGTTTTGGCCACTGGAGTTACATCACCGGCTATTGCTTTAAGCGAATGATGACCTCCCATTCTTCACCTGATTGTCTTCCTTTTCTTTCAGCACCCCAGAGTCCCCGACGGCACGCCAGGCTATCACTGCCAGAACCACTTCCACCACTACCAGCACCATAGTTGAGCGGCAATCATTCCTGCGTTGGAAGCCGGCATGTCTGACCTCCTCCTGTACTGATTTTTTACTTGACGGTTTATATTTAAGCCAGTTACCATATTGTTGTTCCTCTCCTTTCTTCAGATGATGGAGCACAAACCTATTCAATATGCCCAATGAGCCCACAGGTCCAACAGAAAGCTGGAAGAAACTCATATTCCAGAGGGCACCAGCGCTCTTTTTCTTTTCTTCCCCTTCCTCACGACTGAATCAGCACCCCACGCATCAACGGTTGCTTGATATTCAGTTTGATCTTCACACGCAGCACTCTGCCCTTGGCCATACCATCATCTCCTAGCTCAACTTCCACAAATTCACCAACTTTGTTGCCTACCAGGACTCCCGTATCCCTATCCAGCGAGCCCAACGGGAGGTTCCCAACCCGTATCCAAATAGGAATTTGGCTAAACTCATATTCATCCAATGTCTTGGAAGCAAACAAAATCCTCCATAACAGTGCCACTCGCCATCAAACATCCATGGCCCATCTTCGAGAGCTTTCTCTTCCCCGAAGCTTGGCGAAAAGTAAAAAGGAAGACGTTCTCACCTAGGTCTCTGCACACAACTCCTTTCAGGGGGCACCAGATTTTCCCCACCGACTTCTCCAGTGATCGGCCAAAGCCGGCTTCTCCACAGCAGCTTGCCCACCGCCTGGCCTCTCCTGCTCCTTTGCTACTACTCCTGCTTCCAATCTTGATGCCTCGACTCTTCGCCTCTGACAAATTCAGCTTCTTCAACAATCCTTGTACCTTCTCCATTACGGCACCTTGGGGAAACCCAACTCCGGATCATAGGTGGGTATATTACTATCACGAACCCTATCAAATCCGGAAAGGCTTCTCTGGTGGAAGGTTAGGGGTGGGTTGGATGGGACAGGGGTGGGATGGAGGGTGTTGGATGACTAACCTCCGCCGCCGCGATCCCTGAGGGCCGGCACAGGCACGGAGAGAGGAGGATGGGGGTGGGGGAAGGGGCGGGGGGGGGGGGGGGGGGAGGGCGAGGAGACAACTCCGGGCGGCGCCGACGAGCCGCGCTTGCACGAAGGACGGGAAGGCGGCGGCGACACGGTCGGAAAACCTAATCGCCCCACAGTCGCTAGACTGAGGGCACACACCGTCACTTTAGGGACGGACCTTCTCCTCACTCCCCCTTAACTTGCTTTGTATATATATCCCGTGAGGTAGGCATTTGTTCGTGGTTACGATATGAGAAGATTGTTGCTGTGTTCTGCATGCAACATAATTGGGCACATAATTGCGGAAATCCATATCGACTCATAGGTTTATATGCACCCACTGCTCAAAATCATTTTCCAAAAAGTTAAAAAATTTCAAATAATTTTTTTGGATATACGAAATGACATTATATTAGTACAAAAAGTTTCGGGAAAAAAACACATTTTTTTGTGGCAGTGCAAGAAAAGCAAATCTGGGTTTTTCGACAGTGGATCGCTTGGTTCGCCATGGCCTACTACACCTGCCTAGCTGCCCACTTTACGACCAAGCTCCAAGCAGATATGGTATGAGATTCTATTGTGGCTGCGCCTAACCTGCCGCGTCCCTGACGGCGAGGGGACCGGGTGGAGTGGTGGTGCGCTGTGCGTCAGAGCACGCCCAAAGATGCACAAGGGACTCGCTTTGGCAACTTGATAATCCCTTGGATGACATGGAAACACGCAATGCTGCGTGTTCAACGCTGCAACCCTTCATGTGACACCATGATTGCCATGCTCAAGGCGAAGCTACACTACGGGCAAGAGCCGGCGCCTTGGGCCTGCGCGCCTTCTTCCCACATACATGGGACGTTCACTGAGTTTTTCTTGATTGTAATGTGATGTAACCTCTTCGGAGGTTATAACAAACTCTTATCTTTCCAATATAATGAAACGGAAAGTCTTTTGGCGTTTCTGGGAAAAAAATACTTTGTACGCGATTTTCTTTTGTCTTTTTTGTACAGGTCACAAAAAATGTCTTTTTTCGTGAACTTTTTGTGCTAACATAAAATGTCATGATGTATATCCGAAATTTTATTGTGAATTTTTTGACATTTTGAATTTTTTTTAAAATATTTTATGTAATGGGTGCATTCGCACCGTGACCCGAAACACCGTGTCCACATAATGGGGCATCTATATACAAAAATGTGTCGTGTGAGTATTTGAGGAGAAATATTTGAAATTGGTGAGTGGATATATGAGAACCCAACAATTCATGATTGTGTTGATTGTAAAGGGTGGTAGTGCTCGTGGTGTCCGGAATAATTCTGGGGTTGCACGAGGAAGATGAGAATCCTGGACGAGGGTAATGCTTGTGGGTGAATAATGACAAAACTGACTCTGGGCAAAATTTCAACATAAAATGAACCTATTTCAAAACATAATTTCGAATATAACCCTTTTCGGTAGTGCCTGTCTGGGGCGCTCCCTTTCACGTTGACGAGGGGTAGACTCATCAAGACCCATGGTTAAGGTCCCTAGGTTATGAATATGGGGGAGAGAACGTGGTAGAGCTGGAAGTATCGTCGGCTGACAAGCAGGGCAAAGATTTTACCCAGGTTCAGGGCCCTCGTGTGGAGGTAACACCCCTACGTCCTGCCTGTCTGTTATTGCTTTGTGAATATGATGGTTACAAGGATCCCGGCGAGATGTCGATCTCGCTAGGGTTTGTGGCTCTGGTGGTTCGTCTGGTTCGATGGCCCTCCCAGTCCTTAAATAATAGGCTGGGTCTCGGGTGTTCGTAACCGACTCGATTTACAAGTAAGGAAACTCTAAACCGACTATTGCTTCGCCAAACTTGGAGGATACTCCATCTTCGTGGGCCTCCCTTCATGGGCTTCATGTAGGCTCTGATAGTTGGGCCTAGTCGATACGTGCACCAGGTACCCTCATGGTAGGGTACCCGATAGGCATACCCATGTCAGTAGCCCCCGAGTACTTGTCTGATTCGAAGAGTCGGGCATGGACTCATACATCATGCACGTTATATTTTTTACATCTGTATTTAGAATTCTTATGAAATAGCACATGTTGGCTATGTCGAGTGTTTCATCGACTATGAGTTTTTGCTTATGATAGTCAAGGGATATTAGCTTAGCAGGCCCGGCACACACGACGGATCGGGGCCAGTTAACTACCATTTGTGGCAAAACCATACTAGCTTTCAATCAAACTCGAGTCCCCGGACTCGAATCTGGAACAAACTGGACAGACTCGAAACGGCCGTTGAGGTCTTACGAATCGAACTGCAGTATAATTTTGAATCAACCCAACGCGTCCGTCGGGGATAATTCATCATGTCTGCTGACACGGAAAATTTAAGGATAACGCTGCTGGAGCGGTCCTTAGCCCAGCTCGACTGATCGGGGTCTTACCTTTGCACTATGCATGCAGCATCCAAGGATCGTCGGATCAACTCGGGAATATTTTGAGTGATTTTGCTTATGAACTTAGTCGAATGTTTGTCGACTGATTTTGCCATTATTCTATCGGGTGCGCGACAGCGCTCCCGATGGGAGTAGCCCCCGAGATTGTGCTTTATTGCTTGCAATGGAGGATAATCTCAAAATCTTTTACCCTGCACATTTTAGTCAAAGAAATTTTTTGATACGCTCCCGATGGGAGTAGATGTGCAGTCGAAAGAATTTCGACTGGCCTCTATGACCTTTGCTAAAAAACCAACCGAGACTTATGCGAGAGACCACCCGAAGATATCATCGAGTGACTTTTATGCCAGTTGTGAAAGAGAGAACACGTCAGCAATGACGCATTTTGCGACTGCTATCTCTGACAAGCGGTGGCGTGCTTGGAGAGGCTTTGATAAGACGTGACCCTGTTTTTGGGCCCGTTTTGCAGAGCTGACCAGGGATGACGCCGCGTGGACTTGATTTGACCGTTCTGGCGCGATTTTCACGGGGCGTGATGATGGTTTCCTGGATTCTCGTGCGTAGTGGGCGGAGTGGCCGGCGACGGTTGCTCTCCGGGCTGCCACGTGTATGGCCAGATTTCGCGCGGAGCGTATGCCTTTGTTTTGACGGTTACGATCGTTTTGCGATCTGTGGTAAATAGGGGGACGGCGCTGGCAGAGTTTTTTACTTGCCATTTGCCTGCGCCGCCCCTCGTCTCATCTTCTTCCTCGCGCCCACCTCCATTGCTCTGCGCCCAAGCTCTCTTCTCCCACACCCTCTCGTTGCAATGGCGAAAGGTGGAGGCTCCAAGCGTGGTGCCGCCGCCGCTGCCGCGACCGATGCGGCCAAGGGCAAGAAGAGTGGCGGGTACATCTGCATCCGCCGCGCTGAAGAAGGGCAGCGGGGACTGGGCGAAGTCCACCATCAAGGACGCCCATTGCTCAAGTCCGCGAGCAGGGATCTGCCACCCGCGGAGCAACTCGCCGTCCGCGCCCTCGCCCAAGGAGGTATCCCCGAACCACGCGCCAACGAGCGTGTTTGTTTTGCGGAGTTTTTGCCAGGGGCTTTTCGCTTCCCCTCCACGACTTTGTTCGTGGCTCTTTTTGCCTACGGGGTGCAGATCCATGATCTCACCCCAAATGGTTATGCATATTGCGTGTTTATCACGCTGTGCGAGTGCTTCCTTGGCGTCGCACCCAGCTGGGCGCTATGGAAGCCATATTCATGGTGCGACCCAACAGAGGAGGTGGTCGCACCTACCCGTGGCGGCTGCGGCATCCAGGTGCGCAGCGACACCCGCTATTTCCGCCTGAAGACCGTCGACTCCGCCAAGGCTGGAGGAAGGGTGGTTTTATGCGACTGTCGAGCAAGACGGAGTCGCCCTTTCGACTGCTGCTTACCAGGACCAAGGCGTGGGATCACCAACTCTCAGCCGAAGAAATGGAGGAAGGCGCCCTTTGCTGGCTCGATCGAGGCATGCTGGACAAGGTCACAGGCATCCATTTGATCGCCACCTTTGTGAAGAGGCGGGTGTGGCCACTCCGTGCCCGAGCGCACCCCATGTGGGAGTATGAGGGCGGGTGACTCCACCGATGAGCCCAGAGGAGCTTCAAGGAAGCTTGTGACGCACGTGCGCACATCACCAACTGACGACAGGCGACACTTGCAACGTCGACTGCCCTTGACCATATGGGTTGGAGAACCCTTTGCTTGAGGTATGTAGTGTTATAGCCTGCTTGCAATGAGAGTTTGCCACTCGCATTTCTGCGATATGCGATTTTTGATTCTGACTTTGCAATTTGTGATGTATGCTATGCAGGGTCTCGACTCGACTGCTGCCTCCCTTCCTCCTCTGCCTGAAAATGGCGAGACTGAAGAAACACAGGCACAGGTGGTGGACCCGAAAGGGGATCAGTCGCCCATCCCTTCTGCCACCACTTCACATGTGGAGGAGGTCGAGGAGGAAGCAGCAGAAGAGTCCAATCTGAAGACAAGGCCCCTCTGACCAAGAAGTCGATACCGCGCCACCGAAGCGGCGTCGACTGGCCAAGAAGGCGCCTTCTGCTGCAGTTCACCCGCGAAGGAGCAGGTTGGAGGATGACGAGGAATCAGGTTCACCACCTGTTTTCCAAGCCGCTCCTTTGCGTGCGTGCTCAACAAGCTCAACTCCTCAGTCGAGTGGTACCCCAGCCTTTGGGGACCAATTTTTGGCGACTCCGAAGAAGGAAGATGAGGAGCACAGGTATGTGTTTTTTGAGTATGAGATTTTGTGCTGTCACATATTTGTGCTGACCATCTTTTTGCTTTGTTGTGTTGCCCACAGCGCTGAAAACAATCAGCCTGGGACTCCTCCAGTCGAAATGTTCCAACCCTGGAGCACTCGAATCTGCACCGACTGGAAACGAGGCTGCCCAGCAATGGCCACTGACGCTGTCGTTGAGACAGCCAAGGCGGCAACTCCAGATGTCGGGACATCAGTCGCGGCTCCTGAGCCGTGGATGAACCACGTAAGTACTTTTTGCTTGACCCGTTTAGTTGTAGGTCTGTGAGAGTTTGATTTTTGCTGAATCGTGTGCTCGCAGCCCTTCTACCACACCTTGGCAGATTCTGCCAAGGCTTATGTCCAGGTGGAGCAGGAGAGGGACACCATGCGCGCCGAGCTAGAGCGGCTCAGTCGTGAGTTCTCCTTTTTGCTTTTGTTTTGCCAATTCTTTTTGCAATGCTTGATTTTGTCGAGTATTGAATGCACGTGATTTTGCTGGGCCAGGCGAGAAGAAGGAGCTGGAAGACACACTCGCCGCGCAGCGCGAAGAGTCGAAGAAAGAGCTGGCTGCCGCCACCAACTCAGCCGCTGCACGCGAGCGAGAATGCTGACCAGCTCGCGGCACTCGCGCAGGTCATGGGAGGTGAGTAATCTTTTCTCCTTTTGATATGACGATATAACTTGTCGAGTGTCGAAAATGACTTATGCCTGTTTTGAATTGTGCAGAAGCTGTTGGCGCACCGGCCTCTGCGGACGTGGCGAACGATCTTTCGCTGGAACAGGCTGTGGGCGGCTTAGGCGCTCTATGCAACCAGGCGAAAGAAGCACTCGCCAAATCGACGAGCACACTTGGCGCTGTATACCAAGTGGTGTTCCCGACTGGCGTGTGCCGTCGACGGTGGATGACTTCGCCGACGTGTTTGGCCCCGGGACGTCCACCATGGCGGGTTTCGCTCGCGCCAACACGGTACGCGGATCCGAGTCCACCATCAAGCTTCTTATGGGACATGGGATAGATTGCGACTATGAGGCAGCACTGTCTGCGTTCCCTCAGAAGCCAGATGGGAAGCCCATTTCCTGAAGGGGGTGAGCGGAGCCGCCGCGCGACTGGCCGAAGTTTTTATGAACACCATGGAGCGCCGGGCACTCGAGACTGCCAATCGTCTGCTTAGGAAATCGAAATCTTAGGTTTAGGGTAGCTGTACCCTTTTGCTTTTTATGCCTTGTAATGATACCTTCTGAACTGCGCGAGTCTGCGCTTTTTGTGCTACCTTGTTTATGCAAAGTCTTTTGCTAATGCTTTCACTCGAAGAGTTGTATGCTTATGACATGAGTTTTAGCTTCTGACACAAACTTTGTGTTTGTGATTATGCTCTTTGAACAGTCACGAGAACCTGCTACTGCGACTAGTTCCTCGCAGGCTCCAATCACCACCCGATCCCAGGGTCAGGTAAATGATGCCAAGGTGATGGAGTATATGAAGGCCAAATTTGTGAGAATGGAGCAAGATCTGAAGGACGCCCAGGCTGAGCTGAATCGATTGAGGGCGAGACCCGCGTTGGCCACCCAACGCGAGGATATGTGCTCGGGGAGATGGATCTTGTGAACAGGCAACTCGAGTGTAAGTTCGAGTCTTGCTCTGTTTACAAGCTTTTTGCGTAGCTTTTCCTTTTGATCTGACTGGTGCCCGTGTTTGTAGGCTTTGTCGACAACTTCCAGGCTGAAAAGATTCGCGTGGAAGGGCGTCTGGATAGCGTGGTTGACGACCCTACGACTGGGCGTCAACACTTTTGGCTTGATAGGTACCATGCCCGCATACTCGCCACCCTGAAGGATCGCGTCTGGCGAAGTGCTGAACTGCTGGAGTTATGCCGGGCAGCGTTTATTCGCCTGAACGAGACTCTTTTTCCTTCGGGGCCACAACCACAAGGGATTCGTGCTGTGTTGAACATCTTCCGCAAACAAATCCCATTCGAGAGTTGCTGTCTCAGAGACTTGTGATTGGAGCCAACGCTGCAATGGCGTATATGCGTAGTCGAAAACCAAGGTTGGTGTTGCGGACACCTGCAGCCGGAGAGGTTCTCGAACAAAAAGACCTGGATGACACGATCCAAGCTGCGGAGACACTAATCGAGTGCACTCGCGAACAGCTTTGCGGTCCCGAGCTGCCCGTAAAGGACGAGCCTGAGGATTAGAATAGTTTGCGAGTGCAATTTGTATAGGGGCAGCCCCCGAGTGTAATTTTTGACTCTTTGTATATTGTATAGTTTGTATACTTTGATTTTTTCGAGCCCCCGAGTCAGTCGAGCGGGGTTTGTGAAATATGGTTGGTTGTGAACCAATGACTGTGCAGCCCCCGAGTATTCGAGTGCGGCTGCAGAGTTTTTGTGTTCTTTGTTTGGATCCTTGTTACGCAGCCCCCGAGCATTCGGGTGCGGCTAAGGCATTGTGTTTCTGCAAGAGCGAGAGCTCATTTGATCGATAACACAGCCCCGAGGGTTTCGGGTGCGGTTAAGGTATGAATTATGCGGTAGTCCACAAAGAAGTCGAAGGAACATTGATTTTATTCCTCTTTTGAATGTTAGGCTGCAGGCCGCCTCATTAAAAACCTTCCAGTCCCCTTAGGTACCCTGGTAAGGAAAAGAGCGCGTCTGAAACCTGCAGCCATCCGACATATAGCCTATTACATTGTATGACTGTGAGCACTTTATGCGTAGAAACGGCGCAGATGCGCAACGTTCCAAGGATTATGAGAGAGTTCGCCTGTCTTCGCGTGCTTCAGTCGATATGCGCCTCCACCAAGGACCTCCGTGATGATGAAGGGACCTCCCATGGGGAAGCGAGCTTGTGCACCTTCTTTTGCTTCAGTCGAAGAACCAGGTCGCCAACGACGAAGGACCTGGTTCGCAGTCGACGGCTATGGTAGTTGCGGAGATCTGCTGGTAAACAGCTGTGCGGGCCAAGGCCGTGTCTCGCGCTCATCGAGTAAGTCGACTGCGTCTTCGAGTGCTTCTTCTGCGTCGTCTTCATTGTATGCTTCAACTCGTGGCGCATTGAACCTTACATCTGATGGCAGTCCTGCACCATAGACCATGAAGAATGGGGTGAACTGCGTAGAAGTGTTGGGAGTTGTGCGTAGGCTCCATAGCACAGATGGTAGTTCTTCGACCCAAGCACCCGCAGCTCTTTTGAGTGGCACCAGGAGGCGCTTCTTGATCCCACTCGTCACAAGTCCATTGGCCTTTTCGACTTGGCCATTGGATTGTGGATGCGCCACGGATGCGTAGTTGAGCGTAATGTCCTGCTCTTTGCAGAAGGTTTTGAACTCCTCAGCCGTGAAGTTTGTGCCGTTATCAGTGATGATACTGTTTGGGACACCGAAGCGGTAGATGATGCTCTTTATGAAGTTGACTGCCGTAGTAGCAGTCGAATTTGTGATGGGGACCGCCTCGATCCACTTTGTGAACTTGTCGACTGCCACCAGTAGGTGAGTATGCCCGCCATGCGATGATTTTTGAGTGGCCCAACCATATCGAGCCCCCATTGGGCGAAAGGCCAGGCCAGCGGTATGTCTTCAACGCCGATGCGGGTGCGTGCGGCCTTGTTGCGAATTTCTGGCAGCCGACGCACCTTTTGACTATGTCCTCCGCGTCTTTGAGTGCTGTAGGCCAGTAAAACCCTGCGCGAAAGGCTTTGGCTACGAGTGATCGACTGCTGGCGTGATGCCCACAGGTACCTGCATGAATATCTCGAAGTATGGCTTGGCCATCTTCGAATGCGATGCATCTTTGGAACATACCTGATATGCTGCGCTTGTATAACTCGCCGTTGATAACGGTGTATGCTTTTGATCTTCGAGTCACGCGTCGGGACTCGGTTATGTCATCTGGTAGCTCGCCGGAGTATGTAAGCCAGAAAAGGTTGAGTCCAGTTGGCTCAATGAGACCCTCGACTGGGGGGTCCTCTGTGCTAGGCATTTGCTTTTGGGTGGCGTAGTCGACGGAGGAGGCTCTCGTTTCTCCTTGATAGATCTGTGTTCGATGCGCTCGAGGAAGACACCAGGTGGAATTTGTGCGCCAGTTGAGCCAAGATTGGCTAGCATGTCTGCTTCTTCGTTACTTTCCCTTCCTATGTGCCTCAACTCGCAGCCTCGAAGCTGCCCTCCAGTGTGTTGTACAGGTCGCGATAAGCGATCATGTTGTCCGCGATTGCGTCGCAGGCCTTCATTGTTTGCTGCACCACGAGATTGGAGTCGCCGTAGATCATCAATCGAGTGCACCCAAGTGCTTTTGCCATCCGCATGCCATGGATCAGAGCCTCGTATTCAGCCTCGTTATTGGAGGGTAGTTGAATCCCATCTGCAAAACATAACGTAGCTTGTCCCCTTTTGGTGATATGAGGATGACGCCTGCGCCTGCGCCTTCGTGTTTCTTGGACCCATCGAAGTACATGGTCCAGGAATTGGACACGTCTGGTGCTCCAGGTAATTGGGCTCTATCCACTCGGTTGTGAAGTCGGGTAGGACTTGTGCTTTGATAGCCTTCGGGTGCTCGTACTTGATGTCTCTTGGAGCCAGCTCGATGAGCCATTTTGCGACTCGACCCGTTGCATTGGGGTTTGTGAGGATATCACCGATTGCTGAGTTACTTACCACGGTGATCGGGTGCTCGGTGAAGTAGTGTGTCAACTTCCTTGAGGACATGAATACAGCGTATGCCAGCTTTTGATAGTGCGGGTACCGCTGTTTTGATATGGAGAGAACCTCGCTCAGGTAGTAGACTGGACGTTGTATGCTTTGGATGTGCCCCTCCTCCATGCGTTCGACTACCAGTACGGTGCTCACCACCCTGTTTGTAGCCGAGACATACAGGTAGAGTGGTTCCCGTTCCTTAGGTGCGACGAGGATCGGAGGGCTTGTGAGGATCCGCTTGAGATCTGTGAAGGCTGCTTCAGCTTCTGGCGTCCACTCGAACTTGTCCGCCTTCTTCATCAGTCGATAGAATGGTAGAGCCTTTTCACCCAGTTTGCTGATGAATCGACTGAGCGCTGCTACTCGTCCTGCTAGTTTCTGCACATCGTGAAGCTTTGAAGGCCTTTGCATTGTGAGGATGGCCTGTATTTTCTCCGGGTCTGCTTCGATTCCACGGGCAGAGACTAGGTACCCTAGAGCTGCCCGGCTGGAACGCCGAACGTGCACTTCTTAGGATTGAGCTTGATATGGAAGCGTTTGAGGTTTGCGAACGTCTCCCTCAAATCGTCGAGTAGTGGTGTTCTTCCCTTGTGGTAATGACAATGTCATCCACGTAGACCTGGACGTTGCGTCCAATTTGCTTTTTGAGGCAGTCCTGCATCATGCGCTGGTATGTTGCACCCGCGTTTTTGAGCCCAAAGGGCATAGTTGTGTAGCAGTAGACCCCGAGTGGGGTTATGAACGCCGTTTTTTTTCTTCGTCTTCTTGCTTCATCCTTATCTGGTGATAACCTGAGTAAGCATCCAGAAAGGAGAGTCGTGCGCATCCGGCGGTGGAGTCGACGATCTGGTCGATCGGGTAGCGGGAAGTGATCCTTTGGACAGCACTTGTTCAGCGCTGTGAAGTCCACGCACATCCGAAGGATGTCTGTATGCTTCTTCTCTACGAGTACGGGTTGGCCACCCATTGTGATTTCTTGATTTCCCTAATGAATCCTGCTGCGAGTAACCGGTCGACTTCAGATTCGACTGCGGTTCGCTTTGGGCCGGAGATTCGACGCATCGTTTGCTTGACTGGCTTTGCATCTGGAAACAATTGGAGAGAGTGCTCGGCGAATTCCCTGGGAATACCTGGCATGTCGGCTGGACACCACGCAAATATTTCCCAGTTCTCACGGAGGAATTCGACGAGCGCGCCTTCCTATGCGATAGGCAGGCTCGAAGATATGTTGACTGTCTTGGACGGATCGGTCGGGTGCACCTGATGCGACCTTGTGTCATTTGTAGCATTGAAGGATCTGTCGACTGCCAACTTCTTATGCTCCGGAAGGAGTGTGCGGTCGTTGGAATCGCCAAGTCGGCGAGTGATTCTTCCACCCCGAACATCTCGGAGATTTTGCTGAACTCGCGGTCGCAAGCATCGGACCTTTGAAAGTTTCCACGGACAGTGATGACTCCCTTTGGTCCTGGCATCTTCAGCGTGAGGTACGCATAGTGTGGCACCGCCATGAATCGAGCAAACGTCGGGCGACCAAGAATAGCATGGTATTGTGATTTCCAGTCGACGACCTCGAACTCAATCGACTCTGTCCTGAAGTGGCTTTTGTCCCCGAACGTAACGTCGAGTTGTATGGTGCCTTCTGGGCTAATTGCTTTGCCAGGAACGATACCGTGGAAGGTATTTGAAGATTTTGGGAGGTTTTCGACTGACCTGTTCATTTTGCGGAGCGTGTCCGCGAAGATGATGTTTATGCCGCTGCCTCCATCCATGAAGACCTTGGTCATGGCGTAGCCTCCTATTTGCGCGTCGAGTACCAGAGCCGCGTGCCCTGGTCGAACTACAGCTGGGGATGATCCTCTCGACTGAAGCTTATGATGGTTTCCGATCCCTTCAGAAATTCGGCACGGCAGGAGGTGCCATGACAGCCATGTTCACCTGTCGAGTGATTAGCTTTTGCTGCCTGTTGGAGGGGCGACCCTTTTGTATCATGTACATCTGCCCGTGGGGCTGTGGATATTGATCATCTTCCGCCCGTAGTACGGGTTGTATGGCACCTGCGAGGTTTGCGCCTGGAGCAGGCTGTGGTGGTGGTGGGTGGCGGCTGTGGCGCCATGAGAGCGGGCACAGCGTTCGGCTGTGGTGCGGGTGCAGGCGTGGGCTGAGCAGGTGCTGGGCCACCTTTGAGTCGTATCATAGTCAGTCGCCATTTGGTCGAATTCCCTGCAGTTCCTTAGGGTGTGATTGGAGCGTAGTTTTCCGTCGTCCCCCTTGAAGAGGTGGAATCTGCACCAGTCGTCCATCTTTTCCTCGAATGACCGCTCGGGTTTTGCGTCGCTGCGTTTGCGCCATTCTTGCCTTTTGTAGCTGTCGCTCCGCTGCTCGCGATCTCGACTGTCCCGTCGATCATCCGAGCGTCGATTGCTTCTATCTTGGTCCTCCCTTGGGTGTGTATCCAGCCGCCATGAACTCGGGTCTGTTATCGTCGTAAGGACGTTTGAACGTTTCGCCTGCGATCTTCTCTGTATGAATCTCTGCGGCTCGACTGCCGCTTTCGTAGTTGTCGCGTGTGGGGAAGCACGGGATCTGCGTACAGAATCCTCTCCATCTGCCCACTCAGTCGCAACTTTGATGAGGTCAGCCAGGGAGGTTGGCTTTTCACGACCAGTGCCTCTTTGAAGTCCTTCCTGGCGAGACCTTGTATGAAGGCATCCATGGCCCTGTCTTCTGACACTTTGCCAACCGAATTGCGTATTTCGGTCCACCGCCGTATGTATGATCTCAACGACTCGTCTGATCGTTGAGTGCATGCCTTAATTCCGAATGTCTTCGGGCGCTCACACAGAGGCTCGAAGTTTTTGATGAAGTCTCTGCGGAAATCGTCCCACGAGTCGTATGATGATGGAGGGAGCGATTGAGCCAGTCGCGGGCAGTTCCTTCGAGCATAGTCGTATGTACTGCATCGCCGTGGTGTTCGTGCCACGCTGGCATGCCACGGCGAGTCTGTAATCTTCTAACCACCCGAAGGTTCTTGGCGACCGTTGTACTTGGGTTGTTCGCCTGTCAACTTGAACCTTTGGGCATCCGCGTCTCACGGATGCGTCGAGTGAAGCACAATGCTCCGCATGGCTCTGGTTCGCGATCAGAGTATGAATCGCTGCTATAGGATCTTCGAGATCTGCTTCTGGACCTGTGCCGGCGTGTGCTTCTCCTTCCTTCATCCGAGTGGTGGCTGCGACCACTGCGATGATGTGCTGCGTGTCGTGAGTCGACTATGTCGCGATCGCGATTCCTTGCTGGAGTTTTGTCTTCTGGCTGTATAGCCTGTGCCGCTAGAGCTAGCGATTTGAGTTGTTGGCGATGCAGGGCTGCGTTAGGGTCATTCGCCGGAGGTTGCATTGCCTTGAGGTAAGCACCTACGGAGAATAATGCACCCGCAGCAGTTTTGGGCACTGGGATTCCGTTAGCGTCCTCTGTCATGAACGACAGGTTACGGGTGATTGCTACCCTTTCATGTTCTGGAAGGCTTGCCAACCGCGACCTAGGTCGTGGGGTTGGTTGCTGTGTGGACCCGAGGGATTGCTCCCTTCTTCGGGCACTCGAGAGGCTGGCTTGCCTTTTGCGCTCGAGCGTCGCTCGGTAGTTTTGCAGTCGAATTGACTCCTGCCAGTTGAAGTACTGGAAGGTCAACATCTCCTCTGGGGTGGAATTTGGTGGCATCATTGTGCACTCCTTTATGACTTTATCTGCTTTTGCTGCCATCTCCTCCGTGATTGTCAAGGTTGTGACCCCATCCGGCATGGTTACCGTGCATGGGAATTGTGCAGGCCTGCGAGCGGCTGCGTCTGCGGATGATTCTGCGGTGAAGGCCACGTAGACCTGATGGGGCGTGACCCGAGTGACAGTGTATGTGCTGTCGATTCCAGTCATGGACTCGACGTCGCCGTCGAGGCTCATGTCAGAGCCAGTGTGTTCATCGAGTAGATCTTCGAGGCGAATCTCGTTGTCGATGTGCTCATCGCCTATGCTCATCTCGGTGTTGGCGAAGCCATTATGGATTTCTGAGTCGAGGTTGGTGTTGGTGAAGATCTCCGAGTCGACGTTGTGTCGTTATGAATCGCGGGCTCGTAGAAGTCATCGAGGGAGATCCCGCAGTCGAAACTCGTCGAGTGGTAGGTTGAAGTCGATGTTGCTTGTTGTATGCTGATTCTGCCTCCTCGCCTTGGAGTTCCGTCATCATGAACCTGTCGAGCTCGCCGGTCGACATGGTTGTTGGGCGAGCAGGCTGATTCGAGGCCGGAAAACGCCTCCTGAAGCTCTGGCGAGTGCGGATTGAAATTTATTGGAAGAGCAGATGCGCTTTTTGCAGGTGAAGCGGGCAGGCTGCCGCTTTTCGAGTGGATCGGCGAGTCGCCGTTGTCGCCTGGATCGGCGAGTTGCTGTTTGCAGACATGGCCGTCGAGTTGCCGTTTGCAGATGAGATCGGCGTGTTGCCGTTTGCTGGTGTGATCGGCGATTTGCCGTTTGCTGTTGGGACCGGCGAAACTTCGAGTCCACGCTATTCTTTCCCACAGACGGCGCCACTTGACGAGGGGTAGACTCATCAAGACCCATGGTTAAGGTCCCTAGGTTTATGAATATGGGGAGAGAACGTGGTAGAGCTGGAAGTATCGTCGGCTGA